>JANIIF010000016.1:0-600000 GCA_024604135.1 Cladosporium velox | reverse complement strand
GATCTTTTTGATGGCGAAGAGCTTGCTGCGGTCGGTAGCGAGAGTGGCTTCGAAGACGTCGGCGTATTGACCGGAGCCGATTTTCTTGCCTTTGATGTACTTGCTGCGCTCGGATATGTCCATTTGCTCGGCCAGGTCGGCGACGGGTGCTGGGGAGAGGGCGGGCGAGTCGTAGGGGGAATTGCCCATGCTGACTTCTCGTGAGATGACTTTTTGACGCTTTAGAGGGGGCTCTGGCGGGACGCCATAGGCTGGTGATTTTGCTTCCATGGTATTTGTTGTGGTGTGTGCTGTGTGGCGGTGTATTGGTCCAAGGTTCTTTCAGATATGTGTTTCAACGTTGCTTCCGACCAAAGCACGTTGACCGAACGTGTACGATGTCGGAGATCAATTGTTTCCTGGGCCCTGCCAGAGATTGTTCTATCCGATTGCGAAATGAGGTTGAGTGTTGCTATGTACCTCACACTCGACGGTGGCTTCTCCAGTCTAGGGCAAGCATGTGAAGATGGCCAGGCAGTGCGAGTGAAGTGCAATCTCCAGCGTTCATCTCAGACCAGCCCAGCATCTACCGCAGCAATGCGGCGTTCGGGAGTCTTCTCGCTGCACCAAGGGCAAAGTACTAGCGACTGAACTGAGGACGACGAGGTCAAGTCAAGACTCCCTGCTTCACACCCGGCCAATCCCACACAATGGCCGCCAAACGCCCCTTCTCAATGCTCAAACTACCGGCGGTGGTCCGCCAACCCATCTGCCTGCAATGCCGATTCCTCCACGCCGGAAACCCAACCACACCAAAAGTTCCACGACCAACACCTTTCGTCCCGGACCCTCAGACCTTCCTCACCTTGATCGGACGTAACATGGCGCAACACGCCGCCAAAATCCCCACCTGGGAGGCCCTCTTCACCCTCTCGTCCGCGCAGCTCCGTGAATCCGGAGTCGAGCCTGCGCGCGCAAGGCGATACCTCTTGTGGTGGAGAGAGCGTTTCAGGAATGGACTGGTCGGCATTGGAGGCGATCTCACAGAAGTGGAGAAGGGCGTCGCGGAGCTGAGGATCGTGGAAGTCCCTTCAAACAGGGCGAGCGACCAGGTCGCTACGCTGTCTAAGGACCCTGGCACGAGGAAGGTGGTCGTCAACACAAAGCTCACTGTGGCTGCGATGCCCGACCCTGCGAACCCCGTGGACAACACAAAGGAGATTGGCATTGTGCCGCCGCCGAAGATCGATGCTGCGAGCGCGAAGGCTGTGAAGGGTATCAAGATTGTTCGCGGTAACACGATTGGTGGCACTGGCGTTGAGTACATCAAGGGACACCCTGGTGTTGCGAGGCTGAGGGTTCAGGATGGTCTGTGGGAGCAGAGGAGAGGTCACAAGGTTGATGGTGGTGAGAGGAGACAGGCTGAGGTCAGGGCGAAGCGCCGCGCACAGGAGCGGAAAGATTCGAGGTAAAGGCTAGACGCATGGGAGGTCTGGTCCTGAATTGAAGAAGAGGATGCGAAGGGAGCACGCACACTGCGTCCTTTGTGTGGATGAGGAAGACACATGCCGAACTCGCTATGCGAGAGGCGTCTTTGGCATCGAGACGAGCGTGTACGATGCCGCAACTTAGTGGGCCGATAGCGGTTCAGACATTGTGCGATTACAAGGACCGGGTGGACGCTTATACAGGTGTATTATATTGTAACTTTTCATGCCAAATACACTCGATGATTTTATACTCACATAGATGTCAAGCCATTTATTATTGGACTCTTGCCACACTTTTGCGGTCTGTCCAAGCTTCGCAGTGTCCACATACTTATAGTCTAGACCTCTTGAGTCACACTCTCACTCCTCGCGTTGTTGGTAATACTGGGTCAACAACCATACTTGGGCCATGTGCATCAAGCGTGCAATGTTGCGATTGGGTACGAGTTCTCGCACGAAAACCGAGCTTACTTAAAATAATTCGATTGTCGACTTAATCCGACCAGCCAGAACAACATCTCCACTTCTAGATGACGCTTTAGCTTCTCACCGACCAAACGTATTGACGAAAGGACTCAGTTGTCCTGAAATCGTCCTATGACGATTTATTTATTGGATGTTATTGGCATCGCTTCTAACCCTAACCCTAACCCTAACATTCACACATTTCGTGCTCAATCGCTGGAACAAAACGCTACTGTCAACGACATGGACAAGACATCGGGGGGACACATGTAGTTGCTTGATACGTCTGGTGATAGTGATGAAAATGCCAATGGATATACGGACATACGAGCGATATCACGCGGGTATTGCCGTCCATCTGGAACCTTACCTTACCTAAACAAACCATCCCCACGCTCGAATCCCCAAAGAATGACGATACGTAAACTCTCAAACACCGACCAACATTCCTCCCACGTTCCACACACATTAAATCCAACAAATGTCGACCTCCCTGACACCCGCGATCCTGCGGTATGTCGACACAGGCGCCTACCCAGAGTCCGAAGATGTCGTCACCGCAGACCTGCAACCAAACGCCCTAGCCAACATCCTCGAAAAGCTCCGCAAAGAGCAACATGACGTAAAGCAGGAAATCAGATCGCTCAGCAGCAAGACCGCGCCGGACATCGATACTTGGATCTCAAGAGCGAAGGAGCTGCAGGTTGACATACAGCGCTCGAGGGAGACTGCGAGGCAGATCGTGGCCGAGGCCGAGGCGGGCAAGGAATTGAAAGCGAAGGTGCAGGATTCGGGGAATAAGGTGGCTTTGTTGGAGAAGGAGGTTGCGTTCAATGAGGGGTTGACGGCGACTTTGGAGCATATTCGTTATGCTAGTGGGGTGTTGAGGCAGGCTCAGGATGAGGCTGTTAAGGGCCGCGTTCAGACGGCGCTGGAGAAGTTGGAACAGGCTGAGTCTTCGATTGGAGGGCTGCAGGGAGTTGAAGGTTCGAAGTCAGTTGGTATCTTGACGAAGAGAGCTGAGACGTTGCGGGATAATCTGAAGGACTCGACGCTTGCGGGCTGGAACAGCTTGGTGAGTGCGAGCTATGAGGATAAGAGGATCACTGTACACAGCCATAAGGACGATGCACCAGAGGTTACGCTGAGCAGCCTTGTTGCAGCTGCGCCTGCTTTGGAAGTGTTCGATCGGCTTGTGCAGAAAGCCAGTCGAGATGTGGATCGGGTCCTGCTCAGGCCGTTGATGTCTAGAGACTCTAGTGGAAGGCCTGGGAAGATCACTGTGGCAGGCAACAGCATCACTTGTGGGCGACTTGAGCACGACGACCATGCAGCTACAATCTTCTCCGACCTCAAGACGATCATCAAATTCCTTGTCGACACGCTTCCAGGAGACATCTGCATACCACTGTCGCGCTCACTCATGCCATCTTTGACCTCCAGACTGGACGCATACTGGCTTGAACCATCGATCCCTCTGGAGATGTCGCAGATGTCGTTCTTCCAGACGACCCTGAATGAAGTACAAGACTTTGTGCAGTTCCTTGATGAATGCAAGTGGGAGAACACAGTGGAGCTGCACGAGTGGGTGAGCAACGCACCCAGATCCTGGCTCACCAAGAGACGTGAGACTCTTCTGGGAGATGTTCGCAATCTGGTATTCTCCGGCCTCAAAGACACCAAGACTGTTGAGCGCGTTGAAACTCAGATGGTTAACGATACCCATGTTGACAATGCTGGCGAGAACGACGACGACTGGGATACGGCCTGGGACGAACCGGAAGAGGACACTAAAGATACTGCCGCGCAGTCTAACAGCGCCCAGAAACCTGTTGAAGACGATGATGACGATACGAGTGCATGGGACACTGACGATCTGGGAGATGGCAAGAAGACGGACGAAGATGACGGCGAAGATGGAGGCGAGGATGCATGGGGTTGGGGAGATGAGGAAGGCTCTCAAAAGGCTAGCAGCCCTGTGGTCGCCAAGAAGGAGTTGTCTAGACCGAACGGTGGCGAGGCCGCGTCGAAACCCACGCAGCAGGAGATGACGTTCAGAGAAACTTACACCGTCACGGCCATTCCTGATGGCATCCTTACGATCATCAAGCAAGTGATATCGGACGCAGAAGCTCTCGCAGGGCCCGAGTATGCTTCATCTCCAGTCACGCCTGCAGCAGCTGGTCTGTACTCTCTGCCAACGCTTGCTCTTGCTATCTACCGGGCAACGGCAGCCACAGCATACAGCAAGCTGGAGAGCGGTAACATGCTCATCTACAATGATGCGTCACGACTATCAGATCAACTTCGTGCATGGCAGGCTACGCAACCGCCAGCATCCCGCTTGCGTCTCGACAATGATGCCAAAGCCCTGGACAACACAGCTAAGCGCGCGTACGGTGCCGAAATGGAGTCGCAGCGTACTATCCTACGCGATCTACTAGACGGTGCTCAAGGCTTCACCAACTGCACTGCCGAGCCCTTCAAGAGCGAATGCGCAGACGCGATCGATCAGACAATGCACCGTCTCCACGAAGTCCACAGGCAACTGCGACCAGTCCTCGCTCAATCAGCCCTGCGCCAATCACTCGGATCCTTGCTCTCGACCACCACGGCAAAGATCATCACCGACATCGAAGACCTAAGCGACATTGGCGATGCCGATTCCCGACAACTGAAATCCCTCCTCGACCGCATCACCGAGCTGAAATCTCTTTTCGCCCAGGAGGATCCCAACACAGGCGAAACTTCGGACATGACTTTCATCTACTGTCCCAACTGGCTCAAGTTCCAGTATCTTGCTGAGATTTTGGAGTCGAGTCTGGCGGATATCAAGTATTTGTGGAAGGAGGGAGAGTTGAGTCTTGAGTTTGACGCGGAAGAGGTTGTGGATCTGATTGAGGCTTTGTTTGCTGATAGCGATTTGAGGAGGAAGGCTGTGGCGGACATTAGGAGAGGCAGAAGGTGATCTTGATCTCGAATTAAGGGATGCATGAGGCCACGAATTGCATGATAAATATTTCACAGATCTACAACCTTCCAGACATTGCTCTGTCAAGGTTCGGCAACAGCGATTCAACTTCCCGATTCCAAACTCTTAACCTACAAGCCCTTGGCGAGTTCCTCTCCACATGCATGACGCAAAAGGCGTCACTGTAGTACAGACATATGGCGTTTCAGTTTCGGCACTGTCTCGCGGTTTGGGTGGTTGCGCTACGCACCAGCTATAATTAGAAACAATTGACCACCACGAACAATAGGCAGATTTGACCATCGCGACAGAGACGCTCTCACGTGATTGTCTTTGTGCCACAATCAAGCGACAATACATGGCGTTCGGCTAACAATACTGGGTCTGGCTTTTCATTGTTCAATGAAGCTCCTTTTCATTGTTGCTCTAATGAGTCTCTATTCACGGCGACCCACCGCTCACCTTTGTTAACACAGCGTGTAATATGTGATCTCTTCATCCCCAACACCTGGTTACTGACCTCTTTCGTTTGTTTTCACAACTCTCGATCTTTCTGCTTTTGCTTGCAATTTTTCTTAGGCGCCGGACGCTTAACACTACGACCCGTAACGAACACCGCAAAAAAAGCACTATCGACCTACCAAAACAAGGATTTCGACAGCCAAAATGCTCCCTCTACTCTCAGTCCTCTCGCTCGCCAAGAAGGCGTACCAGTTCAAGCAGACTCGCAAGGATGGCGCCAGCGGAGAGAAGTTCGAGTCCAAGCCCAAGAAGCCCATGACTGCGACCGGCAAGCTACGCCTCTTCATCGCTCTGCCTGTCATCATCACTGGTATTGCGTTCATCCTCTCGATTCTTTGCGTGTACGCTGGTAGCAAGCCTGGCATGATGGACAACTACGCTGTCTTCACCCTCAACACTTCTCGCCTGGGCGAGAATGTACTCGCGGACATCAACGGCGCGATCAAGTCGATTGACATCAAGTTCAAGCGCGCAGAGCTGCCTGCTTCGGCGCCTGTGGCGATGATCACTCCTGCTCCGACTACCATGCTCACCGTCGTGCCACGCCAGGTCTTCTCAGACATGGCTTCAGACTTCAGCGACCTCACTTCCGAGGCAGGCTCCAAGCTCACCTCCGCCAAATCCGACATCCAGAGCAAGGCGACCTCTGCCAAGTCAGCTGTCTCCAGCAAAGCCTCTTCCGCGCAGTCTGCGGCCAAGAGTGCTGCCAACTCTGCCGTGTCTTCTGCGCAGAACAAGGTCATCGACATCGTCAATAAGGCTTTCCACGCTGCGATCGATGGCTTGGACTTGCAGGACATCTACAACGTCCACATCTCTTCCAGCTGTGTCGGAACTTACGTCTACGAAGACGGCAAGAACTACACCGTTGGCGACACCAAGAATCTCGACCAGCTCACTCCCAAGATCAACAGCTGTGAGGGCCACTCCGCTGTGAACCCGTTCCAGCTTGTGCGGATCATCTACTGGGTTGGTGTTGTGTTGTCCGCAGTTGCGTTCATCCTTGGCCTCGTTGGTGTCGTCAAGCCAACAAGGAAGTTTGCGTTGATCAATGTCTTCGGTACACTTCCTGCGGTCATCTTCATGGGTCTCGCTTCCGCCATCACGCACGGAATGGCTGTAGGTGCTGCGCACCTCATCACTTTCATCGGCGATAAAATCGGCGTCACCGGCGTCTCTGGACAGAAGTTCATTCAGCTTACCTGGGCGACTACAATTATGCTGTTGATTAACCTGTGCTTGTGGGCTGTTGTGTTCTTCCTCATCAAGCGCATGGACAAGTCCGACAGCAGGAAGCGCCCGGACCGTACCAGTGGCATCGCGATGAACCAGTGGACACCTGAGATCTCACGACCGATGCCTGCGCACACCGACAGGAACGGCCATGCGATGATCTGAGTGTATGCATGTATTCGATAGAATTGTCTCGAAATGTGTGCATCGATATGATAGATACCAAAATCTTAAGCGTTTGTTTACCAGTATTCGATTGACCGATTGCAAGATTCCAGTAAGCATAGACCAAATAAAATGTTTGCCCATGTTTCCACGGAGTTCCCATGAAGTCGACGCACACGTAAAAGAACCACCGAACTGATGCCGCACGTGACACAGCCATCCACCTCAGCGAAGCGGCCCGCCCCTCCACGCCAAGCAATCCAGCTCGCGCGCTGGTATAAAGTTTTACTTCTCCTCGCGCTCCTCTTCCACAAAGCATCAAAAAGATCGGAGCCAGCCACGACCTATGCCCACGCACTGAACCCTCGGTTCAGGCGTCCTACGGCACAAGGTTGCCAGTCCCTCTCGAGGGGCGTGGCTCTGTAGAGTTATTCTCCTGGATTATAGGAAGCCCGCTTTCCGATGTGTCACTTCAGTGTGGCGATGGGGAGGGGGTGTCCGAGAAGGGAGTACATCACATCACCAATCGGTTCGATTTTGACTGATTGCGTGGTTTTGTAATCTGTAGAAAATTGTACGTCTCGTGTTCGTTTGTATGGTGCTGGTACACGTGTAGTTGCGTCCTCGCTGTCTGCCATACCTACGACTTCGGACAAGACGTCCTTGTCCTACGCACTGTCGTATGCTGGCTGCGCTCCATCTGTCATGGTCACATTGGTTCATGGTCACATTGGGTGACTGAGCATGTGTCCGCCCTTGTCCGGGCTCCACCAACATCACAATTCCCCAATCTCAAGGTTTTGCCAGGCAGCACCATTTCTTACCACTCGGACAATCGCCAGAGCGAGCACTCCTTTATGTCAGCTAAGATTCCCCACAAGACAAAGTCTCGAAGAAGACAGGCACACATACCGGAAGGCCTCGCCGCCTGTATCACCGCATGCGCTCTTGGTTGCCTTGCACCTGCCGGTCCTCCATGGATCCCCCGATGCATCGTCCGGGTCTTTCATGCGACATGTCGCTTCCTTCCGCTCAACAAGATTGTTGGGCTCCGATTGAGGAATCGAGTTCGCTGCTGCGAGACCGCCAGCTGCCAACGCCAGGATAATGCTGAATCTCATGGTGCCGATCGGAGATGCAATGTGGGTTGTTGAGTCGACAGTCTGAAGACAGTCCGACGGGACAGCAACGGGGGTACTTATAGCGCCCTGCGATGCGCGATCATTGATTTCCTGGAGGGCCATGTGAGGCTGTGAGGCTGATGGATCGTCCAATGATGGTGCCATTCATGCATCTGATGGTGATGGAGTTTTGCGCCCTTGCATGCCTTCCACCACCACAAAAGCTTCAGACCAGATCCCCAAGAAGCGATCGATGCAATTGCTGAACGACGACCATATTCCTTCAGTGCACAAACCTGCAACCTATGAAGTTGTCTACACGATTACGGCGTGCGTACCAACGCCGGTGACTGCTTTTGCGGTAGTCCATTCGCTACACTACACAGCAGCATGAGCCTGAGGACCTGCGGTCGAACAAAGGGAAGAGGTTTGCACCTCAGCCATCCAAGCCGGACCAAGTTGGTGTACAACCCAAACACTGCTCAGTGTAAAAAGAGCGCTGCGATGGTTCCTCATCTCACACCGGTGAGATTCACACATGACCTTCGTGGCTGCTTCGCATCGCCCGATCCCGAAGCGCTGAACATGTCACAACGACTACCAGTCTTTTTGCAATCTGACTTGTAGACACCGCCAGAAGTTTGTTGAAGACTTTACATGACCTTGTATCTACAGCACTTATATCACCCGCTTCATAGACCGATGATTGCCAGTACATTGCAGTCATGCACAGGAGAGCGACTATTTCACGTGCCTCAGGTGATGCAACACTGAACACTGCTGTCACCCGGGCACAAATTCCTGTCGATCGGTGTCAGTGCCAACTCAACAAGACACTCCCGGAAATGGAGACAACACACTTGAACCACTTGCCACCCGAGCACGCATTTCCTGCTTTGTTCATGCAATGGCCAAAGACACCGTCTTTACGGCATTCGGTGAACATGCAACACTTCACATCGCTGGGATCTGCAATTGCTCAGTTGTTAGCGAGGAGACGATGGGCCGTATGTCACATTCTACTGACCATTTGGACAATCGCCATCAGAATACCACCCCAAGTCTTTGCGGCAAGTACCAGTCTTCTGGCAAGTGCCCGGAGTCCCCTGCGAGGTGGTCAATACGATTGCGGTATGGCTGGACGCTCTTTTTGGCTTACGCTGTGCTTGCAAGCGCCGCCAATCTTGCGAGGCTCTAACTCAGGAGATGTATTCGGAGAAGACAGGTCCTCTGCTGCGAACGCAAGGGTAGCAAAAGCGATGACGGAGTAGAATCTCATTGTGTTCAGCAGGAGTCCTTGTTGCGATGCAAGATGATGCCTCAATGGATCCTCACCTCTTTGCGGAGTGCACTATTTATCTAATGTTTTGGTCAGGCCACTGCCTGCCATTCGACTTCACTGTGACGCTGTTACATAAACACGCGCTCAGTCTGGACCCGTCGTGGCTCACAGCCATCATGCTTGTACAGCGCTATGATGCGCCAAGCAAGTAGTTTGAATAGTTTCGTCGCATGGCTGAGCCATTGGCCAATCAACAGTGTCGCATGCTTCCTACATAGGACCAATACATCGGCTGCACATCCCTATACGTTTCGGAACCTGGGAAACTGCATGTGCATTGCATGGCTCGTATTGAGCAGGCCGTCACGCGACACTGCCTACGACTGGAGTGGCATGTTGGTGTTCGATCCTGGACGATGCTGCATGTAGGCTGCTATCAGAACAAGGACCCCCTGCTACAAGGGTATCAGTCACTGGACCTTGAGTTTGCGTCAAACAGAACATTTGTAGTCCAGGAATGTCTAGAGACAGCCTGGTATATCATCAACGTGATTCCGGTTGCACGCAGCACGGGTCTCACTCACGCGCACACGGCGGCACGAAGGTACTACCATCAGCAACCCTGACGTTTGTTGACGGGGTGGGAATACAGGCAGGCTGATTGATCATACGATGGTGGTCCGACGCATACGTTTGAGGCATGGAAGGTCGGATGTTCGCTGCACGAAACGTCGATGTTGGTATAAGTGGCTGCTGCAAACTGGCATCTAGACCAGCTCAGCTGATCAAGCTTGTCCTGCAGTGTAACCCGTAGTGTATTGAGAGTGAGACCAATGTAACATCGTTAGCTAACAAGATTTCTTGTGGGAGAATATCGCAGTACCGTGCAGCCCATGTGGTCTTCTCTTGTGACTGGCCGCGCGAGACTTGCAGGACTGGAAACACTACTTTCAATGCACCAGAAGTGGGAGCAGTTGATCATGCATGATACTAGACGACAAGGTCTAAGCTAATTTGGTGCAATCCGCTCCAATCACACTTTCGGTCCTGGTTACCGATTTGTGGCTTCATGACTTGTTCCATACTGTATCTTCGCTCATTCCCGGGCACTAATCGACGGCTCTCCCAAACGTAATGACCTGGTAGCGTGTGGTCAATTCCTTCCTGCAACGTTCCTGGTATCAGTATCGCAATTTCTTCCCACCTGCCGTAATATCCGTGTTCCTGTTCTCAACTTGCACACCCTGCCTTCGAGCCCACTGAATCGCATCGAGCCCTACGAGGCGACAGTCGTTGGCAACCAACTTCTTGAGGCCATTCTTCACAACGTCTTTGATGCCAGCGCCCGTGACCTCCGTTCCGCTTACATTGAGAGACTCAAGCTTTGGTAGAGTGGAGGCGACAATCGACAAATGGCCATCGTCCACACCGTGGCAGCGTTCGAGGCTGAGGTGTTTGAGTTCAGCCAAACGGGGATGCGAGAGTGTCTCCTTAGTCAACTTGCCGCGAATGTCGCTTAGAGTCATTGAAAGGGTGTGTAAACGCGCTGGTTGCTGCGCGTCGGGACCGCCTCTCGTCCGGAGGGCTAGTTCGAAATCGTCGAATGGAAGCTCTGCCACGCAAAGTCTGAGCTCTTCGAGTAAAGGGAGAGACCATTGCAGAGGCTCGAAAACTGGGTTGTCAGTAAAGAAGTGAACGTGACGACGACTCCATGTCCCGATGGCAAGCGACCTGATTTTGGTAGGAAGGATGATGCGGTGGGCATATGCAACATCGACTACTAGATCCAGAGTCGACAGTTGGGTAAGCCCACTCAGATCGACCAGAGGACATGCGGTAGTGTCCTTGATACTGATCTGGTGCAGTTTGAGGATCTTGAGGTTTGTCATGCTCGGTAATGACTGTAACACAGAGAGGATAGCTGGTGTGCCAGATGTCCATTTTAAATCCAGCTTTTGCATATTGGGGAAGTCGCATCCCGAGATGTTGAATTCATGAGGCCGTGAATGAACAGACATGTCTTCGCAGACAAGTGCTTCAAGCGCTGGACTGGCATTCTTGACGATTTCGGCCAGCACACGTGAGCTCAAAGTGGTCCCTTTGTAGAGTTGTAAGATTCTGAGAGTCTTAACGGGTTTCAGTGTGCCAACAATGTCATTTGCCAGTAATCCTGTGTTGCGCAGGTTGAGCTCTTCCAGCGGACATGTTCGTGCAAGCGCCGAAAGAGCTTTGTCGAACTCGAAAAGGTTATTGAGGGTTGCTGTCTTGAGTTTCGAACGGCCAGTATTGATTGCGCGGCTGACAAAAGCGTTCTTCACTTTCCTTCTGGCAAGTGTAAGGTCAAGGTGGCACCAAAGATTAGGCGTTCGACGAATGAACTGCGCCCATTCCCTCGAAACCAAGCTCGTCTTGATGAGCTGTCTGAAGTTCAGGTACCCGAGAATCTGCTCTGCAAGCTCGCGAGGGAGTACGGTAAGAGGATCGACACTTCTCGGAGGCGACAGCTCGGTCATGAGCTCAAGGTGTACCTTTTTGAGAATCTGCAGATAATGTTAGCTGATCGTAATGTCGACGAGAGATATGGTTGCTTACCTCGAATCCTTGCCCGACATGCTTCACATTCTTCAGACCCATGGCATAGATCTCCAGCGCCACACTCTTACGCTCCATCTTCAACAAGATTTTGCCTGCTCGCACATAGCCTGTTGAATCTTCTCTGGCCAGCTGAATGGTTTTCTTTGAATCTTTCAATGCCGCCTGAAGATCTCCAAGCTTCTCTTGACATGCTGCGCGATTGTCGTAAAGCTGGACCGACGGCGAACGACCGATGGCGCGGTTGAACAGCTCCAGAGCTTTGGCGTAATCCTTGCGCTTGTATGCCGCGCGAGCCTGCTCCTGGTACTGAGATGTTTGTGCATTCATGGTGTCATTATCGGAATCATGCCAGTGAAAAAGGGATGTGGTTGTTCAAGACATTAAAGCTCTTGGTGTTGAAGGAAGCAGGTAGTCGCGTCCGGTAACGCGAAGCTGGCTGCAAGCACTCAAGCGCGCGACCCGAGAATTCGCCGATTTGAGGCCTTCACTTCGCATCATGCGGCCCTTGAGCGTGCGTCCTTGATCTGACGGCTCGATCATCAACCAGTGTTGCGAAAGGAGTAGCATCTTTCTGCTCCCTCTCTTCTCTCACATACGGGTACCTTACACAGGGTACACAAGTCTTGTTTGGGGAACACGAAGCCATCTCTCATGTTGAGGCAAGCTGGCTCTGCGTAGTTCATGAGTGTCTAACTCGAACGAAGAAAGTCAATGAGATGATTCGGCCTGCAAAGATTATCTGATATTCAATATCAGTGTGCCTGCTAGGGCTGCCTCTCGCGAGCTAACATTATTGCGATCGCTTCCCTCCTTCAGCCTAGAGTCACGTTTGCCAACAGCGGAGAGGCAAAGCCCGACAAGCTCGGCTTCGAAGTCGCCGCATGATGGTACAAATAACGAATTGCAACAACAATAGACTCAAGCCTTTGCCAGAAGCTTCAGAAGATCTGGAAATGTCGGCTCCAAAAAGGGTCGGCATCCTCCAGCGGCTGGACCTTCGAAACAAGCTATTGCACGTGGCGAATCTAGCTTTCTGCAGGAGCGACGCATGCAGATCTCGGATGATTGAGAGTCCACAAGCCACTTCCATCAACTGCCGCCGCCGATCAATGCACAGAATGACATCAAGAGTTCTCGAACTTCCAGCCATGGCAGAATATATGGGGAGGCTCTGTGAGTATACGTATAGTACAATTCGTGTTCTTTGCGATACTGCTTTGTAGCTAGCACACCATCACAAACATCTCTCCTTCAATCACAATGAGCACCCAACAAGCAGCATCCTTTACCGACAAGCTCGCCCTAGGCGAAGCAAAGCGCGGCGACCGTACTCGTCGTGTCGTCGTCACAGGCGGCAGCGGCAAGCTTGGTCGTGCCACAGTCAAATACCTGGCCGACGAGGGCTGGGAGGTCATCTCAGTCGACACCAGAAGACCACCAACAGCGAGTGAAGATGGCAAGTCTGGCCTTGGTGGTGCCTACCGTCTGGTCGAAATCGATCTCGAAGACATGGGCGCCGTGCTCGAGACATTCATGACCATTGACATGGCGTACAATGGTGTTGACGCTGTTGTCCACCTCGCCGCGATCCCCTCGCCTGGCCAGACAAACAGCAGTCGCCAATTCCGCACGAACACTATGAGCACATACAACGTCCTCGAGGCCTGCAGGAAACTACGCATTACCAATGTCGTGCTCGCCTCTTCAGAAACACTCATTGGCATCCCCTTCGACCCTCACGGTCCCGAAACTCTGCCCATCACCGAAGAACATGAGCGCAAACCAGAATCCGCATACTCGCTCTCCAAGCTCATGGGCGAAACCATGGCCGACCAATTCTGCCGCTGGGACCCAAGCACCAAGATCATCTCGCTGCGCTTCAGCAACGTCATGCTACCGCAAGAATATGAGTCCTTCAAGACATGGCAGGAAGACCCAATGGCGCGATACTGGAACTGCTGGGGCTACATCGATGCCAGGGATGGTGGACAGGCGGTCTCCAAGTCGCTGGCAAGCGAGCTGAAAGGCCACCACCAATATCTCATCGCCGCGGAAGATACATGCATGCGCAAGAGCAACGACGAGCTGGTGAAGGCGGCTTTCCCTGGCGCGAAGTACACGCCCACTGCTGGGCCCAACGACACATTGCTTTCTATTGAAAAGGCGAAGAAGGAGCTTGGCTTCAAGCCGGCGTACAAGTGGCAAGATCAGATCTAAGTCTGTCTCACATCTAGGTTCGGCCGCGATGTCCTGCCAAAAGCCCAACCCTTCCAGCACGTGGGCGGCACTACAACTAAATAAGGTATACAAAAATCCCAGGCAATGAAGATAAAAATACACAAGACCAATTCAACGCTATCACAAACACATCCACACTTTCTGCCCCAGCAACACAAGATTAAAAAAACCGTTGTAACACAAAATTTAATGTTTAAGCACACGGTGACGCGGGGGACCGGTGCATGGAGGCAAGGTAAGCTGACGACCATTTACATAAATATTGTTCTTTCCCTGTGTCCGATCCTGGAAGAATAAATCGATCGATATCCGTCACTCTTTTGTCTTTCAATTATCTTATCGAACCCTCCAAAATGTACCGGCCCCACTTATTTTTGGTCGGCTTGATCGCAGCCGCAACGCTCACTGTTGCACAAACTGGACCGCAGGCAGAGCGTCTTCCGGAATGTATCGTACGTTGATGTCACACGATTCGATGTATGTGTGATGATACCCTAACAACAAATTGATTGAAACAGAAAGGATGTCACCACGCCGCAACCGCCTTCGTCGACTGCGCCAACGACGACCAACAATGTGCCTGTATCCGCCAGGACGGTGTCATATCTAACATCACGGCTTGCGCGGAGAGTTCTTGCGAGGATCCTGAGGAGGATGTGAAGGGTATGCTATGTCTCTTTTGCTCCTGACAATTCTTTTTCGTCTTTGGGTTTTGGGTTTTGGAGAGCTGGTTAGCTGACGACTGGATAGTGTTTATCGGGCTTTTCGACGAGGTGTGCGATAAGTTTAATATTAGCGTGCCTGCTACGGGTGGGAATGGATCTAGCGATGGTGGGGAGGTGAGGGCCGAGAAATGGACTATGGATGATAGTGGAAGTTACGGCGGCGGCGGCGGCGGCGGTGGCGGTAATGGGTACGGTGGTGGTGGCAGCTGGAGGAGTGGAGCAGCGAGCAGTGACGCTTTGCTTGGGTGGACGTTTGGAAGTGTCGCATGCGCTATCGCATTAGGCATCATGCTCTGAAAGCAATTCGGCGACAATGAGGCTCATCAGAATGGACGTGGTATTTATCAAGTCACATCGAAGCATACTTGCATACAGCTGCTTCTCCAGTTCGGGCGCACAAAAAGATGGTTAGATGAGCCTCCACCAACCGAACATCTAAAGCGCATTTTCAAGGATCCAACAAAAAAAAAATCCCCATCACGGAGTGTTCATCCCACAGATGACCAAGTCTTCAAATCCTCTCGCCACGCCAACAACACCAAATCCACAATCGAATCAAAATCTCGCCACTTGTTAGCCAACACTTGGTTGAGAGGGGAAACATACCTTTGTCCAGAAGATCGCTCACAACTTGTCAAGGTACAGGAAGATACCAGCTCTCACTCACACAATCGGGGCTTGGATGATACTTACCTAAGTGAATTGCAAGTTGTGTTTATACCTGCCGGTACAAACGTGTTTTCTTCTGCCGAAGACGCCACTCATTCGTGACGCCTGCTGTAATACAGCTTGAGGTAACTGCTCCAGGCGCTGAAGTTCCTCTGTTGACGCGGGTGAACCCGTAAAAGGCCGAGGCCGGGAGATGTACTCTTTTCTTGTGCTGAAGACGCCGCTCGATCGTGACGCCTGCTGTGTAACAGCGTGATGTGGCTGCTCCAGATGCTGGAGTTACTCGATTGTCTGTGGGAACTGCGAGGGCGGGCAAGCCCGTTGACGGCCGGAGCCGATGGTGTTTCTTGTTCTGAATGCATTGGTAGACCGATGCATGCTATGAGAGCCATAGCGGGAGGTGGCGGCGCGCGTCAGGCGAGGTACTCCGTTGTCGAAGAAGGGTAGAAAGATGGGCCGGCTTGCGCCTGCCCAAGAACGGCTCAAAGGCCGGGATGTCGTTGGGAAGTAAAGCAGCCTCCAGAATTGGAGCCGCGGGTGCGCTGGCAATGGAAGAGAAGTTTGGCAGTCTTCCAGTAGGCGCGAAACGGGGTGGACCCCGGGAGAAAAGTTGTCTTATGCTGTAAGAGAAGGTGGCGGCCTCGAAAGAGTTACTTCTGTTGTCGGTCCTTGTTTGGCGGACGGCGGAGAGGTTCCTCCACGACAGCGGTGGATGCGGCTGCAACACACTTGTCAAACTTTCGAACGCTCCAAGAAGCGTCCTTTCTGTCGCAATATGCTGTAGCAGCACTTTGCGAATACTGTAATCTACACAAGACCAATAGTCCTGGCAGGCAGGGGGGAAGCAGACCGTCAGCCCGCCACGCCTAGACTAGCTAGTCGTCCTCGGCTACAAACTCGTGTCAGTTTTCCATTACCAGCTTGTGAAATGGGGTAGAGGAACGTACAATGTCTGGTTGAACGAGTCTGCTGCCCACCATCTTTGCATTTGTCGACACCGGGGGTGCCATTACAAGGTGTCGAGGGCCCACCTCACCAAGTTCAGTAAGGCACTCGAGACTTGTCTGCAGAAGCGAAGTCAGTACATCATGTTCCAGCAGCTCACTTGCGCCGTGTGTGCGTGAGCTGCTGGTATCTTCCTGTGCTGGCAATGCTGTTGTCGTGGGCACAACTGTGCGAGATGGCGGCGACGGTGGTCGGTGTTGTCGGGAGAAAGTGGGTTTTGCGGATGTCAAGAAGAAAGTGCGGATGTGGATGATGACGAAGAAGAGAGAGAGAGACCGAGGAGGGGCTGCGAAGCGCGACTGTGAGTCAGAAGATTTTCTGTTTGTTTTGTTGTGCGCGAGGTGAAAGGCGAGGAAGGCGCGAGAAGCTTGGCATGTATAAACAGGGAAGGAGCGAGTAGGCTGGGGTTGTCACGTGGATGCGGGCGGGCAGTGAACTGAAAAGGGACTCGAAAGCGATGGAGTGAAGTCTGACAAGGAGGATCTGACATGTAAGCAAATTTATGCCTAGCGTTTGGCTCGTTATTTCAACATATGTTACCGATGCGAAGATATTCACAAACCGAAAAAGGTGCGCTTCATGTCATTCATATCCCGAAATTCTTTCGTCACCTACTTCTCGTCCTCGCTCTCAGACTCCTCCTCGCCGCTTCCAGACTCGTCGTCTTCCTCTTCACTCTCCTCCTCTTCGCCCTCGGGAGCCTTCATGCCGTAATCATCCTGGAACTCATCAAGGGACTTGATCTCGGCGTTGAAACCAGCCTTCTTGAAATCACCGACCACGCCCTCGCTCATGACAGGAGCGCAAGTAACGGCCAAATTAGCCTTCTTGGGGTCAAAGACGGGCAGCATGTACTTCGCCATCGCATCGCGAATCTGCTGCGGAGTGACGTTACGCACACGGGCGAGCATCTTGTGGCTGTGGTCCTTCTCGATGCCACGGATGACCTGGTTGGAGTAACTGAGCTCGGCAGCGGCGGACATGGTGGGCTGCTCGTTGGCCATGTCGAGCACGATCTCGGAGATGGCGCCTTCGAGCGCGAACTTGTCCAAAGGGATTTTGCCGCTCGAGTAGCCCTCGACCTGCGCTTTGGCGGCCGCGTATGCCTTGTAGGCGTCGGGCGAGCGGGAGATGCGGAAGGTGAACTTGCCCGTGTCTTCGCTGCGGTTGAAGTAGACACCGTAGGCAAGACCTGTGCCGCGGACGGCGACCCACATGGGACCCTCGACGGCGTTCATGTAGCTCTGTGCGACGCGGAGAGCAGGAAGGTCGGGGTGGGAGTAGGTATCAGGGCCGTCAGACACAAGCATCGCGAAGGATGAGTCGATAGCAGAGATGGGGATGATGAAGGCGGCAGAGCCCGGGGTCTTGCCAATTTCACTTAGGCACTTGCGACGGCTATCGAGAGGCTCAAGCGACTTGGTGGTGTCCTGAGAAGCTGTAAGGGTGTTCCAGGTAGATACGGGGTTGGAAAGTGTCTCAACGTTGCCAGCGACCTTGATGCGGAAGTTCTCAGGACGGTGTAGCGACGCGCATAGAGAAGTGAACTTGGAGATGACCTCATCAGGGCTATCCTTTAGAAGCTTACGCAGGCGACGAAGGTACAAAGCCTTCGCCAGTGTAGTGCGGGCGCGTGCGCTAGAGCTCTGGGTATATGCGACCATGAAGTAGACACTCGAAAGCATGCCGTCTCCACTACGCTTCTCATCTGGGATGTCGGCCAGGATCTTGGTCAAGGATGCGTGCAACCTGACAGGGTCGTGAATAGCATCGAAGAAAAGAGTGCGAATCCAGCCGACGATCTTCTCGTAGTTCTTGGGCTCGGTGCAGAACGAGATGTTCAGCATTTCCGGGTTGGCGTAGTTGGCGCGGATGCTGTAGTCGACTGTGTCACGCTCAAGCTCAAGGACAACATCCTCGAATTCGAGGCGTTTGCCGTCCTTGTTCACAGGTGAAGTGAAGAAGTTCATCATGTACAAGGAAAGCAATGGTTTGAGCTCGACAGGAACAGAGCTTGTGCACATCTCAAGCTTGATGCGGACAAAGTTTGAGGGGATGTGTTCAAAGTGGATGAACAATGGGGAGTCGCTGTCATCCTTGTCAATCAGACTCTGAATGTTGTTTTCGAGCTTGCCCATCTTTCTTGCGGTACCAGATCGAGCGGTGACGGTCGAGATGAAGTGCACTGAATCGGTGCTAGGCACAGGGAATTGCTCGAGAAGGGAGTCCGGAATAGGCTTGTCGTTCTCGGCTTTGGCCTTGGACAGCTTCTCCTTCAGCTCCTCAAGACCCTTCTCTCCGAGCTTCTCACGCTGCGCCTGGACACGGGCCTTCTCATCGTTGGTGATCTTATCGGAGAGCTCCTTGGAGGGCACACCAAGGATGGAGACGTGGTGAGCGTCGGCCAGCCACTTCGAGAAGAAGTCTCTCCATTGGCGATCAGTCCAGCCCTGTAGGATATCGAGTTCCTTGATCGATGCAAGTTCCTTCAAATCCTTGCCGTCACGGCGACCGAATAGGTGGTCCTCGATGATGGGTTCCGAGAAGAAGTCACCTGCGTTCTCGCACTTGAGCAAGATCTGTCTACGCCAGCGGTTGATGGTATCCTGCATGTATGCCATGTCAAATTCCTTTGCCGCGGTCTCCTTGAGCAGTTCGAACAAGCGCTTCTCCACTTTCTCAAGCTGGTCAGTCTCGACGGCCGCAAGGGAGAACCAGATCGCCACGCTTGGTCGGAAATCGGTGCTGTAATAGATGGCACTGCAAAGCTGTTCACGCTCAACAAGGGTGTTCTCCATGACAGAGATGGAAGATCCACACAAGTAGTTCAACAAGACTGCAAGTGCGGCGAATCCAATGTGATCGTTGCAGTTGGGGCCCAAGAAGCCAACCAGAATCTCGCCCATTGACTCGTCTTCTTCAGGGAAGTTGACCTTCTCGACAGTTGTTTCCCTGAGCGGTGGTGTAGGCTTGGAGTCTACCCAAGGTCTGGTGAAAGGGTCGTCCAATTTCGGCACCTCATCCAGGACTGTCTCCTCGAAGTCGTCGAGGATGTGAAGCAGATCATCGTGATCGACTTCACCAGTGAGGACCAAGCACATGTTCTTCGGTTGGTACATGGCTTTGTGGAATTCACGAATGCGATCCGCAGTGAGCACTCTGAGCTGCTCCATCATGCCGCCAGTCTCGTACCTGAAGCCATCGCCTTCGGGATAAATGATACGCCTAGCACGGAGCTCCATCAGCTCGCTTTGGTTGTTCTGAACACCCTGCATCTCTGAGTACACAACACCAGCGTCCTTGCCTTCGCCATCGATGTGGTGGACTTCGGTGTAGCATCCCTCGTCGGTCAGAGTAGGAACGATCAGATGTTCAAGGTAGACCGGCAGGATCTGAGCAAAGCCATCCCAGCCAGCAGTCTCGAGAGTGTAAGCAGTCTGGTCGGTGGCAGTCCAGGCGTTTGTCGTGGAGTAAGCACGGGTGGCGAGTTTGTCGAGGAGACCCTTGTAGCGATAGGATTTGGAGCCCATGAAGCACAGGTGCTCGAGAGTGTGAGGTGCGCCAGAGTCATCGTGGATCTCGGTTGCCAGAGCAAAGTAGCCGTTCACCTTGGGACCCTTCTGGTCGACAACGACGCAACGCATGCCCGTCCGGGCAGACTCATACTGGGTGACGGTGACGGGAGCATACTCGAGCTGGAATTGCTGGAGTGTCTTGAAGTGGGAGCTTCGGTGTTCCCTAGCAGCCGGCATGGTGAAGGTTGATGTGGTTCGATGTCGTGCAATAATGCAAGACGCTCGAGCGTTTGTCTTGGACGATACTGCCGTGACTCCACTGATGCGGAGGGCTGACTTGAAGAGGCGAATCGCTTCTTTCTGCGCAGGCACGGCGTACCTTGCCTTTATACGTTGGTATATGGGGTTTTCTTTTTTGCTTGATGAAGATAGCTACAGCGAAGGCAGATATACAAGTGCACGTGTAATATACGGGAGAGGTTTCTGGCGAATGAAAATGTATCACGGGTCAAGTTTCTCACGCACGCCCGACCGAACTGAGCGGCCTGAGGAAGAAGGCGCGGGGAGAGAAAGAATACACGTTGCGCGCCTCTGCACTACTGCTGCTATGAGCATGGATGAGCATGACAATAGAATGCCTTAACGCATGCACGAAGGGCCCAATGAGCACACTACGGCAGTGACAAGGCGCATCGCTCCCACATGTGTACGCGCCTGCTCGCATGATCCGGGCCTGGGATGCGGCGTCAAGGCTGGCTGCGTGAGTGCGGGCTTGCTTTGCGTGCACCAGCAGCTCGGGACAGCCAGCACAGCACAGCCTGCCCTGCTGGAGGACAGCTCGCATGTGATCTGATCTGACCTGGCCTACCGAAACAATCTCGCTACCACCCCACGCCCAATCAGTGATATACAGCACACTGTCTACCGCGTGCCGTACTGTCATCATCTTGTGACTTGTCGCAAACACTCTCATTAATCGATTGATCACAGTCAATTCGCTTCCTCTTGAATGCCCTGTAATTGCACTGTACCATCCCACAGCCCCGACGTCATTGGCGTGAAACTTGAGACCTCCGGGCACAGGGACCAGACGTCTTTGCTATACCATCGGAATCAGCCGTACGCTCGCTCGCAACGCTGCAACGCCAATCCGACTCCCCGTACTAGGCGTCTGACAACTCCCCTACCGGCCTGCCACGCCCTCTCTCTCCCATCACCACCCATCCTCAGAACTCCCTCCCCTTAATTGTCCCGTCGATTCCGCTTGCGACTGCTTTGCGACATGATAAACGCGCCATCCCGCCGATAAGGTCCACGTCGCACACCACTACTGCACCATCCCCAATCCAAACGCCTTCCCCAGGGAGGCCCCGTCGCAAACATGAGCTCGCTGCAACACATCCTATCCGCCGCGCCGGAAGAGTCTAGATCGCCTGCCGCGCAAACACCTGCCAAAGAAATGCCTCCTCCCGCTGTAAATGCAGCCATGAAGCAAGAAACGGCTGGTCCAGACACGCCTCAAGGAGACAACGACACTCCCAATGAGCACGGCGACGAGCCAATGTATACCTCTACCACCACCTCGACCCGGCGCAATGCGAGCGGAAGCGTGTCCTCGGTCTATTCTGGCAACAAGATCAGGCACTTGAAGAAAGAGGATGGTATCCCGTTCTGGCGCAAGGACATACAATATGATTTCCTGAAACTGGTATTCTACGATCAAACCAAATGCTTTCGCAAGTACAGCGACGGCTCTACCGGTTACACTTTCGCGGAAATCTACATCGACGCAATGGCCAAGAGCAGCAAGTGCAGCAAGATCTTGAAAGAGAAGCTGCTGCAAGATACGGAAGGCGCGATCAGCATGGCCATGGTCTGCCTGCTGGTCAATGTTGGGCGCATGAACACCACCTTGAATTGTGAGAGCCTCGTGGTAATCTGTCATAATCGCAAACTAACATGTTGCAGTCTTCCCTGAAATGCGCGCGCAGCTGCGAACATATCATTCAATTCCTGCATTACAGGCGCATCAAGATCCAAATGCATACAAACAGCTCCAGGATGCACCTCGACTAAAATCCATCTTGAAAGGTGCAACAGAAGATGACCCTCAGCCATCGACACTGGAGGAGGTCAAAGCAGCCCCAAAGCCTCGCACCAACCCAGTCAACCTCATCTTCGTTCTCGCTCAGTTCGCGCCAAAGATCAGCGAAACACACTTTTCTTCGCCCAGAGACTTCTATGATCTTGTCATGAGGGGTACTTTGAGCAGTGCAAGCAGAGCAAGAGCATTCCTCTGGCTGGTTTGGTGGTACCTGGAATCCGACTTTACACGTGAGGATGCAGAGAAGAACCCATTCGGACCAGGACAATACGGCGAGAATGAGGAAGGCACTGGCGTCCTACCGCTGAAGGTTCCAACTCTGGACAGCTTGACTGAAGAACAAGCAGCTCTGGAGAATGTGGACACCGAAGACGAACAGCACTTTGGCGAAGTCAAGCGAAAGGAGCGCATTGCTATCTTGGCAAGCGAGCCAAGTCCCGCGATGACTGCTCTCAAGCGAGCAAGAAAAGAGAAAGGTCTGACATCTGGAAGTGGCCAAGGTTACAGGTCTGAGGATGAAGGTAGCGAAGCTGGCTGGTACGGGAGACCTCAAGGTAAGCAAATGCGAATCGTTTCGTTGGACCGAGCTAACATTGTGACATAGTCACATCTGCTGCGCGACATGCCGTCGGTGTTGACGGTGATAGCGCACACACAAAGTCACCATCTCCAGCTATCGGACGAGGGTTTCAAGCAGTCAATTCTGCGGCCAAGCATCCTCAGGATATGCGAATCAACATGCTGCTGAACGATGAGGGAACGCCTGATGCTTTACCCGCGACTTCCACACCCGCACCTGTTAAGAAGGGCCCAGGTAGAGGCAATTGGCGACGTAACAAGAACAAAGACGGCACTCCCGCTACCGGACGCACCACTTCTGGAGAAGGTTCCCACCATGTTCCACTATTACCAAACAACGGCTCAATGTTTGTGAATGAGACGCCCGGCGGAGGCATCCCAGCAACACCAGGATCAGGATACACCTTCGGCCACGGCTCGCCACAGCGCACCCTCGCTTTTCAACCGCCCAACACCGGCGACCACGTACCAACACCATCGTACCAAGCACAAAAACGCCATCGCGGCGTAACACAACATCAGAACGCGCTCATCAACCACCGCAGACAACAAATCGACTACACCCTTGACCGCCGCATCCGCAAAATCCACATCCGCGCCCGCGAGAAGCGCGAGGAAGAAGGCGCTTTCTTGCGTGCCTGGAAGCGCATCAAGCTCATGCCCACAGACTATGACTCCGAAGAGGAGATGATTCGCGCCCGCAAAGGCCGCGACCGTTCCGACAAGGACGACGACTGGCGAAGAGCGAAAGAAGCGCAAAACGGCACCGACGACGCTGACTGGCGCCGATCCCGCTCCGTGCTCGCGGGTTTCGTTCGCGTTGAAAATGAAGCGTCGGATTTGGGAGAAGAGGCTAAAGCTCTTGCCAGAGCTCTCCGACGTTGTTCACGCCGCCTAGACCGCTGGCAGGAAGCCCCTCTGCCAGCTACAGCTATCCTGCGCAGTCGCAGCAGACAGGCCAGCGGGCTGCTGTACGAGCGACGGCCGAGCACGACCTGGGATCCAGAGCTCGACGGCGCCGAGGACGATGAGCCAGTTGTTCCCGTCGTGCGGAAGATCGCGCCGAAGCAGAGGAAGAGTCTTGGTAAAGCTAAGGCGAAGGCCGAGCCGGTGGAGGATGTGGATCCTGATGTCGAGGCCGATGCGGATGTGGATGTGCAGATGGAGGACGAGGTCGTGGAGGAGCAGGACGAGGGAGAGGGCGGTGGGGATTTGGACGAGGAGGATCGCGAGTTGCTTGGGGAGGTTGATGCTGATGAGAGCGAGGAGGATGAGGATGAGACGATGGCTGATGAGTGAGTTTTGTGAGTGAGTGGGGTTTCTGTGTGTTGTTCTTTTCCGTCAGAAATACGAGAGCCAGAGACTCTCCGACTTGTTTTTTTTTTCGGGTGTATTCGTTTCAAGGAATAAAGAAAAAGTATCAGCACGGGAAAGTTGCTAGGAGCTGTTGTAGGAAGTACGGCCCTCGGCCAGCGGTTATGGGAAACTGTCCATTTTTCTGACAATTCGATTCGTTTCTGTATACAAGTATACAATGAGATGTCTACCTTCTATTTTCCGCAGGATGCACAAGTCGTTTGTTGAGGGAGCTGCACAAAACCCGCAAGTTCTCTAGCCACAATCTCTGTAGTTCGGCGCAGATTGGCGACAGCCACACCTACGAGTGAGTTCAGCGGTGCAGGTGCATGTACCATAGATGTGGGATGGAAGTGGATTTGGGGCTCTGGTCCTCGATCCTTCGCGGCGTTGCTGTAGGACTGGGAATTGGGATTGGGATTGCGCAATGAGGAGGATTGGGATTGTATAGGATGGCGCAATGAAAAGGATTCAAAAGGCATGGTTGTTTTTGGAAGCGTACAACGGCCTGTGCTATTAGGCTAGTTTTGGGTTTGTGCACCGCCTGGTCTTGCAGGTTCTTTGATGCTATATGTGGATGTGTACGTAGGAGTGTGAGACCAGTTTCAGAGAGAGACGAAACAGCATCGCTCGCGGAGCGAGAAGGTGAAGCACCAAGTCTCGGAGGCAACCCAAGGGCGACCTCGATATCGAAACAGTTTGAGCCTCAAACCTCAGATCCCGCGAGGGCAGGCAACGTCTCAGCCTTTCCGATCAGCCTTTCGAAACCGCCTCGGCCGGCCAGCCAACAAACCCACAACCTCAATAGTTCCCAGCAGGGCTGAAGCACGCACGAAACGGCGAAGCACGAATCCTTCCAACACCCACCCAACACCTAAGTTACCAAGCCACGCCAGCCAAGCCGGATCACAACACCTTGTAGTACATCACTTACGCTCGCGCGCACAGGCCACGGTTCGTCCGTCCGCGCCGGAGATCCATCATCTCTGTGACTCGGCGCACGAGACAGATGATAGATCAGACTTTAGTGCTACTCGGCCGTGTTAGCCGTGTTGGAATGGGAGTTCCAACACATTGTTCTGTACGTCAGAGTGGGACGGGACAGTTTGGTTTGCAGTTAGTTGAGCCTCGAAGGATTTGCAGGGCTGTGCAAGGGTGGGTCCAGAGTCCTTCTTTCTCGTGTTCTGTGAGGCGCATTGATTGCCTTTGGGGAAAATCGGCAGGGAGGAGTGGCTGTTCGAGTCAAGGTTCGATGGTAAGGCGATTATTTTTCGCGGGTCGTCGAGTGATGATGCGAATGCGCGAGATTTTCCTCGTGTGGTGATCTCGGACAAGGCGCAGAGAGAGAGGCCGCCGGTGAAAGTCGAGTCACAGCTGCGGTCAGGTGAGGGAGAGACAGTTGAGTGGCAGAGAAATTTCACGGAGAGACCGTCAAACCGTCGACACCGAGGTTTGAGTATCGAAATGAATTTGCACTCGGCAATCAATCGACTTCCACTTGGAGGAGATTGACGAACAGATTGATGTACCTTGCATGGATTGCAACCTATCACCTTTGATGTAGACATTGGTGCACGCTCTCTCCGGGAGGCAGCAATCGCGCGTGCCGAACACGCTGCCCCGCGAGCCCCGCAATTGATTGACCAGATGGAGGCTGAAGATGGTCACAGGTCAAAGGTCGACCTCACATCGCTCACATCGCTCACATCCCATCAACCTTCATCATCCGTGTGCCGCCTCACCCCCGGCGCCATCGAGGCTAAGGCCAAACTTCACTTCCATGGGCTGAACGTGACTCTGAGACTGCGGTCGCTCGTTTCTGCCTAGCTATCCGGCCTGGGGCACTCCACCAGGCTGCCATCACGTCTGTGCACGCCGTCACTGCCTCTCTCGACCTCACTCCTACGCGTCTGGTTGGACGATTGCCTAGTTGCGGACAACGATGAAAGACAGTCTAAGCCGCGGTCGAGGGCCTTCCTTGGAGTCATTTCAAGCACAGGCGATCGTGCTGGAAAGTTAATCCTCGGTCTACGGCTCGGTCTCGTCCTAATCTTCGTCACAATTGTAGGCAGTCGTGCTGTACTACTCTCACCTTTACCACGATGTGGTCTAGCGTCTTGTGCCCGGCATGTGGGGCCAGCCTATACTGGCCTTTTATTCGACCTCTGCTTCAGAGAGGCCGCTGTTTCTGCCTGCGAATTACTGGGCCATTGCAATGACTGACTGGACTGACTGCGGTCTTCGCCGTGGGTCTTGCTTTCTGCGGCCGCTGCTTGGGGGCCGCCTGGGTGAATCACGTTTTACCTCTTGCTCTGAGGCCACCGCTTCGCCCTGTTGGTGCCTAGCTTTTTGTCTCGCCCTGAAGTTGCACATTGTGCTAGGTGATTATATATCTGCGCCGCAATGTTTCTGTCCTGTGATTCTTGCCACCACATCTCAATCACCAACGCATTGAACAACCATCTCGTCTACCACTCAACACCAGACTGATAGACACATTGACGCCGCACTTCTTGTCGTCCAACAACCTGCACCTGCAAAACAACACGCCGCTTGCCAACGCTTTCACTAGCACCCCACTGTCTGTTGACACGACCCGGTTACGACCTCAAGGCCTCCAGCACCAACAACCCGTGATGATGATTGCCGCCGCCTCTCCAGCCTCATCACCAATCAGCAGCATGTCTTCGCCATCACCACCTTCCACACGATCTCGCAACGCCAGCTACGCCGCCCGCCCACAGCGCCCCGGCCCCAAACAACCACCACAACCTCGCGATGGCGACACCAGGCACATGTTCAACTCGGTGAGCGCCAGCTTCGCCTTCAGAGAGCAGCGATCCGGAGGAAACGGAGGAGACGGACCACAACCTCGAGACCCGGGCAATGGCCGACGCAGTCGCGACCCACACCCGAGGGACCCCGGCGGAAAGAGGGACCCTCAACCTCGCGATCCAGGCACTTGAATTTGTTCTGGGTAAGTCGATTTGCAGTCGTGACGCGGCCTGGCTTTTATAGTCGTCGCGTCCGATGTCCTGTTGCCTATGGCAGCCTAAATTTGACTCGATATCGCAGGAACGCCTTTGCTGAATGATGGCAGCGCGCGTGGTCACTTGAGAAACAGCCTTGTGACTTCCTGCCTGCGGATGATGAACGAATGATGTCAACGACTTGAGCTTTCTGCTTTACTTTTCTTTTTCTTTTGGGTCATGGGATTCCTTGTCATTGTTCGAAATAGAGGATTGGGAGACGGAAGGATCCATTGCTCCCACGAGCGCGTGATCTTTCAAATCTTGATGCGGGCATAGCGATTTTGGGCATTTATGTCGGCTTACTCATCTCACCCTTGTTAGCATAGCGGCATTGCGCGGATGGGACGTGGCAGAGCTTGAAGCCTGCAGGACTTTTTGTTATCTTTTTGTCATTGACTTATGATAGATGTCGGGCTGGTCCTGAGTGCGCAATGGAAAATTGTGAGAACTCTAGCAGATAAAAACAAGCAATCCAGATTGTGGAGTATATTCCTGTGCCGACTTTCGTGTTCGAGGGTGATGCAGTGCCTAGTATCCTGGAATCCGTAAAACAACCTAGAATTTAGTGATCAAAATACAGCCGATCTCACATAGTCTTCCTTCTTGATAGCTCTCAAAGGAGCCCTGCCATACTCGCTCGACACAGTGCCCTCCGTCTTTCCTTTTTATTTTTTAAAAGTGTTCTTTTGTACATTGGTATCTTTTACAGTGTGGTGTATGCAATCCCGTGCGCCGAGCCAGCTCAGCCTGGCAACATGCAAGGCGTGAGAGATAGAAAAACAAGAAAAGGAGAGAAGGCGAGCCTATCTCATCCTGTCCGTGCGGTTGAACTTCCTCGCCGTCATGATCTGTGGTTATCCACGTCAGCAAATACTCCAGCAAAACCACATACCCACTGCGTATCGCCAAAAGAACAAACTCACCTGTGTCCTCGTCCTCTGTCCCCTCACCGGCAGTCCCATCGCATGCCTCCTACCCCTGTACGTGCCCATATCCCTCAGTCTCTTGATGTTGTTCTGCATCTGGCCCTTCAGGTCCGATTCGATCGTCATCTCCGCCAGTTCGCCGGCCAGACTGTTGATCTGCTTCTCGCCCAGGCTACCGATGCGCGCGGTCTTGTGGATGTGGAATTTCGACATGAGCTGCGTGCAGACTTGGGGGCCGAGGCCGTAGAAGGATTTGAGGGAGCGCGAGACGAGGGCGCCTTCGAGGAAGTTGACGCCGAAGATGAAAGGCTGTGGGAGGGAGTTGTTAGATTTGGGGGTGAGTGAGAGGTTCTGGCTGTAGAGTTTGGCGTACCATGTTTGCGGGTGATGTGTGGACGCGGTGATGGTCGTGGTGTGAAGTGATATCGCTCGTCGTCGTCGCTATGCTTGCGCTTGTGCTCGATCCTCGAATCGCGAACGGCTGGTGTCCGTCTCCGCCGAACTTCCAAGGTTCCCAAAAGAGATTCTGAACTTCGAATCACATGACTCGGCACATTCCACCATCGAATCCAGGGCCAAAAAGTCCAAGCTCTCGATTGCGTTACTCCACATTCTGCTCGCCTAGCCTAGCTGCATTGTCCCACCTTTCGCTGGCCAGGTGTTCATCTCCTGCTCTTCTACTACACCTCTTGCATTCTCCGACTGCTAAGAGCTAACACTGTCAACAATGGCGAGCATTCAGCGTGTCCTCCTCTCGGTGCTGGTCATCCTGACCTTCACTTTCGTCTACTTCGCCCAGACTGCCGAGGCAGCTGGCAAGGGACCCAAGATCACCAACAAGGTCTACTTCGACATCCAGCATGGCGACGAGGACCTCGGACGTATTGTCCTTGGCCTTTACGGCAAGACTGTCCCCAAGGTGAGCATCTTTGTCGAGCCTGTGACATTGCGGCAGCCCCGGCTAACCATTGCTTCTTTGACAGACTGCTGAGAACTTCCGTGCCCTTGCTACCGGCGAGAAGGGCTACGGCTACGAGGGCTCCAGCTTCCACCGTGTTATCAAGCAGTTCATGATCCAGGGTGGTGACTTCACCAAGGGCGACGGCACTGGCGGCAAGAGCATCTACGGCAACAAGTTCCCCGATGAGAACTTCAAGTTGAAGCACACCAAGAAGTACCTTTTGAGTAAGTCGGGATATCAAGACACACATGAGGAGGATCAAATTGCTGACAAGTATCTTCCACAGGCATGGCCAACGCTGGAAAAGACACGAACGGCTCTCAGTTCTTCATTACCACCGCCATCACCTCCTGGCTCGACGGCAAGCACGTTGTCTTCGGCGAGGTCCTCGAGGGCTTCGAGATCGTCGACAAGATCGAGAACGTGCCCAAGGGCTCTGGTGACAAGCCGGCCAAGGCAGTCAAGATCGCCAAGAGCGGCGAGCTCGAGGTGCCTGAAGAAGGTACACGCGCGGAACTCTAGACTCCCTGGCAGCATTGCTTTCTTGCACACACCACACGCGCATCCCTTGCCTTTTGATTTGAAATGACGCGGTGTCGGTGCTTGTGCGTCGTTGCTCGCTGCTTGCAAGGAGGAACGATGACTGGGGCTGACACTTGCGTTTCTGCTCTTTTAGGCTTGGAAGGCAAGGCTGGGTCGACCGTTTCGTTGGACGACGAGTGGGTGGTTGTGGGAGCAGGTGCAGCAGCTCCTGCAGAGACGACTGTGAACGAAGAAAAGGAAAAACTTGCTTCTTCTGACTCTGAGAAGCCTGTTTCTCACCAGTCTGAGAGCGTTTCTGATGAGGGCTTGAGCCTTGTTGTGAAGCTTTTGCTGGGCGGTGTGATTGTTGCCGCTTGCGTTGCTTTCATCAAGGCTTTTGCGACTCGTCACAGGACTGGAGGGAAGGGCGTCTACGAGAAGGTTGGAGCTTAGATGACGATTATATAAGATTAGATGTATCACGGTTTCGACTGCGGCTTCTTCAGTATTTGCCACATGGACGTTGTTGAGGTTGGCCTCGTGCAATGCAGCCGCTCATCGTCGAGTCTATTGCTAGGTGAAGCAGAGAGTCATCTCCATACACGGTAGTCAAATGAATTTCGCGAATTGGAAATCATGTATTACTGTTTGGCAACGGCTGATAATGTGACATCAGCGTTGAACATCGATTCGTGTGGAAGATAAAGAGTGGAGCCTTGAACTGCCAAGGGGTTCACTTGAGGGCGTGTATGAAGAATGATGTACCATTAATACGCGGCAATCCATCGAGTGCAGCCAAATCCAATCATTATATTGAATAATTGAGTCGAGGTCATGCTCACCTCACAACGACAACGACAATAATCACATGCGCCACCATCACAAGAAAGTCTCACTTCGAACCCTCTTGCACTCGCGCTTAACCCAATCGGGCTACGGCACGACCCTTGTCGCCAGCGTCCGGCTGCTCCTGCTCATCACCAGCGAGAATTTCTGCCAACGCTCCCTTCTACACTCCGCTCCCTCACCACCTCCCGAAATACCACATCTCCCCTCATAAACCACTCTTCTGTGTCTCTTTGCAAGCGTTCCTTGTACGAGACGACGCACGTGCCTCCGCACAAACACTTACATAACAACAACACCCGACACTCCCTACCACAAACAACAAAAACACACCGTACCCCATCCGACAACATCGCAATCATGGCCGACCAACTCAACATGAACAACCTCAGCCTGCAGGAGTCCCAGCATGCCCCCAAGCCCGGTCAGCAGAACGGTGGCTTCGGCCAAGGTCGCTCTGCCTACATCCCTCCTCATATGAGAGGCGCGCGCGGCGGCCCTGCACCTGGCCCGCCTGCTGGATTCGACGGCCCTCCTCCCATGGGCGGTCCCAACGGCTTTGGCCCTCCTCCTGGTGCCCACGCCAAGTACGTTCAATCCATCTCCACAAGCTGAAAATAAATGCTAACATGTGACGCAGCGGCTACGGTGCACCTGCTCGCGGCGGCGGAAACTGGGGCGGCGCTCCCAACTTCGAGCCTCGTGGCCCTCCCGGTCCTCGCGGTGGTGGATTTGACCGCAACGCCTACGGTGGTGCTCCCGGCGGCGGCGCTGGACGCCAGCCTGGTGGATCAGGAGACGGACGCTGGGTCGATGGCAAGCACGTGCCCGGCCCCAACAACCCTCGCATCGAGCGCGACCTGTTCGGTGAGCCCAAGGACGCTGGTGTCCCGTCGGCGACTGGTATCAACTTCGCCAACTACGACGACATCCCCGTTGAGGCTTCCGGTGAGGGCGTTCCTGAGCCCGTCACCACCTTCACCAACCCCCCTCTTGACGACCACCTTATCAGCAACATCAAGCTCGCTGGTTACAACGTCCCCACACCTGTCCAGAAGTACTCCATCCCCATCGTCATGGGTGGCCGTGACTTGATGGCTTGCGCCCAGACTGGTTCCGGAAAGACTGGTGGTTTCCTCTTCCCCATCCTCTCCCAGGCCTTCCAGCACGGTCCCAGCGGCAACGCTCCGGCTCAGACTGGCTTTGCCCGTCAGCGCAAGGCTTACCCCACCTCCCTCATCCTCGCTCCCACTCGTGAGCTTGTCTCCCAGATCTTCGACGAGGCCCGCAAGTTCTCCTACCGTTCGTGGGTTCGCCCTTGCGTCGTCTACGGTGGCGCCGACATTGGCTCCCAGCTCCGCCAGATCGAGCGTGGCTGCGACTTGCTTGTCGCCACCCCTGGTCGTCTCGTCGACTTGATCGAGCGTGGCCGTATCTCCCTCCAGAACATCAAGTACCTGGTTCTCGACGAGGCTGACCGCATGCTGGACATGGGTTTCGAGCCCCAAATTCGTCGTATCGTCGAGGGTGAGGACATGCCTCCTACCAACGGCCGCCAGACTCTCATGTTTTCCGCCACCTTCCCCCGTGACATCCAGATGCTTGCTCGCGACTTCCTGAGCGACTACATCTTCTTGTCCGTTGGTCGTGTCGGTTCCACCTCCGAGAACATCACCCAGAAGATTGAGTACGTTGAGGACCCCGACAAGCGTAGTGTGCTGCTCGACATTCTTCACACTCACGGCGCTGGTTTGACCCTCATCTTCGTCGAGACTAAGCGCATGGCCGACACACTCTCCGACTTCCTCATCAACCAGGGCTTCCCCGCCACCTCCATTCACGGTGACCGTACTCAGCGTGAGCGTGAGCGTGCCCTCGAGATGTTCCGTTCTGGACGCGCCCCTATCCTCGTCGCCACTGCCGTCGCTGCTCGTGGTCTCGATATCCCCAACGTCAAGCACGTTGTCAACTACGATCTCCCCACCGACATTGACGACTACGTCCACCGTATCGGTCGTACTGGTCGTGCCGGAAACACCGGTGTCTCTACCGCATTCTTCAACCGTGGCAACCGCGGTGTCGTGCGTGAGCTCATCGACCTTCTCAAGGAGGCCAACCAGGAGGTTCCTGGCTTCCTCGAGAGCATCGCTCGTGAGGGTGGTGGATTCGGTGGCCGTGGTGGCCGCTCTGGTGGTGGACGTGGCCGTGGCCAGGCTGCTACCCGTGACGTCCGTACCTTCGGTGGCGGACAGCGCCCCGGCTATGCTGGCGGCATGGGCATGGGTGGTGGTGGAATGGGCGGCGGCTACGGTGGCGGCCCTGGTATGGGCATGGGTGGCGGCATGGGTGGTGGTGGAGGCTACGGCAACCCGAGCGGTCCCTCCAGCTGGTGGTAGAACCTCAGCGCCTCCTCTGCCAAGCCATACTCGGCTCCGCTGCTGCGCTGAGCATCAGCATTTCCTTTTCTTTCGGCGTTTTTCTTTGAACTTGCGATCAAGCGTGCGCTTCCACTCGGTTATCAAATCAGCATGATAGACCTTCGTCAACTTTCCGGCCTGACTGCATAGCATCGGCGTTGGAGGGTTGGCATTCTGCACTGGGCTCAGTGCGTTCTGGTTTTCTCGCATACGGCCTCTCGGAGTACATGGCCTCGCTGCGAACGAACCTACGCGCATTACGACCGGTTTACGATTATCTGGTTTTTCGACAGCTGGTTTCAGGAGCGAGAGCGCGCCTGCTTAATACACCTGCTCTCCAACAAAACAAAAGCGAACTCTGCATACGTTGTTGATCATCCACAACTTGGGCGTTATTTGCGGCTTTGCTTGCGGAACGAAACAAAACCGAGGAAGAGATACGTTTTGCGCGGCGGCTCTTGGGGCTTTATTGGAGGGTCGTCACCCATCTGGCAGCCGGGTGCAGGACGACCCTCTGGGAATCGACCACATACAAGGCCTTGAGCTTCTGCGCATCTTCTCGTTCTCCTGGTTAGTTTTACTTTTTAATGATGCGAGCGAAGACGCGATCCTGCTTTTCTTTTTCTCTCCAGATGATACCTCGATAGATCTTTTCTTTTTCCGACCTGCGGGCACGAACACTGGCGACCGACAATCCAAAAAGGTGGCATTTCGGGAAAAGTCTTTTTTTAACACTGTGCTTGAGCCTTTCAATGAAGGCATGGGCGCGACGAAACAACTGGGTGATTGGCATTGCGGCAGGGTTTTCTCTTTTCATGTTGACGATCACAAAAATCACAACCACAAAAAACCAAAAAACTTGCTTGCCACGACGGCGGTGGGGGAGAAATGAGAACCTTGAAACGACTGTACTTCGAGGTTTGGGTTTCCTCGCTGCTGGCTGACTGGACTGACTGTTGCGTACCTTCGGCTGTTACTGTGTTACTGTCTCTGTGTGTGCTAGTATAGATTAGGATGATATGGAATATGTGCGATTCCTTGATTACTTCTTTGTGCCTTCTCTCTCATCTCTCGTACTTCACTGTGGTTATGTCGTTTATATAATGTGTTGTGTGATCTACATTCATTGCGTGTTGTAGGTACGTGCAGCACAGTCTTGTTCTTTTTGCTTGCATGTCACTGTCTCGTCCAGGTACTCGCCAATTGCTAAACTATAGCATTGATGCCATTGTCGTTCAGCATGGCTGCGAGGCGAGGTGGTCACGATGTTCTTTACTTGGGAGAATGTGTCTGTTCCAGGAGAATGAAGTAAATATTAAACAAGTATTTAATCTGCTCACATAATGGAAAGGTCGTCACAGCTCGCTCAGAGTTGTGGACAAGCCCATGTCCAGCATGGTGTGAGTCCGTCAGTGGGTTGGAATGGAGATGGGAAAGGCAAGAGCAGTCGCATCATTTTCATGGGTCCGGATCAGTCGAGGTGAATGCTTTCTCACTTGCTTCTGTACATATCGTCTTCGGACCGGCCGGTAAGCATGTCGAGAGCTGTTTGGTCCCACCTTTGCACTGATGCCAAGACGTTCACTCTCTCGGATATGGCCTTCCGGCTGCTTTGGTCTGCCGTCGAAAGGCTTCTGTCGCGCGATAGGATCAGCAGGCTATGGCCTATATACAGGAGCTGGTTGGACCAGTGTAGAGTTTCTTCCAGCGCTTCCTGTGGCCGCCGAAGGCTTAGGTTCATGGAAGTAGCCGCCGAAGAACGCGCCTATGCTGTCACCAAGCTGGCGTCCGACCGACGGATCTAGCGGCGCCAGTGGCACAGAGGAGACCACATGTTTGGCTGTAGCTGTTGGCGCCTTGGCTTTCAGGTCGTCCATTCCTCTTCTCTGAGCTACACCAGCGTTGCTAGTCGAGTTTCCGGACTCGGAGTTACCGGGTGCATATCCATCAATCTTGCCACTTGCTGCGAGAACTTCGAGGTGAGGCTCGATGAAGTTGGTTGTCTCGTATCGTAGGAGACAATTCGGGTGCCAGCTAAGGAACACGACGCACGTCTCGAGCACGTGCTCACGCTCCTTGGTACTCATATCGTACCCGGCTCCGGATACAAGGCTGGGGTTTTCGCATGTATTCTCCTTCGTCATGGGACAAGACATGTCCGAATGGAGAGCAACGTCTTCCTTGTACTTCTTGAATGCGTTTGCCAGTATATCCTTGAAATTCTGGGTGAGGGCTAGCTCGGGAGTACCAGAACCCCTAGCATGGATAACCATGCGTTTGTAGAACTTCTTGATCACACCGTCCTCGTCCTTGATCGTGCCTTTGTCGACAAGCTCGGTGAGGTAGGGCTTCAAGACATCGGTGCTTTGGTATCCCTTCAAGCAGCTGGGGTCGTCGATGAGGCTTTTGATGCATGCTTCGACTATCTCTTTGCGCTTCTCTTTCGGTGTGGGGTCTCGATTAGAGGTGACGGCCTCGGCCTTGTTGCATGTTGCAAGTCCCTTGCTGCATTTCGGATTGGCGTCTCCGGTGGCATTGGCCCGCCACTCGTTGAAGGCATTCCCCAGTGAAACCTTGAGCTCCTCGGTGATGTTTGGAGTCGGAGGCATAGGATACGGGAAGAAAGAAGGATCAGTGTAGTATTCGGGTGTGCCTGGCTTCGGTCGTGGCTTGTCGCCTGTGTCGCGCTCGTGGTGTCTCGAAGTTGAATTCTTCTTTTCGGTTTCGTACATTTCCTTGAGATTGGGGAACACATTGTCAATCTGATCATTGACCCATTCCACGTCAGACATCTTGTTGCCACTGTGCTTCATTCCTGCATAACTCTTCTCGAAACGATCCCTGAGATACTGGAGAGGAAAGTAGTGGTCCATTTCATCGTAAGCAAGATTAGTCACCCAGTTGACAGGAGTCTCATTATTGCCATCATACACGGAGTTGGCCCTGATTTTGTTGCCAGTATCCTTAAGACTTGCCTCAGGGTCTTCTCCAATGTCGCGTTCGTTGTATTTTGAAGCTAAATCCGACTTATTGGCTTCGTCATACTTCTTCTTGAGCTCCGGGATCACACTCTTGACCTGGTCATGGATCCAGTCTTCGTCGGACATCTGGTGGTCGCCATGTTTCATCGATTTGTAAGTCTTCTCGAAGCTCTCCTTGAGCTTCTCGAGAGGAATCTGGTGATCGAGTCCATTGTAAGCATACTCAGACACATATTCGGCAGGAGTCTTCTTGTCGCCTCCAGGATTGAAGATGCTCTTGACAGTGTCGCCCAAGTCCTCGAACGCCGCTTTGACATTTTCGCCAAAGTCACGTTTGGAGGTTTCGCTGGATTCGATGCCGGAGTCGATTAGACCTTGGTAGATGGAAGCGTCATTGGGTCCAGAGTCGTCGCGACGATGTGTTAGATCCTTGATCGGGGTGGCGGACGTGAAGGTGAGCAGACGCAGGATCTCGAATAACAGACACAGCGTGAGTAGGGTGAGCAACAGGTGAGTGCTGAAGGTAGGCAATGAGCCACGAGGCGCGAATCTCCTGTTGGATGTCATCACGCTGATTGATGATGTACCAGGCCGTCGGAGATGATTGGAGATGTGGATGATGAAGAGAAAAGCTAGATTGTGAGGGCCACGACCAGGTAAATATCCTTCTGGGTGGGAGATGTGGATATTCCGTGTATTTGCTGGAAGCGCCCTGAGCAAACTCAAGAGAAGCCAGTTTGTAGGCCATGGACCACCAGCGACGAGGACGGAAGTATGCTGCTGGAACGCGAGCCACCGGGAATTGATGAGCACATTACAGTATGAAAGCGAGAATCATCGAGAATCAGGACAATCTCCAGTCAGAAAGTGGCCCGATGTAGTTCAGAGAATGATTTAAAAAGTCGAAGTGTGAAGAAGCGCCCTAGTATGCATGCAAATCTTCGGCTTTCTCTTAGAAGCTTTAGCCAGATCTTACAGGAAATTACCATATCATTTTTACATACCCATCTTCCACCTCTTGCATGTTCCTACTCGAGCATCATGATGTCCTCTTTCGGAGCACCATCAAGGGCTCCGCCAGCAGCAACGCCATCCATTTGCTGCAGCGCCCAAAGTAGCACGAATCTCTCCTCGCCCATCTTGTCCAGCCTGGCATAATGCCTCTCGGTGTAAGCTTTCAGTCCGTCAAGAACGTCCTTCACGCTCTCCTTGTTCTTCTCTTCGGTGCTGAGGTTGCCGAGCGCGCCTGCGAGATCACCGTTGACGTCTTCGATCTTGGGGCCTGCGTTCTTCCTAGGGCGACGGACGTTCAGAAGGCGCTCCTTAGGATGAAGACGGAGCAAAGTGTAGAGGACGTGCTGCGCCACGTTGTGTGTGCGGGCATTTGCGTTCCAGTCGCGGAGACGGCGTAGCAGAGCCCAGATGTGTGCATCACTGAGACCAATGAGGACCTCATCGACTTCTGCGTTGCCGGATACCGAGGCAGGATCATGGACGCCGTTCACGACGCTGGCGAATAGGTCGAGCAGTCGCTTGGGGTGGTTGAGCTGGAGGGCTAGCACAATTGCTTCGCGGTAGTTGTTGGCTCGAATGTGGTTCTGGAGTTCTTGGTCTTGCTCTATGCGTGCTGTGGCTTGTGTAGTAGCTTGCTGTGCGGTAAAGGCCGTGGTGTCGTTCCAGAAAGTAAGAGTGCTGTCTGCTGAACCAGAGATAAGTGTGACCTGGTCATCATCGGCATCTTCGTCGTCTGCATCTGCCATCTCCGGGTCCTTGGAAGCGAGTCTCTTCTGCTCAGCTTCCGAGAGAAGAGACTTCGGCTTCACCGCAAGCGCCCACACACGGTCAATGTGGTTGTCGAGTGTTGCCGCACATTCGCCGCTCTGTGCGTCCCATACCTTCACCAGACCATCACCCGCAGCGCTTGCAACTTGAATACCTCTGCGTGCATCACTCTTGGCTTGCTTGGGTGGTGGTGGCAGCCACACGACCTTCAGCACACTGTTCACATGTCCTTCGAATGTTCGCAAGCAGCTGTAGTCGGTCAAACTCCACACACGGACAGTCTTGTCACCACTGCCTGTGACGACCATACCCTTCGCACTGCTTGCTCCGCCACCTTCGCTTGAGATGGTCAATGCAGGCATGTCGGTTGGCGCGAATGCAACAGACCAGACACCACGCTTGTGACCGCGCAATACTCCGATGGTCTCGCCGGCTTCGACGTCCCAGATCTTCACGGTGCGATCTTGTGACGCAGAAGCGAAGAGCGGTGTGGTGGTGTTATGTGAGACTTCGATGGCGTTGATGTCCTTGTCGTGTGCTTTACGTGTGTAGTTGGCACGTGCTGCCTTTCCCTGAGCACTGATGTCCCAACGCTTGATAGTCTTGTCCTGACTACCAGTGATGAGGAATTTGGGAGGGTGCTCGAGTGGGTTGTTGTACGCTTTTGAGCCGAGTGGAGGTGCACCGTTTGGCAGTGCTACAGCTCCAACACTCTCGGCGTGGCCTGTGAATGTCGCATAGCACTCGTACGAGTCGTTCGCAGGGTCGAGTCTCCAGAGCTTAGCTGTGTTATCCTTTGCACCTGTCGCGAGCCAGTGACCTGACCAATCGGTGTCGAGTGTGATGATGATATCGTCGTGTCCCTTCAGTAGTGCCACGTCGGCACCAAAGTATGGCTTCGATCCTGATGATGATGATGATCCAGTCTCCAGAGAGACAAGACGAATGTCTTCAAGGTTGGTTGCCAGGGCAAGCAAGTTGCGCTCTGCTCCAACATAAGCCAAATCAATGACTTCGTCATGTGTGCCTGAGATGCGGCGAATGACAGGCAAGGCTGCGATTTTGCGGTTAGGTCGTGATTCCAGAGGTTCTAATGAGCGGAGCACCAGCGTCTGATCCGCGTGGACTGTGAGCACGAAGGGCAGGCCTGGATGGTGTAGGACTTGCACAATAGCCTCAATCTCTGAGCCGTGCTCCTGCTCCTCTGTAATCTCGCCGCCTGCTTCCACACTCCAGATTCGTAGTCTGGCGGTCTCACCGCCTGTGTAGAAGTATGCGCCGCCCTGAACAAATCCAACGCTCTCGACAACCTCCAGTACTGGCACAGTTGCCTTCGCTTTCCACGTAGGCGCATCCCAAGCAATGACAGTCTTATCCCTGCTGCCAGAAATCAGCAGCTTCTGCTCTGGAGAATAGTCCAGGCTCCTGACCACCGAAACGTGTGAATCGAGAGTTGCGACAGCTTTACGCTTGTGCAAGTCCCACACCCTCACTTTGCCATCCTCGCCACCAGACGCCAGCCTGTATCCAATGGTCGCTTCGTCGGTCTCCTCTTGTGCATCATCCTGTTGCCTGCTCTTTCGCTTCTTGCTCTTGCTCGGCTGTTCCTCTGATGCTTCCACTTGGAAAAAGTGCAGCGCAGAGATTACGCCGCTGTGTCCGTGGAATGTGTGTGTTACGAAGCCACCCCTGATGTCCCAAACTTTTACAATTCCGTCTGCACCTCCAGTAGCCAAGAGAGAGCCAGTAGAGTCCACCGCGCTTGTGACAACTGGTGCCGCATGAGGTTTCACAGTCCTTAGGAGCTTGGGTTCGATAGTCTCGTCCAGGTCGTCGGAAGGCTGCAGCGCATACAGGCGCATGGACATCGATCTTGAGCAGACCGCGATATGGCTTCCAGTGTACGCAATTGTTGTTACTTGCTCGCCATCGCCCTCAATGCGCGCAAGTACCTTTCCAGTCGTCAAAGAGGACAGTATCACCTCTTCTCCGAGGACCGTAGCAAGAACCTGGCCATCTTCACTGACACTCACAGCGCCGCCATTGTAGATTGGTGCAATTACTGCGGCAACGTCGAAGGTCGTCTTGGTTCCAGCCTTCATGATGTTCGACATTTTGGCGCGCGGTGGTGTGGTTTCCTCCACTCGCGGTTGCGGCCTTCAATTAATTCGCATGCAAAGTCGGCTCGATAGTTTGGCTAATCTTGTAAATCTCCAGTAATCAATTCCGGTCCAGTAATTTTAATTGTAGCAATCGAGGTGAATGTCGCATAAGTCCAAGGTTGGCTGCCAGAATCACATGTTTTTTTCGTCCTTTGGCTTTTGCGGGGAGACCAAAAAAGTTGGGCCACGACCCTTCGACTATCTCTTGCGCCGGAGCCCGTAGCTCAAACACCAGACATCATACATACCCTTTCGACAATCTTTATTTATGGCGACAGTTCTTCCTCCCCCGTCCAAGCGACAAAAGCTGGCAGCGAGCTTGGTGGCGCGCGAGCAGGTCGCCGCTCCCGCTCCTGCACCAGAAGGCCTCACAAAGATTCAGTTCAAAGATGCCGACACTGGTGAGGCCCACGGGCCTGTCGTGACTGTCTCGCTGGCCGATCTCGACCCGAAGAACCTTTCGCTCCTCCTCAACAGCCTTCTCGGTCACACAGACCCTTCAGAAAGACTACCATACCGCTTCTACAACCCTATTGGCGAGGGCGAGTTCGTCCAGAACGATATTATCAAAGCATACTTGGATGGAAAGGTCACAACAGAATTGCAGCTGGATATCCCTTGCCGCGCAGAGGCGGTATTCAAAGTTAAGGCGGTGACAAGATGTTCAGCGAGCATCAGTGGACACGGCGAGAGCATCTTGACGACGGCCTTCTCACCGGGCAGCTCAAGCAGATTGGCGACCGGCAGTGGTGACAACACCGCAAGAATCTGGGATTGTGACACCGGAACTCCTATGCACACACTCAAGGGACACACTGGCTGGGTACTTTCAGTAGCCTGGTCGCCAGATGATGGCATTCTTGCAACTGGTAGCATGGACAACACTGTACGTCTATGGGATCCTGTAAAGGGCACAGCTCTCGGCAGTCCTCTGAAGGGACACACAAAGTGGATCACAAGCATGTGCTGGGAGCCCTACCATCTGAGAGAAACTGGCCGCCCACGCCTTGCCTCCGCCAGCCGAGACTTCACAGTTCGCATCTGGGATGCAGTCAGCCACCACACAGACATGGCTTTGACGGGCCACAAAGCCAACGTCTCTTGCGTCAAATGGGGTGGAGCTGGTGCGCACGGAACAATCTACACTGCCTCGCACGACCGCACAGTCAAGCTCTGGGACGCCAAAACTGGAAGTCTTCTACACACACTCTCCTCACACGCCCACTGGGTCAACCACCTGGCCCTCTCCACAGACCACGTACTCCGTACAGGCTACCATGACCACAAAGGCAAGAAAGAAGTACCAGACAGCATCGAGGAAAAGCGCGCTAAAGCCAAGGCTCGCTACGATGCCGCCACCGCACCGGCAGGTGGTGTCGAGCGCCTCGTAACTGCCTCCGACGACTGCACAATCTACCTGTGGTCGCCCAGCCAACAGACCAAGCCTCTCGCTCGTCTGATCGGCCACCAAAAGCAAGTCAACCACGTCACATTCTCGCCTGACGGCACCACCATCGCCTCTGCCGGTTTCGACAACCACGTCAAGCTCTGGAACGCAAACGACGGCAAGTACCTGCACACACTGCGCGGCCACGTTGGAGCAGTATACATGGTTGCGTTCAGTCCCGACAGCCGTCTCCTCGTGAGCGGCAGCAAAGACACAACACTGAAGGCCTGGGAGGTGCGAACAGGCAAGCTGGCGGAGAACTTGCCCGGACACAAGGATCAGGTGTTCGCAGTGGACTGGAGTCCTGATGGAGAACGTGTTGGCAGTGGAGGCCAGGACAAAGCTGTGAGGATTTGGAGGCATTAAAAGTATGCTATAATAAGAACGAGAAATGAAAATATGAAGGCCTTGAAAAGGGGTTCACTCAGAACGACTCTTTTGATAAGCGACAATATTGACGCTCCATTGCATGCGTCTGACGTTGGCTTGGTCTGGACCGGGATATGGATTCTTGAACCGCTCGGTCAACAGCGAGATGGTGACGGAGCAATGGGTGCATTGTATTCAGAGCAATGTCTGTGTATCACTACGTTTAATAAAAGACCCTGATCTGCCTGGGGTTTAAACGGCTTGTCGGACTCAAAGGCACTCCGTGTGTCTTTGGTGTAAATCCGGTCACCAAGCTTCAATGCTGTGATTGATCAGTGTTGGCGACCTCAGGAGTGGGCCGCAAAGCCGCGAGACACCTGGTGATCACGACTACAGCAAGAAATTCAAGTATACCATTTATTGAAGTCACGTCCAAGTACATTGATCTTTCAATAGGCGATTTTGAGCAATTGTCCGTCAAACTCACAACACCAACCCGTACCCTACGACGTTCTCACCGGCGGCAAACCTTAGTTTCGACATCACGTCCGTGCTCACAGTCCCTTCCTCGCGATCTAGATTCAAACTTCGTACTGATCCCTCAGCGGCAAGGCGAGCAGTACGGACTTTGAAGCTAGACTGCGAGCCTTCTGATCTTCCGACGTCACCTTAAGAACAGCACTTCACCTTACGATCCTGACTGATGAACAAGGATGGCCTGGACTACAGCACTGCTGCTAACTGCTTGCAGCTGCGGATTCCTCTGCCGGCAGCTTCAATTTGAGACAGCGAGCTAATCAGCACGTGATATAAGCAGATCGACGAGGGAATGAGCTGTAAGCGCTCGGAATAGCACTCGCTGCTGCGATTGGCTGGATTGTTGATGGGTGGCTGTAAGACCGCTGGCGGGCATGCAAGCTCGAACGTTCACCACCAATCGTCCTCATGCTGGTATCACCCACCCGGCGCGTAGTAGATTGACAACCACATGGCCACTGCAACCTGGACCCTTGGCCACCTCGGTAGGAGAATACTGTAACCAGCCAAGTTTTGTCAGCGGCGGTGAGGCTGAGGGCCCATGGTATGTGGGTGATGGCCAACTCTGTTCATCCTCCAGAGGCAAGTCGTGCTTCTTCCGTTCATCCCCCCAAACACGCGCAAGAGATCGTCTGGTGCTACCCTCCTCTATCATCATATTTGCTGCCAGTATTCTAAAGGCCACGCACCCGCCCGCCTTCCGTCCTGCCGTCCTGCAGTCGACCTGCAGAGAGAGAGCTACACCACCGTGAGCTGGAAATAGACGCCAACCATCCCACCTCGCCCGCCCTCTGCGGCCTATCGCAGGAACTTACCTTTTCCAAGCCTTCAAACCCTGTTCTGTCACGGCGGTAGAAAGCAGGTCAGTATCCGTTCTTGTCTTGTGCATGTCTTCTAGCAGTTTGCATATCTAGCACGCACCCACTCACGCGGTCGTGGCGCCCATTGCATACCGTCGACCAATCCTTACCTGTCTGTGCTAAGCGCCCGATCTCGAGTGCCGGCCTCTTCAACTCCTCCTGCCCATCCACTTCTTGCCTCTTCCTTCTGCAGCTGGACTCCTATACCTTTCTTGACATTTTCATTCTCCTCTCGTGAACTATCATCGCTGTACTACGAGGACGGGAGAGCTGGTCTCTGTTCACCTTGACGATCTTCTACACAGCCGGCTCACGTCAGGCGTTATTGTGACCAACCATCTGACGAACATGTCAGACTTAGAGAAGAAACGACCCGCCCAGATCGTTATCTCCACGCGGCCTCGTGCATCTTCCGGAGACTCGGTGGCAACTCGAGCATCACTAAAACCTCCGTCACTGAGATCACCACGCACCGCACGCTTCGCTGAGGCGACCGCTGTTCACTCTCCGATCGAGCCACGGTCAAACCACTTCATGGCGCAGCCACAGGTCTCGGACGTTGGCTTCGGCTATGTCCAGAACAAGCATGAATCTGTTGAGATGCCTGACACCGACAACAACGACTACCCGCCAATGAAGTCGCCACTGAAGAGTGCCATGAAGACACCTGGAGCACCTCCCCGAGATATGGGCAACATGCTCAGCCCGACCTTCAAAGAAGAGCAGCAGCTTGAGAAAGATCAGGCTCACACCGACAAGGAGCAAGCAAGAGACCTGGTAAATCGCTTCGCCCAATGTTTTATGTAATGCTTTGACTAACGATGTCCACAGAAAATCAAGGCTCGCGTACGGATAGCCAAATTCTTCCTCCGAGGCATCAACTTCTCGTGCGCACTCATCATTATCTCCATGCTGTCTGCCACATTCACAATCTTCAACGCAACGAAATCGCTACCGCCTCGTAACAACCTACCTCCATGGGCTGAGAACCAGAAAATCTGGCCCCAAGTCTTGCTCATCTCAATCGCATCCGTCATGCTAGCAGTGTGCATCTGGGTCTTCTACTCGTACTGGAAGGGTGGACACCGTCGCGCCGAGAAGACGTCTGTGTACTACTCCGCCTTCGCCGTTGGTTTCTTCATCTTCAGTATTGTCATGTGGGGTATCGCTGCTGGTACTCTGCAAGGCTCGAAGAACAACTCTAACAACAAGGATATGTGGGGATGGTCCTGCGTCGACAACCAGCGCAAGAGCCTTTTCGAGAAGGAAGTGCAGTATGACCTTGTCTGCCGCCTGCAGAACTGGAGTCTTGTCTGCATCATCATCGAGATTGTGGTCGAGACCATCACGATTGCGGTGTACGGCATCGTATTCTACCGCTTTTACTCCAAGAACCAATTGCGCAAATCCATGGCTGTCCGCGACCGGGCTCGTTCGGATATGTACCTCGCTCAACTGCGCTCGCAATCCGCACCAAACACACCAGGTCTGGCAGGTCCTTTCAGCCCGCGCGATGGTGGCTACAAGCCGTCCGTTCATGCCTACGTCAACGGGCCATCTGCCGAGGAGGGCGACATCCAGTACATCGACGCAAGCCACCAGTCCCCTCCCAAAGCCTTCCAGCTCCAAGCACCACCAATCCGTGTGCAGACCGCGACCCCCAAAATGGCGCAAGTTGGCTTCACATCGATGGAAACCTCTGGCAGGGAAAGATCGCGCACGCCTTCACCTCCTGTGCCAGAACAAGACCAGCGCAGTCCACTCATGGCCGAGATGCCACGGGAACAGCACCAAGAGCACTTCGGTGCCGCTCCCGGCGAGCAAGTCTACGACGCCGTTCCCATTCCCGGCGCCTACCAGCCGATGAGCCCAACGCATACAGGAGGTTTCCAAAGATAACCATGAAGGCACACGAGCAATTTTTGGCCGGCGTAATGTGGTGCAGGGTGCGAATACCATTTTTCGACTTTCTTTCACTTTTTCTTCTTACGTCTCTCGCTTGCGCTAGAGGTCTGCACGACGTCTCCGCTTTCTCTTGTATCCAAAAGAATATAGTCACGCATCAAACAGAGATGATCCACTTTTCGAACACAGTACTTCATGCAAAATGCCGAATGACCGCGAAGAGGTTGGGTGCGTGCATATGCGCGGGTCCTGTAAGAGGTTACGCATGTCGAAACAGGTCGCACGGCAATCTACGTGCCGTGTCACTGACATTGACACCCATGTAAATGTGAGCGGTCACATTTCTGAGAATCCGTCTTGGAGAAGGCCATTCCACCGACATGCCACTTGCGCCAGACCATGCTCGTTTGTCTCGCAATGTAGTGGCCTCTGAGCCATGGCTTCGCAATCAAATGGTAAGCATTGTTGGTAACGTGCTCTTGACACTCTTCGAGTCCATCACTCACGCGCTTCTAGCCAGACACATCAAGACTCAACAACATGTCAAAACAAAGTACATCGTGCCATCCCAATCTCCAGAAGAGACACACCTGGACACAGCCATTGAGAAAGCTTCTCGCGAACAACTATGTCAAGTCCTCCGACAACTCTGCGCCCACAGCAAGACCGCCACGGAAATGACAAGAAAACACCTCATCCCAAGGCCCCAGAAGCTCGAAGCGCCTAATCAGTTTGTATTGCGCTCGATTCTGAAGAAGCCTGGCTCCTTCAAATCAGGTTCCCAGTCTACACTGGTCCAACCAACATCAGCTTCGAAAGGGACTCCGCCTTCTAGCCAGATGCAAAGCAAGAGGAAGGCAACAACACAGTGCCGCAATTGCGGTTTCGAATACGATCCCGCAAATGCCAATGTATTGGCATGCACTCATCACCCTGGTAAGCAGTCTGCATTCCTTTGATGCGATCACAGAAGGCAAAGTATTGACAAGCGTCACAGGCAAGCGAGAGGTCAACCCCGAGCACGATGTGTGGGATGAATTCGACCCGGACGTTCTCGGCGATGCGTGGACGTTGATGGAGTACGACGAGTTTGCGAGCGGGTTTCAATGGTCATGCTGCAAGAAGGATATTGATAAGAGAGGTTGTGTGGTTGGCAAACATGAGGCTGCGCCGGTGGGAGAGTGGAAGAGGGCGAGGCGGTAGAGCAGCTCATCTTATCTTGGAACATAGTATGAATATATATGATCGCAAGAAGTCTTATCGATTGTGACTTGGAGTTGGAACACTGAGGCCAGGAAAAGGACCGAGCTGGTCGTCATGGAGCAACTTCAACTTTGAAAGCAATTACGAGTTATGGAGCAAGACACAAGATGTCGCCCTCGCCCACCGGAAGTACAGAAGCCAGATCAGTGGTCGTGGAAGATGATGAGCAAAGCTTCCAAGAACGACTCCAGGCGCTGGAGGAACGAGAACGGCGAGTGTTGGAAGCAGAGCGACTTGCGCATGATAGCGGCTGTCGTATGTTGATGGGCGGCAAGATGGTGCCGGTGTTCACGCTGGAAGCAGAAGCATCGTGCGACTCCCTCGAAAGACCTGTGGCGTCGGCGTCGAAGGAAGAGTTGCAGCGCGTTTTGCTGCGTATCTGCAGCGTCAGTAAGGTAGCGAGGGCTATCGCGACTGAGATGCTGCCCATCACTACAGAGAGTGCTACTTCTACCGTCGCTACTGGCTCAAAGCGCAAGGCATCCCACGCAGAGACGATCTATCGATGTAGTCGCTGTAAGCTACGTTTTGAGACAGATGAGAATCTTCCCAAAGACTGCATATACCATCCAGGTAAGCAGATACCAACACCTTATTGTGCGTGAGAACCAAAATCTTCAGACCAGCTCACCTACAACTCCACAGGTCAGAAGGAGGTCGACGATGACGCTCGGCGGTCTGATCGCGATGTTGAATTCTGGGCCGACCACGATGAAGACTGCCACGGGATCAGGGAAGATCTTGCCGATGAACCGGATTATGCTCGAGGCTTCATATGGTCGTGTTGTAATCATCGAGGTGATGCAGATGGATGCAGGACGCGTGAACATGATCTTTGGATCAATCGGGCGAGTGCTTCGAAGGAAGAAAGGTATTCTTTCGCGGATCTCGTCGGGTTCGCCTAGTGGGAGCAATACTGAATTGTGGTACAGCTGTACAGTTTGCGTGACCGATGAGATGGAAATAAATGACACTCGTGAACGATCTCGGATCCATGTCGCAAAACATAATGTGTCAGCGAATCATGTCGCCTAGCAAGAGAGTTTCGCCACCCTCTCCGCTGAAGACTAAGGTATTGCAGGAGGAAACACAAACGCGTCTCTACGTCTCTAGACATGCGATCTAACTCTGTTAGGACGTACGTGTTTCTTTTAGCTCAAACGCGTCACCTTTATTCTTGTACATATCCCTGTGCGAGGAAGCTGTTCTGCTCGACACGATATTCAGTCAATCCATTCCTCCATCTATCCTTCGTAACTTCATCGAATCCAATGTCCACTACACAACAGGCCCAAATCAGCGCTGTGACACAGCAAAAGTTCGAGCTTGTGCTAGAGGCAATTCAACGGTTGAATGAGGACTGCGCGCTGTTAAGCGCAACGCACGATGAACACGACGAACGCATCGAGAGACTCGAATCGAACGCCTCCGCGCGTGCTCACGACAATCGCAATAATACCTCCGCGACAACGCGACCGAGCCAGGCCTGCCCTCTGGATGCCTCGATGGAAAACACCATACGCTTGACATGCCACAAGGAACTCGCCGACCTCGCGGTGAAGCTGTGCAAGCACGACGAGGACACGCAGAAACTAGGAGTCTCCCTGCTCCTCGAAGGCGAAGGGAACATGTGCTCATTTACCTCGTACAATCCCCATCATGGCTCGGCAGGTCCATCGAGACGCAGAAAACGCCGGAGGACAGAGGAAGCGCTTTATAGCGATGATGAGTACTAGTGTCATGCTAGTAAATAGCTACCTGTTTGTTGGTGCGCAATCGCAAGCTGATTGATCGTGTTCTTCCTGCAGGATGGCGGGAAGTTGACTGAACAAGATTTCCAAGAGGGGGAGGGGAAGAGATCTAGCTGTCGAGCTCGCAGAGCTGTATTATTATTAGCGCTACCATGATACAAAGTATCGAAGTCTATTTCACGAAAAGTTAAATCTTGGAAATTTATTAGGACGACAAGTTGAGAAGTTGAGAGCAAGGCCTGTAAAAAACAGCGTACGTAAATCTCTGGCGCCCCAGCCAGGCTAGAAGCCCTCGCCACCTCCTAACAAAGTATAACCTCGTCTCCGTCCATCCAAATAATAATGAATCCATCTCGATCCACACGACCCATTGTTTAGGTAACTGATCTACAACAAACACATATAGACAACAATGTCCGCCTCACAACAACACCACATCAACGCCGTACTGCAAGAGCAACTCCAACTCCTGACCCAAAAATACGAGCTCCTCGCCAACGACTACAATGAACGCCTCAAGAGACTAGAACAAGCGGCCGAGTCCGCGCGATCATCAATACCTCCTCGCCACTTGAGCACCGCAATGGAAACCACAATCCGCCGATCCTCACAAGAACAACTCTCAAATCTGGTAGTAAGGCTCTGCAACCGCGACGACGCCGCGCAGAAACTGGCTGCCTCCGTGCTCGTTGACGGCGGAGCAAACTCCCAACAAATGCCCGCCCCATCGACTACCGTCAATGCGGCGTTACCAGGTCCTTCGAAGCGCAGAGCGTCCAGAGCGTTCAGCACCTCTATGAAAACGTGCAAAAACTGCAAAGAGCGATATAGTCCAGAGAACGCGCGGAGGGACGGAGACGAATGTTGGTATCATCCTGGTAAGTCGTTCTGCATCAGCTAATATCTCACGCTCACACGCTCCTTCAGCTAACCAAATTTTTATGTAGGAATGAGAGAAGTCGACGAGGAAGCAGAATTCTGGGACAACGAGCCCTACACGGATTGGCAGGGGCGTCGGATGAGCGATTTTGTACCGTTTGTGGAGGGGATGGGGATGGCGTGGACGTGCTGTGGGCAGGATGGGAGGACGGATGGGTGTGAGCATGGGGAGCATGAGCCGCTGGAATCTGGCTCTGCGGCGGCGAGGAAGCGGTTGAGGTGGTAGAGATTTATTCTAACGTTGTGGAGGTTCCTGTGCGAACGAGTAACTGACATGTTTGAGGAAGGGTAACATAAATTATATATAGATTACGGGTAATGGATAATAGAAGTATAGATTCAACATGCGAACACAAACCTTGATCGTGCCCAGAACGGACCCAATGACGCGCCGTGTCCGCTTGCCGTGGATTAAACATAAAGGAGAACCGGAGAATATTGGAAACCGTTCCCTGATAGCACATCTCCAACACAGACTATCAAAGCAATGGCTAGCAACCCTGACATCGGCAATTGTGACCGAAAACGATGATGAGGCCGATCAAACACCCGCCGTACCCGAGCCCGAAAGGATGTCACTCCAAGACGCCATCAGCACCGCGTCCCAGGCGATACTGGCGAAGACATTACTAGAGATCTGCGAGCACAACGAAGCGTGCAGAAAACTAGCGAGTGCCCTACTATTGCCGCCACTTGCGCCACCAGCGCCTCAAGGTACCAAACGAAGGGCATCGCAGACGGAAGTGATTGACCGCACATGTAAACGTTGCGGGCATCACTTCAGTAATACGATGCAGGTCCTCAGAGACTGCAGATATCATCCTGGTAAGTTGTTCGCTGGTGGCTTTGGGTCAGTAGCTGAGCAAGCGTGAGCAGGCAAGAAGCGGGTCGACTCGGAACACGAGGTGTTCTCAGAATTCGATGTTTTTGATAGCCCGAGCGAGTTGGACGAGTGCTTGGACGACACTGAATACCAAGCTGGGATGATATGGAGGTGCTGTAAGGCTCGTGGTGGCGATGCTCAGGGCTGTGCAGTTCGCGAGCACTTGGTGCGTGTCAGCAAAGTCGCTAGGTAGGAATTTGGTTGGTGGCGTCTTGAGAGATCTAATCATTAGTGGTAAGCAATAAAGTGCCTCATCCCGAGATTAGCAGATTTTGTGTAATATACATCTATCAGACTGAGAGGATGTGCAGTGATTTCTTTGTTGTAAGTGAACGATTTTGTCCTGAGACATGTTGTCATGAAACAGATTAAATCCAGGGATTTCAATGTCAGCACTAGCACGGCACGTCTGAGAAAATAGGCGCGAGAAACAGAATACAAAGTCTGAGCACATGGGAAAATTCCCGTAGGGGTTTCGAAGAGAGAAACTGGTACGATTTTGAGCCACCAGTTCATCGGCGTTCGGAGCAGGTAGGGTTGCAGTAGATTGACAGATGGTGGCTTGGTGGCGGTCGCCAGAAGTCGTAACGCAGTAATGCCGGTGGGTGATGTGTTTGTAGCGTAGCGTAGCGTAGTGTCGTATCGAATTCGAGTCGTCCAGGGAACATGAGAAGCAAAATCTCACAATGCGCAAGAATCATCTGAGCTGAAGAGGGCTGGCATTCTGGAGTTCAGGTATTCATTTGATCGTCCTGCCGAACCGCAAGGTTGGCATCGAAGTCTCCGTTAACGCCAAACAACAGCCGCAAGCCGTTTATGCATGCAGCAGCCGTCCCCGAAGAAGAACATCGCAACGAAGCTCCTTCCGCGTCCTTCCTCGCCCGGCTTCAGTCCCAAAAATCGCACACGCACGCCTTGGGGGCGCGCTTATCTGAGCCTCCTGGCCTCACGCTCGGACTCGAGGAGGCAGAGAATGTCATCCTCACGGACTGTGGTTTCCTCATGTTAGCATCCGGGTATTCGAGCTGGGGTTTTCGGTGTCGGAGTCGCTGATCGTACCTGGGCCCTTGACGTTGCGGATGATGGAGCGGGTGGTGTCGTCCATGAACTCGACGCGGACCTGGGTCACGCCACCGCGGGAGCCTGAGCATATCCGTTAACATCCTTTCCTTTGTCGCATATCTTCTCCTTCTTTTCAGTGTGGTGAGACCGTACCGGTGCGGCCGAGAACGCGGGTGACCTTGACGAGCTTGACGGGAACCCTGTGCGCAATGTGTCAGCGGTCGCAATTCCTCATGGAGCAGCATTACAGCAGCGGTGCAGCGCAACTCACTTGGCAGAGTCCATTTTGGCGAATGTGGATTATGTGGAAGGTGTCGGGATGGTCGTTTGGCTAAGGGCGTCGTCGAGGTACGGGTCACAGTCGATCGGGCACTCGCTATACTGAACTTTGAGACGCACACAATTTCGTCGAGCGGAATTGGAGGGCACGGACCCCGAGGAAGGCACGACTGGGATGGAGAGCCTGAGGCCAAGTCACGTGCTGGATCGCATTGAAGTCCTGGCGCTTCTACCTACCTATAGGCTGGCGTGCGTTAGCGCGGGCCTCAAGTCGCGGGGTGAGATTTTTTTGGCGATGTCGGTGACTGATGGCGGCGGGATGCGATAGTGATAGTGCTTGGTGGGCTGGTGGGATGAGTAAGGCTGGCACATCGCAAACGTAAAATTGTTAGAGTCACCCATTGGGAGGTCATATACTGCCAATCGCATCTGCTGTTGAAAGAACGTTGTTGTCTTCTTCTTCTCCCATTGATGTTTCACCCATCTGTACTACTATACCACCTCATCCAAACACATTCCCACGTGCCCTATCTCCCGTCTCATCTTTTCCCTTACGCAAGCCGAGTTAGCAGCGGCGCAGACTGCAAACACCGCATCTCCCGCAGAGCACTGGGTTAGCTTGGGCATTGGCAATTATTAGTGCTGCCCTCTGCCGTCACTCCTCTGAGTCAAGAGACATTCTCCATACATACACTCCAATCAATTGTTACAGCCATGGATCTCGTCAACTCGTACGTCGCTCCTCTTTATTCTCACCTGCTCTTCCACCCTCAACACCACCCCCACCACACCGCCCGCCATGGCTGAGAGACCCGGCTTGAACGAAGATGGCAGCATGCCTCGCCGCTTCAGTCGCGCATTGCCCACCCTGACTAACCTCGTCGGCAGCCTGAACGACCGTCTGCTCTTCGCCGTCCCTAAGAAGGGCCGCCTCAATCAGGCATGCATTGAGCTCCTCTCCGGCTCCGATATCCAGTTCCACCGCCACAACCGCCTCGACATCGCTCTGGTCAAGAACCTCCCTCTTGCGCTTGTCTTCCTCCCGGCTTCCGACATTCCCACATTCGTCGGCGAGGGCAGAGTCGATCTCGGTATCACTGGTCGCGATGTCGTCGCTGAGCACGAGGCTGTGACACCGCCCACCGAGACTTCTGGTATCGTAGAGCTTATGGATTTGGAGTTTGGACGCTGCAAGCTGCAGGTCCAGGTCCCCGAGAAGGGCGACTTGCACACACCCGAGTCGCTTGTCGGCAAGACTCTTGTGACTAGCTTCACTGGCTTGTCAGAGCAGTACTTCCGCGAGATGGAGAAGAAGGTCACAGGCGCAGAAGTCAACGGCGAGGACAAGCTCAAGACAACGATCAAGTACGTCGGAGGCAGTGTGGAAGCCGCTTGCGCTCTTGGTGTGGCAGACGGCATTGTTGATCTCGTTGGTAAGATTCGCCTCCGCAGAACTTCCATACTCGCAGTAGACACTAACAATTCCCTCAGAATCCGGCGAGACCATGCGCGCCGCCGGCCTCAAAGCAATCGCTACCGTCGTCGAATCCACCGCCGTCCTCATCTCCAGCAAACACCCCTCAGACCCCAAGCTCGTCAACCTGATCACCAACCGCATCAAGGGCGTGATCACCGCACAGAAGTTCGTCCTCTGCACCTACAACGTCGAGCGCAAGAACCTCGCCAACGCCTCCAAAATCACTCCCGGCAAGCGCGCACCCACCGTCACCAGCCTGGACGAAGAGGCGTGGGTCGCCGTGCAGGCGATGGTCGAGAGGAAGAGGATTGCGAGCGTCATGGACGATTTGAGCGCGATGGGCGCTACGGACATTATTGTCACAAAGATCGACAACACCAGATAAATTTGATCTTTGGATGATGGACACGAGAGGCGGGAATGCACAAAATTTGCTTGGAAATGATTGACTCTTCCTTATTGGCTACACGCATGTCACGGCATGGTGTTTCAGGAGTTGCATGCGCAAATATATTAGAGGCTTGATGGCTCATGATACAAATTTCTCAGACTTATCCGACGTACAGACTGGAATCTTGCAACTATGTGACCATACACTCACCGGTAGAAGTGTCGAACGCAATTCGATATCATTCAGATTTTGTTTCGTGGAGCTCAAAAAAAGTAACCAGAAGCTAGACATTAATGTGTTCCTTCTATTCGTGCCACCCATCTGGCGACACGGCAGGTATGCATCACACTGCAATATATATCTCTAATCCTGTCGAAATCAACACCTCGGCAACGCGATCCCTCAGAATCTCGAAATATCGCGCCCAAACACCCAGTTGACAAACCAGTAAACCGGGATCAGGACCCTATTCCTCCAGCTCACACTCTTAGCCAGGTACGCGCCTCGCCAAATAAACCACGCCACCCTTCCACTGATATCGCCGCCATCAGTCTGCATTATGGCATTCCAATTGCCAATATACGCCATGACGCCCAAGTTCTTGTACGTGAAACCATTAGCTTCAAGATCGCCTTTGTTCAGCCTCTTCGCGAGCCAATTCGCTTTCTGCGACGCCACCTGCGCCGTAGCAGGGTACGCAGCATTCTCCATAATCGCGCAGTCGCCGAGCGCATGCACGTTCTCGATCACGCTTCCGTCAGGCCTCTTCGCGCGCAAGCGGTCGTCTGTCACGATGCCGTGGGTTTTGTCGTGCAGCGCGACTTTGCCTTGCAGGTGCTTCTCCACGAACGGGTTCATCATCAGGCCTGTGCTCCACACGCACATGCCGACGCCGATCTCGCCTTCTTCTTTCAGCTTCATGGTGTAGCAGCCGGCTTCGTCGTGGACGGAGGACTTCATGGACTCGGGCACGCCTTTGCGGAGTTCTTCGACGTGGTGTGAGGTTTGGATGGAGATGCCGCGGCGGCGGAAGTGCTTCATGGCGTAGGTGCCGAGTTTCTCGTCGAACATGCTGAGGACTTTGGGGGCGACGTCGTAGACTGTGATCTGGGGTTGGAGAGTTAGTATTAGTTGTTTGTTTGATGAGAGCTTCGACGTACCTTTGCATAACCCACGAGGTCTGGGTAAAGGTGCTTCATATCCTCCTCGATCATATCGCACAGCTCCGCGCTCCACTCAATCCCAGTCGGCCCACCACCCACAACCGCAAAGTTCAACAACATCCTCTTCATCTCCTCGCTCGTCGTCGGCAGCGACGCCATCTCAAAGCAACTCAGCAACCGATTGCGAATCTTCCTCGCATCCCCCACATCCTTCAAGAAATAGGCGTGCTCCCGCACGCCCTTCGTATCGAAAGTCTGCGAGTAACACCCCACCGCAACAACGAGCTTATCCCAACTCATGTCAAACATCTTCCCCTTCTCCACCTTCCCCTTCACATCACCCAGCCCTCTCTCCCCCGCCAGGGCAACGCCCTGCATTGGATCGTCGACCGCTTCCTCGATGCATAGCGTCTGCTTCTGAAGGTCGACGCCATCCGCCCAGCCTTGGAAGAATTGCGGCCCTTGCTTCTCGCCTTTGCGCGCGCGAGCGGGTTCCAGCGCGCAGCGGAATTCTAGAGTTCCGACGGAGGTGGAGGCCAGGAGCGGTGTGAAGACGAAGTAGGAGCGCGGGGAGACGACGACGATTTGGTATTTGCGTGGGTCGAGGTCGCGGGAGAGAGAGTAGCCGGCCCAGCCGGAGCCGAGGACTATTACTCTTTGGCGGTCTGGGAGGGTTGTGTTGTTAGTGGGTTATTGGTAGATTGTGGATGGTGAATGAGCGCGTCGTACCTCCTTTCCTCTCATCGAGAGCTTGGATGGAAATATCTCTTTTCTGACCACCAATGCTGTTTGCGACTCGCGATAGCCATTGCGATTGGGATCCTAGCTGTGCTTTGTTCAGGATTAATGTGCGGGCGCTACCCATCCCAGATCTTGTTGCGAGAGCCATTGCGTCGTAGAGACTGTATAGTCATCAATCGATCACCAGACATAGCGGAAGTGAACATTGTACTGTTTTCCTCGACGATTCCGCTCGGATGCCGCGGCGCTGATGTCAGAGTTGATGATTAGAGTAGGAGTGAACGCCGGCCGATCTGACGGGAGGCGTGCGGGCCGTGCAACGGTTCCGAGAAGTCGGAACATGTAGGAAGCACGTGGGAGGGAGGTTAAGGATGTGTTCAAGGCAGACAAGAGGGTTTCATTGCAGTAGAACATTGTCAGAACAGAAGACGGGAGTCAGCGGAAAACTCTTGACGACGGCTGCGGTAAGAACTGGCTCTTGAGTGTGCATGGCCTAAGGTAGTCAGTCATTGCTCTGGAGTCTCGTGTTGCCAGACCCTGTATTCGGCCGTTGCCAGAACTGCGAGCGAAAGGACTGAGCCTGCCTCCTAGAACAACGCGGCTTGCTACTGCTTGCACTTTCTGCGTATATTCAACTGTCTCCAGTCTGTCCTCAAGCGCAAACATAGCGCCTGGCTTCGAAATCCTATCCGAATTCTTATCCAGTGTCGTTGAAATTGGGTGCGCGGATGTAGGGCTCAGTACCATTCGGATGGGCGTTGCCGGCCCTGGCCCGGGTCTAGCAGCTAGTCGACTAGGGTTAGGAAGAGGAAATGTATGTGACCAAACAAGAGATCGATACTAAGGTTTTCTAAATCGGGATCTGTACGACCATAAACGGGTCACGTTCGCATGAGGACAAGACACTACGACTTCTCACAGACTCTTCACCTCCACGCGCCCCCCTCGTCCCCCGAAACTCTGCCAAGCTGCAAGCAAACCACCAGAAGATTGACTAATGAGCCGTACTCGCAGGAACCATCCCACGTTCGATATCAGGCTTGTTGTATTCAATTTACGATGAGTCTGGCCCCCAGCCACAACAATCTGCGTAATTGTCAACATCTTCCCCTCGTGGACGGGCGGGTGGGGGGCACGAGCTTACCATGCGAGTCATGTCTCGACAGCCATTAATGTCCTGTGGCCATCACAGCAGCTGTGGCAGGATGCGCTGCTTGAAGGCTGGTTTGTGCCGCTGTATTGCATCCTTAGCCGCCACCCCAGATCCAGGTTTCCGGTGCCAGGAGACTTACCTGTGCATCCGGCCCATCTCCCGCTCAGCCTCATTTATCCGGCGGCCTTGATCGATATTGTCGTCGCAACGAGCGCCACGCGCCCAGGAGAGGCACACTTGCATTATCACAATCAATAGATCGATGGCATTGATGATGAGAGTGATGATCACGATTGTGTTGGACATGATGATGTGAGTGGAATGTCGTCGTGTATGTGGAAGAGGTTGGCTGTCTGGTTGACGACTCTCTCCGGCGCGACTGGCTTGTCATATAGAGCTTTCGTCTTTCGACGAAGGTGCTGCGCATAGATGATGGCCCTGTCCGAGTCGGACAGCTCTGAGCCACCTCTAGGAGCTAGCGTGGTATGCAGGAACGTGATTAATTGCTGTCCGTTGCTGTCCGCTGCTTGCTTTCGGCAAGTCGGAGAAGTGCTGTTTCGTCACTCTTCGCGCGAGTGCGTTTGTAGGCACACGGGAACGCGGCTAGACTCATCGGACAACTCTGAGCCACTTTTACCACCCAGCATGGCTATGCAAGAATGTGACAGACTGCTGTCCGGTCCTTGCTTTTGGCAACTCGGAGAACTGTTCTTCGTCACTCCTTCGAGCGAGTGGGGATTAGGTTCATAGGAACGTGGCTAGACTCATTGGAGAGGTCGCTACTAAACCCAGTATGGAAACGGGAAGGGATGTTAGCGAGGACTAAGATCGCGCTATTGCTGTACGATGGTTTGGCCAGGGTCACGCTCGAAACACCAAGGCGTGTCCCGAGATACTTATATATGTCTCCACTACCTTCTCTTGCCTCGTACATTGCCAACACATCTACCTTCATCTTCTGCTCACGTACCTCCCAGCACGTTCTCAAATACTCAATATTACTCTTCGTTACGATCAACAGTGCCGGATAGAGCACACGATAAACCGTTTCACGTCTACGGCCTCGGAGTTTCCACCGCAAGACAGCCTCCTCGATCTTGACGTGTCCGACTTCGCTCCACCTGGCGAGGCTGACGGGGCCTTCTGGTGGGACTTCATGGGTCAGCATGCTGTGAACGAGAGCGAAGGCACACTTGCTTGCAATCAGTTCACCCCTACCTTTCACCACGGCTCAGCCAGCACCAATGATGCCAGTCTCAACGATCTTTGTATCGATACATTCGACCTTGGTGCCATGGACTTTGGTAATGTCGACGTCGGAGACATCACGACTATCAATGATGCCAGCCATCATGGTTTCAGTATTAACAACGAGGAGAGGTTGTCTGGCTATCAAGTGCCGGAAAGCAATCAGACGTTGTGGTTTGGTCACACTGCGCCGAATATTGACGCTTCGACCAGTCTGTTCCCGGCTTCAGTCGACACACTTGGTACTTCTGGACCAGCGTCATTCTCGCTACCTGTCAAAAACCCATTCGTTTCGGTATCGGAGCATTCGTCGGGCCCCATCGATCTGTCTCTCAGCGAGGATCCATGGCTTCATTCCCTCGTACAGACCAACGAGCGAACGCTGTCGCCATGCTGTGACACTACATCTGGCATTACACACACGCAACAGCAGTCTTCAACAGTTCTGGATGACCTCATGGTGTCCCCGAACCTTCTTAGCACGACCCACTCTCAGCAGTCTAGCGTCCCTTTCATCTGTCAGGACTACGATATGGATATTTCATCTGGTCTCGGCTATAGCGCTGACACTGATCTTGACTTCTTCCACTCTAACAGTGGCTACGTATCTACCACTCCATTCTCCTTCGATTTACCGATCAGAGCAGTCGGCTTTGAGCACCGCAGAGACTCTCTGCGCTGTGACAGCAGCTACAGCCGCGCGACTTCACAGCACGTCAACTCGTCTTTCGGTACGAACAGATCGTGCTTCGGACTTCCAATCTTAGGTCTGGAGGCGAACACAGTCGTCAACGATAACTACAAATCATCTGGAGATTACCCAGTGCCACTCGACGCTTCGTCAAACAGCTTGGTCCAGTATGCCAACGGAGCCGCCTTCACAGCTTCCACTTCGGACGTAATCGGGTTCTCGCAAGGAACAGATCTAGCGTACTCGAACTCGATCACGCGAACACAAGGACTGGCATCGATCGCTCTGCCCCAAGCCAGAAGGGTGAAGCGCAAGTCAACGCAAGTTGTCCACGGTCCGAAACGCCCGTCCAAGAATAGACCCAAAAGCAGTACCCTGCTGGAGGCCTCTGGATTGAGCTATGGTCACTCTTGTTTGATGATGGTATTGCAGGGCAACAACGCGACGCGGTCCAACGCACGAGCAGGAAAGCCACGCACGAAGAATGAACAAAACGCTCGAGACAGAGGCGTCTGTCCTCCATGCCGCAAAATGAAACTTGGTGTAAGTCTTCTTCTTGTATCCGACGCACGTCTTGCACATCACAAACTGACACTTCAATCGCAGTGCGTTCCGAACGATCCCAATGACCCGTACGGCCCGTGTCAGAGATGCGTGTCTAGATACGACGGCGCGATGATGCATCTCAGAGGATACTACCTCACAGCCTGCCGTCGAAGCTTCTCAGACTTCTCAGAGCTCCTCCGCCCTCAGCTCGAGTGCCGCGACATCCACCGACCCCTCTACCTATCATGCATACGCATCGGACCAATGCTCGGTTTCCTCGACCTCGCTCTCACAGGCCCACCCTCGAGCCAACTAGACCTGGCAACGAGCCTAAGAGTCTGCATGAGCCTCGCCACTATCCACAAATTCTGCAGCCAGACCTCCGACAAGATCTACAGCCAGTTCTCGAAGATGGCTCTCTGGTACTGGTCGAAAGCATGCGAGAATCTGGCCGGCGCTTACGACAGAGGCTTGACGGCGGAAGAGACTTTCGAACTCCTCGTTCAAGTTGCGGCGGACTTCGCTGGCCATCTCAACCAAAGGTCTGTGAACCAGGGCCTGCCGCGCGGGTTGCTCAATACGACGGTTCTCAATGCGGAGCTCGCGCGGCAGGCGTGGTTTGGGTACGAGAAGCGGACATTGTGGTATTTGAGTATTGATAGCAAGGTCCCGCTGCGGTTGCCTCCGGCTCTTGTCGCGACTATTGCGGGCGGTCTGAAGGCGCTTCCTGGGTGGCTCCATGCGCAGAATGTCTAGGTAGTTGGTGGAGCGTTGATCAGAATACATTACTTCACATCGGATCGCATCTTTGGGAGGTAACGATCGAGCGGACCTGAATGCATTGAAACGGGAACCACGAATTGTAAATTCGGTTGTTACGGAGACTTAGAGGACAAGAACTGTAGCAAAAACCAACAAACAAGGATTGAGAGTCATTGGAGGAAAGGTGTGAACTTATCTGGCGCTAGTTGTAGTTCATTACGTGACCCGATCTTTCACTCAGTCACTGAAGCACACCTGCACGTGCTTCAATTTTTTCGTTTGTTCGCCGTTTCAGTGTCTTTGCTTCGAACGTGCACCCGGAAAGTACACCATTGCTTTCGCTGAAATAGCTCTGGACTACTCCACTATTCTATTTCGACTGAGGCCTCGGACAATACGCACTGCGCCCGCACCTCAACCACCATGAAGTCTATGAACAGCAAATCACTGGCCAACCTGGACTCAATGCTCAAAAGAGCAGGTCACGAGACATGGGGTTGGCATATCTACCGCTGCACATACACCTCAGATAACGACTGGTCCGAGTTCATGAAACAATTGAAAGCCAACTCTCGGAGCATGCTCGATGACTACGGCGCAACCGATGCGGAGGCGAAGCAGCAGATCTGGACTGTCGTCGAAGACCGAGAGAAACTCGGCAACGCAACCAAGAGTGACGTGCGTCGCATGTTCAAAGATTGGGTTAAAAGCCCAGAGGCGGCCGCTGAACAGCCAAATGCGAAGACGCCTCCATCAGCGGTGGACTTGTCGCGCTACCTTTATTGCATGCATGTGGACGAGGCATGCCTTCGCTCTGTCCTTGATGACTCCGACGATTGGCATGTCAATATTATCGACAGAGATTGGGTTCCGGAGGAGGAGGAGTCTCATGGTGAAGAGTCTGACGACGACGAGGAGATCACCGATGAAATGAGAGACGCAGAAACTTGGCCTGAGATCGAAGGCTGTACCGAGGAAGACGTGGGTTGGACGAAGGCTTCGGAAGGGATTTTGGTCGGTCGTTACGTGGACCTTTGCGATCGGAACTATTGGTATACTTACGCCACGCGCCCGCCACAGATAGCTCTCTGAGCAGCAATGCAATCTCGTGAGTGCTGACGGGACGGCTCGCAAGACATGAAGCACGCTAATAAACAGTCCTTCCATTACCTTCAAGGTGCTCAGTGTATAAAGAGTGGCACAAACTCCGCTCCACCATCCGCGATTGCTTCGCCATGCATGATACCGTGAACATAAATTTCCCTGTCGTGCGAGTGTTAGTCTCAATAATCGTCAAGGGGGGCATACTTTGCCGACACCAATGTACTCACCCTACCAACTCGTAGCCGTCCTTCGGTGGCAACTCGAAAAGCTCCACCATCTGACCCGATAACTCAAAACGTTGGATGAGGTCACCGTGAAGTATAGGCCTCAACACGAATGGCACCGTGGCTCCCTCCAACAGCCAGATCTCATCGCCTGGCTCTAGAGCTGCTGAACCACATCCTAGGTACCCGCGATTTTCCGTCACGAACAGACTGCGTTCTTTCTCCACCTGGTTCATTCGCTTCCAAAACTCCGGCGTTATAGGCGGCATGGACATACCCTTGGCTTCACGGGGGTTGTGGAGATGCTCGCTAAGGTCTGAGAGCACGGTAGTCAGCACAGGCGCCGCACTCGCAAGTTGGCCGGGCTTCGATTGAGTTGCATCACAGTCGTGTCTTTCCATCTCCTCGAGTGCTTCGACTGCTTCTACATGTCGTAGGAACTTTGCCGAAGCCGTTTCCTGCTCTTCATCTGTTGGGTGCTGCCTGGAGTGAGAGGCGGTGAGACGCTCGTGCTTCACGAGGCTAGAAAGCAAGTCCAGACGCTTGTACAACGTGTATGCAAACGCTTCACCATATTCTGTAGGCGCAGGACGGTAATTCTTGATAGTATCCGCCAGTAGTGTCCTCCAGAGAATCTCGCACCGCGTCTGTAGGTTCTTCGCAGTACGAAGATCAGAGAGTACACTCTTGCCCTTGTGCTCTGTAGAGCTCTGTGTCGTGCCATTGGCGTCTGCGCTCTTAGTGTGTGATGTGTCAAGAGTGTTGCCTATCTTCATGTGCTGGTGGAAAGCTGCCTCCAGATCATCGCGTTGCCTGTGGTCATGATCATGAGAGTCTGCAGCCCTTTCAGTTTGTGCTGACTGACCAGGCATCAACCCGGACACTTCCGTTCTTTCCGTGGAGTCACTAGCCGAGATCTCTTCCATTGCTCTGAAGGCAGTCTCCAACTTCACATGCGCCAGAAGCGCGACCACTTCGTCAAGCTCAGATAGATCAGCATCTGCGGCTGACTTGACAACATCGATACGGTGCCCTCGAACAGATAGAGAGTTGCTTTCAGAGAAAGCAACGTCGGTCCTATAACTTCTGTCGCCCGCTGCAGACCATGGAGCCGATGTGGTAGCCACAGAGTCGCCAATGCTGTAAATGTAGTTTACCTCGTAGTCGGGCACCCACGACGGCAGATCCTTCGATCTCAGAGGATTCCGGCTTTCTCGATGGCAGAGGACGTCCAGGTTCAAGTCTGTCTCTATCAGATACCTGGTGGCAGCCGTGTAGACTGCACCCACGGTTTGATCGCCAGTGTATGTTGGCTGCAAGGCTTCAGGAAACAGACCATTTGGTCGAAGTCCAAGAAATGCGAAGATCTTGTCCCTGGCGTCACCTGACTCGAGTACTCGATATCTGGTGAAGATATCCTTGTAGTCAGGGCGCTCAAGGCCTGATTCAGTGAACTGAAACGGCGACTGGTCCTCCAGGCCCCCAAACGATGGCCTTATACGACCAATCTCTGTCAACATGTATACCGGGTCGCACCATCGCTCATAATCAGGCTCGTAGTCGCTCTCAAAGGGCATGATACCTCTCATGTCGCGGCCTCCCATCAATTTTGCCAGAGCAGAGCCTACGCCGGTTTTGTATCGAGATACAAAGTCTGCGGCGAGCTCCAGCCACCAACCTGTGTGGTACAGGTTCACCGCAGCGGCCAGGATGTAGCCAAAAGGCAACATGACTGTACCGCAACACATCAACAGGCGCTTCGCTAGCACCACCTCCTGCAAAATCCATGCGCGGCGGAAGTACGCGCTCTTGAAGAAAGCATAGAGCTCGCTTCCAGGTTTGCTGTCCTCGAACCCAAAGCCATTCAAGTCACCATGAATTAGCGGAGTCGTTTTGGCTCTCTCAATGGCAGCTTCATCTAGCTGTGCAATGATGAATAGGTGTTCCAGTGCTCGGCGAGTGGACTCCCCGGACAAGCCCAACCATGCCAGAACCACCGAAGCGTTACTGTAAACCTGATCCATGATCTTGACTTGCTGGCCCTTTTCGACGTCGTCTTGCTGATTTATGCACATGGCGTCTATCCAAAGGTGGCCCGAGTACGTAACCCCAGCTGTCTTCTTGAACAAGCCGTCGCTACCGTCAGACTCGAAGTCTACGGCGTGTTGAAGGAAGGTAAACAGATTCGCACCAACCCAAAGCACCGCTCCGTCGATCGCGATGGGGAACTCCTGAGCATACCATTTGGTTGTATAGTGGTATTGCTCTTTGCTGCGGTAAACACGATCCGGCGGACCCCATGTGTAACTCAAGCACTCGTATCGTGGTTGATCTCGAAGGTCGACCAATTCTAGTGAGCCTACAAGCTTGGGTATGGGCTGCTCCTCTCCCTCGAAGACAACTGACCAGTCTGCCGTTTCGTCAATGTGTAAGTTCGTGAGAAGCCGAATATTGCTGGTCGATGGCAGCGCTCTGTATCCATATCGTGACATTTGATCATACTCCCGTAGTTGCCTGCCCGATGGCGTACTTTGAGTTGCCATCACGCAGAGGACGAAAGGGTTGCGAGTTCCAAGTAGCTCGACACGATGGCGGTGGGTTATCTACCTGCTTTGAACTGTTTTGCTGGGCACAAAGCATCCTCTGCGGCTGACTTCGATATGCCGCATACTCCACTCAGCCTATGTAGGCGACTGGGAGGGCGAGTCATCTGCAGACTAGCAGCTCAGCCGTGTGCGACACAAGCTCCGACGCCAACTGGTTCGGTTGTGAATGTGGCGCGCATGAGCGCTCAACCTTGGAAGAGCGCTCCTTTACATTTGATGGAAGATTAGCAACAATACCTCATAGTCTGACGCCTCTTAGCATTGCTTTTCTGGCCGATACTGCGTGGAGGTCCCAGGTGGCTTGGGATCGGCACATGTCGTGCTCAGATTTGTTGGTTTCCCACAGCCCACACCTCACATGTCGGCCTTGTGTGAGATCTGTACGGAAAAATAGTGCGGGCGTTGTGCCGCGTATCTCCGTGGCGCAATGATTTCGCCGACCGAACTAATAACGTAGATGGAAGTTGTTGTAGATGAAGAATTCCCCGGAAACTCACAATGTTCCCTCCTAGCCGACCCTCCCATACCAAAAACTCCTCATCCAAATTAGATTTACACTGGTCGACGTATTGTTTTGCCTAATCACAATGCCTTCGTCTTCTTCATTACGAGCAAAAAGCAAAAACATACCACAGGCGGGATTCCCAGATGGTCACCCACTCTAGTACTAGTCGCCCGGTTCAGTGCTTATGTATGGCAGAGCGGACGGGATGCCCAGTTTTCACTGACCTATGGTCGTATGTATTTATCACCCACGTTTGAATGTACATATCATCTCCGTTGCGAGTTACTGATCGAAGTGCGCTTGACGACAGTAGTCAGCTAGGGACTGCATGCAGCATTTCATGAACAGACAGAGTTAGTCCGAGCACACTTTGCACGATCTAAATGCACAACAGAATCTGTAGCCTAGGAAACGCTTCTACTCAGCTTTGCGCATCGCTTGAACTCTAAGTAGACTATGGACGGCTGCAAAAGTGTCAGACTGCATCGCAAGCTCGGAGGCGTTTCCTGGCGCCAGAGGCACGCTACCCTTGGACCGTCGACAAAGCTGGTCGGCGAAGCAGTGACGAGGGGTGGAGACGCCTTGTCGCCGCAAGTCGTCGCCTTTTACCTCCGTATTGTTTTGGCCATTTGCTGATCGCACTCCCTGGCATTCGCCAATCATGGAATTGAACGTCAGACCCACAGCTATCCCGGTGAACTGTTCACAGTGAAGACACCAATCACGCACTAGGGTGTTGTGGCGCTCTCCAGAAGCGAGCGCGCATGCAGCAAGCTGGGTCTGGGTTGCACATGGGCTGGGCCAAGGGCGGCATGAGCGAGAGTACTTATCAAGACTACATCGCCATTCACACCTCTCCACTTTGTGCATATCTGGCACATACAATAATTCTTTATCAACATGGCTGATCCACCATCAGTCGCGAGTTTGTCGTTGTCTGGTACGGCCGATAGACCATTGCGCCTGCTTTCCTTGGATGGTGGCGGCATCCGAGGATTGTCAACACTATTGGTGTTGGATTCGATCATGCACCAACTGGACGCTATCGAAGGCCCTGAGGTCAAGCGACCACTCAAACTGGCCACATACTTCGACCTCATCGGCGGGACCTCTACTGGGGGACTAATTGCCATCATGCTTGGACGGCTGGGAATGGATACCAAGCAGTGCATCCAAACATACCTCAATCTCAGCCCCGAAATCTTTCCTACCGAGAGCTTACTAGGCGGCTCCACGTTGGGCAAGTTTTTCAAAGCCACAAAGGGAAAAGCCCGCTTTCCATCCGGACCGTTTGAGACGGAGCTTCGAAAGCTCATGGTCGAACACCGCTTAGATGAGGAAGAAAGGTTGGAGCCAGGCACTGACAGGCCTAGCAGCCAAACCAAAGTGTGAGTTCCATCATTGGCAGGGTTGAGCAAAGCTAACAGATCAGCTTCGTCTGTTGCACGCTGCAGAAAGTCAACAAAGAAGTGCGTCTTCGGACGTACCGCAGCTGGGAGACTGGCACCAACTGCACCATTTGGCAGGCTGCCAGAGCAACATCGGCTGCGCCATTGTTCTTTGAGCCCATTGAGTTCGGCACCCCGCCCATCAAATACGTGGACGGCGGCGTGCACATGAACAATCCCATCCGAGCTGTGTTGGATGAAGCCCATTCGCTATGGCCGCGGCATAAAGGGCGGGAGATTGGATGCGTGGTCAGTATTGGCACAGGGATACAGTCGCTGCAAGGTGTGGGTACCCGAGGTCATGAAATAATTAAGGCCATGGTGGATGCAGCCACAGATTGCGAGAATGTGGCCAGAGAGTTTCGAGAGGGCCTGAACGTGGCTGACCCACGCCCGGGATATGAGTATTTTCGCTTCAACGTTGATGGTATACATGGCATCGGCTTGGAGGACTGGAACAAGTTTGATTACTTGAGTGGAGCAACGGCCAACTACCTCCGCACACACCGGCAGGAGGTTGAAAGGTGTGCGGGTGTTCTCTCTCGACCAAGTACGTAGTTCAGACAACCAGCGTTCCAAACATTAGACTCACACTATCCAGTTTCTACTACGGTCGCTTCGAAGCGAATCCCACCTCACAAGCTCAGAACCGAAAATGTACCCTTGGCTACAGAGACTTTCTTTGGAAGGTCTACAGAGCTCTCGACCATGCACTCGCATTTGATTCCTTCCAAAAATGCAAGGAATGGATTTGTACTTCACGGCATTCCTGGATCTGGCAAAACTCAACTTGCGCTTCGCTACATTGCCAAGTACGGCGATGCTTTCAGTCACATACTGTGGATATCAGCAGCATCCATGGAAGAAGTCGAAATCTCCTTTGCAGACGCCGCCCGAAGGATAGCGGCCACGGGCACAGACTCACCTGCTTCTGCGACGAGGAACGCAACAACTGACCGTGAATATGTTCATGACTGTCTGGAGAAACATCTTGAGCGTAATTGGCTAATCGTACTTGACAGTTTGGACAGCCCAACACCAGGCTCAATAAACTATCTCCCAAGATGCAATCACGGCAGTGTCCTCATCACATCAATACGCGCAGATACCAAAGACCGTTACCAATTTCCCGGATGCGAAGTGTCCCGTCTAGACGAGGACTCGGCATGCTCCCTGCTTTCTGCCCTGTCGAATTTGCCTAGTAACAAGGAAAGCAATCAGGAATATGCCATGAGTAAGTGGGCCTCATTCACTAGAGAACACAGCTTTACTGACAAGCGATAGAGCGGAACACGTTGAAACAAATCGCAAGACACTTGGATTGTCATGCCCTTTCACTAGAGCTCAGCGGGGTGCTTCTTCGCAAGCGCTGGGTGGATTTCGAGAACTTCGTCGATGCTCTCCAGTCAAAATATGCTAAGCTGATGGATGACAGTCCGAAAATGTGGGAATGGTCTTACGACAAAGACAGATCCGTTTGGAAAGCTTTCTACATCCTGTTCATGGAACTCAAAAACGCCCATCCCACAGCCGCAACTTTGTTCTGTCTTTGCGCCCATTATGGCTCTTGGGCCCTTAGCAAGGACTTCCTCCTGCTCGTTGCCGCCACCATCAGTAGCCAGGACTGGCAGCTGTTGGGTAGTCCGAGAGAAAGTGCCCACTTGCCGCGAGATGAATACGACTTGCGAAAAGCCGTCAACCACCTCGAAGACCTATCGTTTGTGACCACGACACTTGACGAACGGGGCGATTTGAAGAAGGTCACGATCCGTGGTCCACTTTTAAGGTGGTGCTTAGAGTCGTTGGACCAAAAGCTCGATTGGTGTTTGCTGGCGTGTGCTTGCATCGGCGCTTCTACCCAAAAAGGCTTCAAAACAGCATTCGCTAGATCCTACGACAAAGTCGCGCGAAAGAAAGAACTTCATTGGCATGATATCACATTGTACGATCAGAACATGCGACACCACATTCCTATGCAAAGATGCTATGAGCGATTGCGGACGCTCTGCACACCTGACGGAGCTGATGTGCAGGATATAATATATGCCGGTGACACGCGACGTCAGCAGCTTTGCGTCGCATTTGTGAGACGCTACGGAGAGCTTAAGTATTCCATTGGAAACTGCGCAAATCACTATCAGAAGAGCGCGGAGCTTCTCGAGGCCGTCGTTGATCACGACAGAATGATGCAAGGCTCAGAATGGCCCGATGATCTCGATTCGTTCTTGACTTGGGCATGTCAGGCTCTCGCTCATTTGAGGCTGAACGAAGACACGCAGAGAGACGAGAAGACGCTAAATTCCGTGTGCGAAATTGGCCTCCAGAAGTTTCACAGCCATGCCATCTTCTTGTCTATAATTGGGGACAAGCTGGCGGGCGTCAAAACTCGACAAAAGATCTCTCAACCACATGAAAACAAAGCTCGCTTGGCGGGGTTCACTAACCGGACAACCGAAGATCAGAGCAACAATGACCCGGTGACCGTGCGATCGCTAAGATCATACGAGCAGCAGTATGATACTGCGCGGCTGACTTGGCCGGATATCGAACTGCGATCTCACCGGCAGCGAACCTCGGGTAGTGACAGCGGTCAGAGTGACAACGAACCATATCAGGTGATCACTCAGTACTCATCTGGGGTCTCCAGCGGTGAAGTTCTCCATCCAAGCCACACAGAGCCATGTCCACAGTACTCTCGAAGTAGTCCGAACACCCCTGGGCAGGCCTCTGCACTAGCAATGATGAACGAGAGTCTATCGCCCTCCCGGATCATCAACCTTGATGAGAATCAGGTCCCGCTGAGGACATTTGCTCTTCGTGGTCTGGGAGGCGTTGGCAAGTCAAAGACTGCCAGAAGATATTTCTACACCCAGCGTCGCTTGTTCGATTACAATTTCTGGGTGGCTGCGGACAGCCATGAGAGTCTTCATCGTGGCTTTGCCGAGATAGCGGTGGGCATGCGGCTTGTGGGCTCTTCGGAGACACATGATGTGATGGCACTTTGTGATATCACGCGATCCTGGCTAGTGAACCCTCAGAGACGCGGAGGACAGTCATCTAGTGGTGCCAGTTTAATTCGGTGGTTGCTGGTATTTGATGATGTGACCGACTTCGCCGAGCTCAGAAAATTGTGGCCTTTCCATGGCACCGGGTCAATATTGATCACCACCCGCGATCCCGTGGCCAATGTGGACGAATCAAATCCAATACCCGGGTACCTACTCGAGCCTCTTCCTCATCGGAAGTAGCCACTGTTCTCTGGCGCAGGAGACCTGCCAACGAAGCGATTGTGAGCTTGGACTAAGTTGCTTCTCGTAAGGGCGGACTACTTCTACTGAACGACCATATGGCTGGAGAAACAGGGGCCTCAGACCTTTCTCTAAGACAGACACTCGAGGAAATTCGTGCAATAGGCCTCGAAGAGCTATTTGCCAAGTGGAAGATGAACGACAAAATCAAAGACCAAGATTACTTATCGGCGACACTTTCCTCTAGACTGGGTACAGATACGTTCAATTTTCACAGTCAAATGCTCCTGGGACTGTTATCATGTCTTGGCTCTTACGATTTGCCTCAAAGCCTGTTCGATGACCACACGGCCGGAGTTCAATTTCAAATTTTGGCGGCATCCGTTCGTGAGCGACATTCGTCTATCCGAGGTCTGGAAGCGAGAGTCTTGTCTCGTACGAGGATTTGGCACAAGTCATCCGAGTTTATTTCATCGCACTAGATGCTTTGAGCGCTGTCATGCCATATTTTTATCTACCTATTCTTGTTGTTTGATTTCAGCCGCGCTTATGAGTGTCATCATGAGGCTCTTGAGTTGATCAAGAGGTCTTGTCATGGAGAACTTCAAGCCCAGCACCACTTCGGGGATCTATCCTGCAGACTGTGTATGGATTGCATGGCCACCGGAAATTACAAAGGGGCGATGTAAGTATGCTCTATACTCGGGTTGCGATCGCGCTGACGGAGACTCCTTCCAGGGAACATATCGATCTTGTGGACACATTCAGATACCATGGGACCTGCAATGTCGCAGCCGAGTGGCCCGATCGACGCACAAGCGGGGCCGGCTATTCCAAGTCATGGGCTTAAGTGCTGAGGCTGCACGATCATTTGAAGAAGCATACATCCTCCGCACAAAGATTGTGCCGAACGACATCAGATCGGAGCAAGAGCTGACTGAGAGAGATTATGATGAGCTCGTTATGCTGTGGTCCCGGTGATATTCTTCAAACCCTGTTGACCGTCAGGGTCGAGTACATGCGTCACATTGTGGCAATCTCCGGCAAAGAGGTTCGCCCACGGTATCCTGACTGGGTGCCTCGGAACACAAAGTTCGATGACCTAACAGCATCAGCGACCCAGAATACATGTACTTTTCACTATAGCTATATACCTCCACACGAGACCCAACCAGTCTTTTGGCATAGAATGACGGCACTCACAAGCAGTGATGCGTGCCGTTGCATGATGCCACTATTCTCAGTATTTCAGCAGTCGTTCGCTACCCCATCCTTTGTCTCCATATCGTCTTCCTTTTGTCACAACGATACCTCGAGTCCTCGAAACAACGCCAATCAACAAAGAGACAAGCAACGCCTCAAGCCTCTCTTTGTCTCCAGATGACCTCAGCCCTTCCTCTTCGAAACCATTGTTTCCAGAACCTCACTTTCCAAGCTCCGCCCCCCAACCCTCACATCGCCCATACAACACTTCCAAGTTCACGATATGGCACCCGGTGTACCACCTAATTCGATTTTCTCACACGAAAAAGACACCACCCAACCCTGAAACCTCACAGCATCTTCAGAACATCCACCTGCTAGAAGATCCCCAACCGAACACCACAACCTTACGCCAACGAGAGAAGAAAGAGATAAATGTGGTCCTGCTGTGCCTGCGGCACGATCTCCAACGCCGGCCGCTGCTGCAAACGCTGTGGCCACGGGCCTTGCGGCGCGTGTAGTTCCATCAACGGCTTCAGGAGTTTTAGGAATTTGTTCAACAAGAGGGTTGAATGAACTCGTTCGAGGTAAGGTAGAGCAAAGAGAGCTTTCGAAGCCAAGCGGCGATAGGAAGCCATTTCTGTAAGTAAGTCAGTTTCACTTTCATGATCTATTCCAGACGCTTAATGTTATGCTTCTTAACACCCGTGTGTATGATGCGACGGCACAACGAAGACCAGCGGTGATTGGTTCTCGGCCCTCAGCTGAGAGTGAAGTAATAAAGTCCTCGTTCATGATTTTATGTGTGTTCTACCCAACAACCAAACCGGCCAATGCCACGCAAGCGAAAATGCCCAAAACCTTCGTCAGCACATTCAACAAACGTGAGCGCCGTCTATTCGACTTTCATGTCGTATTCCTTTCTTTTCTTTCCAAACCTCGCTCTTCAAGTCGCAATCATAACGAAAAACAACCGCGTTCTTTGCAGTGCCATAAATTCATCTTATCATCTTTTCTCTGCCGTTTCAAACGCAATGAGCGTCTTTCATCGCCACGCAATCCTACGCAACGCTACTCTTTCCCTCCTTCATATAGCGACCCACGTCTTCATTCAGATAGCGCCCGACATCGCTCGCGGCGAACGAGAACGGGCTCTTTGTCATCTCCGGGCTGCGCGGGCTCATGGGAAGAGCGAAGAGGTCGTCTTCGTCTTGTGCGCTGGAAGAGTGAGATGGAGCGGGCGGGCGGGAGAAAGTCGCTTCCTCGAACGAACTGAAACCTCCACCGGGTGCGCCTAGAGCGTTGAGCGAGCCGAGGCCTGCTTGTCTTTGCTGTGCTGCGAAGGAGTCCGGAGGGTTGACGCGGCGGAGTTGCGGTTGGCTGAGTTGGGGAGCGTTTGTTGCTGTTGTGGGTGGCTGGGCCGGTTTGGCAGCCAGAGTGTATTGATCGGGCATTCCTTTGAGTGCTGCGAAGGCGCCGAAGGATCCCACCGCTACGTCTGAGCTCTCGGGGCTGAGAGGGTTGAATGTGTCGACGCTTTCGGGCGCGGGTTTGGGAGCGGAGCCGCCAGGGCTGAGAGCCTCTGTCGTTGTGCCGATGCGTAGTCCTTTCAGCTTCTCCATGAGGCGTCCGCCGCCGGGTGATCTGGGGCTCGTGGGACTATTGAGTGTCCCGCTCTCTTGCTGCTGGGCTGGCATGACGATTCCTGAGGGTTTCGAGAGCACGCCAAAGTTGGCCTCGATCCATTCTTTCTCCGCGACGGCCATCTCGAAGCCCACGCCTTCCATGTTGTCCCTTGCCTCTGCGTCGATCTCCTTCTGCAGCACTTGCAAGCGCTTCTTGGCCCAGATTGTGTGTAGCACGCCTTTCTTCCCCGCCGCGCGAGCTGTAGCGCCCAACTCAGGACTGAAGATTGCGGGCAGAGGGTTTGTCCGCCAGATAATGTTTCCCTTTTGCAGTCTCACGGTCGTGGGCACTGCCACGCCGGCTCCGAGCAAGAAGTATAGCCTGTTCACGGGGACGTCGGTCGCGTTCGTGTCTTTGGTGGTAGCGTCGGCGTGCTCTCGCGCGGGAAGCACAGTCCTCTTGCCCTCCCAGCTGATTTCCCAGTCTCCGGCGATGCTCCGTGTGGTGTCGTCGTCCTCCCATTCCACCATCAGCACTTTGGTGCCTTCCTTGCTGCGACCGGGCTCGAATTCGAAGCGGGCGAGGGCGTTGCTGGAGCTGAGAGAGGGTGATTCGACATCGTCGGGAGCTGCTGGGGCGAGGACTGCGCCGGCGGAGGAAGTGTCGACGGCGTGGAAGGGCGGTCTTGTGGATGTAGCGGCGCTCATGGTCGTTGTGGTTGCAATGCGATGTCTGTGGTTGTTGTGAGGGTAGATCAGGGCTGGTGTGTGTTCCGGTGGATCGACAGCTTGTGCCGTGAGCAGTGAGTGGCGGTGGTGGTGCACGGCAGTCGGTATTAGTGCGTGGTTGCTGAGGTAGAGTAGTTCCTCGCTCCCCTGTTCCTCGCTAGTAGCCGGATATGCACGATGCGGACATCCAAGATCGAAGTCCGGCGTGCCTCTGAGAAGATGATGGGATTTGGCGGTGGGTGCGGCAGCGACAGTGGCAGCAGGATGCAGAAATGTCGATGCAAGAATGAAGAGATAGCTGCAGGCCAATCTCACGCACGCACGCACGCACACAATCCCACTGCTGCTGCTACTACACCACGACGGTGTCAGTGGTGCATGAGGCATGCCACCTTGCGCGGCTTAGTGTGCGAGTTGGCCCTGATGGTGCTGTGCTTGGGTGGGTAGCGCGCAGTTCGAGACCACCCACTAATCCCGATTGCCCTAGCCCGCCGTTGCAGCGACAGGGAAGAACAAGTAAATATAGTGCTATTCTCGTCCGCCATTTTCCATTCTCGTGCTAATGCTTCGGCTCGGGTCGGCCGACTCCTGGAGGATGCATATCACGGCATCTTGCTGATATAAACTGCCTTTCCACATACGTCGTCGACTGCCTACATAGCTATCCTTATACGCTGCTTCTGCATCTGCACCCCAGACCTATTCCATGCCACCATCATGCCACCTCTGACTCTGACTCCGACGCGTCATCTGAGTTCGCGTTTTATGCAAGACAGCGAGTAGAGCATAATTATATCTCTACGTCCTTATGTACCTCCACACACCGCACCCTGTCAGAGCAGTCTGCGGTGCTATCTTTGACTTCCCGGGCAACGATGCACCTCGCTCATTTCAGTTCTTCGACCTTTGAGACTCCTACGGCTCTTCTCATGGCTGTGACGTGGCCGGGGCGGGTTTTGAATCTTGCGGTAAGCGACGCGTCCACTTCTTGCTGATGAAACCATCAGGCCGAGAAATGACCAACATCCTTGGCGCTGAGGCGTCCAAAGTCAGATAGCAGAGGGACTGATCGAGTCGGCTTCGTTCCGAGATGACTTCGACTTCTTCCCACAGCATAGAGTGATCACGAAGCCAGGCTGTATCGGTGGTCTTCGTATGTTGGTAGTACCTGAGAATCGGTCAGCTGTCTGGCAATCGGCAGCAGTATCAATGCATGATATAACTCACCTCCGATAAGAGCATGTCGCCATATACCGATGACTTGGCTTCAGACTCATCACGCTTCACCTCCGCCACGCTTTCGCAAATTTGCACTGGTACTCTAATCGAAAGAGCCTTGTGCTGCAGACCTTGAACTTGTGCCTCAACAACCAGCAAGTAATCCCGGCTCGCCAAACAATGCGAGAATGTCGGAATCGTGTCGTCCGCAACCTGGACCGGAATTGATACAGTACCAGCATGACATCGCCACCCATCAGCACCACTCTCCAACCTAACATCATCCCGATTCATCGCCCGAACCTCAAAAGTCCCCAACTGCGTCATCTCCGATCTTTTATTGGGACGAGCTTCATCATCGCTGCCCATCCATACAACTCTCGTCCCAAACCGCGTCCTTGCCTGCAGCCAATACTCAATCCTCACAGCCCTCATCCCACTCTCAAACTCATCGTACGCCTCGCTCGCCGTCTCCCAAACCACCCTCAACCTTCCCGTCGTCCGACACTTCCCGCCAACACCGTTCCCGACCACAGGCGCAGGCTCCTCCATCGCTACGCTTAGCCTCGCAAACGGCTTCGCGAACCTCGAGCGCCGCACGTCCGCAGACGCCGTCACCGCTTTGACCGGTGAGAGACTCTCAGCGTACGTCGGCGGATCGCAGTGCGGCGCCACAGTGACTTGTATTTTGTGCTTGGCGGAGATGAATCGTATAGCTGTCTCGCCTGGGAGCCGGAAGCGCAGCGTGACGTGCAGAGCGTACTCGATGAGCGGCTGCATATAGTTGCGTCCCCAGGGCTCGACGTACAGGGCTCCTGTCTCGCAGGACGGCGGCAGCCTAGTGTGGGAGTTTGTGTTTCTGCCATCGGTAGCAAACTCCGGCAGGACGAACGTTAGTGGAGCGATCAAAGATTGCCCGACTGTAGTCCTCTGAATTGAGGGTAGTGCGTGCGAGTAGCCTGCGCTGAGGTCGAGGTGTGTGTGGATCATGGTTTGGTAGATGTCTTCGCGATCTGCCGGGTGAGTCCAGACGCGGGTTTCTCCTACGTTTAAATCAGTCAGGAAGCGGAACAACAAATATCTCAAGGTAGGTATTCAGACAGATAGTTTCTTACCTATGAGTGAACCATGCAATGATAGCGCTTCGAGGAACCGATGCTTGTGGACTTCGATGAAGACTGGGATCAGGTCGCCTGGTTTGTACTGGATTGGTACGGTGGATTTGGAGTGGTGAGTGGTTGAGCAGCCTAGGGATAGGGAGAGGGAGGGAGTTGTTGTGAGGGTTGAGGGCATGATATTGATTGGTGCACGTTGAATGCCTACAGTCGGAGAGATTGCTGCGGCATCAGAAGACAATAAAATGGTTCTGGGGATAGAGTAGACGAGTTTGTCTGATTATACAAGGCAGGTGTTTCTTCAGACAGAGATAAAGAGGTCTTCCCGTCTAGTATATGTGTTGCATGGTAACTTCTTCGCACCCTGCGGCTTGATCGTCACACATGGATGATGTACGTACATATTTCGGCGAAATTCTGTAACATGTCTGCCTTTGTCGGATCGTTCGGGCATGAATTTTCTAAGTCAGGTCAGTTTTACAAGGAATAGACAATCAGTTTTATCTCGACGACTGTTGTAATCTGAACTTCCTTGTCGTTTGTTGACATTCCTGGACCGGCCAGAGCATCGATGTTCGATGGCAGCCATCTTTTACTTAGTTTGTTGGATGCGTGACTTCTTCCACATTAGCTTCATGGTTGGATTGGGCATCATTCAATCAGTAAGATGGGCACTTCTGAAATTCGACTTGGTACATAGGAGGCGACGAATATATTGGAAGACCTTATCATCAAGCTAAAGTGACGATAAGATCAGGGAAAGCTGCTCGGTATAGTCTCATAACTCGCGGCGTCCGTCAAGCTTTCAAAGTGGTACCTGCTACAGGATACATGTCATAGTGCTCGACTGATTTTTTGCCACTGGTATCGTTGAATCAGGGAAAAGTAAGGTCTCAACCGTTATTCGATTTGGTTTATATATCGTGCAGTGCAACGCAGCAGAAAAAGTCACAAAGACATCACTTTATCGATGTTTTTGCGACGGCTAAAGCCCCCCAAGAAGCTTGTTTCGGCGAAGTTCAGTTGCGAATTCGCCGGAGGCAACATGCTTTCCCTTTGTACACCATCCAGCCTCGCAGTGATGTCGCCTGCATCCACATCCCGGCCCTATCGGTCTTCAAAGCGCAACAAGCCTTGTGATCGATGTCGCGAGACGAAGACCCGATGCCAGGTAGTGACCGGGTCGTCATGCGCCAAATGCCAACGGAGCGGGCTCGACTGCAGCTTCACCGGTAAGCCGCGACTACATGCTCACACCTCTGTGCAATACTCCGATGGCGTCCGGACTCCAACGCCGGCTACTGACTACGAGCATCGAGCTACATCAGGGGCAGCATGGTCGCAAAGTCCATTGGTGCCCGTGGCCGTAGGTCGCGCGTCCCAGCGGCCTCCTACCAACGATACCGCCTTATCAGTGCAGCCAACGCCACCGACGCTGCCCCCCGAAACTGATCTACAATTCAACACCCAGTTCTCTCAGAGCCTGGAGGGCATGCGAGGCGCCACCGCTCAACTCTTTGGATCATCATCCGAATCAGACCCGTGGCTTTTGAGACATTGCCGGTTCGACGATTTTGGCACGCGTACTTTCCAGAGCACGCAATATCGGAATGCTGGTGGCCTGCCTCTGGCGCACAAGATTCCGATACATCTTTTGATTGAACCTGATGAATTGCACGAGACGGCTAAGGATGAGACCAGGGCTTACGATAAGCAGATCTCATCGCGGGACGAGCTCGAGCATATCGTGCCGCTGGAGTGCGGGCAAAGGCTTGTTGCGTTGTGAGTTCTTACTTCCATGATGTATAGGTTAAGCGCCCATTACTGACCCTTTCAATAGGTTTTGCAAACATGTATTCCCCATGCTTCCGATCATCTCGCGCTCACAGCTAGGCATTTCTCCAACAAGCCGCTTACCGCCCCGATCAGCACTCGAACGCGTCCCTCTACATCTACTAGCAGCCATATACGCATCAGCGCTACGTTTCGTTGCAGACGATGAGCACTTATCAGTATGGAATTCTCAAACCTCACCATCGACTGAAGCTATCTGGCGGCTTGTCTATGAAGAGCTCCAAGAAGACGTTCACCAATCCCAGCTGTCTGTGGTCCAAGCAACTCTGCTGTATCTACACAAGGACCCAAGTGATGACGGACGGCATACACTTTCTGACACACCATTCGTTTGGTCGTGGGTTGGAAAGCTTGTCGGTCTGACTACAGCTCTTGGCCTTCACACTGAGTGCTCGATGTGGGCTATCCCAAGCTGGGAGAAAAGATTACGAAAGCGGATCTGGTGGGCTGTCTATGCTGAAGACAAGTGGAGATCGCTCCTGATGGGTCGCCCACCATACATACACCCACAGGAATGGGATATCGAGGACCTGGATGCCTCCGACTTTAGGTCTTCGTCAGCGGACAGGCCAAATGTTGAGATGAACCTTTTCCGCAATTTTGTCAGCTTGACACGCATTGCTGAGTCGGTGCAGACAACATTTTACTCGTTACGAGCGGCGCAGAGACTGTCGGTAGACATGGCCGCCTCCATACAAGCTGCAAGACCATTACTACAACAGTTGGAAAACTGGCGATCGTCTCAGGTCGTAACATCGCCCCACGCGAACGAAACCATTGCTATCGAAAACACCACACCTCCTTACTCTATCCGATTCGCCTACCATGTGCTAGTCATCTACATTTACCGAGCACTGTTCCGCCCGATGGTTCAACCATCTACGCCACCTCACGTCATCGATCTCGAGGAGCCTTTAGAGATTGACAATTCTCTGAACTTCGATGACTTCAGCTGGGATGCTCCAGGCCTAGTGAACACAACGCCGTTTCCAGCTAATAACAGCGTCACCGACTCACAGGTGGAGATCGTGGAAGATCTCGCAAAGGCGGCTATCGAATGTGCAGCGGGTGTTATCAACCTTGCTCGTCGTTTATCCTTCAGCGACCTTGGTGGGTTCTGGCCTTCATGTAAGTATGCGATTAAGCATCGCTCTTTCAACATCCTTTCGTTTATCGCAATTTACTGACAAACACAGGGTCTCGAATCGGCTTCGCCGTCGCCTCAAACTTTGCTGTACTGTTAGTCGTGCAAGCTCCTAACGTACAACATGCTGCAAAGGCCAAGCAGTTACTAGATATGTGGAGCCAGACTCTCAAGGAGCGATATCACGTCTGCCCTATGGTGCGATTGGGAGTTTTACGCCTCAACTCTTTCAATCTGGCTGGCCTTTCGGAGACGTTCTATCTACCTTCCCATGTCGAGCAGGTACTGGCCAGACGACAGGTTAATGGTATTGATCAAGGAACTTGATCTGACTCTTGTGTGTTGCTCAAATTTTGTCAGCTATGCCCATGGTTCTTCCTCCCAGAGTCTCTACGTCGGCCCAACTTCGAAGCCACTGGGCCTGAAACAATGCATTGTGTCGCTCTGGCTACAAAGAACATCTAAGAAGAGACCTTCACTTCAGCCCTTTTCTTTGTTCACCAATGTGTCGGCGACTGCTACAATCGCCTTTGTGAAACTTCCATACGACACCCTTCACTTCACACAAAATGGCACTACAGCCTCCTTCCGGAACCAGTTTCTCTCCCCATCCACTTTCAGACTCGCAGAATATCCACAAGTACTCCGGCAGTACTTAACGATCATCCGCGAAGTCTGAATTTTGATTAACTCACCACACTCACCAACACCACCATTTCCGCAGCCTTCAACGCTACGAGAATGCATCTTTCCACCGTTCACCAGAGCAGCTACTACTCCGGTCCCTCCTCAAGCGCTGCCAACATGACCTCTTCGCCCTGCTTCAACATGACCATGTCGTCCAGGATCATGCGCCACTGCCGTCCCTGCACCAGCCTCCACAGCACCAACGCAACCTCCTCCTTCGCCAGCCCCAGCTCTACCCACGGCTTTCCCATTCTGCCCAGGAACATCGACGACCGCCAGTCCCAAGGCAGCCACACCATGGCCACCGTCGGCATCATCTTTGGCGTCGTCATCGGCTGTTTTCTTGTCGCCGCCATCATCGGCTGGTCGCACAAATCCAACAAGAAGGCCTTCGCGAAATCCCAAAACCGCCGCGGCCAAGTCGTCAGACGCGGCAACGGCCACGGCGTTTTCTCTGAAAAGGACCAGTACCAGGGTGACGGCGGCCTTGACGCCCCACCCAGGACTGCGAGGTCTCACGGCACCCGCTTCCCTGTGCGCTCTCAGCCCGGACACTCCGGCAGGTCGTACCACTCTGACAGATCTAATCAGCCTAGGGGTTCCTACCAGGATGCAACTCCTTTCTCTGCCGTTGCTGGCTTTGAGGAGATGGGTGGCCAGAGCCGTGGGCGGTACAATGGTACCCGCGGTTCGAGTCGCCGCTCCTAGAGGGTGAGGAATCGATGACGAGGGCTCAGGTTGGCGATTGTACTTGTACACCACTACAGAATGTTTTGAGAGTAAGTGTGTGAGAGAGATTAGCGCGAGTGAAGAAAGACATAGAATGATCAAGATTACTAGCAAATTGAGCTTTGATTTTTCGCACATATATTCTCCAAAATTTTCCAAATTCTTTATTGTGTTGTATTGATTGATTGTAGATTCGAACAATCAGACTGTGGATTCTTGGTCAACACCACTGATCAAGGATCGCCCTTCTGGCGCGACTTTTGCGATCGGCATTCGATCGACACATATGATGTTTCATCTGTGCTGTCATCCAAATTTCCTTCATCTCTCTTGCCATGACCTGTTTCTGCATTCAATATGGCAGTCCGACACAATCCATTTGCGAGGCTCTTGGGACTTCCATCCAGGCCTTCTTCGGGGCCCGTGAAGCGTCACTGCGTTGCCTGACTCGGTGGTGGTTGAGAACGCTGACCGGTTGCTACTATGAATCTGGAAGATAGATCCGCGTTCCGTCCAATTGACCAGACTATTGCCAAGACGATGCGGTGGGGAAAACGGCTGTTTCTCAACAGTTTCGACAAGTGTGCTTTCGGCGGCTCATACCTCTCCCTCGCCCGTACCGGTTCTCTTTCGTGTGTCACATGGCGAAGCTGCTCTCGAGCTCGCGGATTCACTGTCAGCAAGAGAGCAGACGTCTTCGACGTGTCGGAATCGTGCAATGTTGTAATCAGCCGTATTACTGAGTCGGCTTGTCTTGCGCCTCGTCGTACCATCTTGGCTCATCGATCCCGACGGGTGCGTGATATTCGTGCTCATCCTGTTCAAGTCCACAAAGTCGGAGATATCCACCATGCCGTTGGAACCTCCGCGACCACGGCTGCCTTTCTCTGGAGGCTCTCCTACAAATCCGATGGATGTGGCGCGCCCGTCTGCGGTCCCGGGTCTTTGGCCGACGGCGAAGTGAACCAGTTTTCCCAGGATGGCGAATTCGAGTTTCAGCTTGATGGAGTAGATGACGCCTTTGACTAGAGTTTCTAGGATGTACAGGGAAGCACACTCGATGCCCAGCAGGCCCAGGTCCATCACGATGATAACCACGTTGATGGTGATAAGCTGATACATCGTGCGCTTGGTGTTTGGTTGCAGAGAAGTGCGCAGGATTTTGACGGTTTCGTAGATGTAGATGGACGACAGAATGATTTCCTGGACGAAGAAGCCGACCATCTGGATCTTCTCCATCACGTTGTAGCCTCGGACGAAAATGTCCGTGTTCGTGTCCCCGTTGGAGCCGAATGTTAGAACTGTCGTGGGGATGTGAAGTGCGATCGCGTTGCAGATGATCATCCATTTCGTCCACCTGAGAATTCGTTCACCACGTTCGCCGCTAACGATCAGATGCAGGCGAGACCAGAGCACCAAACTTTGCCCAGTGATCATGGGATACCAGCCAATCGTGAGTAGGACAACCGCAATCCAGCGAAGATCTCCAGGCGCGAGATTGTCGAACTTCAAGAAGAAGCCGAGCGAGTACGGTATGATACCGATGCTCGAAATGAGCAGAGACCAGTAGTAGAGTCCGCGATATCGGGTGAAAGTAAGGCTGATCATGGCGATCAATTCGACAGCATTGTACATCGCTAGTCCGCTGAGAAATATGATGACTATGCGTAGCGAGTCGGATTTGCCATCGTAGCCAGCGGTAATGCCAGCGCCTGGCGAAAGCCAGCTGGAGGAAGATGCCACTTCATGAGCCGTGCTTGTGGATGTCGCAACAGAATCGGCCATGCTGGGATTGAGAGTCTTGATCACAGGTAGCGTTATAGTTCCAGGTGTAGCGGTGTAGTCGGTGTTGCTTCGAGGCCTCAAGCCGTCCCATCATTGTGACACGGTCGTAGCGAGTTTTCACAAAGTGTATAGCCAGAAAGAGAAAGTCCACACACTCGTGAGAATGGGCGATAATTGTTTGGCAATACCAAGGAATACGCCACGACTACAACCCCGCAGAGACTCAGCCGTGTGAAGAGGAACAGTAGCTCGCGTGGAAGGCGAGAGAGAGGTCAAGTAATAACAGTAGCGTTGAATGGGCCGAAGTCTACACGGACTGACTGACCGAATGTCAATCCGCTGGGATCTGCTTTGCCTTTGCGGATTGTGCGGGGAGAGATGATGACGCTGGTTGCAGGCAGGGAAGACACCACATGGCTCGCTTGCCCTGGCTGCCTGGGTAGCCGCGTTATTAGATTACCCACCGCGCTTATCGACTACGGACGCGAGCGGTGACTCGTATTAATAGAAAGATTATGCTGCTGGCAACTTTCGCTACGGCAGCTTACTTGCCTCTTTGTCACTCAATAACAGAACTCGTGTTTTGGTCTTTCGGTAATGCGCAAACGGGCTCCGAAGACCAAGAGATATCTTACTGTTACGGTGAACTCGCCTAAACGGTACCTCCACAAGGTACAAGGAAGTACACGGTATACGATTCATCTCTGACGGCACCTCCCCGTATTTCTCCGCAACCGGCCTCCGGCAGTTCGCGATGACGACTTCGACCTTCTTTTTCTGCGCACACATCAAATCAACAAACTAAAGGGATAGATGCGTACAATGGCATTTTCGACGACTGCGAAGGAGCTGAGCCAACTCCGATGCGCACTCGACGGAATCGCGTGCATGCAGAGGCGAATTGTGGTGCATACAGCTGACAGCAGAAGCTGATCCATGGCGATCTGCACATCAAGCGCCATCACCTTGGCATGCGCCAGCCGTTGATGATTCGGCCGAGGCGAGAAGACAGGGCTTGCTTGGTTGTATGTGTCCTCTACTCCTCAAGAATGGTCTGTACACCTATGCTTTAGCATTGCAGCCGCTAGACCTCACAGTAGCGATACTGCTAGTATTACGGCTCAATATCCCACGCAAGCACTGAAGATACAGTTCCTCAAGTACCGTCTGTCTAGCAAAGATGCTTTCTTGGCCCCACCCAAGATTCAGGCTTAGACATGTTGATGCGCATGAGCGCCGATCTGTCTCGGATCTTTACTCTCCAGGCAGAGGCAGGCTACTCCATTGTGCTCATCACACATCTAACATCGCAAGAAATCCATCACTACTAGAAGACTTTTCTGACCTTGTCGGGAGCTAGATGCAGAACCTTGCTTGTAACCAAGTCGCCAATTGTGTCCAGATGGCTATAGCAAAATCTGCGCGCATTAACTCTCGCTTACACAGAAGGCTTCGAGTGCTTGATCGCAGCAGCAAGACCCACTGCCGAATAAAGTCAACGTCTTCAACGATTTCAACATGGTAAAAAGACATTTCGATGTCTTCAACGGAGCTGGCCGCATGCAGAGCTGAACAACTCTGAGCACAAGAGCTATAGATCTCGACACTAGCTACATCGCGAACTTCGACGCCTGATCAGGCTACATTGTCTGGTCAGAGTGAAGATCTTTATTTTTGCAGACTCGCGAACCAAATGCATGCTCGTAAACATCCGCAAGATTACCATCAAGATACCATTTGAGGCCATTTTTGACTGCAAATCATAGGCGAATTGAGAGCTGTTGGACTCTGGACATCATGCACCCTCGTCTACAGCTCTTCTATTATGTCGGCGAGTATAGCGTATGTGTGACAATTACGTAGTTTCATCCGGCGGTGAATCCTGCTGTCCGATCGGTCAACATGTGCTGCTGAAGACTGTAACCCTACAGTATACGACGTGCTGCTACACAGATCAGCATCATGTCTTCGGTGCATATGATAATACCCAAGAGTTCCCGCGATACTATACCGTTCGCCAGATTCACCGCACCTCGTTGTCATTGACGCTCGTGTATCGCCTAGTATAAGAACTCAATGCCTTCCTTAACGAACCATGATTGTCAGCTTCAACAACATAAACCAGCAGCGATTTGATACTCAACATGCCAGGATATTCGTACGCTCCTTATGGCGCAGGTGCTGCCTACATGGGCATGATGGGCCATCTTGGGCCTATAAGAGAGTCTAGAGGCAGTTCAGGCTTCGGCGCCGCTTCATACGGCATGTACGGAGGTGGATATGGTGGAGGTAAGTAATAGCAACGTGCAAATTCAGCAAGCAACTAACCAGTTTGCCAGGTGGCGGTGGACGTCGCGCTCCCAGATCAGGTACAGTTCCACCCGCGACAACAGAGTAAATCTTCTCTAACCCATTCTTCATAGACTCCTACGGCTACGGCTCCACGCCTCGATCTTCCGGTATGTCCAGCTCCTTGTATGGCAGCGGCTCGCGGTTATCGGCCGCATCGTCCTCCCGCTCACCCTACAGCTCGTCGTACGGCTCACATTCCAGTTACGATTCTGCGAGGTCATTCATGACCGACTACAGGCCTCGCAGTGGATGGTTTCCGAAGCGTCGCTCAGGAGCTGACTATCCGCCATTCCCTAGCGATTTTGAACGCGGTGGTGGGTCCGGTGGGAGGCAGATTTATCCACGTGCTAGCGGGAGGTCAAGGTGGAGTTTTGGGACCCGGTGAGTCCGCTTCTTCGTTGGTCACTAGGGGGTATTTATCTTCAACGGCATTGATCGCTGCATCATTGTGATGTGAGCAGTATCTATTGGCGTTATGGTTCTAAGTTTATTCAACGATTTGTTTACCTCGAAGTGAATTCACCCCTCTTATGCTTCCTCCTTTGAGGGAGACTCGAAGTAGTACTCATCGTTCGGTCCAGTGGAATGCGAGTTCGGCGTAGCCGGGTACCAATCCTCGCCATACGTCGAGTTGAGCGAAACGTGTCCCACGACCTCTCCACGCTCCAAACGAATCCAAGTCTCAGCCTCGAAAGTCTTCAGCATCGCCTCAGTGACCACAACCTGTCTCGAGCCTCGAGTCCAAGTTCCGTAGCCGCCGTAACCAGTATGCTGGCCGAAGCAGAGGTTTACTCCGTTGCCTGCGACAGTCATATCTCGGATCTTGGAGTTCCATTTGTAGCACCATGTATTGCCGTGATCGTGGCCAGAGAAGACGGCCATCAAGCCAGGAGTGGATGCTAAAGCTTTCATGAAAGGCACGTCCTGACCTCCGTATTCGCAATCGTCGCCGTGCGTTCCATCAGGACACCAGCCATCGGCTTGGCTGGCGAGAGGCCGGTCATCGTTGATACCCGGTTGGCGGTTTGGGTCAACATTTCCTTGCGTCTGGAAGGCTTTGCTGGCGTTGGTCGGGTGATGCACGAATGCGAGGGACGGGATGGTCTTGTTGTGAAGCTGGGAGAGACTAGTGCTGGTGTTCTTGAACCAGTCAACCACAGTCTCGTCCACCCAGTTCTCTCTCGTCACCAAATCACCAGAGGCATTCTTTTGCTGGAAATTCCAGCCACCACGGCTATCGAAGAACCAAAGGAGTAACTCCGGAGGGCAAGTAGTGTAGCGTCCCGAAGTGCAATTGCTGCCATACACGGGAAGATAGTAGTTCGTGGTACCGATGTCTTTGTCGTCACTGAACACCATCTGAGTGGTCTTTGAATTCGGCCATTTGCGTTCGCGAGCAAGGAGATCATGGCCAGACAGGTTGTACTGGCCATCGTGATTACCATATGTAGACGCCCACGACAAGCCACGCGAGACGAGAGGCTCGACAATACGATCGATGTAGTGTGTGCTGTTCGCCAGGAATGTGTCGTCGCCTGTGATCAGATCACCGTTTAGAACTACGAGCTGTTGTGATTCGGCGTCCAGAACTCGGTTCATGACGATAGTTGTGTTCTCATCTTGGACCTCGCCCCAGCCAAGCCATGCAACTGTTATGAGTCAGTGTCCCTCTCTCCGATGTTTGCAAGATAGCAAGTACCCTCGCCGGTATGTAGGTCCTCGAATATGCTGATCTGGAACGAGCCATTGGCTGTGAAACGCAGTGGCTCCTGGAGCTTCGAGTGCCATGGGAGGACGTTTGAAAACGCCCAGCCGGCAAGAGAAATGACAACAATGGAATAAGCAAACATTTTGATGAAGCGACACTTCTCTCGCCTGGGAGCAGCCCATGCTGGTGAATGCATGATTTATAGTGTTTTCCGGCAGACCAGACTTCGACCGCCTGAAGCCAGGTTACATTGACGGTGGATAAATTCCATGCAGAGGCACATTCATCCACGAAGCATGAGGACTTTATGATAACAAAAGCGTTGATCTGAGCATTGGATGTGTGGGATGGACGGCCAGTCGATCGTTGCACGTGGTGGCCAGGGCGAGGCGCTAGAGGAGACGGCCGTGAGATACGAGATATCATGCCTCAGCAGATTTGGCTAGACTCTTGCCACACGCTGAAAGCTGTGTAGGCTTTGATGGACTGTTCAGCAGTCGAAGATATCCAACAAGGTCCAAAGTGGAACTCATGGTTCAAACTCGATTTCCCCTTCCCTCGAAGTCGGCGTGTGGAGGACCCAATCATGACATCACCGCATGTAACTCTGTGCTCTTACATCAAGTCATTTAAGTGGTATCAGTAAGTGTTAAGCCTGTATTGATTCGAATCATTGTGTATGTCGTCGGCTCATCAATCCTTTAATGCAGCACTGCCTACATACATGTAAGCAACGTAAACTCTACATGTAGTCATGAACATTGAAGCCAATCGATCGCACCTCTAGGGTAAGGGTTGACTGTCGTTTGCGATCTCGACTCGATGTGTATACATATTACATGCACGATATACTCTGCTACAAGATCTGGCATAGTCGCTACCAGATCCAAGTAATTCCCATCAATCAACGAGAGCTGAGCCAATATATTTTTCTGTGTAAGTGAAGTGACTGTCATATGCTAAGCTCAACATCGCTGTCACACATCAAACCAAGTTGCCTACCAAATTGTTACACACATTTGGTAACATTGATCAATCTCGACCCGGCAAGAACATGTACAATATTCTGCCGTATCTTATGCCGGATGAGATGGAACATATGCATCGTTGTCAACATTGATGAAGGAATAGGCACCTGCCCACATATCCGAACTTCGGCTCGAATGAGCGACATCGGCGGAGGCTGGATCTGCAAGCATCCATTGGAGTCTTGTGGCATCGACTAGGAAGGAAGCTACAACATCAGCGACATCAATTTTGGGCTTATAGTTACGACCTGCCATTTGGGAATACCCATTGCCATATATTCTGAGATGATTTGTGCCGGCCCTCCGCCATCCGTCGCTCAACCCTAAAGTGGAGTGCCAACACGGCAGCTGGGCTAATGTCATTGCCGAAACTTGACCTCAGCTCGACTGCCGATAAATGTCTATTGCGGGCACACGTAGGCTCTACCAAGAGTCTATATACCTATTCATTGCCCCTCCTTTCCTCGACTCATTCGTCGCGTGCTCCTTGTTTGCAATCTTGTATTACTCCTAGCTTGCTTGATCAACTATATTCCCACGTCCACATAGAATAGGATAGCGAAACCATGGGGGAAGCCAGCACGGCGCCCAAAGATGTCTTTGATCTGCGCATCGCGATCATTGGAGCAGGTAAATGGTTTGCCATAAATGTTCCAAAGATCATTACTGACTGCTGTAGGCATGGGTGGTCTCGCCACATCCCTAGCTCTGGCCAAACAAGGCTTCAGGCAGATTGACGTGTACGAGTCGTCTTCAAATCTAGGATTCGTTGGAGCAGGCATCCAGCTTGCACCCAACATGGCAAGAATTCTTGACAGATTGGGCGTCTGGAAAGACGTTGAAGCGGAAGCCGTCGACTTGAAGGAGACCAGCATTAGGCGTTCGTGTGGTCCCAAGAATGCAAAGTCGGACATGTTAGCTGACTATAGAAACAGAGGGTTCAACGAACGAACAGCTTGCCCATGTTGACCTGAACTACATCCGCGAGACTTATCACTACCCTCACATGGTGGGTCATCGGTCAAACCTTGCCAACTCCATCTACGAAGGATGCAAAAAAGAGAAAGCTATCAACTTCTTCTTCGCCACAGCCATTGACTCTGTCATTTCCTACGGCCCCACGCCATCATTCAAGGCCATTCCTCGCAAGGGTGGCGAGCCATACACTGTCGAATGCGACGTACTCCTTGCAGCTGACGGCGTCAAGTCCGTTGTTCGCGACCAGCTTCTCAAGCAAACTGGCGTAGATGCCAAGATCGTCGACACAGGTCAGGCAGCATACCGCATTATGCTCCGACGTGATGAGATGGAGCACGACCCAGAATTGCTCAAGCTCATCGATAGCGAGGCCGTCACACGCTGGATCGGCCCCAAGCGCCACATCATTGCCTACCCGGTGTCAAACAAGAACATCTACAATCTCAGCACTGTCCAGCCGGACGTCAACTTCGCCGCTGCTCCTTCGGCAACTTACACGACTCAGGGAAGTAAGAAGGAGATGATGAAGGTTTTCGACGACTTCGACCCAATGATCACGCGAATGCTTGATCTCGTCAAGGATGGCGAGGTGTGCGAGTGGAAGCTCCGTGTACACGAGCCGCTACCATTCTGGACACATGATCAGACAGCGCTAATTGGCGATGCGTGCCACCCGACACTCCCACACATGGCACAGGGAGCAGCACAAGCAATCGAAGACGGCGCTGTGCTGGGCGTGGTTCTCTCCAAGCTTCCCGAAGCCACACCAGAAGCAATCAAGAAGGTTCTCAAAGTGTACGAAGGGGTCCGCATGGATCGAGCTTATCAGCTTGTGGAACTCGCTGCTGCTAGTGGTCGTTCGCTGCATCTCGGCGAAGGTGCTGCGAAAGAAGAGAGAGACAGGCAGTTTGCAGCGCTCAAGGAGAAGAGGGGCGGCGCGGTGCCTGACAAGTGGGCTGATGCTGATGTGCAGAAGCAGACTTACGGCGAGGATGTGATGAAGACTGCGAACGAGCGTTTTGATGAGCTTTATGCAAAAGCTTGATATGTATGTTACCTGAATATATGATCATGACATACTGGCTCTTCACAGTCTGTGGGCGCATCGAGTTTCATCAGGTCGTTTATTCATATAATGCGCGCTCTAAGAAAATCAGAAGCACACGTGCCACTCGTCAGACTCATATCCTTGGCCCACCAGTGTTCTGACCAAACTCGTTCTTGTCTAAGCGGCCAACGAATCCCAGCACTCGCTGCACAAGATCCTGTACCACACTGTCAGGGTTACCATTCAAGTTATGGCTGGCGCCAGGAACGACTCCCCCGTTTGTGTCATCAATGCTCGCACCCGCATCCTTCGCGACATCTGTCCACTTCTTCACCAAAGCCTCCTTGTCCAGACTCGATGATACGTTTTCTTCGCTGCCAGAGAACAGAATCAACACAGCAGTCTTCGCAGGCAACTTCCCGAACGACTCCTTCACTCTGTCCACACCAAAGTCGCTCGAAAAGAAATCGTCCGCTCCTCTGTGATCCGGGCCAGGACTTGCGATGTCCACCCATCTCCTCGCGGACACAGCAGTTCGACCAAAGACCGGGCCCGTGAATTTATTCGGAATGATGTCCTTGTCCTTCTTCTCCCTGCACATTTTCAACGCCAGCTGGTTCGCCTCATGCAGGAAAGCTTCCGGTAGTTCAGCCGTGAGAGCCTCACGGTCGGACACAGGCGCTTGCAGCACTGCGCCATCCACATGTGGTCTCTTATCCGCACCCGTGCCTGTCAGATACTGCATGCAATCTTGACAACCAGTGGAGTGTCCCATGATAACCAATTTACCGTTTGGACGGCGCTCTTTCAGGTATGTCACGATCTTAGCTATTTCATCGGCGTCGCGTGTAATGCTGCTTGTACCCCAGCTGTTGCCGGTAGAGCTCAAGGCAGCGATGACAAGGGACCATGTTGGGCCAAGCGATTGGGCGAGAACGTATGGATATGCAACTGAGCTGTAGGAGTCTGACAGGCCGCCGATCCAGATCAAGGTGTTTGTGTTTTGATTCGAGGTCAAGGGTTTTGAGGGCTCGAAGGCGGAGACGTTGGGTGCGATGAGGTGGAGGGAGCCTGGGTGGGAATTCGGAAATGCCATTGTTGCACTGGAGTTTGGATTATCCTTGAGAAATCTAGTGATCAAGGTCAAGACCGAGTAAGGTCAATTGGTATGTTCAAAGTATTGAAAGCGAACACATGGCAAGGAAATCAACATCCAACCCGAAGCTCCAATCCAGTAATTGCGTCATAGGTGGGGTCCTTGTTCAATGTTTGAACAAGATCAAATACTATTTGATGAATACGCATCTTTCACATCAACATGTACATGTTCTTCCGCAAATCGTTGTTTGTTTTCTTGGCCTAATTGAATGGAGCTTGTGGTGTTATACAAGTCGATTCAGGGGAGAACGAATTAGTCGGTACCCACATCCAAGCGAACCTTCAACAAATCTTTCTGCACAATCTTATCCTTCATGCCAACCAATTCCTCCATATCCCAGGTACATGAGACATACCGACTTGCGAGCCAATCACGCCTCTCAGCAGTAAGCCATACAAAGGTGTCTGCTGCAAGTGCAGGCTGATCGATCAATACATGGTGTGCGGCCGTAGGCATACCACTAGAGAGCTCGGTCATAACTCCACCAGGGTGCACAGCGATGCTCAAAAGTCCTTGCTCGCCGTATTCGGCGTTGATGAATTCGGTGAAGCGAATGAGAGCGAGTTTGCCACTTTGGTATGCGGATCCTCCGGCCATGAGGATGTGAGCTCCGACAGAGGAGACGTTCAGAACGGTCTTTAGGCCATCGTCCTTCTTGAGTAGAAGAGGAATGGTCGCACGGACGACCAGGTAGGCGCCGAAGGTGTTGACTTGCCAGGTCCTCCACCACTCGTCTGGATCAGAGTCGGCAATGTTGTTCTAAGAAGGCATTAGCACAGAGGTCCATGACTTGTCTCAAATTCTTAGACCTACCCATTTCTCGAGGTATCCAGCGTTGTTGATCACAATATCAAGACTTCCAAAGTCCTTCTCGATCTTGGCCGCAGCGTCGCTCACACTCTGCTTGTCTGTCACATCGAGCTTCAGCGACAGAATCGTGGGTTCCTTGCGGCCTGCCTTCTGCGCAGCCTCCTTCATTTGCTTTTCGACATCCTCCAGTCCTGAGCGAGCTGCAATGGCAATGTGCGAAGCGCCTGCGCGTGCGAAACTGATAGCATTGTCTTTTCCTAGTCCCTTCGATGCACCAGTGACAAGCACACTTCTGGACGAAAGATTAAATTGTTCCGGCTTGACGAAGTCATATGTGTCGTTCCTGATTGTCTTGGTGAAATCAATGCCGCTGCTTTTCTTCTGGATCGTTGGGTTTTGAGACATTGTGGATTTTGCTAATGTTTTTCGAGTTTAAAAACAAGATTGATATGAGGAGTAATGACTGGAATCGACAAAAGGAAAGATAGAAGATTCAAGCTCTCTTGTTTTATCGCGAATATTTCGAAGAAGCGCATACCAGTCGCACACAGACTCGTCACCTCCGTGCCTGTCCGGATGTCGTTGCATCATACTAGGGGACGGATCCACTTGCCGCTTTGTAATCGTCGTTGAAAGCGGTGTTGCTATCGCCCCGAACACCCGATGCTGTATTGTCCTTACGAAATTGTTGATTTGGAGTATTTAGTCAGGTACTCAAGGATGATTGCGCTCAGCTGCAGTAGGACGAAATGTCAAGTTTGCAGCAAGAAGCGAACCGAGGCACATCGCCACCGGAAACGCAGCTCCCCGCCAACCCCTGGAACCTCACTTATTGCCGCAAGCGAACTCTATTACCGACTACAACACACATACATATGTATAGAAATTCATGCGCTGCGAGTTCGAGGATCCACTTGTTTATGTAGTTTGCATCGTGTATTCAGACTCTGTCTAAAGGATCAGAAACATAATTAAATCAAGCAATATGGCGCCACCAACCCTCCAAACACCCTTGTGTGATCTGCTTGGGATCCAGTATCCAATCCTCCTGGCAGGCATGGCTCGCACTTCCTCTGGCCCTCTCGCTGCCGCTGTATCAAATTCTGGAGGTCTCGGAACTATCGGTGGACTTGGCTACACTCCAGCACAGATGCGCGAGATTATCACCGAGCTCAAAGCCAACCTGTCAAGCCCAGACCTGCCTTTCGGTGTGGATCTAGCTCTCCCTCAGGTCGGTGGGTCAGCAAGAAAGACGAACCACGATTACACCCACGGCCAGCTTGATGAGCTTATCAGCGTCGTGATTGAGGAGAAGGCGAAGCTGTTTATTTCCGCTGTCGGTGTGCCACCTGCGCATGTGATTAAGCGACTCCACGAGGCTGGCATTCTGATCATGAACATGGTCGGCCACCCAAAGCACGCTCACAAAGCGTTGAAAGCTGGCGTCGATATTGTCTGCGCTCAAGGTGGCGAGGGCGGTGGACACACCGGCGACATCGCGACAAGTATCTTGATCCCGTCGGTAGTCGATGTGGCGAGACAGTATACAAGCCCTTTGACCGGAAAGCCCGCCATGGTTGTTGCCGCCGGCGGTATCTACAATGGTCGCTCACTCGCAGCCTCTCTTTCATACGGAGCCGTAGGTGCGTGGGTAGGCACGCGCTTCGTGGCCTCGAAGGAAGCCGGCTGCAGTCAACTGCACAAGGAAGCTGTTGTCAGCGCAGAATTCGAAGACACTCTACGAACCCTGGTAATCTCTGGTCGTCCACTGAGAGTGAAGATGAACGACTACATCCGCTCATGGGAGGTAGACAGGCCGGCTGAAGTGAAGAGGTTGTGCGACAGTGGTATTGTACCGCTTGCGCAAGACATGGAGCAGGACAAGGAGTTCGACATACCTTTCCTCATGGGACAAGTAGCAGGATCCATTGAGAAGATCCAGCCGGCGAAGGAGATTGTGGAGGAGATGGTGACTGAATGTGTACAGATCTTGAAGGCCCAGCAGGCCTACCTTGGCGGCAGCAAGAGTAAGCTCTGATGAAGCGGCAATATCAGGCGGGTCTGTATTAGCAAGCATAACACGAATCTGATTTCACATACCATCAATGCTCCAAGTCCAGCGAGAAGCGTCAATTGTTATTTGCAGTGTCGACAGCAACAAGACAGCAGCACAGCAAGCAGAGCAAGGCGACCAGCGGATGTTAGCAATAAATTCGGGGATGTACTCACTCGTGAAGTCGTGGTGATGGTTTTGTATACGGAGGAAGTTGTTGGTTGTTTCAATATTCGCAGGGAGCGGATGTTAGCAATAAATTCGGGGATGTACTCACTTGTGAAGTCGTGGTGATGGTTTTGTGTCCGGAGGAAGTTGTTGGTTGTTCCAATATTCGCAGGGAAGGCCCTGGGGAAATCGCTACTTATACCTTTGGCACGCCATACCCACCGACTCGCCGTAGCTCAGCGAGAAGGGGCGGCTACTCTGTATGCTATATGCAGTATGCAATTCCTCAACGGAACTACAGCGAGTAGCAAGAGCATCGTTGACCAAGCGACTCTGTTGCCAGAGCCGTCGGCCTCCGCTCTCAAGCGAGGAATGGGGATCCGAAGACCGCTCGCTACAGGAAATATGCCAAAGGATCATGTCCAGTCGCGGGAAGGAGCCCCGGGATCGCGATGGGTTGTCGAGTTCGGGTTGTCGAGTTCGGGTTGTCGAGTTCGGGTGGTCAGGTTCGGATAATTCGGGTTGTCGAGTCCAGGTTGTCGAGCTGCGTCGGGGCAGTGCTGATGTCGTCGAGTTCGTGGATGAGTGGATGAGTGGGTGGTTGTTGGTGATCCAGTGTTCCAGTCCTGCACAAATGTTAGTATGGGTGTTCTGACGGCTCACGGTGAGCCGCCGGTCGCTTGCTGTGCTGTGCTGTGCTGTGCTGCTACTGCTGGTGTTGCTTCTGTTTCGCCGGTGTTGTTGGTGTTGTTGGTGGTAAGCGTGCGAAGTTTGAGAAGTCGAGGAAGAGTATGAGCTTTTACAAACGCCCACGAGAGAAGTGGCAGCCTGGAGAGGTGAGGTTAAAATGGCCCGTGCAGAAGCTATGCTGCAATTGTCTGCCAGTTGGCGCGCGAGCGAAGAGTGAAGTGAAGCGTGGAAGCTTTGAGTCTCCGCGGCCGATGTTGGTATCGCCACGACCGTAGAAGTTTTGCACTGCTGGAAAGACTACGAAGGGTATATGATTGTTTGTCAACAAGACGCCACCTTTGGATTGGTTTTAAGAACGTGTTTTGACCATCAAGAAGCGTTGGTGCAGGCGAAGTTTAGGTTGTTGTGGCTCACTGAATTGTCAACAAGCCTCACTCAAACCCTCACTCATCGAGCAACTGCAACTGCGGCGGGGTATTGGCGAGCACAAACGCGAATACGTCATCAGAGAAATGCAACTATAGTACATGTACACTTACAACTGAATATCGTACACAAGAGCTGGGTATCTACACCTTCCACCACCATTAATGAGCAAATCTAAGTAGCCTTGTCAGCCAACTCTTTGGCCATATCCTCAACCTTCCATCCATTCGCCTCGTCAACGAAAGGCTTCCTGGGGCCGAGCAAGACAAAGTTGCCCTTGCCCTCACCAAGGCCCTTGACAACGTCCTCGGCAGCTTTGCGGACGTCTTCCCTGCTGACGTCCAACAAGCGCTCTCTCCTGTCCTGCTCCATCTCCTTGGTGACACCGATCTCGAAGCGACTGAGACCCTCGGCGCTCACGCTCATGGGAGCGTCAATGCCTTGGAAGACGGTCAACTTAGCCTCTTCGAGTTCTTGTGCTGACCAATCGCGCTCAGCGGCCCAGCGGCCGGCATCCTTCATCACGTTCAGAGTGTTTTCGGGGTTAGGATCGCGGTAAGAGGAAAGTGTGAAGACGCCGTTGACAGGGCGTGAGTAGGCGAAGGCACCGTATGCGCCGCCCTTCTCGCGGATTTCATGGTGCAAGTGCTTGTGGGTGAGGAGAGCGGCAAGGAGAGAGTATGAAGCGCCACGTGGGTCGACGTAAGGCACAGTAGGCAGGCCGAGAGCGGAGTAGGACACCTGATAAGGCATGTTGAAGAATGTGTGACCACTGGAGGGGTATGTGGCAGTCTGGTTGTTGAGAGCAACCTCAGGTGCTGTGAAGTTGGTCGCTGAGGTAGAGTTGAGGAATTGCTTGAGTGCCTGCTCGTTGGGGCCAGTGGCATCGGCACCGCATGTCAGTGCAACGCGAATGTTGTTCTTCATGCTGTTGACAGCGGTGGCTTGGATAACCTTGAGCTTCTGAACAAGCTCTGCCATAGCCTCAGGGTTCTCCTCCGCGGCAGCAAGACGAGCGATAAGTTTGACCTGCGTCAGACCGCCAGTCTGTTCAGCCATCCTGCCGCTGGGCTTCAAGCCTGCATTCACATACATGGCAGCGTACATGTGGCCGCTGCCAGCAACGGCGTCTACGGCACCGCTGGCACCAGATTGAAGCAGTTCCCTGATCATCTTGTATGCCTTGGGCGAGTCGAAGTCGGTCTCAAACAGCACAGTCTGCAACAGCTCGTACATGGCAGGGACGTTACGGTCGAATGCGTGACCAGACAAGCTCAAGCCTTCTTCAGCACCTTGCAGGTCGAATGGCGATCCGACTGCGTGGTAACCAACATTGACACCACCAGTCTTCAACTTGATGAGATCTTCAAGCTCCTCCATGCTCTTTGTCTTGGTGCCGATACGCATCAGACTGTCGCAGAAGAGAGGAATAAGCATACGGAGCTCTTCGGGCAAGTCCTTCAGTGGTGCAATGGCACGGAAGTAGGTCATCTCGTTGGTGGGAGCCTCTCGCCACTGCACCTTGGCGTGATCGACTGAGCCATCGCGCAGTGTGATATCCTTCTGCTGTCTTGGAATATCGCTCACGTTCAGCATGGGCAGACAGTCGTTTGATTGAAGACGGCCGGCATCTTGCTCCTCAACAAGGTCGAGTTCCTGCTTGCGCAAAAACTCGTAAGCCTTTTCAGAGCTACCGTGCTTCTCAGCTTCCTCGGCGATCTTCTTCTGGAGACGATCGGCCTCTTCTGCAACAAGCTCTTGGGCAAATGTCGCTGAAGGCTTCATTATGTAAGTGAGGTTATTGTCTGTGAGAAGATACTTCTCAAGCAGATGCTCAAGGTAACGCGGCTTGGCAAGGTTCTTCCTGAACTTCTGTACGATGCTGTTGTACTCGAGAGAGTCGAAGGGATCCTTGCCAACAAACCAAGATCCTTGAACGGTGCGCACAACGTTGATACCAAATTTGGCAGTCTTGTGCTTCATTGCGAGTTCAAGCTGGTGAAGTACGCCCTCAACCTTTTGTTCGTCGAGACCGTTGGCGAGCACACCCCTTAGTTCGTCCATAATAGTCTCCTTGATCTTGGGCAGGTTGGCATCCGAGACACCGTTCAAGCCGAGAGCAAAGGTACCTTTGGCGGTGTGGGAGTCGTAGCCAGTGTTGGGAGAGAAGTCCGTTCCGAGTCCAGATTCCACCAGGGCGCGATACATTGGTGAGCCGTAACCATCGATCAGGAGCGAGGTAGCGACATTCAGTGCGAATGATTCCTGGATGTTGTTGCTGTCGCCCATAGTCCAAGCGATCGAGATGCGATTCTGTGCATCAGGCGGTGCCATCTGGTCGACAGGTCCATCGACAACGATCTCCCTTGGACCGTTAGCCAGCGACCTCGGAAGCTTGTTCTCCTGGTCGACATCAATCTTTGTGAACCTGTCCAGTTCCTTTCCGACGATCTCAAGGTGCTCCTCTACAGGAGTGTTGCCGTAGGTCAGGATCTTGCTGTTGCTGGGGTGGTAGTGCTGTTGGTGGAAAGCGCGAAGCTGCTCGTATGTGAGGTCGGTGATCTTCTGCGGCTCGCCGCCAAAGAAGTTTAACGACGGATACACTTCTTGCAGCCAGCGCATGTAGTAGAAGTATGTCGCGTCAGAGAACTGACCCTTCATCTCGTTGTAAACAACACCCTTGAAGACCAGGTCCTTGCCAGTCGCATCAGCGGGTTCAGCCGGGTTCTCTGGTCCTATGCGCCATCCTTCTTGAACAAAGTCGGACTTTTTGAGGAGTGGGTGAAGGGTAGCATCAAGGTACATAGTCATGAGATTACGGAAGTCCTTGGTGTTGGTGGTGGCAATCGGGTACATGGTGTGATCGAGGGTGGTGAAGGCGTTCATGAAGTTGTTAAGAGAGCGAGGAAGCATCTTGAAGAAGGGATCTCTGATTGGGTACCTACCTTACCGTCAACATGTATCCTACAGACGGAGCATCGGTCTACTGGTATGCTTACTTCTCGCTTGAGCACAAGGTCACATGTTCGAGGATGTGAGGCACACCCGTCGCATCTGGCGGGTTCGTCTTGAATCCGATGCTGAAGACATTGTTCTCATCGTCTCTTGCCACGTGCAGATAATCAGCGCCGGTCTTGTCGTGCTTGAACAGCAGCGCCGACAGTTCCAGCTCCGGCACGTGCTTGCTCTTCTCCAAAGTGAAGCCATGAATGCGATCGCCAGGCTTTGGCAGCGAGTCGAGCACCGAGGCGTAGTGGCGGCGAGGACATGCGGCGAGGCGCTGTAGGCGCGAAGCCGATGCTGACGCTTGCAGGCGAGGAGCAGTCCTCAGCGCCGAAAGCATCGTGAATATGATGGTAGTGGAGGGAGGAGGGAGGTTGTTATTAGAGTGAAAGCATCATCTCATCACTGGCCCATCCACTAGAGACAAAGTCATGGCAGCAGGCGTCGCATGTGCCAGCGCGGGCGGCGATGTGGTCCGGGCGAATCACATCCGTCTCATCACTGCTAGCCCGCCGCTCTCGACTTGGACTTGCATGCCTCCAGAGCCTGCCACCAGTAGTGACCTCTTACAGGCCAGCACCAGCACCCGCATCCGCTACACAGCATACACCACCACCCTATACCCGGCATACTCAACCCTGCATACTCGGCAACGATACACGTACATCTGCTCTTCGCCACTGGCGACCTCGACACACGCGCTGGAGAAACACCGGCCATATCCATCTCGGGTCATCCTCCTGCGCTGCTGCATCTCGCCACGACACCTCGGCAACGGAACGACTAGACAGTATAGATTGGACGCAGTCACAAGCGTGACAATTTCACAGGCATAGTTTGCGCGCATTGCCCGTCGATGCAAGGACAGCGCCTCCTGCAAAGCCTGCTACCCATCTCCGCTTGATCCCTCGGGAGGCCACCTCCGCGCAAGAGCGCATCGAACTCACCTGGCCGGCGGATACGGACTGCAATTCGTGACTGGGGACACCGTAGAAGGCAGACATGGCGGCCGTGGCCAACCAAAACCAGCAGCCGCTGCCTCCAAGCAGCAGCGCACGCAACTCACCCGTGGACTACAGCCGCGATGCATCGGCTTCGGACACTTCGCTTCCTGCACCTCCGCCCCCTCCCAGCAACGCGCCCGCGCACAAGGGGAAGGCAGGTAAGGGCAAAAAGGCGGCAGCCAATTCCGGAGACCCCAATGACGCGCACAAGGCTTTGATTGCTAAGATATCGCAACTCGAGGCTTCGAGTACGGAGACCGCTAAGGAGGAGGGAGAGATCGAGGCCGAAGTTAAGAAAGCGAACAGAGATCTCAGCCAGCTTCTCGGCACGATGGAACCGCATAATAGCAAGATCGATATCGTGCAGCGCAAGTATAGTGAACTGCTGAGCGACATGAAGCGAGTCGAACGAGAGCACATCAAGGCGAAGAAGCGAGGAGATCAACTGCAGAAGGAGAAAGAGGAAGTGAGCAAGAACCTGACCAAGGAGAAGGCAATGAAGGACAAGTTGGAGAAGCTTAGCAGGGAGTTGACAAGAGAGAACAAGAAGCTGAAGGAGGATCTGAGAGATGAGAAAGAAAGTGGAGGCGACCGGAACGAGGAACTGCACCGTAAACTGGAGAACCTTGTGCTGGACGTTGAGGAAGTGATAATGGATCGACGAGCGCCGGAGCGACAATCAGCAGATCTCGAACAGGACAAGCTGTTCCGCGAAAAATTCACCAGCTTCTTACATCAGTACGAGCTACGAGAGCTGTACTTTCAATCAATGCTACGGACAAAGGACCTCGAGATAGCGTACCAGATGTCGCGGCACGACCAGCTTAAAAAGGCGCAGGAATCTGAGTTGAGTAAGAGCCACCAGTTGACTCGCCAGGTGAGCACCTTCAGTCAAACCGAAAACGAGCTCCGAGGGCAGCTGAATGTCTACGTGGAGAAGTTCAAACAGGTACGTTCCGACTTGCTCCAATTAACCCCATGCGCCTTGACGCGTGCCACATGCATTTTGCCACAATCACAATACTGCTGTACGTAAAGGTAACTGACTGACTCCGCAGCAGGTAGAAGACACGCTAAACAACAGTAATGACCTCTTCCTAACGTTCCGCAAGGAGATGGAAGAGATGTCCAAGAAGACAAAGCGCCTCGAAAAGGAGAACCTCAACCTCACACGCAAGCAAGAAGCCACCAACAAGAACATCTTCCAGATGGCGGAGGAGCGAAGTCAAAGTCAGCAAACGATCGACCGCCTCGCGCGCGAGAACGAGAAGCTGAAGAAGCTTTGTCGCGCTATGCAGTCTGGCGGCTACGGCATGGCAGGCGGCATGGCCGGTGGTCACGATCCCAACGCCGAGTTCGACGAAGGACTTGAAGGCGAGACGGAGAGTGAGTACGAGGACGAAGAGTACGACGAGGATGAGGAAGGCGAGTATGAGGAAGATACTGAGGAGGAAGGGCTCGACGTTCAGCAGCAGCATGCACAGCAGCAGCAGCATCAGCAGCAATTGCAGCAACAGCAACATCAACAGGCAAAGATGTTTGGACCCGCGCCGCCACCTCCACCACCCATGGCACAACAACAAGCGCTGCCGAACGGGAAGGCACCGTCACCACAACAGCCTAATGGCTCGGTGAACGGTACGAGGCATTGACGATTATTGTTCACTGCTTGTATGTATATGTGCTACCTTTACCTGTGAAAGCATCCAACCCGAGGTCACATTTCTCACTTGCTCTTTCCCGTTTGACTCAAGCGACGTCAGAACCGTAAGTCTTGGCACGCGTCCTCACTCCCTCGCTCATAAAGCCCACCCTCTCCCTCCCCTCCCCTTCCAGAAATACCACACAAGCGCAGCGAACAGATTACACGCCCGCCACAGCATCTCCCGCCATGCCCTTCACAGGGCTAGGAGAACCTTTACTGTGGCGAGGTCACTAGCATCCAGTTTCGAGCTGGTTTTGCGCGAGATCAAACGCCTCGATTCCCGACCTTTGGCAGTGAGCCTCTTTATGGCTCGCGCTGGGGGAGGGGGTCTTGGTTAACCTACGGCTATTTTCAGACCTGCGCTGTCGCGAGCTAAGACGTGCGGACTAAAGTCGAGAGGACATTTTCTTGCAGGTTGTGTTTATGTGCATGCCTTGTGTGTTGTGAGGTGGGGTTTGGGTGAGAGGCAGGGACTTCATATGGTGAAGATATGTTGCTGCGTGGACTCGGTATGGTACTCTTGGTTTGGCTACACTTAGAAGAGCCTCAGACCGCCTTGCCTTTGCATACGTGTACACTGTCAACTGGGAAAGGATCGCGGTATTTTCCATCAGGGTTCGTGTTTGGGTTGCGGAATATTTACTTGTCGGAAGTGAGAACATGATCTGGATAGCCAAATATTGTTTGTTTGTGCAGTGTAAGTACATGTTTAGTGCGCAATACCAACTTCATGGTTTCTCCAGTCTAGTATATTCAAATGTACCTAGTTGTACGTGGGTGGCTCGTAGAATTATCATTTATTGGCTCTCGTTAGCTTCACGCTGAAGATGTGATTTATTTCCCTGGATGATCTTTTCGTATACACTATCAGAACGGTGGCTCTGATTTTCTGTGTCACAACAGCGTCAGGCAATCATTGATGCGAGCCTACCCAGAGAGACCCGTCAAAAAATAACTAGACAATACAAATCATCTGCTGACCTCTCGTCCACCGTCCATCTCGCGCCATCAATTTGACTCGCCCCGCGAAAGTCGCGTCCTCCAACGCGTTTCGTGGAGCTAAACTCCAACCACTTCACCGACAAGACACAAAATTAAAACCCACTGAATACCAGCAGTGATGGGCAAAACTAATGGTGCGGGCGAAGAAGCCCTGCTGTCGACACCCACGTACGTCTCACCAACCCACAACATCGTCCAGAGCTAACCCACCGCAGAGAGCACGAACCTCCCACCCTCAACCGCACACCCTCACATTATAACCCGCTCTCCAACTTCGCCCTCCCCAAAGGCGAAAACCGCCACTACCAACAACAATATGCCGACATGTACTTCGCGCGCCTGGCGCAGCTCAAACCCGCCGTAGACGCCATCGCAGCCGAGTCGTTCGCCGACTTCGAGATTGCAGGAGAAACCGCTTCGCGCGTGGACAGAGTGTTGGATGTGCGGCAAGGAGAGCTGTGCTGGGTGACCGGCACCGTGTACATGGAGCTGCCGCTCAAGCCGAACATTCTGGACGATATTGGAAAGGAGCACTGGATTGCGGCACCGCCGCCGAGAGTCAAGTTCCTCAGTCCTGGGGGAGGGGATCAGACGATGTTGGAGGACGAGTCGGGTCGATTGAGGTTGGTTGGTGCTGGGTTGAAGGAGTTTATACTGGTGACTGGTGCGATCATCTCAGTGTTGGGAACAGAAAATGCGGATGGAGACTTTGAAGTGATTGATCTGAGAGTGCCTGATCTACCAAGACAGCCGCAAAGATGGGAAAGAGATGATGCTGCAGATTCAAAGAAGGCAGCGAAGAGAGAGACGGCTGGAAAGGTGGCCATTGTCTCAGGTCTGCGAATGTCTGGAGACGAGGGTGATATTTTGGGACTGGATCTGCTCGCTGAGTATCTGCTTGGCGAAGCAGCGTCGGAAGAGGAGCAAAAGGACACAGCAGGGATCTCACGACTCATCATCGCCGGTAACTCTGTCAACGCCGCTCCAATACCCAGTCGGGACGATTTGGCTGCGAAGAAGACGAAAAAGTACGGCTACGACAGCTCGGCCTATAACCCAGTACCCACAGATCGCCTCGACACTTGGCTCGCCAGCATCCTCCCTTCAATACCAGTGACACTGCTCCCTGGTGACGCAGATCCTACCTCGATCGCTCTCCCTCAGCCACCTATCCACCAAGCGATGTTCCCACACTCTCGCGCATATATGGAGCTTCCCACTTCAGGTCTAGTAGGCAGCTTCGACTCTGCCACCAACCCATACGAGTTCGACCTCGATGGCTGGCGCTTTGTCGGCTCAGGTGGACAGACCGTGGACGATGTCTTCAGATACGTACCTGGCAATGAACGTCTGGAGATGATGGAAGCGATGCTCAGATGGCGACTCTGGGCTCCTACAGCGCCTGATACACTGTGGTGCTACCCGTACCAGGACGGTGACGCTTTCGTCATGAAGGAATGTCCGCACGTTTTCTTCGTCGGCAACCAGCCAAAGTTCGAGACTGTCCAGGTAGAGGGCCCGGTCGGACAGATTGTGAGAGCAATCGCTGTCCCAGAATTCAGCAAGACGGGCGAGGTCATTTTGCTGGACCTTGAGACACTCGAAACTGAGGTAGTGAAGGTGGGAATCTTCGAGGGATGAAAGACAAGCAGATCTTTCTACCACGATGACAAGCATTATGTTATGGGCCGTCCTCAAACAACTTCGGCAGCTTCTCATCTAGAAGGCCTGCCAACCACTCAGTTCTTACTGGGAGAAGAAAGGACCAGAACTCGCATGGCTGGTCGTGAGCAGCATGGCCGGCGACAAGTCGAGTATCTACACCGAATCTGGGCGAAAGCTCTTGAATGAGCTCAATCGCACCACGACGATAAAGTCGTCCGAATAGAAACTTCGAAACATATATGATACCAAATGCCATCCGAACCTTCGACAACGATTCATGCCACAAGTTTCCAGAGTCTACCGGTGCAGCCGTGGTCAGGTATAAGTGCACCCATTCTGCTCAAACATTTTCCTATCATCCTTCTTCACAAATATTCTCGTTGACCTCAAGCAAACCATAACGACAATCGTCCCAAGAGTCCGACCATACTGATACTCCAGTAACCTTCGATACCCAACACCATGCCGCCCATGCGTGGCTGCGGCAGCTGGCCTGTCGTGTTCACCATCCTGGTCTTTTTGTTTTCCAGTGCTGTTCACTCAGCGAACAATACTTCACCGAGTTGCAAGACCAAGTTCAATTCTACTCTCAAGATCACAGTGATCCCAGATCCCCACCGCGTCCGTCGAGCCGACCTGCCACTGGGTGGGAGCCCAAGCAACATTGCACCAAGATGCAAAGCCAGGTTCAACTCTACTGTCAAAATCACAGAGCTTTCGGATGGCCTCCCGGTAAACGGTACGGTGCCCAAGGTTGGTCGTATTCGCCGATCCGACAGTGCCGATAGTGGCATTGAACATTCAGAGTCCAGCGGTAATGAGGATCCCATCGACTACCCTGATTACGTGGACCAGGGATATGACTTTGCGCCGTACTTGCAGCGTTCAGACGAGGAAGTCACCGCTGCTCTGGTGGCGGCCCACTATTTCGACCCGGGCGATCAACTTGCAAGTCGCTTTACAGATTTCAGCGAGTTCAGAAACAGTGGCTGGAACATGCGAGACGAAACAGCGCAACTACGGCAAGATTTCAATAAACATGCGGCTTTCGGAACTGCATTGAGAAGCCTGAGAATATCCGACAAGGCGCGACCGGAAGGCAAGCACGAATACACCCTTTATGAACATACGCTTCAGTGGATGGATGTTAGCCAGTCGAGAGAGGTAAGTCAACGTTTGATAGCTTGTGGCAATACAATAGCAGCATACTGACGATTTCCTCCATAGCCTGTTGGCGGTCAGGCGCGATTTGGTTTCATCACGGATCCGGAAGAGGCATGCCTTATTATCAGCATGGCGTACTCCACCCAATACTGGATCGATTTGCATGACCTGGACCAACAATTCGGCACCATCTCTCCACCACTCTCTCACCAGTCTGACATGGCCTTTCTGGACTGGAACCGTGCTTGCACGGAACACGACGTCAATCCAAAAACCCTCAAGCACATCTTCCTCTCGGTCATCACAACGCCGGAGACGCAGCAAGTCGTAGATCACGTCTTCGCCGAGACGATGGGACGCTCCCTGAACAGTGTCGCTGAATTGCCACTGTGGGATAAGAGAATGACATTGATGCCAGAAACCGACGAGTTCGAGGCCCTTGTCGCCACGGCTCAGGTAAAGGGAATCGTTTGGATGCTGCTCCAGCACCGCGAGCATCTAGGCAAGAAGACCATCAAGCAGATCTCCGTTTTCAAGGATGAGATCACTGGAGTGGGTATGGGGAATGAACCGATCCGCCGAGGGCCTTCGTTCTACATTGAGCTGGAGGATGTGCAGTCGGGAGGTGCGCAGTCGGGAGGTGCGCAGTCACCGGGTGTGCAGTCGGCGGGTGTGCAATCGGCGGGTGTGCAATCGGCTCGTCTTCGCAGAGCCGACAGCTCACCAGGAGGCACATCAGAGGAATCCGGCAGCAGCCAGAGCGATGGCAGCAACGAGAGCAAGGGCAGCAATGGCAGAGCACAACTACCACCACTGAATGCAGTCCACTTGGCACCCTACATCCGACACGGCGAAGCTGCTGCAGCGTACATGCGGGCTTCTGACGAAGGAATCAACGCTGATCTCGTGAGCAAAGGTGTGTTCACATCCGGACAAAAGCTCGCCAGCACGTTCACAGACCACAGCGCTTTCAAGAGCAGCGGCTGGGAGGAATGGGATGCCCTTGATCTTATACAGGGGACAGCTTTTGATACGTATGTGCCCTTCTCAGCTGCACTCCAGAGCCTAGGGATATCGAACAAGCCGCAACCGGAAGGCAAGCTCGGGTACACGACTTATGAGCACAGGCTTCCGTGGAAACGTAACGGTCAGACGATGAATGTAAGTGATGATCTTCCCGCCAGCGACACTCTGCGATGATAGGCTAGCCCACTGACTTGCACGTAGCCAGTTGGCCGCCGCGCCACATTTCAATACGCTACCACTGCCGAAGACGCATGCATTATCATGACCATGATGTACACCACAGAGTACATAATCCGGGACGAAGGTCTTACCGGAATCGAGAGTCCGCCTTTATCCCACAGCTCCGACATTGCTTTCCTGGAGTGGAAACGCGCCTGTGGCAAGTCCCAAACAGACGTCAAATCCCTCAAACACATCTTCATCAGCGTGATCTTGACGCCCTCGACGCAGGACGTAGTGGCCACTGTCCTCAAAAACAAAGGAAAGACCATCACCGATCGTGCCGACTTCTGGGCCAACCAACTCCCCGGGTGGGAGCAGAAATTGACGTTCCAGTCCGATAGCGATGAAGGAAAAGCGTTGTATGGCACCGTCCAACTCAAAGGAATCATGTGGATGCTTGTGCAGCACCGCGAGCATCTGGGCCAGAAAGCCATCAAATCGGTCAGCGTTTTCCGAGGAGGCGATTCGCCCGGAGAAAGGGTCTACGGGCCCACCTTTTACATTGAGCTGGAGGATGTGCAGTCTGTTGATGTGCAACCGGCAGCTGGACAATCAGAAGCTGGACAGTTAGGGGCTAAGCAGCAGTCGGGAGCAGGACTTTCGGGGGCAAGAAAACTGAGGTCTAAGCTCTAAGCAATTGGGGTAGCAGTCAGAGGGTGTGGAGATGAAGGATGCTATAGTGAGGCTGTTCTGGCGAGGCGCCGTAGCCAGGACTTTTTCTATCTGGAATTGCTTACATGCAGTGGTCGGGAATTGCTGCTGGACGGCGATTCTGACCGATATGCGGCATCTGGTCGACCTTCCAATGTGTACTTTGGATGTCCCAGATTGGGACACTGCACGTGCTTGGATTTTTCTTCTTTCTTGACTTTGGGCGGGTCATGACGAGTTGTTACAAGCTCACAGTGCCTCGATTAGCTATGATGCGAGGAAAGATATTTGTACTGTCATTTCTGAATCCAAACACCATTCCTCAGATGTGTCTACCAAGATGAATTCTCTCCCCAACTCCGTAACTGTAATTCCCAACATCGCACGTAGAAGTCTCGAGCACGGTGGTATATCCAGAGTCAACGCAAATGTTTGTCGAGTGACGGTCATAGTAATTTCAAGTACCTTTGCGTGCATACATACCGTAGCTCGGCCAATACAAGCGACATACATGGAATGTTGCAAAAGAGATCAATCCGACTACCTAAATAGCAGCAGATACATGTACGTATACAAAGACTACGAGCCTCGCAGTCACAACATACACCCTAGCCTTTATGTTGCGCACCAACGCCTCGTGCACCTGCTTTCATACTCAAGACAAGACACAAGCATCACAAACGCTCTCCCTCAGCCATCACACGTACCAACCAGGTCTCCACATGCAGATCACAACCACGACACAGTCACAACCTCACAATGTCAAGACATGGCAACAACAACAAAGTGACTTATAAAAACATCTAATTCACCATCTAAGGTAAGGACCGTGATTGGGAGAGAGACAGAGTAATCAGAATCCCGCAGAAACCCGGCCGATTGAGCCACAAGGTCCGCATCGCTGCCCAGGGAAACCGGAAAGGAAAAAAGCAAAAAGATCAAAACACAGCAGAAAAGGAAGCGGCGATATAGAGTAGCTAGTAAAGACCATAGAACAACGCTTGCCCATGGACTTCGAGGGGAGAGGGGAAAAAGTGTTTGGAAAGAGCTTCAAGCGCTCTCAATGGAAAAAGTTTCTCTGTTAGGATAGGAAAAAACACACTCGATTTTGCTTGAATGGGGGGGTAGTCATCTCGGGATCATCCGAATGCAGCCGCGTCGTTCGTCACCGTGGGCCTCCTACTGAGGTAGTTCCCTTCTGCCGTCGTTTACTTGCAACGCCCAATGTCATCCTAGCTGCAAACGTAGCAAATGCGCTCGTGCCACAGGCAGCGAGTCGCTCATGAGGTTCGCTAAGAAAAGAGATCGCAACGCTTAAGAAGCAGGGGCGGCCTCAGCCTCGGCGGGGGCAGCAGCAGGCTCGGCGGCGGCCTCCTCCTTCTTCTCCTCAGGCTTGCTCTCGGCACCAGTGGCCTCCTGCTCGGCTCCGTCAGAGGAGGTCCAGAGGGTGAGGTTGTCACGGAGGAGCTGCATGATGAGGGTGCTGTCGCGGTAGGACTCCTCGCTGAGGCTGTCGAGCTCGGCAATGGCGTCGTCGAAGGCCTGCTTGGCGAGGTGGCAGGCACGGTCGGGCGAGTTGAGGATCTCGTAGTAGAAGACGGAGAAGTTGAGGGCGAGACCGAGACGGATGGGGTGAGTGGGAGTGAGCTCGGTCTGGGCAACATCGGTGGCGTTCTGGAGATGTTGTTAGTTGTCGTATATCAACCTTGCGCTGACATGTTTGAACTAACCTTGTAGGCGTCGTGCGCAGCGGTGGCGGCAGACTTGCGCTTGTCGCCAGAGGCGAACTCGGCGAGGTAACGGTGGTAGTCACCCTTCCTGTAATCGTTATCAGTAATTTGTTCTCATGTCTATAGCGCAAAGCTTATTTTTGATGCTTCAGCGACGTACATCTTGTGGTAGAAGACCTTGCTCTCGCCAGTCTCGGCCTTGGGGATGAGGCTCTCGTCAAGGACGGAGAGGACATCCTCGCAGACCTTCTCGAGCTCAAGCTCGATCTTCTGGCGGTACTCGCGGATGATACCGACGTGCTTGTCGGTGCCCTTGGCCTCCTCCTTCTGCTCGATGCTGGAGATGATGCGCCAGGAAGCACGGCGGGTGCCGACGACGTTCTTGTAGGCGACGGAAAGGAGGTTGCGCTCGTCGACTGTGAGCTCGCCACCGATCTAGATGGGTGAAGTGTTAGTTGATTGGACGGTTGAATATCGGGCAGCGATCGCGCTGTAGGGTCGCGTGTCGATGGCGCGAGCGGGCATTTGCGGGTGAGTGTACCTTTGCGACTTCCTATTTTGATGTCAGTCATGGTGTACTTTAGTGTTTTGCGTCCTCAAGACCGGTGTCTGCTAACCTTCATGTAGGTGACCATCTCTGCAGGAGGAAAATAACATGTCAGCGCGCGTGTCCCGTATGTTCATGTTGTTTATCGCGGGCGCCTACCATCGTAGCGCTCGGCCTGCTCGCAGAGCCTCGCGAGGAAGGTCTTGCTGTAGGGAAGAGTCAATATCGCGGCGCTGGGTTATGTCATCGTCTCATGGTGCTCGGCGGCGTACCTCTCGCGCTATACAAGATAATCAGTCAGCATAGTTCTCGGTGGTGCCTCGTGACGGGAGCTCAGAGCTTTCGTTGAGGACAGCAGATCATCGCACGTGAACACAAGCGGTCTGCGGAGGGATGCTCGCAGTGGGGTACGCACCTCAGTGGCCATTTTGGTAGAGTTGTTCGGGTGGGTGGATGGAAAGAGGGCGGTATGTGGTTTGTCGGTGGGGTGGGGTGGTAAGGCGGAAGAAGTCGGTCGTGGTGTTGAACAGGATTGGGGGGATTGATGGTGGAGTAGGTAATGTTTGTCTCGTGTCCTAGGGCGGCGCTGCCGCCTCGACTTATGCCCAAACAGCTGCCCCACTTTCGCGCTGCAACTGGCCCAAGGCCCTCTGTTTCTTCAAGCTTCTGTGCGTCCCGTGACGCTAAGTATTATTAGGCCGTGGCCATGTGAATGCGCAGCTTTCTAGAAGAACCATGGGCAGATGGTGCGCAGTGAGTGTTTTAATATTGCAGACACGCCCTCATTTCCTTCCTTCGCCACGCCGCTCATCAGTCATCAGTCATCAGCCAGCACCCCTCGACCCCCCTTCCTCTCGCTGGTACAACCGTGCGAGACCCCTGAGCTGGTCTGGCAAGCTAGGCTCGGCTCCTCATGTCTCAAAGGCGCAACGTCACCTCACTGTAAGGACGAGATGGGAGAGTCGATTTCTGTGGTCTTGAAACAAGTGAGCGAAGGACGATAGTCACTGGCTTGTTCAAAGCAACTACTGCGATGAGTACATCTCAATGGCTGCTGATGAGTCTGGCGAGTGAGTACTGAGGCCATTGCGTGCTCCTTCGTTCAACTGCCTTGGATCAGCTTCAAGGTAAAGTAGATAGTAGCATAGAGAATGCTCGAAGGGCTTCTAGTTCCCAACTGCTCAGTCCAAAGATGGGACCCAATCCCTTGGTCATTCTAATAAGGTAGACACCAATAACGAGTACTTGTAGGAATGCCATTGTCAGCACCGATGACCAAGCGACTTGGTAGCTTTAGAAGGCCTTCACAGGAACGTAAGGATAGCATTCATGGCAAGCAGTAAGCCAGGTGATATTTACATGGTATCTTGCTGGCGAGCAATTGCATTCGCTTCGCAGAAGGCAATGGTGCTGCAGGAACCAGCGTTTTGTCTCATTTGATTTACCGAACTCCCTTTCCAGCCCACACTCTTGTTCACATCAGCCATATCACTTACATACTGAGCAGTCACCCCCCGCAAGTATCATTGGCGTATTCACGTGCTCGCGTGGTGGCGGCTGCGTGGCGCTACTCTGCGTGTCTGGCTGAGGCAGTCACGGCCCTGGGTCGCGCCTTCCTGCATAAGACAAACGCTCTCAGACACCAAGACTGCCACAAACAGAACAACTTCACTTTGGTCTTTCACCTTTCGCCTCCCTCTTTACTCTCGCGCCCTCCCGCCTCGTCAGCATTTAAACCCGCCCACATTGCGCTGACGAACTTTTACAGCAACACCACCACACACCTACCATCCTACCGCAACACCAACACACCATATTGATACAGCAACTCCAAAACCACGACACGACAGAGTGACCGCCATCATGCAGCGGTACACCGTCACCATCATCAATGATACAGGGTCCGGCCGTCCGTCCATCCTCATTCCCTTCCAGCCGACCTCGCTTGTCACCGCGTTCAAGGACGAGATCATCAAGCGAGCCATCAAACAGAACCTCCCAGTCACCGCAGAAACTCATAACCTCACTCTACGCCTCCAGAGCCAGACTGGCCCTACCATTGACCCTAACGATGTTTTGTCTGATGTCATTCTCGGCTCGGAGACCATCTTCGCTGTTTTCTCACAGCGCGACACCACAGCTGGAGACGTGACCGTCCCTCTGCGAGCTGTTGATGACACTGCAGAAGAATCAGCTTCGACCGCCGACCAGCCTATTACTCAGCCCATTGAGGGCGATGCCGTCAGTGTTCGCGTCGTTACACCAGCTACCGCGAAGCAAGTTCGCAGCTCACTGCCCACATTCGCCATCTCAGTCAATGCGACACTTCAGCAGCTGCACGAGAAGGTTGCTCATCATCTGAAACTCCCCGCCATTTTCGAGAAGAATGCCTCCATGAACGAGTGCAATTGCTCGTTTGCCCGCAAGCTTTCCGACCACCACTCCTCACCTGCGACTACATTTGTCATACATGGCAAGTCTACCGTGGAAAATCTCCTGGTGGTCTCGCGACCAAAACAAGATGACCTTCTCAATGCACTCGAAACGCAATTCGGCGCGGACTTCGAGACAAGCAGCAAGGTGCATTATCTTGGCGGAGAGCTCGATGCTGAGGGCAGATACACACGACTTCCAGTCGTTGCCTTGTGTGCCAAAAACCGGCACATTCCCGCTTCTGCTCGCGTTGCTGAGATGCCAGACGAGTCCGATCAGCTTTGGAGCAAAATTCTTGACCTTCACACCACCGAGATGCCAATTCACACCGCAGCCATGTCGAAGACCATCATTCAGACTGGTCTTCTTGAGCTGTGTGTTGAGGGCGTTCTCGATATCTTTGCTGTAAACAGAAGTACCACGCCCGTCTCCAATGTTACTTGCGCTGGCAAGGGCGCTGTCTTCCGTAACAGGGCATATTGGTGTCCAGAAATCAAGCAGACCGATCGCGGCGTCGCTATGTTTCTGGCATCGCTAAGAGTGACTGCCAGCCTGATGCAAGATATGGAAGATGATCCAGCGGCATATGACGCCTTCCTGCATACTGTTGACCTCATGCTCTCTTTCCCGCCAGCCTTGAGAACTCTGCATCTTTTGGGACAAGGTAAAACTCCTTCGCCCAGCGAGTGTGCCGCCTTGAGTCACAGCTGCTTCCACACCCTCGAGACCTTCATGCCAGAAGATCTCATCGGAGCCACACGTCGGCGTCTCTTTGAAGGAAGCCGACTTCTGTTCGGGTTCCTGCTGGAGAAAGCGAGGAGCGTCAAGCTACACGAGTCCCAGCTTGCCGACTCACAACAATGGCCGTACCTTGGTGCCCTCCAAATTATCGAGACACGCGACAGCGTCACCAATGAGCCTGTCTTTGAGCCAGTATCGACCGAAGCCGGCATCGTCGAGAGGGCGTACTTTGATGCATTCTCACAAGCAGGTATCCTTTCCTCTAACACAATGCAATCTGCGTTGTCGCAGGGCCACGTGGAGAGTACGACGATCCGTCGCGCTATGCTTGGAGGAGGCGCTCGTGCGGAAGTCCAAGTCTTATGCCACGATCTCCTCGTTGCCAACTACACATACGCAGATGGTGGCAACATCGCTCACGTTATGGACGAGAGTGAGCTCCACGATCTTCAGTATCTTGCCGAGCTTTGCGGACGCAACAAATTGTCGGTGCATAGACCAAGCCAGCTTACCTCCGCTGTCTCACCATGTCTGACATTCGACCGCAACGCTCATCTTGCCGTCTATCTTGGTGAACAAGGATGCAGTGAGCCGGGACGTTCGTCACTTGTTTTCCGACCCCTGACCGGTGTTACCGAAACCCCTGATGCGGCTGTAGTCGAGCAGTTGATTGATCCCATCGTCAAGTCGTATGAGTCCGAAGGCACGGCTGTGTTCGACTCGTACGGAGGTGCTACTGTGCGTAAGCTGGAAGCGCCCGACGAGATTCTTGTGTTCTGCGTCGACTGCAGTGCAAGCATGCGACACGCCACAGATTTTGCGGAGATCAACGAGATCGAGGAAGAGGACAGTGGCGTCTTGCAGCCGACAGTAGAAGGCGAGTACTTCGCTGATGCGAGGTTTGAGGACGTCAAAGAAGAGCTCTGCAAGCATGAGAGTTTCGCTGACATGGTTTCTATCGTTGCGGCTTCACCAGAGACTCAACGCCAACATGCTGCAACACGTGTTCTTGCCATACTCAACAACATCACTGCCAATCAACTGTCACACCAGATGGAAGAGGTCGCGCGTCTTCGCCAGCAATTTCGCTACGGTCCTGCGACCATCCTCAACCAGCGCACCCAAGAGGTGAAGAGTCGAAAGTCGTTTTACGCTGGCCTTCGCACTCATGAGCAGCAGGTGAAGGACTTCCTCGTCTATCGTGCTATGGTCTTCACGCCCGGCTCGGCTCGGTGGACCTGGTCCGTTGGAGACGATGTTCCAAGCTCTTCCGCCAGCCAGTTCAACATTCCAACGCTTCCTGATGATGTGACTGAGATCCCTGACGAAATTCGGTGTCCCATCAGCCAGGATGTCATGGTAGATGCTGTCAGGGCAGCCGACGGACACAACTACTCGCGACATGCTTTGCAGCAGTGGTTCACGATCCGAAAGTCGTCCCCAATGCATGGCACTGACCTCCAGGACACATCAGTGTCGGAGCAAGGCGATATCATTCGCACTGCCCTGCAGTGGATCGAGGGAGAAGGCCTGGTCGCTGCAGTTCAGCACACGGGAGAGGAACGCCCTGCAAAGAGGCGACGTTCCACCTCTGGCTCTGACCTCATCACGCTCAACTTCAACAGTCACCTTGGCGGATTCACACGTGTTGTGCCGCGAAGTCTTGCACTCTTCGATCTGTACAAGTTGGCATTCCGTGGCCTTCAAGCACGCCACAATATGTTCCAACTCGTCCAATCTGTCGGTAATCGGGCAATCATCCCCTCTCCTCTCACCATCGGCTCTTATGGACTGCAAGATGAAGAGGCTATCACCATCCGTATCGCTGAGGACACCGATGCCAGCAATGGTATCACTCAACATGGTGTTGCTTCCGGGGACCTGGCACTAGTGAAAGTGTACGGTGCCAATGGCAGCTTGGCAGTGTCCTACTGGGTGAACAGATACAGCTCGCAAACCACGGCATCTGTCCAATGGAAATACTGGCGCGCTCTTTTCGAAGGCTCTCAGCTTACTCTTTCGACAAGCCAGCCTCTCGAACTTTGGACCAACATGCAAAGCAGTGGTGACAATATGTCTGTGGGACACCCACACCCTGACCCCACCGAGCGCTTGAACCTCTATCTCAATAGGGGCTACTGCTTTGGTCACCTTGGCCAAGAGGATGTTTACACCGACACCCAAGCAACTCGTGATCAGAAATTGGTCCTCAAGGTTCAAATGCTCCCACCGCATAACAAAGCAAAGGACAACGTCCTCACTCGGCTGGATGTTCTGAAGCAGATGTTCGAGGCATTGATCAACAAGATTTTGGCTTATGGGTACAACAAAACCCACGTCGGTCTTATTACATTTTCCTCGAAGGCTACAGTGGCAATGCCAATTTCTCACGTCGTCGAAAACTTCCGTCGTGCTACCAACGACATGGAAGCCAACGGTGACACTGCTCTGTTCGACGCTCTTGCACTTGCTGAGGATCAAGTGTCCGAGTATGGTGCCCGGTACCCAAATGCTAAGAAGAGGATCATCTGCATCTCTGACGGAGTGGATACCAAGTCAGGCCCGAACACGGCCGAAGGCGTGGCATACAAGTTTTTCCATCATGACGTTGCTCTTGATAGCATCTGCTTGGGCGATGAAGAGAACACCACGCTGTGGGCAATTTCTGACACTTTGGGCTGCTATAAGTTCGCACCATTCTCTTTAGCCAACGCCCTGGCCATCTGCGAGCTTGAATGCGTGCTATCACTCAATGACCGCCCGGATATTGAAACCGTCACCCAGAAGTCTTGGACTCGATCCAAGTTCATGGCCAAGTTCATTGCCCGCCTAAGCAATGTTGAGCCAACCGTCGTGGATGAACACACCTTGCCGCCGCACAAGCCGCACCCCAATCTCGATGACGGTTTTATCTCGTTGGCCGCTGCCTCTCGCGTTTCTGGAGGGCGTACCATAAACGTGGTCAATAGTGCCCGCTCGAACCTGAGAACCTCTCGCCTCATGAACGAGATGAGGCAGATTGTTGCTGGGGGGCCGAGCGCTACCTACGATGTCTATGTCTCCGAGAGCGACATGGCCTTCTGGCTGGCCATCATGCAAGGACCGAGTGGCACCCCGTACGAAGGAGGCACCTTCATGATCTACCTCCATGCCGAGGAGAGATATCCAGCATTTGCTCCTAAGGCTCGGTTCGTCACGCGCATCAAGCACCCCAACGTGTCTCTCGAGGGTCGCATCTGTCACAGTATCTTCGGGCGCGACTATACCACCGACACGAGCATGACGCGCTTGTTGGATTCTGTCTATGGCATGCTGCTCCAGGCGGAGACCTCCGACCCTGTCAATACCACCATGACGCTCGGTTACCACCACGATCAGGTGGAGTTCAACGACGAGGTGCGTGAGTGGACTCGCATGTATGCCAAGAAGACTCGCGAGGAGTGGAAGAGCACTCTTCTTGAGGGCAAGGATTGGAACGAGGACAATGAGAGCGGAGGGGAGAACGACGAAGCTGAGGTCGATGAAGGAGAGGACGGTGAAGGCGAGGACGACGACATGGACGACTGAGGATGGAATGTACTCTATACTGGTTTGCTATCAGCGGACGAGCTTGATGACGACCGCAATGCCTGCATGGCATCGCGGATGGCTTGAAAAAGAAGTAGCGCGTAGCTCAATGGAAAAGAAAATTTTCGCGTTCATGTGTCCCTCTTTTCATGAGATAATTGGTGGCATCTCAATGGCAACGAGTTCAGTTCCACGACGGGAGTAGATGACAGCGCCTTGAGCCGCACCTGTGAGAGCGGAGATTGGTAGACTACAACATCTTCCAGATTGACATGATCTTACATCCCCGTGGTCAATTGTGTCATGATTTCTGTGAGAAACAGCAACGAGCATCTCAGTGGCAGGAAGTACGAAATCACTTACCAAGCGTGATGGTAGCAGCATACTGGGCTTTTGATATCCCCTTCTTACCATTCCTACCATTTGAGCGTATCTCGTCGGCGCAAGCCAAGGATGTCATGACCAGGCAGTCCTATGTTAGCATATGAGCCTTTGAGATTATCACATACCTTTCACGGCATCGCAGTATATCTCAATCGTGAGTAGGATCAATGATATGCTCACGATTGAAGAAACTTGCCTCTTAGCTACTCGTATGGCTACATGTGATTGGCAGCATCTCAGCGGCAACTAGGTCTAGATTTGGCTCTGTGGTCGATGATACGCTCACATTAGATGTAAGATGATCTGACCTTGCCGATGGCATCTCAGTGGTCGGTGTGGTTTTTTCAATCACTATACTAGATTACGCCAGCTTGAGAAAATAAAAACGAGACCTCCTCGCGATCAGTATCTCAATGGCGAGAGCAAGTATGCCATCGTTCTGCGCATGACGGTAGCAGCGCCACGATCGTTAGCGACAATCACTGCTTGAATGGTATCTCAACGGTCAGACATGAGGAGGGGGCTTCTCCCCATCAAGCTTCCCAAGACACGTGCCCAACATCGGCAAACAGAGCCGCAGACACTGTTCCAGACCACCCTATCGGTGCTACAGAATCACAGATCATCAAACGCAATCACACGTGCCGCAGCCACACGAGCGCCAAGCTGGATAAACCCTTCCGGTCGCTCTCTGCCTCCTCACATCTCCAGCCCTTCGAAAGCGCCCCCCACGGGGAACTTTGGAACGTCGAGGTGCCGAGAAAGCTTGTGCATGCCCTTATGCCACTCGATTAACTCCATCGGGCAAGAGTAGCATACAAGCGAGCCCGGTAGACTACTGTCCCGCCCCAAGGCGAGCAAGGGTCGCTGTTTTAGCTGTTTTATGCAAAGCGCTTGCAAGATGGCCATGCAGGCATGTCGGGCGTAAGGTATCGCCGAGTTTGCGGATGCGGACGAATGCATAGGTGCGGTTTCGGTTGAGGTGATTGTGCTTGGGGGAGACGATGTTCTTTTCTTTTGTGTTTATAGGATAGGTTGGAGCTTGCTTGTCTGATGTGTGGCGAACTCGTGGAACTGGATTGTTGCTGCTTTAGGATTCCCGGTATTGCACGATAGGGCTGGCCTGACTACTTTGGTAGGTTGTGGACTGTGATCGTCGAGCGTTGGAACGTGTGAAGAGGATGCTAACGCCACTGATCAGATTCCCTCTACGCGACCATGTCTGGCCCAAGCAAAGACGAGCTTCGCGGCGGCAGTACAAGCCTTGACGATGTTAAACTGGATCATGTTACAGCACAACCTGGATCCAAAGAGAAGGCCAGCTCAGAGTCTCATTCTGCTCAAGCGAACACGAATACCAACAAAGACCTCGAGATCAACCCCAGCAAGAATTCATCCACCGTCTCGCTCGAACAGAGAAGCACCCACGATGTGGAAAAAGGCCTGCCTGCCGACACCCAGACCGAAAAGGAGCCTGCAATGACCGACGCCGAGCACGATCCCAACATCGTTGATTGGGATAGCGATGCAGATCCTGAGAACCCGCTGAACTGGTCCGCAAGGAAGAAATGGTATGCCGACCTCACGCGACGGAGCCGTTCAATATTAACACCTCGCCAGGCTTAATATCGGAGTCCTATCAGCACTCACCCTCCTAACACCACTAGGATCATCCTTCTTCGCACCTGGTGTACCACGCGTGATGCAGGATTTCAACTCGACTTCTGAAATCACAGCGACGTTTGTCGTATCTGTGTACGCTTGCTCTTCTACCATACCCATGAGAGGTTTCATGCTGACCATTGCACAGTTACCTCCTTGGCTTCGCTTTCGGCCCCATCTTGATCGCACCGCTCAGCGAGCTTTACGGCCGTCTATATATCTACCATGCTTGTAACTTGGGGTATCTGGTCTTTACGATCGCTTGTGCTCTTGCGACGAACATGGAGATGCTGATTGTTTTCCGATTCTTTGCTGGTTGTTGGGTAGGTCCATTCTCTGGGATGATGACGAGTCTTCATGCCATGCTGGGGACTCAATTCACTAACACTTTCGATGTAGGGCGTCGCTCCGGTCACGATTGGAGGGTGAGTGGAAATGTCGTCGTCTATTGTTCCATGGTCCCATTTGCTGACTTCCCATGCAGAGGTACTGTGGCAGATCTCATGCGTCCAGAAGAAAGAGGCCTAGCCATGAGCCTCTGGGCAATGGGAGCTCTCTTCGGTCCCATCCTTGGTAACTTTCCATCATCGACGGTTAACAGGTCCTATACAACCAACTAACATTGTTCCTCATAGGTCCCGTCTGCGGCGGCTTCCTCGCTGCCGCCTACGGCTGGCGCTGGATATTCTGGGTCCTCGCCATCGCGATCGCCGTTGTCTCTCTCGCCGCCCTCTTCACCATCAACGAAACCTACGCGCCGGTGCTCCTCGCGCGCAAAACCGCGCGTCTCCGCAAAGAAACCTCCAACCCGGCCCTACGCTCCAAACTCGAGCAGAACCTGACTCCAAAAGAAGTCTTCGTCCGCGCAATCACCCGTCCGACGAAACTCATGCTCTTCTCGCCCATCTGCGCCCTCATGTCGCTGTACATGGCCGTCGTCTACGGCATCCTGTACCTCCTGTTCACAACCTTCACCTTCGTCTTTAGGGAGGCTTACGGGTTCAGCGAATCGACTGTCGGACTAACCTACATTGGCCTTGGGATTGGAAATTTCATGGGTCTTGCTGCGCTGGGGTATAGTTCGGATCGGATTCTGAAGCGTTTGACGGAGAAGAATGGAGGCAAGGGCATGCCGGAGTATAGGCTGCCGCCGCTGATTCTGGGCGCGCCGTTTATTCCTGCTGGGTTGTTTGTGTATGGGTGGACGGCGCAGAATGCGAGTACGGTGCATTGGGCTGTGCCGTTGTTTGGGACGCTTTTGGTTGGGATTGGGTGAGTCTGCTGTTTTGGCCTTCCTTCTTTTCGCAGTTTCGATGGGGTTGTGGCGTTCGGTTTCATGTGAGATCGATTGGCTGACTTTGATTGTTTTGTTTTGTTTAGCATGATTGCGGCGTTCATGGCCGTGAACACTTACCTGATCGATGCGTTCACGATGTACGCTGCGAGCGCGATGGCGGCTAATACCATCCTCCGATCGGTAAGGATGCCATCTCAATGACGGTCTTTATCGAGGCAGATTCGCTGACGTTACATATAGATCCTAGGTGGAGTCTTCCCACTTTTCGGTTTGCAGATGTATAATGCTCTTGGTTTGGTGAGTTGCAACGAATCGTGGCATATTCTGGACTTGTGGGCTAACATTTGTGCAGTACGTCTCCCATGCTTTTCTTTCTCGGAAATATGCCTGCTTGATCGTTCGATTAAACGCCATCACCATGAGTCAATTGTGATCCGAACATATACTGACACTTATGTTCTTGCAGGGGTTGGGGCAATAGTCTCCTAGGCTTCGTCAGTTTGGCGCTGTCCGCAGTACCTGTAGCCTTCTACTTCTACGGTGAAAGGCTACGGACCAGCAAGAGGTTCCAAGTGAAATTTTGAAAAGGGACCTGGAAAAGTAAGGATCGTAATGAGTTTGGTCGAGCGACCCATTGTCTTGCTATGTATAGGGTATCGAAACGCCGTTCAACTCCCTTGAAAGTTCAGAAACTCCTTTTGATCGTCCGATAGACTCCATCTTACATGCAATGACCTCTTACACCGTCCTCGTGAGCAGCCGTTCGAGCGTAGGCGGCGAGACAAGTATTTGCCTCTTGGTGCAGTAGAATGCGTGCGCCGCGATACGTGAATCATTGCAGCCGATCCGCGAAATGCCCTTGCTGAGCAAATAGATGACAGGCAAGCGAGCATTCATCCTCCTGCTCGTGAATTTTTCAAATCAACATTACTCCATCCAATGCTAACCACCTCTTCAACGAACACCCATCTTGCTCTTCCGTTGCATAATCTTCTTGTTTCTCCTGTCAATATCCTTGCCAACATTCCTCTTGCTGCCAATCTGCTTCGCCTTCTTCTCCTCCTTGTCGTCCACAATCGTCAACCAGTCCTCGGGCACCTTGCCCTCAGGGTTCTTGCCCTTGTAGCCATACTTGGGCTTCCACTCCTTGGCGGCGTCGTCGTACTCGAGCTTGCCGTCGCGGCGCTTGGGCTTGATGCCCTTCTTGTCGGCGAACTTCTGCCACTTGGTCTTCTCCTTCTCCTTGGGCACGGGCTTCTCGCGCGGCAGGTGTGTGGTGGGCGCGGGGAGGTTGAGCTGCAGCGACTGGTCGTCGGCGGATTTGGTGATGGGGCAGAGGGTGAGCAGCTGGTTGATCAGGCCTTGGGCTGTGTCGCGTGCGACGGCGCGGAGGGTCTCTTCTTTGTTCTCGGCGAGGGAGGGCAGAGGGTTGGGGTCGTTGCAGAGGAGGGTGCCGAGGTCGAATGTGAAGGGCTGGGGTTTGGGTTCGAGGTGCGCCATTTTGAGAGAGTGTGTCGTTGTTTTTGGTTTGGTTGTGGTATTGGAAGTAATGCGATTCTAGCCAGGCGGCTTTACTTTGCTTGCTTGGGATGAAAAAGAAGTCTCAGGCCGAGGCGGAAATCTTGGGGTAGGCGCTAATGCGGCGGGCTGGCTAGGGTAAAGTCTAATTGTGCGAGCAGCTTTGCTTGATGATGCACTACTCTCTTGTTCCCGCCAACTTCACTTCGCTCCATTCGAAGGCTAATCAAGATATTGATAGTAGTCTACTCGTCCATGGGGACATTGCACCGCTATCGTGACCTTGAAATAGCTTAATATCCCTACTGTAGCCACCAATGCATCTGCACTCCTATACGGCAGTCGCATGACGATCGTAACACTGCCCCACCGAAGGAACACCTTAGAACTTGGATGTGAGCTGCCTGCTCGAGTCGACTGACGTCTAGCTTCAAATAACGTCCTTCAGCTCTTTCACAGCCTCAATTGTGACTCTAAAACCAGACTTCTGCTCTTCCCTACTTCATCCTTCTTTCCAGACCAAATTCTCCTCCTGAGCCTTTGAGATACCATCAACAACACACCTAAACACCACCATAACCAACATCACACCTCCCAATCCACAATCCACAACATCTCCAACAACACCAACAAAATGTCTCCCGCAGTAACCCCCTTCAACCCACCCCTAGGCCCCCAACCCGCCAACCCAGCCTTCTACTCCCCGGAACCCACAACCCTGCAAATGAAAGAGAAAATGCTCTCCCTCTCCGGCGACGACTTCACCATCACCACCGCCACCGGCACGCCCGTCTGCAAATGCAAAGGCAAAGTCTTCTCGCTGCACGGCACCAAAGCCTTCACCGACCTGCAGGGCAACGAGCTTTTCACCGTCAAGAAGAAGATGCTCGCCATCCAGAAGAGTTTCGTGTGCGAGAGCCCGCAGGGCTACAGTTTTGAGGTCAAAGGGCACTTTTCTTTTGGTAGCAGCAAGAGTAGCGTGCATTTCAAGAATGCGGCGGATGGGCAGGAGATTGAGTTGGATTTGAAGGGTGATTGGTTTGATCGTAGTGCGACGATTACGCTTGGAGGCCGCCCCGTGGCTGAGGTGGCGAGGAAGTTCTTCAATGTGAGGGAGATTTTTGGGGATAAGCAGACGGTGAGTTCTTGGATTTTGTTCTTCTTGTCTGGTTTTAATGAGTGATTCGCTGACGGTGACATCTTTTGCAGTACTTTGTTACGGTCGCGCCCAACGTCGACCTCACACTCATCGCTGCCATTTGCGTCTGCTTGGACGAGCGCGAGAACGAGAAGTAGAAAGCTTTCCGATAAGAGCAGGGGTAGTGGAAGCTCTGCAGGAGGATGTTATTAATGATGCACGAGATGTCCAAAACAGGTTCTATGTGGCTATGGAATGAACGAGTTTAAGGTTCAACCAGTAATACCCGACAATTCTAGCATGCTTGCGTCTTGTAGTCCTGTGTGCATGCATTGCTCGTTGTAGTTCATCTCGACAGCGGATCACTGTCTCGACGAGCCGAGAATCCCTCTCGGAAATGCAACGAAGGATGCCGCCGCTCAAGAGCATAGAGAATGTGTGAATTCTGTAGACAGCACTATGTCGTCACAAGTGAGCTTGCCTTGAAAATCGTGGTATCTCCGTAGCACAGGAGGTAGTCTACACGCTTGGGAGCCTGTCGTAGTGGATCGAAGGATGGTAGCGCTGCTTCAGACGTGCGCTTCCAAGCATCAACGTCGATCATCCATGGCCAATCATTAACTCGCCTTCCGCCATCCTAACCGGGGAATCGTGAATGTTGATCTGATAACAACGTGGCTTAGTGCAAGAGGCACAGTAGCATGCCTCTTCGTCAACTCTCTGGGGACACAGCGCCCTGTGAATCCACGTCGATCTCAGCCGGGTGCCGTAGACGCCGCAATCCTTCGTGGGCTTGGCGATGTTAGGTGTTGGCAGGACATGTTACACATGTACAGTACGCTGTTCCATCGTTCGCCGACGTGTAGTACGAGAATGTGTCGTCAACTTTCAACAACAACTATCCATCAGGCTATCTGGGCCGCCCATGGATCTCTCGAGGGAGGAGGTCTCGACAGAACAGCCCAACGAAAGACGACTCCTGTATCGACCTACCGGATACATCCCCACCATGGTCATTGGTAGGCAGCGGCTACTAGCAAGGATCACCAGTGGCTGGAGTGTTTCTAACAAAGTAGCTGCTTGGCAGGGACGACGTCAATTGTTACGTTCATCAAAGCCCTCCAGTCGAGTTAGCTGATGCAGATCTCTTAGTCGCCTTACACCGCATGCACCTTGACGTCGTTGGTTTGTTGATCTCCTCCAGGCAATTCTTCGACTACCATGGCCACAACATAAGTCTGTGGCCTCAATGCGGAGACTGTATGGGTCGCACATGATGTTAGACGATCAAATGCATAACATTGGCGACAAACTCGAGCATTTGACGCTGTAGGTTCAACTGGTGCTGAATGCGGCCCAGCTTGGCACTGTTGGAGACAGCAACTAGTGAACGCAGGTGTGCGGCGTCGGACACATCATTCGAACAGGGACATGGTCACGAAGACGGTGTTGTGGTCTTGGCTACCATGCCGATAGCCTGCGGGACTTTGTATGATCGATCGCAGCAACACATAAAGGTATAGCCACAACTCGCGCGCCAACATCAATTGGTTTCAAAAAAGCTTCAGCACTTCACACCAATCGCCTTTGACATTTTTGCGTGTCTTCATGGTCGGACGCACTACCTTCAAAACATGAGCTTCACCACCGTCACCACAATCGCCATTCTGGCTTCCAATGCTTTGATTGCGAATGCTCAGGCGTATACCTGCGAATGCGATGGCCTCAATCAGCCTAACTGGGACGACTGTAAGTAAAGCAACAGCAGTGTCTCCTGGCCCTCTGCTGACAACCAACGGAAACAGGCGCAACCATCGCCAGCACATTAGACGGCACACGTCTCACGTACCCAGCCGGCTCCGACCAGCTACCCTGCGTTTTCGTAAGTTCCATCAATCATCAGCCGTAGGCATAGAGGACTTACCCGACCGACCATCCCGTCCGATCACATTCCACCATCGCTATTTGGGAAAATTCCTCCTCCATCTAACATAATCTATCTCAACCAGCTCTCCCCACCCGCAGACACCGACCCAGACTCCCTCGACTGCACCATCACCTACTGCAAGCGCGACGGCATCGCCAAAGGCGAACCCATCGCCTACCATGATATCCTCCTGTGGTACACCTCGGTGACAGCCAACTGCAAGTCCACGAATAACGCGCCGGGCGGAGGGTGCGGGCCGACCGGGCCTGTGACGCGCGACCGCAGGGTGACGATTAATGTTCAGGCCAACCCGTGGTATCCTGATGGGTCGCCCAACGCAGTAGTCAGTGAGGAGTTGGTGTGGGCTACGCCTCCGGAGGAGAAGGAGGAGAGGGAGCATGCTCGGGATTTTGTGCAGGGTGGTTTGGGGAGGTAGATAGTGACCGAGTAATTTGTGGATGTCGTTCATCGTTCTGCGCCGATTGGAAGTGATCACGATCTTTCTCTGTGCAGTCCTTCGCGGCGGGGATACCGTAAAGACTCCGACAGAGAGCTGCTCAAGAATACACAAAATCCAGCCATGCTACCTCCACTGCAGAACCCAAATTAGAAAGCACAGCATCATGATTGCTTTCTTCCGGATCAGTGCGATAGGAAAGTGCGCTTCGGCGTAATCGCTTACGCGGCCGAAAGACACCTGTATAGCTAGAAATATATGCTTCCCTGGTACCCGAAAGGTACCCGAAAGTTTCCGTATTCAGGCTGACCATTCTGTGTACAATAATGGGTGATTGGTTGCAGAGTCGCAGTGCGGCGTGTTGATTGGTGAAGATAACGTCGGGATTTGCGGCGAACAGATGATGGGAATGAAACCTGAGAGATTGTTGCTGTTGGACCTGAAGGAATTTGTTCCATTACAGTGCGAAATAGCCGCACATATACTGTCAAGACGTCCAGCAGGGCGCCTTTACAAGTGCTAATTACGAGAAGAAGAGAAAATTATACTAAGAGCCCCCCAATCGTGCACGCTAGCTCGCATCCAACAATACCGCCACTTCGCTTTGATCTTCTCCGGACGGGGGGCTGTGTCGTTGTCGTAGTCGTTTCGCAGTCGTCAATGAGGAGCTGCATACCAGCTCAGAGAAGAACTCCATACATGCTTCGCAAGTTGTTGTGCTCAGATTGACCCAAGCTCTTTTTTTGTGTATCTTTGATTATCACGCCGAACTCCAATGCCGTTGTTCGATCAATTGATCTACAAGGCGAAGCCGAAGGCGGCAAGGATACCGATGGCAAGAACACCAGTGCTGGCGATGTTCAGGCCGGCGCCGGAATCGGCAGTAGCAGAGGCGGACTGGCTAGCGGTGGAAGAAGCCTCATCACCGCCGGAAGTCGAGCTGGCAGTCTCGGAGGCATCAGAACCAGAAGCGGAGCTGGTGGGTGAAGAAGTGGCAGAAGCGCTCTCAGCGGAGGAGCTGATGCTTGAGACAGCATCTTCGACAGTCTTGTTGCCACATACGGTGGCCTGGCAAGCGGTCTGGGCATCCAGGTCGTTGGGGTTGGCGGCAGTGCACTGAATCACGTACTGGCGGCAGACTTGGCCAGGAAGGGTTTGCTCGTAATCGGCGACATCGGGGGTCTCGTTGTCGGAAGCGCAAACGCAGTTGTACGTGAGGAGGTTCTGGGCAAAGGGTCAGCGCATGCGCTGCAGTTATGAATTGAAATGACATGGATGACTTACAGAGTCACAGGTGTTTCCACCGGCGGTGGTGCGCTCGTCCGGGCAAAGCTTAGGGCAGGTGTTAAGCTGAGCGCGGCAGAAGGATTGGCGAAGGGCTGGTGTGAGAGAGTTGGGGTCGACGGTGACAGTCGAGTTTCCGCTCTGGGCGGTAACGAGGCCAGAGAAGGCCGCAGCGGCGAGGACAACGGTGGAGTAGAACATGGTGATGATGATGTGTGGAGGTGGAGATCTGATCGGCGCGTGTCGTCGTCAGCAAAGTGGTTACGAAGGAACAGGCAGGCCGTGCTCGGTGGCAGGGTTGTTGTAGTTCAGTGAGCGCGTCAATGCTTACCTGGTTGTTTGTGGAGAGGGAGTGGGGTATCAATGGCAGAAGCGCAGCAAGATGTGGCTGATGGGAGTGGTGTGAAGATGGAGTGAGGTGTCGTCGGAGGCGAGAAGAGTGTTGGGGTGGTGGCGGGATTGGGCAGGGCGGGTATTTGTACAGCAGCAAGCAGGCCAAACAGGGCAGGCGCGCGATAGTCGACGGCAAGAGCTAGAGGCAAAGCTCAGGCCAGCAGTCGTGCCGGACGACCACCCAAGCCAGCTTGGCGGCGGCGAGATTGAGATTAAGCTACTGCTGGTGCACGCTCTGTATAATTCTGCTCTGCACCACAGCCGGCAGAGCGAGATTGCACACCGTGGTCCGAGTGTGCCACGGCGCGGTGCTGCCGTGTGAGCGTTTGTCGGCGGTGGATAGCAGTACATAAGGTCAACATTTCTCCACATGCACTGTTCAAGTGTTTGCCCATCGATATGCACATCCCTTCCCGAACCGGCCACCATCTCACTGCCAAGTGGGTTCCATCCCAAGATCCCAGGATCGCCGCGGAGAGTACATGCACGAAATGCCTTTCCCGCCTCTACCACCCGTACAACGCCCGCAGCCCGCATGATTCAACATCCAAAATCGCTCGGCCTGTGGCTCTTGTCTGCCTCGCCTAGTCTCCGGAGCGCCTCCGTCTTGTTGATTGGACACTCAACGTGAAGCTCGATAGCACCACCAGGAGGGCGCTACGGAGGTATCATCCTGCGACTACTCAAACTGTACCTGAAACACTTGATGATACACCGTCTCCTCCGTATTGATACTCTGCCTCCGTGGTCTCAGGAAGACAGCAAACGCTCACTATCATTTAAACCGCTCATCAGCGTCCACGTGCTTCTTAGGGCCAAAATCTCCAACCGATAGCCGAACCTTCCGCTCCATCATCAAAACTTGGCTTCAACGGCTAACGAACGTTGTCACTTGTGCTGGCAGACGTGCATGCTGCTGTGTAATCAACGATAGATCTATGCTTGTCACGCACGAGTCTCCTCGCGGGTATCATGGTGGCTGTTTGTTAGCTGTGTAAAAGGTCTGTGTAAAGGGGTTAGGATCAGGTCGAAGCTATCTCTCAAGGCAAGATGGTATCTCAAGAGCAGCTCAAGCTGGTGGAACTGTTGCCATGTTTCATATCGAAGGAAGCAGGATGCCAGTAAGATATGAGTGGTATTAGATACACCATGCCTGTGACTGAAGTGCCAATATCATCATTTGCACATCAAGATGACCACACTCGCTCGGTATCCACAGCTCATGATTAGTACTAAATTTATGCTGCACGCGAGCTCGGAAGGATCCATAGATCACGCTAAGCCTCATTGGGACACGCTTGTTGCGATGACAAGCCAAATGACAAGCCAAACGTCGGCGCAACTTTTCCGTGACACCGACCAAGCAATCAAACCAGCAACCACAATGACTCGAAAGTGCATCCTAGCGACTTCACAGCTGAACCAGTGGGTGCTGGACTACGAGGGTAACCGAGACCGCATCATCCAAGCCATCACACAGGCCAAAACTGCTGGCGCATCGATCATCCTCACACCAGAGCTCTGCATTCCCGGATATGGCTTGCTCGACCACTGGCTAGAGAATGATGTGTATGACAACTCATGGGATGTCGCCGCCGACATCATCTCGCGTCCGGAGTGTCAAGACATCATCCTCGACCTAGGTCTTCCCATCCGTCACAGAGGTTCGAGTTACAATGCCAGGCTCATTGCTCTCAATGGCGAAGTGCTTGCCATCAGACCCAAGCTGGACATGGCCAATGACGGCAACTACAGAGAGATGAGGTACTTCACTCCCTGGCCACGTGGTAGAGTCGATGACTACGTCCTCCCTGCCGTTGTCCGCAATCTGGCACGCAAGCAGACACGCTGTCGCATTGGTGAGGTTGTGTTCGAAGCACTCGATGGTACCTTCGCCACAGAGACTTGTGAAGAGCTTTGGACTCCCCTGTCGCCACACACACTCTACAGTCTTGCTGGTATCGAGATTATCATGAACTCGAGTGGTAGTCACCATGAGCTCCGTAAGCTTGACACCCGCATCAACCTCATCACAGAAGCTACTGCCAAGACTGGAGGTGTTTACATGTACTCCAACCAACGAGGCTGTGATGGCGACAGGCTGTACTACGATGGATGTTCCATGATCCTCAACTCTGGTCACGTTCTCGCTCAAGGCTCCCAGTTCTCTCTTCTCGATGTGGAACTACAGACCGCCACCGTGGATCTTGACGAGATCTGGGCGTATCGTACCTCGCCCAGTCGTGGCATGCAGGCACAAGACCCGAATGCGACGAAGTTCGAGCGTATTCAGGTTGACTTCAAGCTTTGCAAAGCATCAAAAGTGCTCGATCCTCGTCTGAGCCTGACACCAAGAAAGAAGCCGTTCTATCATGTCCCCGAAGAAGAAATTGCCCTCGGTCCGGCCTGCTGGCTGTGGGATTATCTGCGCCGCAGCAGGACTGCAGGCTATCTCGTACCGCTCAGTGGTGGCATTGATAGCTGCGCTACCGCTACCATCGTTTTCAGCATGTGTCGACTTGTGGTTCAGGAGATCAAGAATGGAAACGAGGTCGTCATCAGCGATGCCAAGCGCCTGTGCGGTGGTATCGAAGTCGACCAGCTGACACCACAGCAGTTCTGTAATAAGATCTTCACAACAGTCTTCATGGGAATGAAGCAGCAGTCGTCCAAAGAGACACGCGACAGAGCCAGGGACCTGGCCGAGGCCATCGGCTCCTACCACATTGACACCAATATCGATCCTATGTTCAACGCTCTTTCCGACGTTGTCACAGACACCCTAAACTTCAAACCTAAATTCAAGACCGATGGCGGCCAAGTCTCTGAGAACCTCGCGCTCCAGAACTTCCAATCCCGCTCAAGAATGGTCCTCGCCTACGGTTTGGCCCAGCTCATCCCATCTTCACGAGGCGGTGCAGGCAACCTCCTCGTCCTCGGCTCTGCCAACGTGGACGAGTGTCTCCGTGGCTACCTCACGAAATATGACTGCTCGTCCGCCGACATCAACCCCATCGGCGGTATCTCGAAAACCGATCTCAAGTCCTTCATTTCCTGGGCCGAGACTAACTTCTCCCTCCCAATCCTGCACGAATTCATTACCGCAGTCCCTACTGCCGAACTCGAGCCCATCACAGACTCATACGTGCAATCCGACGAAGCAGACATGGGCTTCACCTACGATGAGCTCTCCACTCTCGGCCGTCTACGCAAGACCTTCAAGCTCGGCATGGTCGGCATGTTCGAACGCCTCGTCGTTGACTGGAGCGACCACATGTCTCCCAAGCAGGTGTATGCCAAGGTTGGCGATTTCATGAGGTTCTACGCGATCAACAGGCACAAGATGACGACCATGACGCCTGGACTGTACCTGGAGAACTACACGCCTGACGACAACCGCTTCGATCTCAGACCTTTCTTGTACCCTGTTTGGTTCCCCTTTGAGAGAAGGAAGATCGAGAACATTCTGCGGAAGATGGAGGAAGGTGAAGCAGCTTAAGTGAAAGGCCAATTGTCGTCTCAAAGAAGCATACAAGCCCTAGGCTAAACACACATCACAGTACACGTAGCCTTCTCAAACTACAAATAAACCTCAAGATCAAACTATCCCCTCCCCCGAGAAATGAACCCACCTTTCCCTCCTCTCCCTCCCCCTCCTAATTAAGTACACTCACGCACCCGAAATGGTGAACTTCTGACACCCGCCCGGGCCGAAGCCCAGCACGCCATTGCCTCCCCGCCCGGCCTTGACGGAGACCGCGCAGACGCGGTAGAACTGCGAAATGCAGTACTTGCGCGGCACCCACGATGTCCTGGCGCAGGAGCCGCCGTTGATGTTGACTCGGGTACGGCCGTTTTTGCTGTAGGAGCCGAGCTTGGCTTTGAAGCTGGGGACGGTCTGGTTTGCGAGGCGTCAGCGAGTTGGGGGATATGAGTGAAGAAAGCGAGTTTGTGAGTGGAGAAGAGGAGGATGGGGAGAAGAGAGAGAGGGGAGGGAAATGCTTAAGTGCTAATGTGGTAAGTGGTGGGCAAGGGAAAAGCTGAAAGAGCGAAAAAAGTGAATTGAAGTGGAACTGACCAGATCCCAAGTCCAGCCGCAGAAAGCGTTGATGGCTTGCACGATTTCGCGGTTTTGGTCGCCGTAACGGTTGCTGGAGCGACAGTCGATGGTGTCGTTGGCGAGGGCGAGGCCGGCGAACAAGGCCAGGAGGGCGGTAAGGAATAGGAATCGCATGGTTTGAGTGGCTTTTGGAAAGACTACTGCAGAGTCTTGTGGTTTGTTCGATTGAGTGCTACTGGAGAGACTGGGGGATTGAGGATAGGGAATACGACAGGACAGGTTGGATGACGATTTGAATTTACAATTTGATTGTTGGGATTTACGTACCTGCCTTTTCCTTTCATTGAGCGGCATTTGTCTGCCAAGGGCCTCATTGTGGTACTGATGCATGTGTTTTTTCTTTCAGTACGTTTCTTATTGAGGGCAGGATTCAGACGAACGTGTTTGTGGAGAGTGCAGTTGTTCGTTGCAAGCAACGCTGGGCGGTTGGAATCGATGTTTCTTTGTTTCGATGAATTGGGTTGTGTTAGGGTATGGGGTTAGTGGTAGACGGAAGTGAACACATCATCGCGACGGCACTTGGAGCGCCTGAGCCACACACGTATATCTACATTTTGTTACAATTACAAGAGAGTTGTTTCAGAAGTATTTGAGTGCTCTCGAGAGACGGGATGGTAGTGTTGATGCTTTAGGCCCGAGAGTGTTGTCCAGACGCCTGGGCTGATCTACAAGATCTACAATTACATGGATAAGCTTAGCGACATGAAACCAACTGTAATTTGTGCTATTCTCCAGAAAGTATCGTCAAGTCGCGAACTCAAAAAAAATCAAGCATTCGAACCGGGACGTCGGTTCCGTAGCCTAGCGTAGACTTTGATCGCGTTGTTATGACGGGTTCAGCCAGAGAGTTCGCGATACCAGATCATCCTAGAACTAACTCCGAGAAGCGTCATTCGGCACCCGGCAACATTGAAGCCGGGCAGAGCAGAGATGCAATTCAAACATCCCATCCCTTAACACGAAGAACTGACCACATTGCTCCAAGGCGCTTCGCCAGGACCGCCCACCACTGTGCCTTTGAAGCCCACTTCCAGCCTTGCTCATTCACGTGTGCATTCTCCCTGTGGCGGTATATACCTTCGATTCCCTATACTACTGAGTATCCACTCTCTGAGCTCGGGATATCAGACTGGCTGTTAATTCTCCGAAAGCACAAAAGCAAAGAAAGGGTTTGCTTTTTCCTCACGGGGCTCGCGGGGCTGCGAGGGATGGTAAGCCTTGTGAGTTAAGGGGACTTGTCTGATATTCGATCTCAGACAAATCGATCGTGCTGTGGAATCAATGCCGGAGTTTCCTTGACCTCGTGTCGCTACTACCGATAATGGGATATACCTTGATAGATTATCACATCACGTGTGATTCGAGCATTTACCGCGGCACGGCTTTGAGGGTGCGCACCTGACCTACTACGCGCTGCTGTGACTCGAACAGTCCGCGCGATTGATATTATTATTGTGATTGTTACCCGTGGTCGCGACCTCTCACGCTTCGCAACCCTCGCTTGCGTCACTAAAACACACACCACACACACCACACCCACCACATGCATGGCATGCATTGAGGCTCTCCGGCAGTCAGGCGTGGGAGTGTGGCTGGAGTGACACACACACCTTGCGTCTCTTGCCGATGATGGTGGTGTCGACAACCGAGAAAGCCGGCGCAGTGTGGTGGCACTTGGTGCAGGAACAACGCAGCCGTGCATACGGTATCGATGTGGCCGACTGAACAGCTGACCCTGAGAAAGAGAGGGCACAGGTATCATGCACGATGTAATGATCACGGTGACATGGACCCGGTCAGCTAGATGGTCGCTGCACGCTGCAGGGAGCGAGAGAGATAGGGCGTCTCGAGCACCAGCATGCGCACTAAACAACCACGAATCGACTCATGTGGTTGGTGTATTCTTTTAATCAAAAAATCCGAGTAAAAATGGAAAAAGGGGACCTGTCAGAAAAATCCGAGCATCGAGCATGCATGCACGACCACACATGGCCTAGACTGGCGAAATCCCCCTACCTCGAATGCTGCAACAGCCCAGCCTACTGCAACGCCTACGCTATGGTGCGGCAACAAGAAAATGCGTGACAGGTATGGTGCGAAGGCCCTTTGGAGGCGGTGGTGCGTTCGTCGTCGCGGAAGACATGGGACGGATGGCGCTAGAGGGTTAGGCTTCGACGCTTGCTGCGAGTGCCTGCAGATCTCATCATCTCCCACGCCCCGGGGCGCGCAGAGCCGGTGCAAGCCCCGTCACAACAGAAGGGCCTGCGCTCAAGGGCTTTCTTTCCCTTGTCGTGTCTTTGCCTGGTTTTCGGGTCGATGGTGTGCAGGAGGATGCGATGACTACTGCTGCATTGGCAGAAAAGGGTCAAGTTGGGTTTGCCAAATTGATGAGGTGGTTGGATGGATCGAGGGTAAGCGTCCTCTATCTTGGGCAGGCGAGGACAGCTCGCTTCGCATTGATCGACTTGGAGCCCGGCTAGTCGGATTTGTAGGGCAGTTGGCACTTGTAGGCTATGACGTGAGGGTGTGGAGGTGTAGATGTTGAGAGAAAGATCATGGGGAGATATGTTTTGGAAGATGGAGGAGTAAGAGAGCCATATCTAGACCCTGAGGTGGCCCTCCTCCCACTATGAAGGAAGTGAAGCAAACAGCACAGAGGCAGATGTTTACATGTACGAAAAGCATACTCGAACTCTGACGAGCACGCTTCTCAAGCCTTCCGACTCTGAGACCGGCAACGGGGAGCGTTTTGCCGTTTGAACTAGGCGACTACACGCAGAGCTACGCAGAGCTACTGCACGCCTCAGGCCGTGCACGCCGCTGGTCGGGCCTCGTTGTGCTGTTCCAGGTCTGCGGCGTTGTCGACTTGGGATTGGCGTAGACTTGCTGCACCGCCTTGCCACTGCGTGCATCTCGCCTTGACCTCACCGCAAGAAGAAGAACAAGCTGACAACCCTACCTTACCTTCTTTCCCACCAAACAACAATAATCGATCCCCCTATCGTCTGCACCCGGCCCTGCTTCTTGCATCGCGGCCTCGCAGGCGTATCCCGGCTCGCTCCGCGTCTAGTGACAAGTACCACATCACGCCAAGCCAGACGTTGCTTAGAGCCTGTTCCTCCAGCCCGGCCAACTCTGGCGCGACGACGTTCTCTTGGTTCGTGCGAGACAGACAGAGCGACACCTACAAACGCACCCTTCACTCCCACCACCACCACCGCCGCCCACTCTCCCCGTCCTGCTCCCGCCGCCGCCGCGAGACATCTCCATCGTCTTCGGACCCTCCGCCGTCACGCTCAATCTCGATCTCCCCGCCCGTCCAACAGCTCCCGGCTAAGCGCTCGCTCACTCGCTCGCTCGCATCATCATCGCACGTCGTCCGCTCCAGCATGCGATGAGCCCGCCGCGAATGTACCCGCCATGCAAGCCCAAGGCCACGACCAGTGGGCGCAACAACACCACAACAACCTCCAACATCCGCTCGATATGATGCGCCCGCCGCGTGACCACGACGACCCTTCGCCGCCGCCCTTCGTGAGCGCTAGCGTTAATGGCCCTGTCGATCCCATGGAATTCTACCACACTTCGTTCACTCCCACGCCGCCGCCGTTGGAACAGCAATCTGAGCCATCGGATCCCTCGTTACCTGCCGCCATGCAGACCGTCAGTGCGGGCTACTTCGCTACTCCCACCGCCGCGCACAGAGCCGCCTCACGGTCGCCAAATAGAAACAAACTACGCAGCGCCTCTGGACCTGCCGGAACTGGAGCGTATGCGAACAAGGCTCTCGGCAACCAAAAATCACATCCAGTTCTCCTGCCTTCCCGGGCCCCTGGTACGGTCAAGGATATCGCAAACAGGTTCGACCAGAAGGCCCTGCCGGGCGCCGTACAGCCTGCTCTGTCGGTACGCACCAGTAACGAGAGATATCGTCGCGATATCGGAAAGAGCAAGTCACCGACCAGCCCATCCAAGCCCGGATCTGGAGGTGCGAAACTGCAGAAGAGGAGGCCGGGACAGCCAAAGTCGCCGCACAAGAGCGCATCGACCTCGTTCGATACCGGAAGTTCTTTCGGATCTGGTACACTGAGCACGAAGAGCCAGCCGCATGCTGCATTCAGCCCGAGACAGGCAAAGCAGGCAGAACAAAAGGCATCGCGTCCTCTCTTTGGCGAAATCACCTCGGACGGCCAGTGGAACGGCAACTTCCAGCTTGACGGCTACGGACCATTGCCCAAATTTCAGTCTTCAATGCGGAGAGGGAGTGATGGCAGTATTGCGTTGAGCCACGGAAGAAGTCAGTCGCACCAAGAGAGCTTGCAGCCATTGTCTCCACATGCCAATCACAAGCTGCATCACCAGCGCAGCAGAAGTGATTTAGACTATCTGCAGGGTCAGCTGCCAATCATGCCGACTATCAACACGTCACATGTTCCTATCCTCAGTCCTTTCGGTTCTCCTTCAACAAGGCTGCGTAAAGACTCCCCGACATCCCGCATACCTGTCAGACCAACACGCCGCACTGGCGAATCTCCCATATCCGCACCACAATCGAGGGCGAGCTCCTCCCTATCAAATTACAGTGGACGAAACAAACTCTCCAAATCACCGACCAGAATGAAGCATCACACGAACAAGGAGAATGAGAAGACTGCGACACCACAGAACAGGCGCTACAATCCGCCTCCTCTCTCAGCTGGCAACAACAATCAGCTCCTCTCCGCAAAGATCGTACCTCCACCACCAAAGCTCTCTCCACCTCTCCGCTCTTCAAGGCCCCGACAACCAGTCAGTGCAGCGACCACGGCAGCGAGCCGGGCGCGAGCAGCAGGCGATCGGCTTCAAAATTCGACAGCCAGAGGCAAACCGAGCGAGCAATGGATGGGAAAGCCTTATGATGCGAACAAGGAGCACAACAAGCGCAAGATCCCTGAACTCGGAAAGGTAGATTTTGCTGCGCGCCGTGCAAGGATCCAGCAGGCAATATCGCAAAACCTGGACGAGACTAAATCGCAAGACGATTTGAAGAGCAGATCACGAAGCCGATCGCGACAGGTCTCAGTTGAGCAAAGCTCACCAGCAGTTGCAGGCGCAGTGAATGACAGCGTGGTGATTGAGCAAGAGCCACAGCAACAGCCCGTGGCCGACACGAATACCGTGCCTGTTGAAGAAAAGATGGAGATTAGAACGGAGCGACCAAGAGGTCTAAGTCTGGACACCAGTGCTGCTATGCAGCCGAGGGGACTGCTCGACCCCGAGGAACCGAGGACTGCAGGATCCGCGGAGCATACCGATTTCGAGATCGATGATGAAGAAAGCCCGGTGCTTGGGCGCCAATTTGAACAATCACATGAACACCACGTGACTCAAGACGAGCCAGCAATGCTTCTGTCATCGACGACGTATCAGCCAACGCAGGACCAACCATCACATGTCGAACCGGACACCACGGAATCGTCACGACCTTCACTACCTCCACCTCGCAACAGTCTTCTGGACAATGTGATGCTAATGCGCCAACGAAGCGGCTCTTCGTCCAACAGCAGATCAGGTGAAGACGAAGGCTACGAGGCTAGTGGCCCTTCTGCTGATGAGTCTTCGATTGACGTGGATGACCGCTGGGAAGCTGGAACAGCACTTACAACCGATCAGGGCTCAATAAGGATCATGCTGGACAACGAGCCATCTCTTTCACGTGAGACCTCGCAAGACGTGCCCTGGTCAAGTGACTTCAACCAGACAGAAGACAAGCACGAGCACGTCGAACCTTCTCACGAGCTCGCTCACAGCTTGCAACAGAACCATCAAGCTTTCACAGCGAACGGATGGAATGAATCTCCCGACGAAGGCGAGTTCCCTGACAGCGAGTTCCAGGAAACCCCACGAAAGAACGACAACCGACAGGATACACTGAAGCCTTCCACTTTCCAGCCTACGACCGCCTTTGCAGTGACGAGTGAGGACGTCGTTTCAAATCCCACAATCTCACGCGCTCTGGATGAGTACAATGCGACTGGCGCCATTACACCCGATTTGCTTCAGGAGATGGAAAAGCACTCAGTCGATCTTGAGCGATTGTCGCAAAATGGCGGCTCGAATGCGATCATGATCCAGAATCTTCTGGACAGTATTGCAAGTGAGCGCGCATTGAAGTCTACACCTCCATCGGAAGAGCCTTCGAGGAGCAATTCGCAGTACGAGATTCCTGCCGTCACTCCGGACACCCCTCCAGACGCATTGGTTTCTATGGGCACGGCTGTCGTATTTGGTCGCGATGAGGATGGCTACAATACCTTCGATCACGTTCCTGAGATGAACCTGGGCGACCCAGCTGTTGGCACAATCAATGGCACTAGCACACCCGAGGTGCACGTACAAGACGATGGCGAAGACTTCGCAACTCAGATCGCCAAAGCCAATGAGCTGTGGGAGCGCAGGCAGCGAGGTGAAGCTAGCTCACCCGAATTTCAAGATGACTTCAGACCGCCGACTCCTCCGCCTAAAGATGCTGGATATACCCCAAGATCCAGCATAGGACCCGCGAGCACATCCATCTCCCCAACCCTCATCTCTGAAGGCCTGCGCATCTCGACGCCTGGCCACATTGATTTGTCGCACATCCATGCTGCTGGCGAACACGCGAAGAACAGCATAGACGGGTCTGCGCCTCCATCTCAGCTGCCCTCGCCTACTCTGGCTCCTCCATTGCCGAACCATGCGCCTCCACCGCCTCCACCCATGCCATCTGTTCCTTACGGCCTGTCTGAAGCTCCGCAAATACCTGCACCTAGCGTGGACCGCGCATCAAGTGAGGCATCTCCACGAATGAGGAAGGGGGCTTGGGGTCCTAGCCCTGGCTCGTCGCGTCCCTCGGTCGATAGTCAGAGGCACGCACCACACATGCAGGCTTCCAACTCCATGTCATCATTTGGTGACACGTCCACTCGCGTTGGATCCTTGGACACAGGCCGTGACAACCACAGCAAGCCTGGCAAGACGGGCTCCCCCGGTCCAGAGCAGAAGCGTCTTCAGAAGCGTCGCCATGTCATCATGGAACTCCTCAACACCGAGAACAGCTATCACCAAGATCTGAAGATTATCGAAGACATCTACAAGGCTACTGTGGATGATTTCGTCAGTGCAGATGACAAGAAGACACTGTTTGGCAACTGTGACGAGATTGAACGCTTCTCACTCAAGTTCTTCGATGAGCTGCGCAGGGCTGTGACTTCAATTTACCAGCCATCCAAGGGCACACGCTGGCATGGCAAACGTGGCAGTATTTCCACCACGCAGAGCGACGGAACCGCTTCCAGCATTGACTCGATCGATGAAGAGAAAGACCGTGGCACGACCATCGGCAAATGCTTCCTCGATAACATGAGCTACATGGAGGTGATCTATGGCAACTATCTTAAGAACCACGATGCCGCAAACCAGAGGCTTGCAGCTCTTCAGACCAACCCCACCGTCAAGTGCTGGTTGGACGAGTGCCACAACAACGCAAGCGATATCACGTCGGCTTGGGATCTTGATTCGCTGCTTGTCAAACCGACGCAACGTATCTCCAAGTACCCTCTCATGCTGCAGCAGCTTCTGGACTCAACGCCAGCCGACCACCCTGATCACGACGCCTTGAAAATCGCCGCCAAAGATTCCATTGCCATGCTCACTCGCATCAATGAGTCGAAGAAGCGTACTGAACTTGTGGAGCAGATGATTGGTCGCAACAACAAGGGTAAAGAGTCGGATGTCCGCGCTGGTCTTGCCAAGGCCTTCGGCCGCAGGAGCGAGAAGGTGAAAGAACGTATTGGCATGAGCGAAACAGTCCAGGACGTTGACTTTGATGCGCTGGCGCATAAGTTTGGAGGACATTACATTCGACTGCAAATCGTTCTGCGCGATGTTCAAGACTACGTCAATTCGTCTAGCAGGGCCGTTCAGCAAATCAGCGCCTTTGCCAGTGCGCTGGAGGCTTACGGTGACGTCTCACACGGCAGCTTGCCAGAGATGACAAGCAAGTGGCGCCGCTATGGTCACGCAATTCGAGACTTGACCGCTGTGGCGCTGGCAGAGCACAAAGCTACTCTGGAAAAGCGTGTCATCACGCCGATGGTTGCTTGTATCAAGTTACACGAGAACCCGCAGGCAGCGATTGCCAAACGCAAGAAGCGCATCGTCGACTACGGCAAGTGCAAAAACATGGAGAAGCGCGGCGAGAAGCCCGACAGGAAGACAATTGAAGCTGCAGACATGTACGTCGCGCTCAACGAACAGCTCAAGCTCGACTTGCCGAAGCTGTACGAACTCACAGCTTCTCTTGTACGAGCCTGTCTCAACTGTTTCCTGGACATCCAGCTTACGTGGCAGGATACCTGGCAGAAGAAGTTGAGGCCGCTGTTGGATGACGTCGAAATCCCAGCCAGCATACACGACATCAGCCCGGCCTTCCACGCTGATTACGAGTTCGTGCGTGCCAAAGTCATGGAATTGGGCATTATCAATGGCTCGATGCTCGCAAACGCCGAAAACTACCTTTCGCCCACGAGCACTATTGTGGCGGATTCAGATTCTGGCACTACCAAGAGGCCTTCCACTCAGATGGGCTCCAGGCGCACGTTGTCTATCGGCAGCGAGGGATCACCGAACCTGCAGACGCCAGGCTCGAGCCAGAGGCAGAGCGGCATCAACACCCCAGACACTGCTGCCATGGACGCTGGACTGCTACCCACTGGAAGTCGTATCCGATCTAACTCGTCGATATCAAACCGTGGGCCATCAGCGCCAAGTTCAGCGTCAATGAGTCGCCAGTGGTCGGCACAATCAGGCTTGCACGTTCCACGACCGAACGCGACTGCGAGTGCACCTTCGTTCTCCGGTCGACCTTCTACTGCTACTGCAAACCTTCCCAGCCCGACAGGAGCGTATCTCTCTCCTCGTCAAAGCATTGATCAGCCGCAGTCTCCGCGCCCAAGCAGCAGTCAAACATACTTCAACGCGCGTCCTGATTACTCGGCAGATGCCAACTCGCATCGTTTCAGTGGCATCTTCTCCTCTGCCATGCCGCCAAACGACTCTGGCGATCTTACCCTTGTCAACTCCTCGTCCACAGTGACACCGTCCACAACGCATTCGGCGGTCCGCCCGATTTCGTCGTCCAGCAGCACATCTCGCCTACATGCCAACGAAGACACAGCGGTCCTCTTCGTCGCCGCATCTCTCTTCGAGTTCAACATCGACAAAGCCAGGCAAGAAGGAGGCTACCCCTACTTGGTGTACACCCAAGGCGAGGTCTTTGACGTCGTTGCGCAGAAGGGCGAGCTATGGCTTGGAAAGAACCAGGACGATCCGACTGGACGGCTTGGCTGGTTATGGGAACAGGTAAGCGGATATTGCATCGTAAGATATTTGTGTGAGACATTGCTAACATTCTCCAAAGCATTTTGTTGTGCTCTCTCAAGATTAGTGTCCTGGAGAGGAGCATCGGCAATTGATCGACTATGGCTTATGGCTAGTCGGGAAGAGGAGACGATCCGCCAGACGGAACAGAGTCGCCAACCAGGCAAACGACCATGACGACGGCGGCGGAGATGACAAACATGGCGCGAAGTAGCGCACACCTGTCCTTGCTTTGCGCACTGTATGTACTGTACAGACAAGACGTACGAGGAAAGATACACCAAACCAACTGCGTGGAAACTGGAAATCACCAGCCAACCACAAAGCACGAACGCCACAACCACACACACGAATTCATCTTCACAACCACTTTTTTTCTATGTACTCACCTACTCAACAACACCACACAAGAAGCACAGAAGCGCACAAAAGACTTCACATCACAAAACTTTTCTGGGCGCTCTTGCACTTCTTTTTCCTTCTCTACGCTGGATAACGAATAACACACTACTACATCTTTTCTGGGGAACCCTCGAACGACGGGAAAGCGAGGTGTTCCGGCGCTTTGCTTTGACTTTTTCTTTTTTTCTTTTCTCCTGTTGACTTCATCATAACATAACATATCATAGCGAGCGATTCGAGTGAAGCGAGGCGGGACGGGAAATCTCTTCCTAACCCCTTGCGGCATTGGCGGTTTTCTTTTTTCTTTTTCCTTTTTCTTACACATATCCTCATCATCTTCCGTAAACAGTCGAGGGAAAGATGGAAAGCCTGGGTCCGGAAAGACCTACTTGCCTGCTGGTTCGGTGGCTGGACGGATGGATGGGCTTGGGGTGGGTCGGATCGGGATGGGACGGGATGGCATGTTCATGTATATTAGGAGAGGCGGTTGATATATCCTGGGAAACAAACTTGATGGTGTTTGATATTCACTCTTCTGCTTCTGCTTCTGCTTCTTCTTCTTCTTTTTTCCTTCTCTCTGGCTCCGTGATTTGATTTGGTGAGAGGTATGGTGTGGTGAAGTGAAGTGAAGTATACTTTTGGGGTAGGCTTGTGGTTGGTTTGTGTTTAAGGGATGCGTGGTAAATGTACTTGAGAAAGAATTGCGATCAAATTCGTCTGTCATTTATTGAGCTCCTTGCTTATACGCTGCCGACGATCTGGCCATAGACGCCGTAACGACTGGTGGGGTCAATTTTTTTTCTCTTTCCTCCTCGCTAACAGGACCGAAATGTCTCGACTTTTTCCAAAGACGTGGCTACACTTCCCGTACATCAACAAGCGACCGTCCGACCAGCGGTCCGGTTCGCAGAGACTGGGCACACATCTACAGGACCCAAGTGTTGTAGCTGGGGCTCATGAGTTGCCTCAAAGCACAATTTACTCGTCGTCAGAAGAATCCTCTGACTCCTCCTCCTTACTCTCTTCCTCGGATTCCTCATACTCCCGCGTGGGACCGATGCGCGTCCGCGCCACTTGAGTGCTCAGTTGGTTTACTGTCAGCGGTGTCGAGGCGCGCGAGTAACCACGAGCGACGATCGCGGCGTTCGCGCTTGTTGGCAGGGCTTGTCGGGGATTGTAGACTGGCGCTGTTGCGCGGTGGGTGACTGTGCTGTTTGCACGGGTGGCGGCGACGCTGCTGGTTGCCGTTGTCGCCTGTCGTGGATGTTTGAGATCGGAGGAGGCGAGGGAAGGGTGGTGTCTGTGAGGACGTTCGCTGTTGTTGCTGCTGCTACTGTTGTTGTTGCTCTTCTTGCTGCTTTTGTTGTTGTTGCTGGATGTGGGTTGTTGGGTGGGTTTCTTGGGTTGGGGGTGTGGTTGCGTTGTGTTCTTGGTGCCTGTGCGAAGAGCGTCTGGATCTGTTTTGAAAGGTTAGAAGGGTTTCATATTGTTGGCTCTGCTCACGACGAGGCAGACGTTTATCACTCACTGTCTCGCACGAAGGAAGCGTAGTCTGTGGGCCGACGAGTGGTAGTGGCCCATACTCCCATTTGTCCAATGACTTCAGGTTGGCAAGAAGAGCAAGGGGCCGATTGTTTGTGTTTGCATTGAGCCGATTTAGTTGATCTGGAGGTCATGGCAGGCGTTGGTCAAGTATGAAGTGTTCGAGATCGATAGCTAGCCGTACAGTCAACTTGCAGGTATGGTGTTATGCTCAAGTCGGCGGGTCAATGAGATGCCTCCAAGCAGGGCGTAGACCTGTCGCTTTTATATATGCGCCCGGAAGCCTCACGCCAGGAAAAGGGCGCAAGCTCATGCGTACGAGGGCGTCAAGCCGTTCGTCGCCCTTCCTCCCGTCTCCGCGACCACAAGGCTAACGATTCAAGTAATTCATCATGACGCTGAACACAAGCTAGATCATTTTCTGTTCTCCTCGCACATGTCTGTGTGATGGTTCACGTCTCAATGCCACGCAGCCATGACTGCCCGCCCTTTCCCCTGGCAGGTGTGCATTGTCTCGGGGGTGGCTACCGCGAAATCGGGAATGCCGGAAAAGGTAGTACGACCTTGTGGTCGACACAGACTTGATAATGCCTGCTTGTACTGGCGATGTGGGAAGTGGTGTCGTTGGTGCCCAAACATGAAGGCCCGACTCATCATCCTGGGAGGTAAATTTTTAGCGAGACGGGTACGTGCAGTGAGCAATTGAAGTGAGACTCAGGTCGTGCAGACACCAGGAAATCTCACGATCGTGATACGAGATACCCTCGAGGAGCCGAAGGAAGTCACTAGGAACTGGTGCTCTGAGCTGCCAACCCAGCCGCAGATCCCGGCAGGCGTGCAGTGCGGTTCTAGCTGCAGCAGCTCACGAAAGCACATGGGATCGCCCTCAATGGCCTATCAGCCGGCAGCCTGACGAATACAGCCCTGCACGTGCAGCCTGCTGACATGCGCCTCTTGACGCCACTCTAGCTTGACCCGAAGCCCATAGCAGTGGTAGCAGCTAGCTCTGCGCATTTCACGCGGTTACAGGCATCGGGTCGGGAAGTCACCTTGAAAGGGCGCCTGTTGGCGAGTTTAAGCCAACCTCGCAGTTGGCGTTGTACCACCACCGGCTGGCATGAGCATCGTGTGCCCTTCTAGAAGTTGCTTAACCGACTCTTTGAGACGGAGTCGGTCCGGCTAACACGCACCCACTCGTGAAGTGACGTCCTCAGAATCCATGGCTCGTGGCCGCACCAACGAGCAGGAGTCCAGTGATCAGAGAGCCACAGCCCCTGAAAACCATGTGGTGTTGCCACACTTTCAGCTTGAAACGCTGCACGCGCATGTCGAATCACGCGGCCGATTCGACGCCGCCGCCGTCCAGGAACAGGTTTCAGCGTTCCTCAGCCTGGGATTCCCGTGACCCAAGACAAAACAGCGCGCTCGTGCTCGGTGGCGGTGGACACGGCTTGCGAGATGGGTAATTTCTTGATGTGATTCCAGAATACCATAGACTTCAGCCAGCCCTGTGGTTCGGGCCGTTTGTCACTTTTTTTTTGAAAAGGCGCTTATATTGTGCTCATGCAGGTACTGCCGGAATGGCAATCGTAGATGTTCTGATCGCGATAACGTCAGCCGATCCTGCTCAGTCTCGCAATGTCAGGCGCCCAAAAAAGCACTCTGGAAGATGATAGTTCGGCAAAACTTGACTTGGGCATGAATGTTGGATCGCCAGTCACATATGCGCTTGCCGAAAGTGTTTTGGCTTGCGTATTGACAGCTGTTACTCGCCTATCCTGTGCGACCGATATTGAAGCTTATTCTGCTCGAAGCAGCCATAGCAGCAGCGCTTGGACCAGAAGTATAAGGTCGCCAAACCTCGTATTGATCATATACGATTTCACTACAAAATGCGAAGAGAATGGTAATTGGATCCAAGGGAGAAATGATCGACAAGATTGAAGCTGGTCGGATTCACAGCATTGACAATGCGTTCCTGCTTGTCATTAAGCGGTAAGTGCTCATGCGAGGTGTGCTCCAAAAGGCATGGGCGGAGGATTCGATACTATCAGGTGCAAAGATAGCGAGCAACAAGGTGACGGCCACCCAATAAAGAGCTTTGTGCATGATCAGGTCGGGAATAACACCGAGGCCTTCGCGTCTCGTGTGAAGGAATCTGCAGCAAACACAAGTGAGCTCTTCGCTCCAACAGCTTGTACGCTTCCTGAGTAGGCGTCCGCGCCCTAGTTCTGCAGATCTTCTGTCAACAAGGAGCTTGTTGCGTTAGCGATATTCTCGGTGAAGGCGTATGCGTGAAGGTAGGTGCTCCAACGACTGTGTCTTGTCAGGGGGGCGTCATTCTCAATGTCGTGCAGCCAGAATTTTGACCTCACCTCACAGACGCCAAGCACTCTTGTAAGGAGCGTACTCCGACGAACCTGTTGCCTTCTCGGCCTTCAAAGTCTCTCGATGGACTGGGAAGCTGCAACCTCCTGGCACGGGTTCTCACGAACAAAAGCGATCTTGTGAAAAGTTCCTATGCCGACATCGGTCATGTCTGGCAGTGTCAGGTGCCAGCTTCTTGAATATTAATGTACCTAGACAACGACATAGTAGCAAGAAGATATAACCTCCAAAAGCCCGTGACTGCACAATAGCTACCCAGCCATGGCCATACGTAGGGGCTAAAGCCCCCGGTATTCGCAGTTCAAAGTGCCTCTTGCCTCGCTTGCAAGGCCGCAAAACTCGAGCACAACCTCCAGGAGATTGCATGCGCCTTCGCAAAGAAGAGATGTAGTCACGAAAAGCGTCCCATGACCTCGTACATCAATGCTTTCGCGCGTTCCACCCGTTGAGCCGCGGCCTATAAGTGTGCGACGGGTGGAACATGCGATGGTCCGCCCCTGTGGAACTGTGTGCGATCACGTCGGGCATCCCGTGAGTTGGGCTCGCTTCGTTTAGCGAACTCTTGCCATCGAGCGTAGACTTCCGAGGTTTGAGACGAGTCTTGTTCCTGTGCGCAGATAGGGATGGGAAGTCAGGTGTAGTACCAGTTAACGGTAGCATCCTATAGTCTCAGCAACACCGACTCGCGACTTCCTTAGAGCCGACGGTTGGGCAGTACCTTTGAAGGCCATTGAGCCGAGAAAGGCAAACCAATTTCGGCAGGACGCTAAGGTGCAAGCCGTGCTACTGCGAGAGTTTCAATAGAGGGGAAAATGGTGTAAGAACGATGGGCTCAGCGATGAAGTGATGACATGAGCTCCAAAAGGCGAACCAAACAACTTTTCAGTACCTACACGTCCCTGTGGTATAACCATACAAAACACCAACGCCATGCTAGCCCAGCCACCCTGAGCATGTTCCTTGCCAGATCATTGGACGGACTCTACGCCGAGCCGTTAGCCTTCTCCATGTTGGGTCCGAGCTTCTCTCTGCGAGCAGCAACAGCTGAAGCGAGCTCAGCAAGAACCTTCTCGGTGTCCTCCCAGCCAATGCAGGCATCGGTGATCGAAACACCGTACTTCAGACCAGCCTTGCCCTCGGCAGGGACCTTCTGCGCACCCTCGTTGATGTTCGACTCGATCATCACACCCATGATCGCAGTCTCGCCGGCGCGCATCTGAGTGGCGAGGTCCGCGGCAACCTTGGGCTGGTTCTTGTGGTCTTTGTTGGAGTTGCCGTGCGAGCAGTCGACCATGAAGCGCGGGCGGAGGTTCTTGGCTTCCAGGGCCTTCTTGCACTCGGCGATGGAGTCCTTGTCGTAGTTGGTGCCCTTCTTGCCACCGCGGAGGATGACGAAGCAGTCGTCGTTGCCGGCGGTGCCGACGATAGCGACGTTGCCGGGCTTGGTGACGGAGAGGAAGTGGTGAGGGTGCTTGACGGAGCCAATAGCGTCGACGGCCACGCCGAGAGTGCCGTCGGTGCCGTTCTTGAAACCGACGGGGAAAGAGAGACCAGATGCGAGCTCACGGTGGACCTGGGATTCGGTTGTGCGGGCGCCAACAGCGCCGACTGAGAGCAGATCGGCGGTGTACTGAGGGCTGATGGTATCCAGCATCTCGCTGGCCAAAGGCATGCCCTTGGTAGTCAGATCAAGGAACATTTGTCTGGCAGTGCGAAGACCCTTGTTGATGTTGAAAGTGTTGTCGATATCGGGGTCGTTGATCAGGCCCTTCCAGCCAACGGTAGTTCTAGGCTTCTCAAGGTAGCTCCTCATCACAATGAGCAAGTCGTCCTCGTACTTCTTCTTGAGCTCGAGCAGACGGTCGCAGTATTCCAATGCCATGGCAGGGTCGTGGATGGAGCAAGGACCAATGACAACCATGAGTCTCCTCTTCTCGTCCACGCCGTGTACGACCTCGACAGCCTCTTTGCGGGACTTGACGACAGTCTCTCTTGACTTGTCTGTCTGGCGAATTTCATGCTGGAGGAGATCGGGAGGAGTCAAAGGAGTCATGCCGCGGATGCGCCAATCCTCGACACTGTTCTGGTCGCCGACCGACTTGTTTGGGAAGAAGAACTGCATGCATTGTTAGTGGTGTGTTAGCCATAAATAAATTATGGTATCCTTGGTTGAGGGCGAGTGTCAACGTTCAGAATCCAGGATAGTAGCGTACCTCAGCCATGATGAAGGTGATATTCGCAAGCTACAAACAATCAGCGAGACTATGAGAGAGAATGAACCAAGGGATCAGGAACAGGGCCCAAGGGGACAGCGGTACAAAAATATATAGGACGCAATGTCGCACGCAGGATGACTCTGACTGGAATCCAAGACCCCTCAATGGCCAGCGGCGAGCGCCTCAGCGCGCAATGACGTGAGCTTATTATTGCAGGTGAGGAAACGCGCCGACAGAAAGGCCGTCTGGTGCCTCGCAGTCGAACCATCTCGTATTCGAACTTGAGCCCTCGGCGCCAATATCTCTACAACCACAACAATGAACGCGCTTGTAGGGTACGGCAGCAGTGACGAGGAAGAAGAGGATGTTCTACCCCAAAGACCAGCCAAGGTAGGAATATGCTAGTAACCACAACACTGTGAAGACGCGGATGCCTACTAATGACATGTGAACGCTAGATAGCGAAGCTCGACCACAATGCGCCGGACCACCTGACTGCTCCTCTGCAAAGTGAGGATACCCACGAAACACCCACAAGCACCGCAATTGACCACGCAACAGCACCAACCGCCCATCCAGAAGCACACATCGAAACCCAGCCTCTGAAGGCGTCAACACCACACGCAACACCACCTCAAGATGCCGCACCACAAGGCCCAGCACCCGGCCCAACAATACCGTCCTCAAACCCAGTACCACCGCTAGACGAAACCGCAGCCACCGCCTCAGCTCCCGCCATCGACACCGACACCCCCTTCTCACCCTACACCTTCACCCGCCAGCGCCTCCGCGAACTCACCATGCCCCCAGTCCCCAACTTCGACATCCCGGACGCGCCGCCTCAGCCCGCGCACAACAGCGAAGAAGCAGCGACTCTCGCCGCAGTCGCTAAGCAATTCGAGCGGTTCCTCGAATTGAAGAAGCAGGGCGTGCATTTCAACGAGCGCTTGCAGAATTCGACTTCGCTGCGCAATCCGAGCTTGCTGCCGAAGTTGATGGCTTTTGCGGAGATTGCGGAAGAAGATTGCTATGAGAGTACGTTGTCGGCGGAGCTTGCGGTGCCGGCGAGGTGGCCGGAAGACTGCTATGTGGAGAGCTTGGTTAGGCAGAATGAGAGGAGGGAGAGGAAGAGGCTTGCGGAGAGGGAAAAGCTGGAATTTGTGCCGGCGCAAGCGAATGAGGGCAGTGGGAAGTCTACGCCGAACGATGGCAGAAGGAGCAAATTTGATAAAAGATGACAAGAGTTTCCTGGAGATAAATGCTCTGATACAGTCGGTCATATTCTATGTAATCCTATCACTCGTAATACTTTTTGTGTGTCGACTCCTACGACTGCTTGGAGAAGCTTAGCCTTGCAGGGCGCTCTCGGGGAGAGTGGCGACCTTGTCGTTGAAGAGCTTCTCGGCCTGCTTCCAGACACGGACGTTCTGCCAGTCCTTGAGACCGAGCAGACTGGGGAGCAAGTCTGCGCTGAAGGCCTCAGATGCCTCGCGGGGCAACAGACTGGGCAGGTGGTCGATGCTGATGACGCTCAGAGGAAGACCGTTGCTGCCCTCGGGGAGGGACACGGGTACGGTAGGCTCGCTGAAGGTGGTGTTGATGTCGTAGATGGGGATGGGGTTGTGGGGGTTGGTGGTGTCGCAAGAGACGTCGCAGACGACACTCAAGCGGCGAGACTCAGCAGACAGCGACTTGGCGTCGATGAAGGGAGGAATCTTGGCCGAGAGGTAGATGCAGTTGACAAAGACATCAGACTCGATGATCTCCTGGTAAGGGCCAGGCTTGGCGGTGGTCTCTTGGATGTCCCACTTGATGATGTCCTCGAGACCAGCGCGAACGCAAAGGTCGACGGCACCACGGCCGCAACGACCGAGAGCACCGATGACGAGAACGCGAGGGTAGTGGCCGGCCTGTGCCTTGCCCTCCTCGACGGCCTTCTTCACATCATCGATGAGGAGGTGCTCGTTCTCATAGCTCGAGACACTGGGAAGAGGCTTGTCCTTGCCGTTCTTGAGCTGCCAGGCCCAGGTAAGGAGAGCGAGGGCAGCGCCAGCAAAGCCAGCGTGGTAGCCGAATGCTGCAACACGGCGTCCGTTCTCGTCCTCGAGGAACTCAAGGTCAAGAAGAGTTCCCTTGCCCTTGGGGAAGCGGCTGAGGACGGTATCCCAACCACCCTGGTTCTTGTAGCCTGCGTTTGTCAGTATCGTATACTAAGGCAGTTTGGAGAATATGAATATAGTAAGACGAACAGTGTGCGAATTGAACGTGCTGTCTTCAAGTCAGTCATCACGATCAGATGGTGGGGATTGTTGATATAACGAACAGTGTGCTTCAGAGGAAAGTCCTCCTCTGGCAATTCCTTGAGACCAATGACAATGTGGTCACTAGGAGCATCGACCCACGAGCCGGTAGGGACAAGGGATGCACCAGTACCCTCGTACTCTGAGTCTGGGAAGATGCTCAATGGCGACCTCTCGACATTGACTGTGTAGCCGGCATCGACGAGCTTCTTAGCAATCGTAGGCGTGATAGCCGTACGGTGCTCAAGAGGCTTGGTCTCTGCGCGGACGTGAAGGATGTTTGATGGCATGATGTGAGATGTGAATGTGTGTGGATGTATTGATCAACCCAGACAAACAGAACGCCTCCAATGGTCTGTACAAGTAGCCTCCGACTTCGCCAGATGCGTCATATGAGCGCGGGCCCAAAAAATCGACCTTCGGAGGGATGTGAGTCTTGTTGGACCCTTGCTCTCTTCTCTTCGAATCCCTTGGCCGTACCGACAGAACAGGCAAGCGCCCTCCGGCTCGTGCCTTCCCGTGCTGGCTGGCGGCGGTCTGAGCGTCCCCGCGGCAATGCGAGGAAATAAAACTCGCGCGCGCTGTGCCCAATATTCTGCTTTCCTTTCTTTACGAACAACGCAAACAATCAACACTGCCTTTAAAAGCATTTTCGAATCGAGAGCCGCTTCGCGCGATGCTCCATGACGACGAAAACCGTCTGTGCTAGTGGAGAACGACTTTTCAGAGGATCTTGGGTGCCGTCCGCTCCTCGTCTTTTCGACAATGGAGTAGAGGGCAATGATCAGCTGTACAGTCCTTTTTTGAGACAATCCTTTCGCTTGTGAGCATATCTTGTTGTGTGCACGCGAGCTTGTGTAAGCAGATATGCTGTGCTATGTAGTACTTGCATATCTCCTGCACGCCGAATTCGCTCGCGGGATTGAAAGGTCCGATGTAGCGAATTGCTTAGTCCGTAATTTGGTGACTGCCTCTGCTTTGATAGCATTCGGCCAAATGGACATGTGCTCCAGGCAATTCTAGAGCTACTGCTGTACTGTAAGCATTTGTGGTGGTGAAATCGAGGCTCGATCTCGGCGCCGCCGGGCTGACAAGGCGAGATACATGTACCTGCAGCCGTTGCTGACACAAAGTCGCTACGGGTCGGCACAACCTAACTAATTTGTAAGGTATCGTCGTTAATTAAGCTGGCGAGAAGACTATGGAACGCTGCTTGTGTGATAGCGACGATGAATGTATCGAGCGTCGTTGTATATATCAGTCAAGGTCCATAACTTATACCACGTCATCGAACTATTGTATGCTGATACCAGCGCAAATATGGTCAGAAGGAAGCAAAGATCCTGGTATGCTAATTAATAGACTCTCAAGCTATGTTTGAGTTTAAGATACTGACCACTCCTAGTCACCAGTGCCGTGCCCGTCACTTGAGATGCGATATGCAGCAACCAACCTGTGGCCACTGTCGACGTGGAGCTAGAAATTGTAGCAAAGAGTCTGACCACGTTATATTGGGCGATAAAAATGTGGGCATGGTTCGTCGAAGGACTCGGTACGACCTCAGTTTTAATGAAGACCAAACGTGGATAGGTTTGCCTCCAGGTACGCAAGAGTTGAAACCATTGCAAAGATTAACTTCACGCCGGATGGCAGATCTCTCCAGACATGCAACCAGAATACTGAATTGTTTGCACAGTCACCTTTACTGGTGGATCGTTCCCAATCGTAGATGTCGGTCGGATCTCCTCGAACGATCTAGCGAGCGAGAATGTGAACCATGGCAGAGACATTTCCGTGTCGAAATTGAACCTCTCGACACATACCACCCCGGAACAGATATACAGGGCTTCGACTTATACTGGAACGGGGCCTAGTTCGATTATGCTTGACACTACACTGTCACGCCGTCCCAGTAACGCGCTGTGGCCTTTCAAGACTCAGCAAGAGGCTGCTTTGATGAGATACTACGTTACCGATCTGACTCCATGGTTCGATCATTCGGACACTATCAAGCACTTCGGCTCGGTGTTGCCTACTCTAGCCGTCACATGCCCTCCACTGCTCAATGCCATATTCGCAATAGCCTCTCAACATCTCAGCTTGATGGGGAAACTTGACAGCTCCGTTAGTCTTCACTACCAGGACGAGTGCTTCCGCACGCTACTTCCAGACCTCAAGACCAAAGCATTCGAGGCACCCATGCTAGCTGCTGTGAGCATTATTCGCATCACCGTACATATGACTAGTAGGTATCATGGCCTCAGCAGCTCTACATTAATCAGAAACCTAACCTGACTTAGACCGCCCACCCAACCAAGCTGGCATTCACGACACAGTTCTCAATGGCTTCCTAGGCCTCGATATATTAGTCGATGCATGGCGCCAAAATCCATCGTCCACCCTACATGCAGCTCTCTTCATGAATGCGTTACGCTTATACATCCACGTTGCTCTGGTGAACAAACGACCTTTGCCGCAGGCAATCCCCAGCTGCTGCCTTACTTCGAGTATCTGCCCGGATCCTACGGATCCACGGGTGATCAACGCTCGCATCACAATTCTTGTTGCGAGGGTATTGAATTACTGTTACGATACTGAGCCGAAGACACAGCAAAGATGGCATGGTCTGTCCGATGATCTGGCTGAGTGGAAGACCAACTTGCCTGCCTCGTTCCAGCCGATGCTGGAGACACTTGCCACTCCCAGTCAGCCTTTTGGGAATATACTGTTTGCTAACGACGTTCATGGTATGTGGAAATGAGGAGTCGAGATTTACTATTTCTGAAGCTTTACTGAAACCAAGTGTAGCAGCGTCTCACCAATACTATAGCCTCGCGAAGCAGCTGCTCATCAATCATACTCCGAGCCGTGAGAAGCACTTGATGGTACCACTCGATCAGAGTGAGCAACAAGTCGAAACCATCGACCTCCTCCGCCGCGCATGTGCCGTTGCCGAATCCCATACCGACGCAATGGGAATCGTGTTGATGAGCACATTACCTATTCTTGCATGTAAGGATTCGAGATTTCCCATAGAATACCGACGTCTGGAACGTTGCTGACCTGTCCAGACGGCCGTTTATTGCAAGACCGAGAGTCCCAAATGCGAGCTCTGGCAATTCTGCAGAAGGCGCAGAGTAATTTTGCAGCACTCACGCCGCCTGGTACCAACGACAGACTGCGGAAGGACTGGGGATGGGCCGATGGTTCAATGGATGCGATGTGACGCTGGGCTTACTTGTGTTGTTATTGTTCAATTGGTAGAGCGGCTAGACGGTATAGATGTATAGACCTAGAGAACGTTTTGAGTCGGAACGATCGGACTTGGAGATCACCAACTCTGCTTCATCATGCTTGTCGTACTTACGGCCACAAGGCCACCCGACTATCTATAGACTTCTCGTCCATTCGAAATGTCAATCTCATGTCCGGTCTGATATCTTCGAATATGCTCGACAATGATCCCTGTCGCCCCGCAGTCTTGGCGTGTTTTTCCACTCTAATCGCGTCGCGTGTTGGATGACGACAGACTCGTTTTGGCAGCTGTCTGGTTCTACTGTGAAACAGTTCACGACATAATACACATAACGCGGCATCCTGTTCCAATGGTGGCCTGTCCAATATGCGACAAGCCTGTCAAAGAGACAGACATAAATAGACATCTCGACTCCGATTGCCAGTCGTACGTCGAAGAACCATCACCTCCGCCAACAGCCCAGACCCAATCCAAATCCAAAACCGCCAGCTTCTTCTCGACACCCGCCGCGAAAAGATCTAGCAGCTTCAAAGAGCCTCATGCCGGCTCATCGCCAATAGTCAATGGCCACAGCAGCACGCAGCAGACTCCCTCCGCGAGACCGCTCCCACCACCATCTTTCTCCACCCAGATTGCCAATGGCACCAAGCGTCCGACCTCAGACGATGATCGCCCGATTCCACAAGAGCAGAAGGCCAAAAAGTTGAAGAAAAGCCATGCACCGCTAGCAGAGCGTATGCGACCAATATCGCTAGATGAAGTTGCTGGACAAGAGCTTGTGGGGCCAAATGGAGTGCTTCGAGGCTTGATCGTTACGGACAGAGTTCCTTCGATGATTCTGTGGGGAGGGCCGGGGACAGGGAAGACCACAATCGCACGGCTGATTGCACAAACGGCCGGATGTCGCTTTGTAGAGATCAATAGCACATCGAGCGGCGTCGGCGAGTGCAAGAGGTTGTTTGACGAAGCCAAGAATGAAGCTCGTCTTACGGGACGGAAGACCATCATTTTTTGCGATGAGATACACAGGTTCAGCAAAAGTCAGCAGGACGTGTTCCTTGCGCCTGTTGAGGCAGGGCAAGTCACGCTCATTGGAGCTACAACGGAGAACCCTAGCTTCAAAGTTGTGAATGCGCTGTTAAGCCGTTGCAGGACATTCACGCTGGCTAAATTGGAAGACACCGACATTTTTGAGATACTCAAGCGAGCATTGTTCAGAGAAATCCCTGAACTTTCCCCTTCGTCGTCTGCCAGCCCGCAGTCATCTGAAGAGCCAGCTTCCAACTCTTCACCTGCTAACAGCCACCACCTGCTTGTCGAATCGGACTTCTCTCTACTTCACTATCTCGCTGGATTCTCGTCTGGTGACGCACGAACTGCTCTCAACCTCTTAGAGCTAGCGATCGATCTTACAACTAACCCCACTACAACCACCGAGAGCATAAAAGCAGCTTTGACACAAACCCTCGTCTACGACCGCGCAGGCGACCAGCACTACGACACAATATCTGCTTTCCACAAATCCGTCCGCGGCTCCAACGCAGACGCCGCGCTTTACTACTTGGCCCGCATGCTGCAGTCTGGCGAGGATCCATTGTTCATCGCTCGCCGGATGGTTGTGATGGCATCTGAGGATGTTGGTCTGGCCGACAATACCATGCTCTCGCTCGCCACAGCGACATATACAGCAGCTGAGAAGATTGGTATGCCTGAATGCCGCATCAATCTCGGACACTGTGCTGTGGCATTGGCACTGGCGCCAAAATCTGTTCGCGCGTACCGTGGTCTGAACGCGGCTTACGGTGCTCTGAAAGAGCCTGGCGTTGCAGGTCTTCCAGTTCCAGTTCACTTACGCAATGCTCCAACGAAGTTGATGAAAGAAATTGGATACGGCGCGGAGTACAAGTATAACCCAGACTTTGCGAATGGACAAGTCAAGCAGGAGTATTTGCCAGATGGGTTGAGAGAAAGGACCTTCTTAGGTCAGTTGGACCTGGGCGAGAAGGTCGATCCAGAGTTCGAGCCAGAGGAACATGTGAACGGGGTGGCCCATGGCAAGACTGAAGGGTCCAAGGAGCCGTCCGAGCCAAAATCTGCAACCAAGAAGAAGGTCACGTGGAAACTTGATGAGGAACAGGACGAGGAAGACGAGGAAGAAGATGGCTCAGCACTTTTGTTGAATCCAGATGGCGACTGAACGATAAACTGCTGGCGAAGAGCTATTACCAGAGCAACGAGAATGCCACACATGCAGCGTTGAGACATAACAGGTCGACGTGCAATAGTATTGCTTAGACAGTCGGGAAGTGCAGCGCGCTGTGCCTGGGTCTTATGCCGCGAGCCCGCCTGGAATGTCCCACCCGGAAATAACTCTACTTCGATCCAGCAAGGAATCTTACGAGCTGGCATACCATGTCTGGTGGATAGTACTATGCATTCCGCCGGCGCCGTGTGAGTATCCAATGGCGTCCGACGACAACGAGATGCCTGGGCGGACAGAAAATTGGATCATGGCGGGAAATCTGGTCCGCGACTAGGACTGGCGCAAAATGGAGACAGTACTTTTAATTATTGGGGAAATGTCGAGTACTCTCGGAAGGCCTGATGCAATGGGAGAAGATGCGGAGGAAGTGACAATAGCAGATGAACACACCGTATAGAGATGACCATAAAGGGAACATCAACTGAGAAGCACGATTGTAAGTCTCACCAGTCTATTGTTTTGGACGCCGTCATGGGAACTGTGACATTCCGTCTATTGAATAATCGGAACCTCGGAGTTTTCTGCGATGCTACGGAAGCCATGTTCGACGATTCCACGCTTGACGTGTGAACCCAACCTCTGAAGCAATATCACGGAGTGTTAAGATCACCAGTCGCGTCGTGTTCCCGTGACGCCTACCCACTCACCGCTACCTGCATTACCTACATAAGGTATACGCACGATGCTTCACAGCTGCAAGCTGATCACACAATTCCAAATTCCTCTTTCTAATTCGACGCAATCATGAGGCTCACCATCACTCTGGTCACAATCGCATCGCTCGCATCCACAATCACCTGTCAGGATCTCTTCCCTGTGAACGAGCAGGAAATGCAAATATGTCAGGAGAATGTAATGTATCCAATCAAAGCAATTTCACGCGAGGTACCGCTTAACTAACAGGAAGCCAGGCCGGCAAAAGAGAAATAGTTGTTGCTTCTAAAGACACTATCGACAAGTCAGTTGCTTAAAGAATCGTGTGGCATCGATCGTTCGTTCTGGCTGACGACTTCGATTAGCTGTCAAGTAGACTGCGTGTTCACACCTGATATTTTCGAATCGTACAATTCGCCTAACGGCCAGCCCTGCTCTGGAGAAGGAGTTGTAGGAACAGGGAGGTGCAAGGGAGGTGTTTGTAAATTGTGATGGTGCTTTGACGGCATAGGTAATGGGCAGATTGAATAAGAGCGTTTACGTTGCGTACTGCAAGCTTTTTGTCGAACAGTCGGGACCTCGGAATCGTTCTACCACATCAATCCAGAGCGGTGATATTCAGCGACCGCAGCCTGCGATATATCCCATGCGTTATCGTGGAGGATTAAGGTGAACAGGCGCACCGCGGTCCCACCACGCCGACCCGTTCACCGCCACCAGTACTACGTACATATACAGAGCCACGATGCTCAACGGCTTTTACTCTGATCGGTCTATACAGCTCTCGGGAGTGGTGCTTTTTCCACCCATTCGAAACAACCATGAAGCTCACCCTCGCTCTACTTACGGTTGCGTCGCTCGCATCTACGATTTCTGCAGCGCTCAAGGCAAATGAGAACGAAAGAGCCATTTGCGAGGCACAGGTGAGCCCTTGACACCGTCAATCTCCACAGATGGAAACGGAGCTTCTCTAACAATGGATTAGACTAACGGCAGAACGCTCGACGACGCCACAAAAGATCGTCGTCTCAGGTTAGTGCAAAAGCCATGTGTACTACACATAGCTTGAATGAATACTGACTGACGATCCACTAGTTGCCAAGTAGTTTGCGACTACGAGGATGAGAACGGCAATGAGCAGCGAGAAATGTACAATTCACCTGATGATCAGCAATGTGATGATCTTGAGGGCGGAGGGGCAACGGGGACGTGCAAGGACGGCAAGTGTGCTCCTGGGGGGGTTGAATAGATAGCAGACAACTTGCTCGGAGGTCGTGGTTATTGGGTTCGAAGCAGGGCTGTTGTGGTATAACATCATATCAGAAAAAGACTCGTGCAAATTAGATATTGCATTCTTTACAAGCCGGACGTCGATGTCGTGTCATGATGTAACGTTTCGTTTGAACGAAGGGTCAGAAATCGTTGGAGAGCAATCTACCAGAAGAGTTGAGATGACTCATCAGTCGATGAGCTTCACACATCATGAGCACTACAACCCCCCTCCTCAATTACCCAAAGAACTCGCCCTCAACAACTCCCTCCCAACTTCCGCCACTCTCCCAGACACGATGCATAAGCTTCCTCGCTCTCTTAACATGACACATCCCCCACCCCTCAACAGCCTCCAGCCTGTTCTCAAAGATCGCCCGATCAGCCTCCGTCTGCGCCTCACACCCCGCCGTAAACATGGCGAAAAGCAAACAGCTCTCCGCACTTGAGCCCCGTCTGACTTTGCTCAAATTCTCAATGACTTTCGCCACGCAGTCCTGCACATCAGGGTGCGAGTGTGGCAAGTTGAGCACGCGTCGGGAGACGTGGATCATGCCCGCCCAGTGCGAAGCCTCGTTCGTGGCGAAGATCTCGGCGATATCGCGCTCGCTCATGTCGCGGTAGGTCAGCGAAGGCGAGTCGCCGGGAGCGGAGTGCATGCAGCCGCGGTAGACGCAAGAAGCGCTTGCGGTCAGTCTGTTTTGCAACTCGCGTGCTTTGCGCTCGACGGCTTCGGAAGGACGCCATTCGGGTCGCGGTTGGCGCGTGGTAGGGTCGATGCGCTCTTTGTCACAATCGGCTGCTAGCTCGGCGACTGCGGCGAGAAGAGCGATGCAACGGCCGGAGAAGCCGAAGAAGCAGTCAATTTTGAAGATCTCTTCGTCGTCGCGGTTCACGAGCCACAGGCCACCGCCGTCTTCGAGGTAGGCACCGTAGAGCGGTTGGTCGTGGCGACTGCCGCTTAGGCTGCCAAGGACGTCGAGGTAGGCGAACCAGCGTGAAAGGAAGAAGATAGCTTTATCACGAGCGCCGTTAGCTTTCTGTGCAAGGTGATGTAAGCCGCCAGTTGCGACAATCATCTGGCGTGCGACATGAAGGTGATTCTGCCACGATATAGGTACGGCAAATGTGTTTGGTGATATGATTTCGAGAGATGCGAGCATGATTGCAGTTGCCAGTGGTGCAAGCGATGAAGGATCGGCCGGGTCTGCAACGACTTGGGATGACGGTTCATTTAGTGCTTGCCTCAAGGCTGGCAAAACATCAGACATCCATTCTGCGATGCGATTTGCAGGCTCGGGATGGCCGAGTAGGCGAGAGCGGTGTGAGGCCGAAAAAGCCAGCAGTAAATGGAGTAAGTGGTTGTTTCGGACCGCCATCTGAGGAAGCACGCCTCGCAGCGGATTCTCAGGACAATCATGAGGTACCATAATCCGGGCAGTGTGGTTCAAGAAGTGGTGGAAGTACAGCAAGTTGATTGGGTTGTCAGTCAGCTCTCGTGGCAAAGGTTCCAGGGCACGTGGTATTTTGATCGCCACAGGTTGAGCGTAATATCCGCCGGGCTCGAACGCGATTTGTTTGGGATCCATGTCGCTGTCTGAACTGACTTCTGATACAGCAGCGCTGGTTCTCCGTAAGTCAGGAGAACGTGGTCCAATAGCTGCCATGTCATTATTTCTTGGTATGTCAAGATCTGGCAAGCCGTGGTCGAAGCCGTAAGCCCGCAAGCGACGGCTGTCAGAGCTCGACCACGTGTAGTCAGTGATATCTGAAGGATCGGATAGCAGTGATTTGACCGAAAGCCTGCGCAAATCTGGATGCTCGTGGGAGACAGGTGCTGGTGCAGGCCCAGGGTACGGAGATCCGGAATTCACACTCGACCCCGGAGTGGCTGGTGTATTTACAATGCTGTTGATGCTGTGGGGCGTGAAGTAGTTGGAACCTGGAGTGTGCTCAGACTGAGCCGGGTACTGGGGTACTGCAAACACAGGGCTCTGATGATTTGCGATCGGACTAGCCCTCGGACTCAATCTCGCTCGTTTGTTGCGGTGCTGTGGTGACCAGCTGAAGTCATTAGGTGTTGATGTGGGAGGAGATCGCTCGGCTTGTCCATGCTCCATAAGAGAATTGAAGTGAGGTAGTGATTGTGTATGCTGCAGACTGGCCGGTCGCCGCGGGGCGTTTTCGGCTGCTGGCCTAGGAGCCTGTGGTGGTGGTTGCTGCTGCTGCTGCTGCTGCGGGAATTGGTATTGCTGCTGCGCGAGACGCAATCTAGGATCAAGATGCGCGCCGACAGCATCACCACTGGGTGTTATGTCCGGTGTAGGAGGGAATGACTTGCGACCATTGTTACTGGGTGGTCGCTGCTGTCCCGCGGGTCCAGATGTCACAATGCGCTGAGCGGAAAAGACATGCTCGTGTCCTCCTCCATGTCGCGGCGAAGTGGCGACAGCCCCAGCGGTGGGGTTGGGAGTTGCGACGAATGTGAAGCCACCCGGATCCGCGCCATTTGCATCCTTGTCCTTGCGCGAACGCCCACCCCAGTTCAGACGGATGGAATAGTCGCATGTTTCGCCGGCCTTGGTACAGTTCTGACACGATGGCTTCTCCTCGCCGCACTTGACCTTGCGCGCCTTGCAAGGCCAGCATCCTGTGCGACTGCGCTTCTTGGGCTCTCCGGCACCCTCTTTCTTCGGTCGCGGCATCCCTGCTGCACGCGCCGGCTATTCCTAAGCTCTTTCTGCGAGTCTTTCTGAGTTCGTCCAGATCCAGTCCCAATCGCTCTTCCGGTATGTCCAGTGTCCAGTGTCGTGTGACGCCTCGTCAGGGCCAACTTCAGATCGTCACGACCGCATTGCGAGCGCAAAAGTATTTCGCTGAGGCTGCTTATCTCTGTCTCGCGCGCAAGCGTGTTGTGAGTGGGCCAGGGGAGATTGCCGGCAGTGAACGGTGCGGAGAGGTTGTGGAGTGATGTGGGGAGTAAATCGGTCCGTTCTTGGGATGGAAATCGTTGAGAGGTCGATTACAGGGCACGAATATGCTTGAAGAAGATTACGATGACAATCCCGAACAGGATAAAACACAAGATTGTAAGGTTGGCGAATGTATTGATCAGCGAACCCTACACGGTGCGACTCTACTGCGACTCCGGCTACCGCGATAAGAGGTTGACTCGCTTGGTAAGTGCACTGCGGGGCGAGGCGAGCGCTGATGCAGGGCATACTGAAGATCAATCGGATAGCCGACTTCCGGACAAATTGAGCCTTCTCGTTGGTCGATTATGGCTGAGGATATATTGCTCTGTCTCGTGCGTATAACATCTTCACGGAGACGAAATATGAAGATACCAGGCGACACTTATACACCATATTTGTTGGAGTACCCAAACATGCATGTACATCACTTACATCCGAACCCATGGAATCGGGTTCGCCGCATCTGCACGTGGGCTTGGCACTCATTGACGTCTGACGTCGACGTTTCAAGATTTTGTAGTACTGACGGCATTCGATCCGCTTGGATGTTGTTTGTGCATTTGTTCTGATTTTATTCTAGCACTCTAACTACACTTCTGACTGCACCTCACTTCGTTCTATCGTACCGTCCAGGCATCATGGCGAACAAGGTAGCTCAAGAGCTGATCCAACGGCACCCGCTCCAGCGCCTGGAATCGCCATCGAGAGGTGCCAGTGCTCTTCTTCATGTTAGCAATAATCATTACATCAACACAGAACCTCCACAATATACTAACAACGATCCCAGATCTTCGGCCTAGCCACCTTCGCCTACGCCTTCTCATACCTTGTTCTCAACCCAAACCAAATGTTAGCAAATTCCCATCCGCCAACATCCGCCACTATCAAAGAAAGCATCTAACACGAAAATCCGACAGCAACGAGTCCTACGGCTGGCACTTCCAATATCTAACCATAATAGGCCTGGCTCTCTCAACTCTGACCTTCACCTTTGGCCTCCTCGCAGACATCACGCTCAGCCGACGCCTCTTCGCCGTCAAAAACGCTCTCTCTGTGGCATCAGCGCCAATTGAATGTCTCATTAGCATCCTATATTGGGGTCTCCGCGCTGTAAGTTCCTCCAAAACCAAACACCTCTCTCTTCAAGACCACAAGAAAAGAAAACAAAGAGCTAACACCCACCTCAAGATCGACACCTCCCTCGTCCTCCCCCCCTGGGCCCCCATACTGCTCCTCCGCGACGACTTTTCCTTCCACCTCATCCCCGCCCTCTCCCTCGTCCTCGACCTCCTCTTCTTCTCTCCGCCCTACACCATCGCCGTGCTGCCCGCCCTAGGTCTCTCCGCGTGCATCGCTTTCGGCTACTGGTTCTGGATCGAGCAGTGCTACGCTTACAATCAGTTCTATCCGTACCCGATCTTTGATGTGCTGAGCACGCCTGGACGGGTGGGACTTTTCGCTGCGAGCGCGGGGCTGATGGCGCTTGCTACGGGGGCGTTGGTGTGGCTTTATGGGGTTGTCAATGGGAGGGAGGTTAGGAGCGCGAGGAGTGGGAACGTTAAGGGGGAGTGAGGGGCGGAGATTTAGATGGATTTGGTTACGTGGGACTTCATCGTGGAATGTGATTTGGAGTGCTTGCACGCCACTGGATATTTGAGCAAAATGTTTCAGCATCACCATCACGGCGTGTCTTACAGATATAGTGCAGAGTCGATTTCCCGAATAGACCGGGCTGTGCATATGCACTTTTCAACTTTTTTTTTGGAAACATCGTCGTCTATATATCTATACATATCATCTTACTCCAACACAATGTACTTCCTCAAGTGCTCCGGCACAGCACTCAGCAAGCTCTTGCTCTCCAACCACTTGCGGCTAAACAAGCGATCCGCATACCTATACGCGCCATCGCAAAGAATCGTCACAATCGTGTTGCCAGGTCCAAGCTTAACGGCCAAATCCCTCGCCGCCGCAACGTTCAGCGCACTCGACGCACCCAGGTATAGACCCTCCTCGTGCAAGCACCTGTACACCATCTCAATACTCGACGCATCGGGGATGTGCAGCGCGCCGTCGAGAAGGTCGATGTCGGGCTTCAGGTTGTCTGTCACGCGACCCTGACCGATTCCTTCTGTGATCGAGCCGCCTTTGCGCTCGGTCAACTCGCCGCCGGAGGAGATGTAGGAGTATAGCACTGAGCCGGGAGGGTCGGCGAGCCAGCATTGCACGCGGCCCTCGGAGGCTTCTTTGAGGTAGCGAGTCACGCCGGCGATGGTGCCAGCGGTTCCAGAAGCGCAAGTGAAGGCGTCGAGCTTGCCGCCGGTCTGGGCCCAGATCTCGGGGCCGGTGGTCTCGATGTGGGCTTGCCTGTTGGCAGTGTTGTCGAACTGGTTCGTCCAGACAGCGTTTTCTAGAGACTCGGCGTAGCGGGCGGCCTGGTGGTTGTAGTTCTCTGGGTTCTCGAAGGCGACGGCGGGTACAGGGCGGACGTCTGCGCCGAGCAAGCGCAGCAGGTCGATCTTGCCTTGCGACTGGGTGTTAGGCATATAGATGACGAGGTTGTAGCCCTTGGAGCGGCAGACGTGGGCGAGGCCGATGCCAGTGTTGCCGGCGGTGCCTTCGACTACGGTGCCGCCGGGCTTGAGCAGGCCACGCTTCTCAGCATCCTGAACGACGTAGAGGGCGGCGCGGTCTTTGACGGAGCCACCTGGGTTCTGGAACTCGGCCTTGCCTAGAATCTCGCAGCCGGTTTCCTCGGAGAGAGTCTTCAGGCGGATGAGAGGGGTGTTGCCGATTGCTGAGACGAAGCCGTCCTGGGCCACGCGCTGGGCTTTGGAGATCTCAATGCCGTGGGGGTTCATGCTCTCTGCGGTGGCGGCGAGGGAGGATGCGGAGCGGAAGGCCTGGTGAGAGAAGGCAGGCCTGGAGGCCACTCTCAGGGCATTGCGGGCGAACATTGGAGAGGTGGTAGTGCACTGACTACTGCAAGGTTGGCGTGCTCAGAGGAAGCTCCAACTATTCGGGAGGATGGCAGTGAGATTATCATCCTGGACTATGGCATCATTCGTCCAACGTCCCGAGGTCGGCCAGCCATTCTAGGGTGCAGTCCATACCCTAACCCTGTCTTCAGAGATGCCCGCGGCTTGATGATCATCGGACATGGAAGTTCAGAGGCCATCGCATGCGACCACCCTGGACGTCTTCCATCGTCCACATAACGCTCCGCCACAATGAACCGCTCATCACAACTGCTGGCTGCATTGCCACGAGCCTCGTCGGCTGCCTCTTCGCTGAGTGCGCGCCGTACATCCCGCCTGGCCACAACATTCACTCAATCAAGAAACATCCACAATTCGCCCTCCAACTCGGCCACTCCTCTCCCTCATGTCACAGTCCCCGGCGGACCCCCTGCGCCTCCACAACAACATCCCACCGAAACTCAGGAACGTCTAAACCGCAAACGCCAACAAGCCGAATCCTTCTTAGCAGGTGTCAACTCCCGTCCAGCCGCAGGAAAGCCAGTTTCGCTCCTCAAGAAGCGCTTCTGGAAAGATGTCAGTGTTAAAGAGACGGAGAAGGGATTGGAAGTCTACCTCGATGCCCGCGCCGTGAAGACCGCAGCAAAGGAGTCTCTCGTCCTGCCTCTTGAGAAGCGCGGCCTCGCCACAGCCATCGCATTAGAATGGGACCAGCTATCCTCCGCGCAACAAGCATTGAAGAACGCATACGTCCCTCTGACCTCCGGCGCCTCACGGGCTATGGACATTGTACACGCAGACGCTGCCGGCAACTCAAGTATCCGCGACAGCATCGTAACAATGGCCATGCGCTACCTCTCAACCGATACCCTCCTCTGCTGGGCTCCCGAAGTCAACATCCACGATCCCGCGAACGAGACCCGCAAGCCTCTCCGCGAACGCCAACGCGAGGTCGCAGAGCCCATCATCGGCTACCTGAAATCACACGTCTTCGCCGGCTGCGAAATTAACCCCATCCTTGCGCCGGACAGCATCGTGCCCGTACCACAGCCACAGGCGACAAAAGATGTCATCAAAAGCTGGGTGCAAAATCTGCCGCCTTTCGAGCTCGCAGGTCTCGAGCGTGGTATCCTCGCTACCAAGTCACTTCTGATTGCGACGAGAATCGTGGCCGAGTGGAGCGCGAGCCAGGAGCTTGCTGCTAAGAGGAAGGCTAGTGGCGAGAGGTTCGGTATTGAGGAGGCGACGGAGGCGGCGAGCTTGGAGGTTCTGCATCAGACCGAGCAGTGGGGAGAGGTCGAAGACACACATGATGTCGACAATGCTGATATTAGGAGGCAGTTGGGCACCGTCGTCTTGCTTGTAAGCTAGACGAGTTGTATAGTGTAAGATGATGCATGTGGGCGTGTATATATATGTACAATACCATTGGTATATCCCGATGCCAACTATTATGGTCACTACTTTCTGTGTTATACAAAACTCGAACACTTCTTGGTAGTTGTTGCTGAAACTTGCAATCCCATTTATATATCGTGAGCGTCACCGTGGAATCTAGCAAGGAAGGCTCGACACTAGCGAACCAAACCGCACTCCAGCTGCGACTTCACCATCTCTTAACTTCTCCCCATATGCCAATTCCAACAAGACAAGCCACACGAAGCACTTTTGATTCTCTTCTCTTTGCTTTCTGATTGACATCCTTTCTTGATACTCATACGTATACTTCCAATATTACATCTCCCCATCGTCTCTCAAATGTATCAAAGAGGATTTTCATCCAACAATCTCAAGCGTCACCAAGGCATGAGATCATGTTCCGCATATCGAAACTACTCTCGGAGACTCGCTCCATGAGATTGGGGCAGTGCAAAAGCTGCGAGAAGCCCTCGTCGCAACAACCGAGCCACCGAGCATCGTCGCCAAGTCCATAAACTTGATGGGAGCTTTCTTGGCTTAGATATCGACGTGGGTCCGAGGAGGCTTGATCCGCTACAAACCAAGCTGTGCTTTCTAGGCGCCGTAATATACCGCCGGGAGATGTGTAGAATGAGTATGATGCGTGCGCTGGTCAATCAATCTATCCTATCTTGCAACAAACCGACATCCTGGATGGGCATGCTTGCTGCGGCAAAGCATTACGCGGATGTGTTGGCGGGTGGAAGCAGGGGTACATTTTTGTGATGCTTCTATGGACGTGAATGAGTTTTCCACTCTTTGGCTGGTATCATAGCTTGACCTTGCCTTGTTCTTTGCTTGCATACCCTCTGGTTCTTCCTCCCCATCTATCTGAATATGGGTGGGGTCCTTATGGTTTGGGCGGCTCGTGCTATCCCTGCCGTCCTTATTGGTATTATTGGGTATGTGAGCTGGGTGGTTACGCGGGTCGTGGTTTGTAAGACGTCCTCTCGTTGGTTGTCGGTTCCCGGGAAGCGTCTGCCTTTGACTACCAGCGATTTCGTTCGTAAGCTATCACTGACCCTGAATCACAGATGATAAGTTCTTCCATGTTGGCTCTGTTGGTACCCAAGGGCCAGGATCTGGTGTTGCTATACTGGTGGTCTACTGGATACTGTTCGTCATGGTCACTTCGTCATTCTTCCGCATGCTCTGGACCATCTACCGCAACCCGGGCTATATCGAGAGAGGTTCGAGCAAGCATGCTACCACCCTCAAAGACGGAAAGACCGAGCAAACTTCCCCGAAGTTACTTGAAAGACTGTCATTCCCAGCTCCGACCCTCGACAGCGTTTTGTGCAAGGACATCTTCGTATGCGAATCAGACGGCACGCCCAAATGGTGTTCCACCTGCAAAATCTGGCGTTCCGATCGTTCCCGTCACTGTCGAGAGAAAGACCGATGCGTTCTGAAACTGGACCATTTCTGCCCTTGGGTCGGAGGCATTGTATCAGAGCAATCGATGAAGTACTTCATACTGTTCAACTCGTACACATTTCTCTACACCATTTTTGACTGGGTTCTGGCGGCAGCCTGCATCGCTCAACACGACCGCCAACGGTCTTTGGACGGGAACATCTTGGCAATGTTGATCCTTGGACTTTTCTTCATGGGTCTGACGGGAGGAATTGGTTCTAGTGCGATCCTCAATGCTCTTACCAATCACACTACGGTGGAGAACACTGCCGAGCCTACTGGCCATCGATGGACTATGGCATTGCGAGTCCCCAACGGACGAATTGTCGCTGACAGCGTCCGTACAATTACATTCCCACATGCATGTGCGAACGCAACGAGTCCCGACACACTTCGGAAGTTCCTCGATGATACGGGAGAGAAGTCTTCAACCACATATCTGGATCACAGCTGTGCAAACCAAAAAACCTCATGCACGACACCTGGTCGCACCTTTGCGATCGTCACATCAGACGCATTCGCCAACCCTTGGGACTGCGGTATGTACGAGAACTGGTGCCAGGTGATGGGCCACAATATACTTGGCTGGTTTCTCCCAATTGAGGTCGGCGGGCCGTGGTTTTCGCATCGAGCGTACGTTCCAAGGGATGCCGAAAGTGGCACAACGGACCGTTCGTTCTTCCCAACTGGTGTTGATGTTCAGATCTTGAAAGTGAAAGCGGGCTTGATCGATGTCTCTACTGAGGAGATGAGCGATTATGATGATCGATTGAAGCGCAGGAGGCGCTTTCCGTACTTGCTGGGAGGAGCAGGTGCGCCTAGGGTATGTTTTTTGCCGTATCGCTTTCGAGAGTTGACTAACGTGCGCTCGCAGAGACAATGGGCGGCCTCGCGTGCTGGGCAGCATCTCGATGACACACAGTGATCTAGCCCGATATCATCAAATGCCATCACCAGCATCAACCAACTCTTCACCCAAAATTCTCACGTTCCAACCAACCACCTAACGAGCACGCTGGAATAGTCAAGCAGCCCTCCTACAGCCTCTCAAGTCCAAAACTGCGATTCCCAGTCTTCCTGCCAATTGTCTCGATAGTAAGCAGCGCGGAAAGCCGCAATGTGGTTCGCATTGTAGCGAATCGTCTGCGGCTCGCTTTTGTTCTTCTTGACCTTGCACACGAGCACTTCGCCGTGTTGCTCGTAGAGCCCTTTCTGCAAGACGGCAAAGAACTTCTTGCACACCGGTTTGGGAGGCTTGGGAATGCCGCGCACCCACGCCACGGTTTCTGCGAGAGACTTGCCGACGAACGGCGACCGCCACGTAGCTTCGACGGTGGGCCTCGTGCCTTCGATGAAAGTCGGGCCTTTGAATTCGGGTAGATCTTCATAGTCGTCGTCTGCTAACCATATATCTGATCTCGGGACGCCGAAGTGCTTCATGTTGCCGGCGAGGATGTCGTTGATGGTCTGGCGAGATTTGGGATGTTAGCTTTTGGCATATAACGTAGCTTTGCGTATAGGTTGAGCACGCACTTTCACAGGCATATCATCCAACACAATCAACAGCATCTTATCCATGTAATCATCGTCCTCGTACTGCGGGCCATATTTGAGGAAACGCTTGTGAGGCGTAAACTTCTTGAAATAGTCGTGCCATTTTTCGTAGAATTCTTCTTCGGACATCATGATGGCGGAAAAAAAAATCGATGAAGTAGTAATAACGAATGAACGGATCGATATCTTCTCCGGTCAGTGAAAGAGGGAGTAAAATGTATATATTAGGCAACAGAGGCGACGTTAGAGTGGAAAAGTAGTTAGTCTAAACGCGCCATGCGTTTCACCATCCGCTTCCTTCGTCTCCATCAAACTAGGATCATACCCACACCTGATCCTCCCAATCATCCCTCCAGTTCTCCCTCTCATAAGCAACTAGCCATCCCGTAACCCTCGACGCAGTCCAAAGCAACGTCTGCGGCTCCTCACTACCATCGCCAATCTTACAAATCCGCACCATCCCCCTTTCCTCATACAACTCCTTATCAAGAACAGCGAAGAACGCCTTGCACACAGCCTTGGGTGGTTTCGGTATATTACGAACCCTTACAGATATCTCTGATAATGACTCTCCGAGGAATGGGGACTGCCATGTGGGAGCTATAGGAGGCTGTGTGCCGGCTACGGCTTTCAAGCCGTTGAAATCGGGGAGAGAGTCGTAGGCTTTGTCGTCTGCGAGGCGGATCATGGAGCGGGGGACGCCGTAGTCTTTGATGTTGGCTGTGAGGATGTTGTTGATTGTCTAGGGTGAGGTCCAATTTAGCTTTGCTCTAGATTCCAGAGCGTAATGGCGCGGTCCGACGGACAACAGATATATAGGGTACGTACCTCTGAAGACACATCATCCACAACGAACAGCATCATCAAATCGCCTTCATAATCGTCCGGATAATGCGGGCCGTACTTGTGGTTCCTCTTGAAGTATTTGCGCCATTTGTGGTAGAATTCTTGTTCGGAGAGCATCTGTGATATTGAAAGTCAAGTAATTAATCTAGAAGCTCTAAACATCTCTCTCGACTATGAACGATGAGGGGGATTTTGAGTTGGAATTCGTGAAACATTAGTGGAGTAGATAGACTAGTTGTTTTGCCGCTTCTGTCAGAAACGTTCGTTTGTTGGCCGAACGACACGACATCGACCAACTTTTCATAGGTATTGAAATTGGCGTGTCCGCATTAAAACAACAACGGGTTCAAACCGTGTGCACACGTATTTCCCAAAAACTTCCGTTTCAGTACCCAACTTAATCTCTTGCCAAGTATCAAAGACAGGATTGTACTTTTTCTTTTAAAAGATATCAATAATCGGAACCATGAAACAGATTCATTCTAGAATGAAGAAGAAGAAGAAAAACGCCTCTCATCGTATCTGCAAACTGTGGTATCGTGTGAAGAAAAGAACTCCCCTTCTAGCCCAGATGACATGCATGCAATCACCTCAAAAACAAATCAGGGATACAAGAAGCGAAGAACAAAAAAAAAACATCCTCCCCCCCCCTCCCCCAAGCTCCATCACAACCAATCAACCAACATCAGCTATCGCTCCCCTCCATCCCCCACCCCGTAAGCTCCAACGCAACATTCAAAACCGTAGTACACACCCAGAGCATAATCAACGCAACGCCAATCCTCTTACTAAGCACCCACTTATTCAACGGCACAAAAACCAACAACCCCACCAACGTAACAAGCAGCGTAATCCCCGTAACAATCAACGTCCTCCCCACCTCGATCTGATACGCCTTATACTTGAGCTGCGAACCCGGGTGTTTGTGCTGGTGGTGGTGCGCGCCCGTGATGAGGATGTAAGAGCCCGACAAGCCGATGCCGAGCAGGATGTTGAGCATGGGCCCGCCGAAGCACGCGGACAGCGCCATGACGGGGTAGCCGAGCTTGGCGACGGTGATGTCGGCGACGAGGTCGCCGAGGGAGTTGCCGACGGCGAAGATGGTGAGGCCCATGATGGCGTGGCTCATGTTGCAGATCACCGCGAGCGCTTTGAGGGCGCCGACGACTTGCGAGGCGATGGTGGAGATCCAGGCGATGGAGACGACGAAGCCGGCGCCGGAGAGCAGGGAGCGGAGGATGTTTGGGCGGTGGGTTGCGGTTGTGGTGAGGAGGAAGGGGATTAGGAGGATGGTGGAAGCGAGGAGGCAGGAGAGGGTTGGGAGGGTGAGCCAGCTGGGCGGTAGGTCGGAGGGCGATTGAATGTAGAATGAGAACATGCAGAATAATGGTGCGAGGTAGAGTTGGGTCAGAACCAGCCAGCGGTTCCAGTGGCCTGGCCCATTTGGGGTCGGAGAGTTGGGTGCGGCAATGGAGAGCTCACTGAGATGGTCGGGCGTTGCTGACATAAGGTCGTTAGGGTCCAATGCGATTGGAGAGATCGCCTCCTGCGAGACTGTGCCGAAATTGTGACGATTGTGTTGCTCGGTGGCAGTCACCATCGACGCCATGGTCTCGCGCCCACTTGTGCCCATCGAGACACTATTGGTTTGCGAGTGACCTCCCTTGGAAGTCATTGAGCCCTTGAGCGCAGTATTGGCGTCAAGAGTACCCGACGCACTTTGTGAACGACGCGAGTCGTATGATGTTGGCTGAACCAGGAGCTCGTCCTCTTCGTCGTCCTTTTCGCTCTCGACGACGGGCAAGGTGACCGTCAAAAGGAAAACACTGGGAGCAGCCACCACACCGATCATCTTCTCCCAAATACTTTTGTCATGCCAATGATATATGGTGGGGAATAAGGTGGATATCAAGACGCCAGGCGCAGGAAGGATATGGTATGGCCACCATTTAGTTGGTCTGGAAGAAGGATATTCTCGTTCGGCGGCTTGTGACACAGGGAGTGACTCTGGTGAAGCCAACGGGGGAGGGAGGCGTATGCTCGGTGCGCGAGTCGATGTAGCCGAAGCAGGCTCCCAGTACACTGGAAAGGGCGATGTGCTGGGTGTTGAATCGCGTGACCGGCGCTCACGTGGTATTGTGATCTTTGGTAGGTGGCGTGCCTGGGGAACAGTGCGAGGCGAGCGGCTGTCACTCTCAGTGGAGTATCCAGAAAAGCCTGAGTGTCCTGAGCGAGCTGAAAGGTTTGTGTTACTCCTCGATCTCGTCGTGGGGAAGTAGTCGGACTGTTTCCTAAATGCAGCCTTCGCGTCCTCAACCCTCAGATGATCTGATGTATTGCCTTCATCTTCTTCCTCTGGCACTTCTAAAATGGGGAACGTCGGTGTTGGTGCAGACACCTCGACCGAAGGCGTATGAGGAGCGGAGTGGCGGCCTGGGCCTGGAATTTCCAGACGAGGAAGCTTCAGTCCGACGACTCCAGCATGATCAGTGTGATGCCACTCACTCTGGCCGGGCAGCTCTTCTGGTTGGTGGGGGCTGGGAGTTAGTGAGCGAGTTGTGGCATCACTTGCGGTCGCAGCTCGTCCACGCGCTGGGGCGGATTGTGGCACAATCAGAGTTGATCCCTCTGCATCGGGCGCAGCGCTAGTGTCAATCGTGAGCGTGGGAAGTGATTGTCTTGATGCTGATCCAGTAAGGTTTGAGTCGTACTCTGGGCCCAGTAGATCCACGTCAGGGGTGTCCGAGTATCCCCTAGTATCCAGAGGAATTGTTTGAATGTTGCGAGACTTCTGCAGAGAATTGAGCACAGCTTGGAATTCCAATGCACCAACGAGCGAGGGTCGAACAGGTCCAATCGTGTTGCGTCTGGAGCGGACTTGTGGCCGAGATAGTCGCATGTTGCTGTTGAGCTCGCTGATCCACCGGTCTCGTGCCTCTTCCTCCTCATCCTCGTTAGGCTCTTCTTCGCCAGGTGTTGTGATTCCTCGTTCTAGTGCAGCAAAATCCTCTCGGGATGCGCCGCGAGACATGGTTGGTCTCGGTGTTCCAGAGTTGCTTTCCGGATCGTCGTGGTATTCTTCTTCCAGATCCATCTCGTCTCCTGGTGGCAGATAGTGGCCTCTTGCAGCAGCTTGCTTTTCTCTTTCGCGCCTCCGACGACCGATCCACCAATGCCATGCAACCACGAACCCAACGTACACAACGTAATAGATCACCATGGCGATACACTCCCAGAGCTGTAGTCGACCGTCCCACAAGAAAGAAAAGCTGAAGCCCGCAGCCACGATGAAGAATCCCACGTCTCTGACAAAGCTCTTGCGTGCGACGTGGAATGGCTTGATGAGAGCCATGGATCCAGCGACCACCGATGTAATGAATACAGCGGCTCCCATAAGTTCTCCCACGGCCAGACTACCACTGTTTGTGCTCATTGCCGCAAATGTCGAAAAGACGTCCGGGCTTCCATTTCCAAAGGCCAGTAGTGTTACTCCAGCCATGCTCTCACTCATGCCCAGAATGCTCGCGATGGTACTCAAGTTGATGCAGAAGAAGTCGCTCGCAGCTATGCCAATCGTGGAGAATAAGAGTCCTAGCCAGACGATCAAGATCATGAATGCGACAGGTTTGGCGTGCGCGAGCTTGCAGTAGAACAAGTCCAGATAGGCTCCGAACCCGCCCTCATCATCCGGGCAGTGTTTCTTGATGTAGCGACACTGGTCCTTGCTCCGATGTACCAGTCGACATTGCTCTTCCTCGCTCATCAGAGGGTTGACATCTCTTCGTGACGTTAACCATTCAGCGTGGCCTGATTGGTCGCCATCTCGCCGGGCGTAGGCTGCACATGCTGCCAGCAACAAGCCTATAAGTACGACGAGGTAAAAGGCTCGCGCGGCGCGGTAGCTTCTCCTAGCGGGCGATTTTGACATGCGAGAAGTGAGTGTGTTGGTATTTGGATTGTTAGAAGTCCATGAAGCCTGCATGACGCGCCCAGCCTCGGTCCAGCAGTGGTGGGTCCAAGTGTAGGTGGCAGACGTGAGATATGTATGTACAATGCAGCAGGAAGGAATTGTTCAAGCCCTCAGGTAATGTTGGGGCAACCAGGGGCAAATGACAGCATTACCGCATTACCGCATACTTGGATAGTGGGATAGATGGATAGATAGCAGTGAGGCGCAGCAAGCAGAACAGCTCCAGACTCGACAAGAGGGACAAATGGCGCAAGTTAATAATCGGGGGCAAGGTAAGGTATGATTGCCGGCCCGCTTTCGTTACCGCATGGGCGATGAAACTTGGCAGGTGGTGAAGCACTGCCTGTGGTGCTGCTGCTGCTGCTTCTGCTGCTGCTACTGTGCATACGACTACAACTCGGTACTGAGACGAGCCGTGCGGGTGGCGGTGACGCCGATGATGATGCTGCACGAAAGATCGACGGAGTTGAGCGCGCGCGCGCGTGGGGGCGAGAGGCAGCGGGAAAGCAGCCCGCAGCCCTGAGAGAAAGAGAAACACGCGACTTTGCGGGAGCTTGAATTGCACGTGAGAGCCGGCGCGAAGGAGACTCTGGACAAGCCCCGCGGAACAGGCCCGCACCTTTGTTTACTCCAAGCAGCACCACGAAAGCCCTACCAAATAATCCACCAGATGGAACGGCAAAATAATACTCCAACCACAAATCGACATACGCACGCAACCAACCATAATCAGCACCGCGTGCAATCGCGCGTCTCTACATCAATCATGCCGCGCGTCCGCGCCTCTGGAAACCCGCAAGCAGCAGCCTACGCCTCGCCCGTGAAAACAACATCAATACCACTCAACGATGACCGCTCAGAGAAAGCAGCGCGCCTGCAGTCGCGGCACATAGCGCACTCGAAACAACTGGACCAGCTCAAAGCCGCCGCCACACCATTGAAGAAGCGCAGATCATTAGGAGTGGAAGGCCCCGAGACTCCCTCACACGACGATGGAGGGTTCGGCGTGCGCGGCGACGCGGTCACGCCTATGAAGCGTGTGCCTATCCTGGCCAATTTCGAGGAGTGGATGAAGATGGCGACGGACAACAAGATCAATGCGAACAACAGCTGGAATTTTGCGCTTATTGATTATTTTCATGATATGAGCTTGTTGAAGGAGGGAGATCAGATTAACTTCCAAAAAGCGAGTTGCACGCTTGATGGTTGCGTCAAGATTTACACCAGCCGTGTGGACAGCGTTGCGACCGAGACGGGAAAATTGTTGAGCGGTCTGGCAGATAGCGGGAACAAGAAGCGCAAGGGTGATGATGCAGATGCAGATGGCGAAGAGGGTGACGACGATGAAGAAGGCGAGGACGGCCAGAAAAAGAAGACCAAGAAGAAGACGCAGCGCTCGGCTGAGGCGACTTTGGTCAACTCTTTTGAACAATTGAGGCTGAAGAAGATGGAGCTGGAGTTTTCTGTGGATCCTCTATTCAAGAAAGCGTCGGCAGACTTCGATGAAGGTGGTGCGAAGGGTCTTCTCCTTAACCACCTGTCCATCGACGGCACAGGCAGGATTGTCTTCGACAGCAGTGACGACGCGCGAGAGGTTGAGGAAACGCGACATGACAGCTTGGAGCCGGAAGGTGAAGACGAGGCAGCAAAAGAGGATGCCACTATTGGTGAACTGGCAGACGCAGACGGGGCAGTCAACGTTGCTGCATTGGGCGCACGTTTCTTCCCCAACTTGGACCTCCTGGACGACCAAGATATCTGTCCTTCACTCAAGACTTTTGAGCTTGGAGGTGGCGATGGTGCAATGGATCTCCCTTTCCTGAAGGCTCCTGACAACTGGCGAGACGAGCATCCTGAGAGTGCAGAAGATCACGACGACGACGAAGCAGAAGGATTCGATGGCCCTGCGCCGTTTGATAATGACGATGGTATGGCCATCAACTTTGACGACGATGCGGAGGTAGGATTCGGCGAGGGAGGCGAGGCTTGGGCAAAGGATGCTGCGATTCAACCTCAGATGCGAGTACATAACGTCTCAGCAGATGGAGGCGAAGAAGGCGGCGAGGTGGGCACATTCGACACAGACTCAAACGCATATGGCGTCACATTGCAGCACAGAGAACAAAACGACCACGAAAACATCCTCAACTACTTCGACACGGCGCTACACAAGAACTGGGCGGGCCCAGAACACTGGAAGATTGCGCGAATCAAGGAGGCGAACAAGCCCGCTGCTCCACAACGAGTACGCAAAGAGAAAGAGGCCTTCGAGATTGACTTTGCAGCTCCCATGAGCGGTGAACTTGCAAGCATGCTTTACACAAAAGCTGCAAGCAACGCAGCCATTTCTTTACCCAAGCGCGAATGGCGAAGCAAGACTCGCAACCTTTTGCCCGACGACAAACACTTCAACTCGAAAGACCTGCTCAAGCTCTTCCTCAAGCCTAAAGCCAAACTCGGCGCTAGAAAGGGCCTGAGATCGTTGCCTGCACATGAAGAAGTCGGCGAGGACTACTGGGCGGCGAACGGCGGACCTGCCCCTACAGCCGAAGAAGACGTCAAGGGCGATTACGACGCCAACTTCTTCGCAGATGACAACTTGCCCATGCCTGGCGGCGACATGGACGACGACTCATTCGCCGACGCCCGTGAAGCCTTCTCTCCTGACCTCGATGATGCCGGCATGGCTGCTGGTCCTACTGGACCCGGCATCGATGCTGTTGCCGGCAGCGCGGATCCCGCACAAGAAGGTGCCTTCGGCGCACATCTCATCACACAAAGCAGGAGGTTACGGCCAGAATACGTACAATACGCTCGCGTGGCGAAGAAAGTAGACGTCCGACGACTGAAAGAAGAAATGTGGCGAGGCATCGGCTTCGAAGAAAGGTAAGCTTCCCCTCTCAATCCCCTTACACAGACCTCAAAACATCACGAAGACCACGCACTAACACACACCCCACAGAGAACCCCCTCAACCACAAGCGCCCCAACGTCCACAAATCCCCATCCTCCCCAAAGACGAAACCGGCACTCTCATGTTCACCGACATCATGAACAACCTCTCGCACGTCTACCCCAAAACCCAGCTCGCCGACATCTCCACGTCCTACGGCTTCATCTGCCTCTTGCACTTGGCCAACGAGAAAGGACTGGTGATTGAGAATGTGGACGGCTGGCAGAATTTGACGGTGAAGAGGGATTTCGATGCGCAGGTTGGGGAGGGGGATATTTGATTGCGTGGACATAGGGTTACGATGTATGGTTTTTGGTTTACGTTATGATTTTTGGGTGATGATGGGCGTTTTTCTTGGGGTATGGATATGGATATAGATATCGTCCTTGGGCGCGCTTGGTGATTGTTTTATCAAATGCATTTGCGAAGGCGCTGTTGTACAGCACTTTATCCGCTTTCTCGCTCTCTCTCCCTCTCTCATGTCAAGCTCGTTACTCATCGATCGTCGTGTTCTTGTCCTAACTACTTTGGGCATCGCAGAGCAATCAATCTACGTCGCTGTCTTGCGTACAGCCCGAAGAACGGATCTGGATCTCTCGACATGCTTCTCCTCGCTGTCTTCACAGTGCTGTGCTCACTGTGCTGTTCGCTCCTACCAATGCTCGCGCTGCCTACGGCGTGGGCTTCAGCCTCGGACACCGCTAGACTATGGGTAAGGCTTGGCCTGATCTTCCTGGCGCTGGATTGCAACTGACAGAATGATCCAGTGTCGCCAGCGTGTACTTCGCCGACGGTTCTGTACGGGATATTGCGAAAAGTCCCGGGATCATTGATTTACGGAGAGGCTGTGCTGGAAGGATCGATCATACCCGATCACGTCCGATTTGTCACTCACATCGAAGGTGTTCTAGACATGGTCTGCGGTAATCTCTACGACGACCTGTGCTCGCGCTCCTGGCGGCCGGCATACTGGTCCAACCACGTATTGAACAACCACTTGCCAGTCTGGCTAGGAGGTTCGTCGCCATCTGATCACGCGACGCGAGCTCTGGCCACTATGCTTCGAGCTTTGCAGGCAGCTACCGAATCTGCGCTGGGGAGTGAGGTCCGCGAGGTTTATACCACGACTTTGCTTCCTGTTGGGAAACGACTCGATGATCGTTTGCGGAGGGATATTTGGACGTTGATCCATTGTATGCTGCGGCTGGGTATGCGGCTTTTCGCTCGCTGGATGGGATGGAGATTTTGCTTTCCGTCGAGGGCACTTGTGACAGAGGTTTATGTTACGAAAGAGCCAGTATCTCGTGCGTCTATATCGTTTGGTCATAAGACACGTATGACAACCGTGTACACAAGGTACTCATGCAGTCAGACCATCGATGTATCGACAAAAATACGCCTACCTGCCACGAATGCTCAACCGAGAGCACTTTCGCCTTTGTTGGACAAAAGAGGGTTGTCGGCTCAATACCGCATGCCGTGTATCAAGCCCGGACTTGCATCAGACTCGTCGAACGACTAAGTTCCTTTGCTAACATGGTAGGGTGGGGGTGAGTGTAGTGCAGACAAAAAAGCAAAAGATATGTTGATGAGAGTGGGATTTGAACCCACGCCCTTTCGGACTAGCGATTGTAGTGAACCAGGAGGTAACACCTTAAGCTAGCGCCTTAGACCGCTCGGCCATCTCACCGTTGAATCGAGATGATTCGATAATGTCCGGATGCGCGTGTTGCTGCATAATACTATGCATTGATACTCGACGTATGCAATTGCTCATGCCAAACAATCAATTGCTCTTTGTAACAAGCCTCACCACTTGTGCTAGGCATATCAGAACTCACATTGAGCTCATTGCTAGCATCCATTGGTAGTCTGCGTGTGTTACTCGGAAATGCAAATGGCAAGGCTGATGATCCTTGGGTACAGCCATTGCTGTGATCGAACGACTGAAGTCGACGTCTTGAGATCTTTCATGTTGCTGCTGCACACGCACAAGTCAGCACGATTATACAGCATTCAACGATACGTATGGCCTCACATAGTCATCAGTACCATACATCGGAGCTTGCAGATTGATACATGGATGTTGCATCCACATACTGCACGATTTCATTGACTGAGGACAGACAGGGCGTAGGGTAAGTAGGGTTTTTACCCTATAGTCTAGTTTGCCCACTTCACTCGAAGCGTCTGTATATGTATGCGTTTGGAGTGGAGTTGCCAGTATGCATGTACAATTGGGTTGAGATTCGGACGTGAGTATGCTTGCCTATGGAGCATGACTAGCGGAGAAATTGGAGCTCTACGTGGGTTGCTGTGTAAAACCCGTGCCATCAAACACAGAGACGAACGGGTTGTATTGTTAGCAGGCTATAAGGTACATAATCTCGAATCATGTTTATGCTCTTGACCGCCTCTCTCCAGCATCCAACTACGACTTATCCGAACTCAGAACGATGATGCCGCCGACTCCTCAACCCAACCCCCCCTCGCCACGCCGTCACTGCGGAATAAGCACTTCTGACTTCATAAGAGCAAGTCGCTTGATGGGCAACTCAGCCCGACATTTCTTACACTCGACGAAGCCTTCTCTCTGCGTAAAGAACGCCGGCGTCTTGCACTTCTCGCAGCTGGCCTGCTTCACGACATGAGAGAACCGCAAGGTCGGCAAAGCGCGCAAGTGCAGCCCCAGAGACAACCACGGCGCAGAAGTCATGAGTGTCGCGAAGTGCTTTGGTTGTTGTATGATGAACTCTCTGGCAAAACCACTAAGCAGCCAAGCATCCACCAGAAGGTCGCGCAGTGCCGTGTCGGACTCTGGCAGTTGAAGTTTGTTGATCGCGTGAGTGGCGTTTTCGAGGATTCCGCAACTCGCATCAGGCCCAGAAATGAAACCTTTGAACTTCTCGAGCGCCAGAGTCCTGAGACCGGGAACGTCGTACTTGTCGGCGATGCTGTACATCTGGATGTGGTTCCACAACGCACGCCACGGTATTGGTTCAGTTGGCTTGGTGCGGTCCTCGCCGTTGTAGTAGTCGAAGTTATAGAAGTAGTAAACCATGCGGTCGACCATGCAGTTCATATCCTCCTTCAACTCGATCTTGCGTTCGGCGCCTTCTTTGAACATCCCCGTACAGGCGCGCTCGAAGTACTTGGATTGAGGTGCTATGAAGCAGCGGTGGACGCGGTACTCTTTGCCGTCGCAAAGAATGGCGAAGTCCGAGAACCTACCGTCTTCGAAAAAGCTATTTGTATGATAGTCAGCGTCTACTCGGTCATATCAGACAGCAAGGTTGATTACCTTTGCGCCACAGTGTGGAAGTCGTCCTTCGCACGGGTGGTAGCCATGTCGAGTGTTGGCGTTGAAAATGTTGCAGGATCGGTAGGTGTATCTGCTCGTCATTTGAGCGAGCGAGGGAAGTTCTTTTCGTCTAAAAATGGCAGGAACAGTCGCAAGGAAGGCGCGACTGATGAACGCGCTAAGCCAAGTGAAAGCGCCAACCTCACCCTTTGCTCACCTCAATATGTACCGAGTTGTGTAAACACATATAAAGGTCAGTCATTATAATCGCTATATGTACATCCAAACATAAATCAGCAAATTGGTATCAAGCCCGAACCCATACACCTAGCCTGGTCCCGAGCACGCCTCGCTTCATCATACCCAGACACAAAGTAAAAGAAATCCCCGTCATGAACATTACGCTGTAGTTTTCCGCCCATCTTGTATGCATTCTTTTATCCCATGTACTTCCATTTCATCTAAAAATTCCTCGACGCTGGCACAGTCCTAGGAGGCTCAGTCATAGGGACCGCGCTGTTGTGGCTCGAAGCATCGTTGTACTGTCCACCAGCAGAGTACACAGGTCCACCAAGGTGGTTGCCGGCGCTCTGTGTGTTCATTGCCATCTCGTCGTCCTGAGCGCGAATGGGAGGACCGAAGCGATCCTGCTTGTTGCGGGTGCGGGACATGGGCAGGAAGTCGATGATGAAGCTCCAGACGTAGAAAATGTAGCAGAGAGAGACGATCCACTCGAGAATGGCGGCTTTGTTGACTTGGCTGCCGCGTTCAAGAACACCGAAGGCGATGGCGAGGCCACCCTCCAGGAAGATGAATCCGAGCTTGACCCAGAAGCTGATGGCGAGGATGCGGTGCTCTTTCCAGTGGATACCGAGACGCTGGTATTCGGCGCAAATGAAGATGGCTGAGATGATGTAGCCGCCACTATAAATCTTTGTCAGTAGATGTTCTTGCAGATTGCCTTTTGCGACGGAAAACATACATGAAAACAGCCAGCATAGCCTGGTGGACATTAGGGAAACGCCTCGTGTCGAAAATGGTCAAGAAGATCAATCCAAAGCCGCCAATGATAGCAAAAGCGATGGCAAAGCCAGACAAGATCTTCTCCGTGATGTTGTAGTTCATCACCAGGCGACCCTTGTGTCGGAACCAGCGCTCCATGCAGAAAGTGGCGTTGAAAAGCACAACCATGACTGCGGAGCCAGTGATGAACAATGGCTTGCCCCAGGCAGTCGCACCAAGAGTCGAAATGTACATGATGTGCTGGCCTGGGTTATCCCAAGGATAGCCCGGGTAGCCCTGTGCCGTCCATACACCCAGCATGGCAACGAGAGTGCCTACATCGCATTAGCATCGTTGTTACCAATTATCCTTGTCGACAATGGAAGCGTACCTAGCCATACACATCCCGCAACAAATGGCACGAACCAATACGCCAAACCCAACATCTTGGCTGCGCGCAATAAACAAGTTCGGAGAAGACGCGCAAAGTGGTTTTGGCGCTGTTTATTTACGCCGCTGTCGAAACGTCGAGGGCGCGCTTGTCTGCCAATGGAAATTGAGGTGTTGCTTCGAGATTTGCTCGTGGAGCAGCGAAACAGCGTCCGAAAGAGCAGCAATGGATGGAATTATTCACGACGAAGGCGTTGGCGACGTGAGACTTGGGACTGGTAGTAACAAAATGAATGGCAGATCGCGAGGGCCCAGATGATCGTGCGGACACTGCTGGCGTCATGGGCCAATTTTGCTGAGAAGAGTCTACGTCACGTTTTGCCTTTGGACGGAGGCAAACGGATCGTCCACATTGTTGCTTAGCCTTGATCAAAGCCACACGGCAACCCAAACATCACTTTCCCGGACAGCAAGCTTATGCAACCTGCCAAGTAAATGTATGCATGACGCATTCGCATACAGCGTGGAAGGCTGTGTTTGTACATTTTGCTTATGTAGTCACGACATAGACACATGCACGAAGATTGATCAGCGCGGCGGCTCTTCGACTATGCGGGTGGCTGTGGGTGGCGTTTTCGCTTGCTACGCAAAAGCCGTGAGGGCTGTCCGTTTGATCGGCACGTCTCGAAATTTGGTGAAGAATGCATGTCCTCCGGTGCCCTTCCCAATTTCGGGCAAACCTGCCAGCATCCACCCAGCTGGCTTTATGGGAAACCGTTGAAACTCGATAGTTAGTTGGCGATCTTTGGGCGACTCAGCGTACCCGATCGGCTCGAGTCAGGATGAACCCTCTTCACGTCGCATGAGTCGGTCTTGTATCAGACATGAGTTGGACGTGGGGCTGTTTTGCGTGTGCCTATTGCGTTGTATTACATGACTCTTGGAAGGGTAGGAAGTTTCTGCGCTGTCACCGAATTTCAATAGGACGAGAACGCTATGTAGTATGCATCATGTCCTGCTAACTCATGCCTCTGGTGCTCGAATGCCTAACAGAACATACGACGAAACGCTCAAGTCATGCTGTGGTCATGTAAACCCTCATCGAGAAAGCTCACTTCTTTCCAAATCCTAAGAACTTCTTCATCTTGGCCTCCAGATCACCGCCCTTACCCTTTCCACTGCTCTCTTTCTTCACGCCTTCGGGCTTCGACGCAGAAGAGCTGCCCTCTGCTTGAGGAATAGCTCTGAACGCAGAAAGATCGACGTTCAACTCCTGAGCGTGGCTGCGGTACTCCTCCTTCAAAGCAGGAGCCTGGCGCGCCTGGGTAGATGCCTTTTGCAGCCATGCAAAAGTGACGAGCACCTTGCCTCTGAAGCCGAAATCGCGCACGAGACGTTTGTCGGCGGTGTCTGGTAGGCTCTGATGACCCTTGTTGCCCAAGAACCTGAGCTCGAAAGGTTCTGTGGGGTGTACGAGTGTTTCGCGGACTTTCCTGTACACGTCCGCACTTGTCTCGGAGGCGTTGATGTTCGTTTCGATCATGCTCTGGTCGGGGTAGCGAACACGGACGGTCACATTCAGTACCGTTGCGAGTGCAGCCTGACGTTGAGCCTCTTGTTCTTCAAGCTCCTTGTCTGATAGCAGACGTGTGTTACGACCAGACCGCTCAAGGGCAGCCTGATGCGCCTTGGCGTGGGCGATGCTAGGCTCGAATGTCGATGGATCATCAGGTTCGAGGGCAGCAGCGGGTGTATCGTTGGAAGGAGCACGGTACACCGCGACACCATTGTACAATGCTTGTTGAGGTTGTGGTGCTGGTTCTGCTGGTTGAGGCTGTGTTTCTGACGAAGATGCAATCACGTCGTTCTCCACGACAGGTGCTACTGGGGCGCTCGATGTCATTTCTACGTCCTCATCGTTCGGCTCTGGGCCAGCAGAGCCTTCTAGTGATGTCCCGGCATTATCTGCGGCAGCATCGGGAAGACTTGACATGTTACCGGCTCCAGCAGCATGAGCGCCATGCGCCTCTTGTGTTGCGCCCACGCCACTCTCGCCAGATGGGCCTTCCACCGAAGTGAAGTAGCCGCTGATTTCCTCCATAGCTTCCTCCAGAGGCTGCCCATTGTTCTTGAAGTTCAGACGCATGAGTATGCTGCCGCCGTTGATACCAAGCTGTCCCAGTGTCTTCTGCAAGTCTGTGAATGTTTCGATGGTTCTGCTCATCACATTGATCGATGGTTGCTCGTAGTACAGCCTCAAAGCACCAGAATCCGCTTGTACCGCGCGTTGGGTCAAGTTCAGCTTCCTCTGCGGCTGCCCTGCAACACCTTCCTCAAACTTCCTCAACACCAGCCATATAGATGTAGTGCTAGGGAATTTGTCGGTAAACCGTCCTCCGCCATCGCTCTCAGGTAGCTGCAAAGCCACTGAAACAACGCCAGTCGATCGGCTTGCTTGTGTGAGTTGCAACTTTGCTCCTGGGGAAAGTCCAGAAAGTCGGAATGGTTGTGAAAGATCAACGGGTTTGTTGTTTTGTGTCTTGAGCGCATATGATTCCGGGTTGAGCTTCTTTGCGCGACATGCTTCCTCCAGGACCTCTCTAAGCACCTTGCCCGGGGTGACCTTGATCTGTGTTCTCCTCGCCGCCGAGTCAACGACGAATACTGATGCAGACATGTTCACTCGTGCTGTTGTTCTCTTTCTGCTGCTTCGCCTGCCCTTGCAAGGCTCTCTTGATAATCCCTTAGCACTCGCTGAGCTCTTTCCCTGCGTTCGAGTGCGCGCCTAAGTCGTTCTTCAGCAGCTACTTGACGTTGTGCTTCTTGTGAGGTGCCGCGTAGGAAGGCGAGTATTCTCTTGCCACGGGCGAAGATGAGTGGGGCGACGTATAGGTAGCTTAAGGCGACAACAAGGATGCGTTCGGAGCGGGTCAACGCCAGGCCTGTGAGGTTGCGGTCAGGCATGAGGTTTGGAGTGTCAATAAGTAAGGCTAGAGCCTACTGTGTTGTTGTTGCTGTTATGTGATCGTGGCGCCAAGTGGTGGTGTTATTGTTAGTGAGTGAGTGAGTGAGGCGGCGATTAAGCTGTTGCTTCCATGTCGCTTCCACGTGCTTCTCGACCTTCTTTCGTCAGCACTGGTGGTGCCTGCTCGCTGTGCTTCAGCCCTGGCCCCGCCTCCAGTCGCCGATGACGAGACATCACATCCCACCATCGACAACACCCAAAATACTAAAACAAGAGTCACGTTACAAGCACATCTGGAGTCTGGGATAGAAACAGCCACTCTTGCACAGCTCTTGGACGACATCGTCACTCGCCACTCCTTCTACTGCACACCCACGCCAACGCGGCACAACCACACGCAAAATGTCCCAAACAATCCACATCGACTCTCCGGAGCACTTCACAAACATCCTCTCCTCCAACCGCATCTGCGTAGTGGATTTCTACGCCGATTGGTGTGGTCCATGTAAGGCAATTGCGCCCATCTACGAGCAGCTGTCCGCCCAGCTGTCGCGCCCAGGCACCCTCGCCTTCACAAAGGTCAATGTCGACAACCAGAAGCAGATCGCCCAGACCTACAACATCACCGCGATGCCGACCTTCATGGTCTTCAAGTCTGGCCGTGAGACCAAGCGTATCAAGGGTGCAGACATGAAGGCCTTGGACCAGGCCGTCAAGCAGCTAGCGCAAGAAGCAAGCAGCGCGCCTTCGTCCACAGAGGGTCTCGCCGACCCATTCACTACTGGCGGCAGCTCGGGCTGGATGGGCGCATCGCTGCCCAAAGGATACACGAACGTCAACGAATCCGTGGACAAGCTCAACCTAGACTTCCTCAACCTGGACAGCGAGGCTGGCAACGCAAAGACAATCTTCGAGAACACCAAGCCGAGCTCGCTGGGAGCCAAGGGCAAGTCTGCGGAAGGCAAGAAGGACTGGATCGAGAGCGACACCGATGAGCAGATGATGCTGTTCATGCCCTTCCAGAGCACCATGAAGCTGCACACCCTACAAATTACCTCACTGCCTCCTACCGACAGCGATGACGACGAGACACCTGGTCGCCCACGCACACTTCAGCTGTACACCAACCGCTCGCACACTCTCGGCTTCGACGAGGCGGATAGCGAACCCGTGACGCAGAAGATCGAGCTCAGCGAGGACAGCTGGGACAAGGCCACCGGAACTGCCAAGGTCGAGTTGCGTTTCGTCAAGTTCCAGAACATTTCCAGCTTAGTCATCTTCGTGGTCGACGGTGATGGAGAGGGAGAGAAGACTAGGATCGACAGGATACGTCTGATTGGCGACTCGGGCGAGAAGAAGGCCATGGGTAAGCTTGAGAAGATTGGCGACGAGCAGGGCGAGTAAGAGTGGACAGATACATGTTCTACAAAATCAAAATTGGCTCGCTCTCACAGCAAGCGCCTTCTGATGAATGGCAGATAGACTCAATGAAATGAATTTGAACTTGCATTGCACCAAACATCCTTTAAAGTACATTTACGCTCGATGTCCCCATCATTGTTTGTGAGGCTATCTTGAAAGACCAATAGTCATTCTAATGCGAGGTAAAAGACCAGTGTAGCCTTTTGTCACATACCTCCTACTTATGCATTGAACGTCTATAAGTGGAGGATCAAGTCAGGCGAGGTAAGCCGATGTCCCATTATAAGGATTGTTCCCGTCGGCATATGCTCCTCGCACGCGCAGAAGGCTAGCAATGAAGGTCAAATAATACGCATTTTCGTTGGCAGGTCAGTGCCGACATTCAGGAGTTTGACCTAAGTCAGCTAATAGGACGAGATATCCAACCCAAGGCAGACGGTTCGCAGTTTCATAATGTGGTACACGCTTGACGAGTTTCATGGTCGAAATGGTGTTGCATGAAAACCAAAGTCGAGATCTGATAGGCGCCGTAAGATTTGCTATGTATCTATAGCAAATGGTGGTATCGCAGGCTGCTAGGTGCTCATGGTGGGTAGGCATGTAGTCCAGTGGTTTCTTTTCCTCCGATAATGTTGGTGCGTTCGTCTGCGTCGTTTACTGCAAGGCCCTTGGTTTCCTGTGATTAGAGTTGCCCAACCGTGCAAAGCAAAAGGAAATGTGACAAGCAGTGAAGAAATGTAACTTCGTTTCAGGAAGAGATGTGCATTTTCCCTGCTGCTGTCTCAAAGTATCAAACGCTCAGTAAGGCATATGTCATTCCGCTGTATCAAAAGGCTCCCACCGGCCATCCGTAGACTGGCCTGATTGGGAGTGCCGTTGCCATTGACGCCGATACATGTAGCAGGATCCACCCCGGTTGCAACACCTCTCCCATGGTCATCAATCAAACAAGCGCTTAGTGGCCAGCACGCTTGCTCTCGGCGATGACGCGGGTCATCTCGTCAACCTTTCTCTTGCCACGGCCGAAGGTACCGAGCCTCTTCTTCGCGAGCTTGCGCGCGCGCTTGTCCTTGGAGTTGCGGAGGAGTTCGATAACGCGACGCTCGTAGGGGGCGAGGCTGTGCATGGTGGGTTAGTACAAGTCCTGGTGATGTGATCGGGTCCGGTAGGCTCGAGGCCAGGCGACGGTGGTGGGGAAAAGGCGTACCCAGAAACCTCCTTCACGACATCCCTCACGAAAGCGGTGCGCTTGCTGAGGTGGCCCTTGGTGCGCGAGACGCGGGGCTTCACCTGGCGAGGGGTGACCTTCTGTATACACGCAAGCCTGGTCAGCCTGTGTTCCTTTCTTCCAATCCTCTGGTGCGCATCTCTCTCCTCCAAAATGTTTCCTCCTTCATCTTTCTCGGATCGCGTGCGGTGGTGGATTTCGGGGTGGACGTACGTGGCCCTTGTTAAGGCCGATGGCAATGCCGGACTTCTGCTGGACTTCCTTGGGCATCGTGGCGGCGGTCGTTGGTCGATGTCGTCGATGGAGGTGCGGACGTCGAACTCGAATCTTCGCAAGCACCTGAGCCCGCTGGAGCGCGAGTGCGGGAGCAATTTTGGAATGGCTTGGCGCCCGCTTTGCTTTGCTGGAGGCTGATGCCTGAGGTTGCGATGAACTTTTGGGGAGGTAGCAGCAGCGACCGCTTTTGGCTCTGGACTTTTGGACTCCACCTCCACACGCTTTGCCCGTCCTTCAATTGCTGGAGATGACCCTTCTTATCACTTGTTGATCTCCACACATGCTTACTGTTAGGTGCATTAATTCGGTGCAAAGCTCGTCTTCCTCTCGTCTTCACAATTAGCAATATCAATACCATTCTCAATGATCTGCAAGTATAATTGAATTCCCTTAAGGCACGTGATCTATCGTCACGGTCAAAATCGGTCCTAAAGTGGCCGACATGTTCTTACGACCTTCGCCGCAATGAGGGTGCACCTCAGACTCACGCCTTTTGTATATTCTGCACGCTCAATTAAAAGAGTCGCTTTTTCGGCTGTGTTCAGGTGCTTCGGTGCTTGTCATATTGATTCCATCAGGTGAAGTTGTCTAAAAACGTGCCTGCATCTGACACGCTGTTGGTAGCAGACGACCATCAAGAGCATCATTGGCGTTCGTTCACTCCACCTTGAAAAAGCCGATTAGTCATTGCAGCACCAACAGAAGACTAGTCTGCACTGCGGGCACTCCGGTCAGCACTTAGGCATGTAGCTTCTGCCTGAACACATTAAGCAAGCGTGATCAGACAGCAGTCTATAAAGCTGGAGTCCTGAGCAATCGATCGCAATTCACAGACATTCCATCCAGCCCTCGAGTACACCTTGCTTCATTATTGACAACGACTCGAAGTCATCACTGTATCACAGCAGCATCCATCCACCCACCATGTCAGCAAGCCCTACCTTGATCCTGGTACCTGGCTCATGGCATACACCAGCCGTATGGGACAAGGTTGTCGGGTACCTGAATGCACAAAACTTCAAGAGCGTACCCGTCAGCCTACCATCATGCTCCTCCAACCCTTCAGCAACCTTTGGCGACGACATAAAGGCAGTCCGGAAAGCCATCACTGCAGAGACAGAAACAGGACGCGATGTCGTCTTGGTCGTCTGGTCCTACGGTGGCCAAGTCGGCAACAGCGCCATCAAAGGACTTACCAACGCTGAGGACAAAAGCCATGGCCGTGTTCTGGGTGTTGCTCTCATCGCTTCAGGCTTTCCCATGACTGGAGTAGGCTTCCTCGAGGCCACCGGTGGCGTCCCACCCCCATTCATCAGCCTTGATCACGACGCTGGGTTCGCCAATCTTATCGCAGACCCAAGGGAGCTCTTCTATCATGATCTCGACAAATCCGAAGCCGAACATTGGATCCAGCAGCTCACCAAGCAGTCTCTGAAATCTCTGGCCGAAGGAGGCGAGCACGCATACTCAGGATGGAAAGACGTACCAACATGGTATCTGGCAGCAATCGAAGACAGAGCTCTGCCAGTAGAAGCGCAGCGCATGTTTGTGCAAATGGCTCAAGAGCAGGGTGGCGACGTGACCCTTCGCGAGGTCCAAGGAGGTCACGCCGCGATGCTGAGCAAGTCGAAAGAATGCGCAGACTTCGTCATCGAAGCTGCAAGAGCGTTTGCCAGGAAATGAGTCGATTACGAGTCCTATAGACTCCGACAACGACAATATCGAAGTCAAAGTCGTCATGCACTCCCAACGGCCGATTAGGTCGTTTCATGCTGCGAGAACAAGCGATTGGGAAACGGCCGCTCTGCATGGCAGCCGTGGCCTAGCGAGACAGTTGTTGTTGTGCTATACCTCCTTGACGTCTGCATTGCTTAGCTTACAATGAGAGACATGCCGTAGCTTACTCCACTCCTCCACTACCACAACTATTGTCTGCCGAGTCTGTCTGCCCTCCGAGTACTTGCTGCCGACTCCGACAAGATCCCATGACCCATTCTTAGCGAACCCTTGCCGTTAGATCCAAAATAGTCCATCGCACCGAGAAACTGGGAGGGAGGTACAGGGTACAGTAGCACTCCACCCAATTTAACGAAATCCCAATGGCCTGGGTATACCATACCACACCACCTACAGTAGCCCAGCCTCCAAAATGCCTGCAATAATAACACTCGCAGCCTGCAATACAACGACTAAACAAAAACACCCCTCCTCTCCCGTACAGATCCACGGTACGGAGGCAACCGACAAACGCCCCGATTGCTCACGCTTCACGCCTACTGCATGCATGCATTGCACGCCGTGTCGCAATAACAACACACCCTGCCTATCCCAAAGAAGAAGTCCCACACGCCTCACAGCACCCCATCAGTGATCGTCCAGGTCTGAAACACAGCTCGATAGAGGGAGACCCTCCCAGTCGGGGAGCACAATCAGGTATTATTGTCAACATGTAGATATAGCCCTTCCCGTCGAGCCCGTCGCCGTGCGCTCCGAACACCTGAATGTCGTGCATAGTCTATATGCATGCAGGCAGGGCAAAACGCCACTGAGGGCGGAGCGCCGATGCGGCCGAGGATTACGTTTTGTGGCATTTTATGTTGGCTTTTTTTGGTGTATATGTATAATGGGGCAGATCATATGGTTCCAAGGGACAGACGCTATTTGAGGCTGTATGCTGGGTGTATGTATAAGCGGGCTGTGGTATAGGACAAGGGTGGAGAGCGAGCGTCGGCGTTCCCAGCCGTCGGGCTCTTGGGCCGAAGTTCGGGAGGAAGAAGGATTTTTTCGGGGAGTGTTTGGAGGTGAGATGATGACGTGGTTATGGGGTGGTGATGGTTATGGCGTCGGGCGGGTGATATTGGCGGGAGAGGGGGTGGAAGGTGATGGGAAGGTTGAGGATGGGTGATGGATATGCATGTGAGGTGAGGAGGTATGTTGGTGGGAAGATAGAGGGGTATGAGGATTGTGGACAGACGCGGAGAAGGCGATGATGTGAAGGTTTGAACTTTTGTAGTTTGTATGTTTTGGATGAGATACAAGAGATCCCACCAGTAGAATACGTACAACCGAAGGAATGCGAGAAAAACATCGAGGTAACGACCAGCGCGCTCGATGCTTCTCCATCCTCCATCCAATAGGCCAGGCGCCGAAGGGAAAAAATAATCCTCTGCGCGCCATAACCATCCTCCACCAAGAACAGGCAAAAAGAGAAAAACTTGCTTTGAACGATCGCAAGCATAAAAAGTAATGTACAACCGAATCCAACAAGATTGTAAAGAACCCGAAATGGGGTATCGCATCATTTCTCTCCCACTCCCAGATAACAACAGAAATAGGTATCTCCAAGCAAAAAACAAATCCGCAGTTCCGACTAAAAGGTGGTAGTATAGTAATACAAAGCGATCGTGGTAGAATGTAGTGGTGTTTTGTTGTGTTCCAGGACATGCAAAGCGTGGGCTTGCTGTTCCAATGATCTCGCTCCAGTAAAGACGCCAGTTCTCCTTTCTATGATGGTATACCCAACGTAACGACATTAGGTTCGTGGCAAGGAAAGAGAAACGGCTAACAAGCAAAACAAGAAAGGACGAAAGAAAGATGCAGACCAAAAGGTGGTCTACTCGTCCCTCTTGCGCTTCTTGGCCGCCTCCCTGCTGCCAGAGGGGCTGAGCTCGCTGTCGCTGTAGCTGCCAATGCTGCTGGAGCTGGAGCCGTGCACTTGCGAGGCCATGTCGAAGAGCATGGCGCCCATCTCGGCGGAGTCAGGAGAGACACGGTGCTGCTGAGGAAGCTGGTGGTAGGTCTGCTCGCCCTTGGGGGTGATCATGCGGCCGTTGTCACCGCCATTCACACTATCCATTGGCTGGTGCATGTGGGCCTCGGCAGGCTGAGTGAGGACACCCATGACCATGGTACCGGCACCGTGAGTGCGCTGGTGCTGGCTGAGGTTGTCGGAGCGAGAGAACTTCTTGCCGCAGTCGGTGCACTCGAAAGGCTTGTCGTGGGTGTGAAGAGAACGGTAGTGGCGCTTGAGGTGTTCCTGGCGACGGAAGCGGCGAGAGCAGAGGGTGCAGACGAAAGTCTTGGAGGGGTCCTCAGTCAAAGACTGCTTGCGACCACGGCGGGAGGCGTTGCCACTCTGGGAAGGAGTGCCAGCGGCAGACTCAGGGGCTTCAGAGCCTTCGGAGGTAACCTCTGACACCTGCACAGCAGTGTTCTCGGAAGCCTCGGCAGTCTGGTGAAGGTGGGCAGGGGCGTCGCACTTCTTGTTGCACTTGCGCTTGGGCTTAGACACAGCAGCGGAAGAGTACTCAGGGACAGAGTACTGAGAGGTGGCGGGAGAGAAGCTGCCGCTGGCGAACTCCTCGTCGCTGAAGCTCTCCTCGCTGAAGAAGCCGTCATCCTCGACGAGACCAGGAGCCATGTCAAGACGCTGACGCTTGCTGCCATTGAAGTGGACGGGCTCAGGGCCGTTGTAGGTAGCGAAGCCAGCGAACTCATCCTCAACGTCGAGCTCGAAGGGGAGCTCGAAAGTGGGCAGACCACCGAAGTTGGAGAAGTCGGCAGTCTGGGCAATGATGGGCTGTGCCTCGGGCACGTTGCCCTTGAGCATGCTGAGGTCGTCCTCGCCAGCAGAGAATGTGGGAAGAGTGGTGTAGTCAGCGCTGCCGATGCTGAGGTTCCTGGGGTCGCACACCTCGTTCTCGGAGATGACAGACCTGGGAACTGGTGAAGGCGAGGGAGAGAAGCTCTGTGCGGTGCCAGCAGAAAGGTGGTATGAGCCATCAACAGAGGCGGAGCCAGACTGCAGGAACACAGGTGTCATGGGTGGTGAACCAGTCCAGTCACCACCAGCAAGGACTTCGGAGAAGACCTCCTCCTCACAGCCCTCCTTGACGGCAGGGTAAGCAGACATCATGGGGTTGCTGAAGAACATGCCGTTCATGGGAGCTGCCATCATGCCAGAGGCCGGGGTGTCGACGGTGCTGAAGCTGCCAGATGCTGAAAGCGTCGGGGTGGCAGGGAAGTAGGATGTGCAGCTGGTGTCGATGGGCATCATGGCAGGAGGTGACTGCTGGAGCATGATGGTAGGCTTGTGGTGGTGAGCGTGAGGTGATGCGTCAGGTGTAAGCATGGCGTGTGAGATGTAGGCAGGCTGCTGTGCGTATTGCATCTGAGGACCAGCGGAGTGAGGACGCTGCTGGTAAACAGGCTGTTGGTACTGCATCATGTATTCAGGGCTGGGCTGCATGCCGGCGGCAGACAGGTGTCGTTGTTGAGGGTGGAACTGAACGTGTTGTGCGTCACGGTTTTCGGGTGTGTAGTAGTAGAACTGCGGTTGTTGGGCCATGGGAGGCGTAGTGTGCGAGGTGTAGTCCATTATGTTGATATTTCTGTGTGCTGTGGTTTGTTAGCTGTGATGTTCCAAGTTGGCCATGGCATCAGGGTCCACTGACGTGTTGATGATTTTCGATCAGGTTAGTTGGCAGACGAAGCTGGTGTTTCGATTTCGTCGGTTGGTGCGTTAATTACAGATGTGTTGCTGTTGGTTGTATGTACTAGTCCAGGATATGGTTGTGGTAGTCGAAGATGACTGGTTATTGCAAGGTTTCCGGGCGTATGTTATGGATATCAATGCTGGTGTCGAGAGAAGACGTGGTGTCCACAAAAGGGTGTGTGACGGAAGATTGGTATAGCGCTGAAGGACCCCGAAAGGAATGAGAGGTGGACTTCGGATCGAGCAAGAGCTGGTGATCGGGATTAATACCAAGAAAGAAGGACGGGTAGAACGAAGAGAAGGATGACGATAGAAGAATCCAAGGAAGCGAAAGAGCAGCACGATCAGGTTGATAAACCCTGGACCCGGCAGCAAGAGACAATGATGGGGAATGGCGCGAATAAAGAATAGATCGGCGGGAATCCACGACCGCGGGCTGGCGGCCAGGCACACGGGCCCAAGATGGATTAGCCAGGTACGAAGGCTAGTGGCTGCGAGGCCCGGGCACGATTCAAGGTGGGTGGGGCCTGGGGAGGTCGGGACGAGAGAGCTCGGGGCGCCTCTGTCCTCTGCTAGCGCCACTCGGCCTGCAGGAACGGAAGGTCAGGTATGGCGCTAGGACAGATATACGCCCATGATTCGCGTTGTCCAACGGCCGCGAGAGGCGCTGCCAGAAGTGGTGGTGGTGCGGTGGGCGAAGCGAGAAGGGCGAGAAAGGCACGAGAGAGGCCAGGCAGAGTGCGCACTAGGCCGTCGAGGCTGTGCCTGTCTGCGTGTGGCCTGCATAGTAGGCTGCATGCATGCATCCGAGGTGTATAGTACCAGACTGGAACTGCTGCTGCCGTGTGGCACAATTGCAGCAGCGCAGCCCAAAATGGAGCTGACGTCGAGCTGCCGCTTTGGGCCGGGCGCTCCGCTTGCTGAGCGACGTGGTGGTGGTAGCAGTGCTTGGTGGCAAGATGCTGTCTTGCAGCAAAAGCAAAGAGCCTGACACCGCAGCCCTCGCACGCCGCCGCCTCCGCCGACGAGGCGCGGGTGAGACAGGCGAGAATAGCAGCGGCACTGGTGTATGTACTGTACTGTAGTCTACTGCTGCAGGCCACGACCAAGGGCCGGTGGGTGGTGGAGGACAGCTGGTCAGGGTGGTGGTGTCTGTGGCCTGGCGGATCGTCCTAGTCGCCGCCGCGTGACGATGTGGCCAGTCATGGGCACCGGCATCGAGTCGCGCTGTGCCGCTGATGGGCACACCGAAATCAAACCGACATTTCTATCACCAGCGTCGATATGGGCCAGGCGAGCAGTCAGTCAATCACTGTCACGAACGCTACCGCGGGACGACAGAGTGGATGTGAGCTTTTGTCATTGCTGATGGCCGTGACTCCATCCAGGCGCGAGCTTGGCCGGAGGCAGGCGCTGAAGAAAAACAATACTGATCCTCCGTTGGCGAGCAGTGTGCGTACACGATTCGTATAGGCTGCCGGGCGCGCCTCTGGGCCAGCCTATGGCCGACAGAGGCCACGCTACAGAGGCGGCGTGAGTGTGCGCCGCACACCACCACCACTGGCAGTCTAGCTAGCACCATTGGCACCACCTCCAGCACAAGGTACAGAGGCGTGAGAGCCACAAGCCAATCTGGGAGTCTAGGTAATCAACGGTTGGAGCTGGCCCAGCAGCTCTGTGAGACGCTGTTTCTGGGGGCGTGGTGGGCGTGGTCGACGCGGCCAGCAGTTGCAGCGTCTACAGGATGTATCGTGCACGCCAGCTCGCGTCATCGTAGTGCAAACGCTCGCCGTCGTTGCCCACGTCTTCTTCTCCATCGTTGTCGTCGTCGTCGCTCACCTCGACAACCAACGTGCTGTAGCCGTCCGTAGCGTAGCGAAGATGCCACCTGAAGCTCTGTGACTCTCTGCTAGTGCTATCCTGTATACAGACAGCATGCACAACGACGGCTAGCCCGCAACACGCTTTATTGCGCAGTACATAGAGTACACAAATCGCCACCGCCTCGGCCGCAAACCATTCTGCGGAGTGTTTTGCAAAGACATGCTCGCGACGTGCATATCGCCGTCGCGTGCTGCAGGCGTGTGAAACAAGCCTCTCATCGCGAGACTGTGAGACGCCTCAGCTGGCCTGGGATCCCTTGTGCCAATCCTCTGCGTGCAGCGCTCCTGCCGGCCACAAGTCGCGGTGCCGCAGATCGCCTTCTCGAAAAGTGCGGCGCGCGGAAGAATGGTGAAACGAAGCGTGCTTCCAACACTGTCCTGTTCTCCACACACCCGCGCACCCTCACCTGGCCACTCACAGCGCCGCGCAGGGCTCAGAGGCCATATCTGTGCCATATCGCCCACCGCCAGCCCATATCAGTGTGCGATCAGCATATAGTCCCCGCCCCGCCCGCGCAGCCTGCTTGCCAGCCTGCTTTGGGCCTCGTCGACGACTACACTCACGCGCTTGCGTCTATAGTACCGCCGTTGCGAGGCAGGAGGGAGGACTGGCCGTGTCTTACTGTCGTCGTCTTCCTCCTCCTCCTCTGTGTCTCCCTACAACGTGGCCCTGAGACACTGCCAGGCTCGGAGGACTAGACACTAGCAGAGGGCGCGCGAGAGCGAGACACGCACGCCACGACTCAACACGGCTGGCCGTCAACGTGCTCTGCTCTGCGGTATAGGGCGAGCGACGAGCGAGGCACCAAAAGCCCGTCGAGAAATTGTCACCTCTCGCTAGCGCCAGGAACGTGGCCGTATCTGGGCGGCACTAATGCAGCCCTCGACCACTCGCTCGGCGTGCAGGTGTGGAAAAGCAAGATGGTCCGACGGAGCACAGTCTACGTCAGAAGCCCTGCCGGGTACCTTGCAGGAGGGCCACCAACTAGTCTGCTGCAGGTTGAGAGTCTGCTATTTACACGAGCTCACCAGCGAGCAGAGTTTCAGTGCCTGCGACGCGCATGCAATCACATCCCCAGAAAATGCAACTTCGCTTGCACCATAACCCTGCTCGCCTTGCTGTCTTCACACACGGGCTCCGGCGGCGCGATTTACAGGGCTTCGCGCACGTGCTCTGTTCTATCTTTCCATCTTCCATCTAGTCCCGACAGCAAGGTCTTCTGCTGCGCTTTACCATTACGTCCCGTCCAGGGTGGTAAATTGCGCTTCTCTCGTGCTTCTACCGACGCCCTTCTGGCGTCGGCAGAATCGCCCGGGGAAATATGATAGCATTATGCAGCTGCTCGAACGGGACAAGGTCGAGGAGACCCTTCACAATAGCCGCGAGTCGATGCGCGCGCCGCTCCATCCCCGACTCACGCCGGATCCACCATCCGCCAGCGAGATATCGACCGGCGACTTCGTGAACCGTGACTACGAGAGTCATGCCACATACAAGCCCGGCATCTACTCGTGACCCTTCCAGCAGCCACACGCAGTCTGGAGCCGGCAAGCGTGGGCAATCTGCTGCCAGCCAGGCGAGAGGCGCCATATTGCTCAGGGCCAAGATTGTGTGCTCTGCTCATACCGGTCGCCCGGCACCTAGAAGGCCCGTAGGTTCTTGCCCGGTTCCTTTCGGCGACGAGCCTGCCTACATGCAGTATAGGGCAGTGAGCATTCGTAATGGTGGCAAAAATGATAATAATACTGATCGTCCTGTGACATGACTGTACAGTACGTACCTTAATGGTGTGTAGACTGCGGATGCAATCTCCGTAGACTTTCGACCGAAAGCAAACCGACGAAGCAGCCGTCACGACTCACGAGACTCTCGGAAAGGTGAGCCGCCGACCTTTTGTCACGATCACACAATACGCTATCGAGGCTATCGAGGCTATCGGTATAGATCTGCTATCAGTGCTGAGAACTCTTGGCCCGCACGAAAGTCGACCGTTGGCAATTCTTTTTCGTTAAAGCGCGCATAGGAGAGACCTCAACAACAGGTGAGGTTGCGTTTAGCTGGGCAGGCTGTGTCTCAGCTACAAACAATAGCTTATGATTTTTTCAGTTCTGTCAAGGGCCCAAGGACCAAGGTCGACGAACCCTCGCCGATGCCGCGTGCCGTGCACCAAAGCTGGAAAGCAAGCAAAAACGCGTGAGAGCGCGACTTGGGACACGTCGAGTCGCGGCTCGAGTGAGACACCACGCGGTCGAACATCGCGTCACCAGCCGAGCCGCAAAACCAGAAGTGGCAGGATGTTTCACACTCAAACTCGATATCGGAAGAATAGGTATAGTCAACACTTCCAAGACAACTCGCCCCCAGAAGCCACGTGGGGAGGCGTCGCATGCCAGGCCCATTGAGGTCCATTCTTGCTATATCGGTCCTCCGCCCCGCATAACAAGTAGATCCTATAGATCGCCTATAAGCCTCACGAACTTCCCTATATGCGACCGTGAAACTTCATCGCGTGCCTGGCTGGGAGATTGCGTTCTGCATGGCAATTGCCTATACCGCCTCCTCTTGAATCCACTTCCACAGCCTTTCGAAGTATGCCTCGCTCACCGGCTCCACCGTGCGTAAGGCTGGGAGCCTGTCTATCGACCGGTGGACAGCAAACGTCTTGCGTCCCGTCGTCGATGCTCCTTCCGTGCCCTCTATACCAGATCGTCCAGCTTCAACCTCCTGATCGCTAGCGTACGCCCGCTTCCAATGCTCCAGCAGCTGCAAAGCAGGGTGTTGGGAACCCTTCGCGGCCAACTGCTCGAGCTTCGCGACCCACGCGGGCGGTGGCAGCGTTTCAAAGTCCTGTCTCTCCTTTACCCATCGGAGGAGCTCTCTCCACTCCGGCTGCGTATGGTAATTGACAACATGGTAAACTTCCAGCCCTTCAGCCTCATCGCCGATTGTACGCTCCTCTGCCCCTTGGATCATCGCAGTCGCGGCCGTGTCTACGGGCAGCCAGTCGAGCACTTCGCCGTCCAGCGCGGGCAGCGCACCGGTCTCTTGGACACTGCTCAACATCAACGGCCACGCCTCCTTTGCGTTCCACACGCCTGTGTCGCTGGCGCCAGCCAGCTGGCCAACGCGGAAGACTCCAACGCGTCCTGCTAGTCGAGGGTGGCCGTTTGCGCGTGCGCAGACGTGCTCTGCGACCCACTTGCTCCTCGAGTATCCCAGCTCACTTGCTGCGGCCGGGTCGTCGACGAGCACCTCAGAAATAGTGGAAGCCGGATATGCCATGACGCTGGCAACGGACGAGCAGAAAGCGATCCTAGGCGCAGGACGAGAGGCCGGCGCAGCGAGAGCCAGAGAGATCAAGTGCGAGAGTCCTCCAATGCTGTCCTTGACGAAACTGCGCAGCTTCATGCGGAAGTTGACTGACCAGGCAACATGCATGATGACGGTCGCCTCGCGAGCAACGGCAGCGTACGTTTCATCGTCCAACCCGAGGCGAGCATCGGCCAGGTGCGCAGGCAACACGACGACTTTGTCGTCAGGATCGTCGGCCAACGCGCGCAATTTGCGATATTCCAACGCTTTGGCGACTCTCTCCTCCGCAGCGTGAGCATCTGCTCCCCGTACCAAACAGTACACCCTGCGGACAGAAGCTAACGAGCGATACTGATCCAGCACGTGAGCGCCTAGGGCACCGGTTGCACCAGTAAGAACCACAACGTCTCTATCATCATCGTTCTTACTGTCGATGTCCCCGTTGGACATGCCATTCTTCGTTTCAGCTTCTTCAGACTGGAAGTTGCTGTACTCTTCGACCAACTGTTTCATCAGCGGCAGCTCATCGTCAGCGTTGCCTCCCGACCCGACGTCCTGGCCATGTCGACGTTTGACAACATAGTCGGCAAGACCGGACACCGTTTGGTAGTCTTCGACCACGGTGATGGGAAGGTCCCGTTTGTCTGCAGGCAACAGTTGGCGTAAACGACCGCGTATCTGCATGCCAGCTACAGAGTCAATGCCGTAGGAGAAGAGATCTGTGTCGTTGGTCAAGCCGGTCTTGCTTGGAGCCACTTTGGAGACAATTGATCTGATCGCTTCGGTCACATCGTCGTCTTTGATGTCGATTTCGTCGCTGCCGTTGGATTCACCATATGCTCCGTCGATCTCTTTGCTGAATCTCTTTTCAGCGGCGCCGCGAAGTATGGTGCCCTTGCTGCTCTTCTCGAGTGGTCGTTCCAGGACAGACATGGCCACGAGCATGCCTTGAGACACCCTTGCGTGATCTTGTGACTCGTTGTTGAGCTTCTCGATTGCTGGCCACAGCTCCTTGATGAAATCGTCGTCGCTCATGTCTTGTGCTTTGGCTGATCTGAATAGCAGGACACCGGGATACGGTTTACCGTTTCCAAAGATCAAGGCGTCTTCCACCAAATCTGTTGTTGAAATCGCTGCCTCCAATGGTGCTGGGTCGAACTTCTTGCCCGTGATAAGCGTCAACTGCGAGTCTGCACGAGAGTGGTATTTCCACGCGCCTTCAATAGTTGGATGGGGCTCGAAGAGATCAGCCGTGGCGAAGGCGCCGTCATCACGGTTCTTCTTCGCCATGTGAGGCCATCCAGGCAGTACTACGAGTTCGCTCAAGTTATCGTTTCGAGCTTCGAAGCGAACGAGGGCTGCGTCAGAGGGCAGGCGCAGGTGCTGCCATTCGCCATCTTTGCTGTAGTCTCTGTGCGAGCTCATCAAGAAACCGCACTCGGCACTGCCGAAACGGGATATGAGATTTACGCCCTGCTTTACGAGCTTGTCTCCGATTTCGGCTGGAAGAGCTGCTCCGCCTACGCCGACCATGGACATCGATTGCAGATGCTTGAGACCAGTAGGATCTGCTTCGAGCATCTGCAGGACGTAGGGGACAGAGCTGAAGTACTTGACTGGTGGTGTGAAAGACTCTCGTGAGGCAGCCTCGGCGGCCACGTCGAGACATCTGACCACGTTTGTTGCGGTGATGGGGACAGCTTTTCCGGGAAACAGCCAGATCAGTGCGCTGCTTGTCCAGGCGCGGAAGAGGTCTGCAATTCCACCATGGTATAGAGGTGTAGTCGTAAATGTGGCATTGTCCTTGCCAGACTCGAATGAGGGCAGCACGCAGACCGCCGCACGATGAGGCTGAGGAATCGGCTTTGGCATTCCAGAGGATGTTCCTGACGTATGGTGAAGGTAAGCTACGTCTGTTTGTTCGACTGCTGAGCTCAGTGGTGGTAGGTCTCCTAGTGGTTGCGACGTGATAGCAGCCAAGGTCTGCCCTTGACTGAAAGGCAGCTCTTGCGCCATGATGGTTGCTCCGTCGTGAGCTGCTGCCTCCTTGGCCAACTCGGCGTAGACCTCATCGTGGAAGAGTATGTTAACCTCGCATTGCTCGCAGAGATTCTTGATCGCTGCTGGCTGGCATTGTGGTGCAATCAAGAGGACCGCGTGGCCAAGCTTCATGAGAGCCAGCCATGTGAAGAGGAACTCCGGCGTGCTCGGGCACAAGAGTCCAACAGTCGAACGTTTCGAGAGCGAATCGGGGTTATCTGACAGCAGTTGCTTTGCTGTGTTGACACTGCCTGTCAGGATCTGTGAGAACGTATAACTCTGATACGTCCATTCGCCTTTCGGGTCTTTGCCTGAAGGAGCTGGGAACCCGACAGCAGGTCTGTCTGGGTTGGCTTTTGCCTGGGCTTCCACGAAATCGTTCACATTGTTCTGTGATTGCTGGTTCCCTATTTCGGCTGCCTGGCCAAGCGTACAAGTGAAGTAAGTAGGCTCCATGTTCTACGTAGCTGTCTGTACTGTGAGTAGCTCAGATGGACGTGAGCTTGTCTTGGGGGCGGGACGGAAGAAATGGTAGAGTCGAATACCTACATACGCTGTCATAATGGTTGAGCTCATTGCTGTGGTCCCCTCGCGTGTACTCAGATCCACCATAGGTGCCAGATACTCCGTTCCAGATCGCACTAAGCGCTCGGGAGGCTGCTTGTCCACGATCAAATGCTGCATCATGACGTTTGCCATCTGCGGATCTGGACGTCGGAGTTTCGTCCTTGGTTCTTTCCTGGACGCCTCAGGCAGCACACCTTCCTCGGCTCGTCAGACCTGCCCTTCTGATGAGGTCCCTTCAACTCTCGGTCTTTGAATCTTGAATGTTTTCTTATAACAACATATCTTAAGATTAATTCAAAATTTGTACATCATGGCGCCAGCCGAAGAAGCACAGAAGGTGTCCCTCTCTCTGGGCCGCCTGAAAAAGGCACCGGCGCCTACCAACGGCGTCAAGCGCTCTCGCGACGCCTTTCGCGACGACGGCGACGACGACGATGTCGAAGAGCGCGTGTCGAAAGTGTCACACTTCGATCGCAAAGCAGGCGGCGCAGTCGACGAGTCGAATCGCAAAGTCGAAAAGGCACCTCTGGTCATCGCAACACAAGCGAACCGCGACTGGAAAGATGCGGCCAACAAGCGCAGGAGGCAGAAGCATGGATTGCCTGCAGAGGCTGAGATGACAGGAGCTACGGGCGATTCTACAAATGGAACGACTGAGCCTGCGAAGACGTCTGGATTCAACGCCGGCCTTCAAATCCCAAATCGGGATGCGAACGAGGCTCTGGCAGAAGTCGAGCAGACGCAAGAAGTTGCACCTGAGCCCACAGCGGAGGCTTCTGTTGCGCAGAAAACAGTAGACGAGGAAGCTATGGATGCACTACTTGGGCGAACGAAGAAGTCCGAGCTGGTGGTACCCGCCCTCACTGAAGAAGACGTTTTTGACAACGATGTCAAGGAAGCGCCTGACATGGCGACACTGGAAGATTACAATCGGGTACCTGTGGAACAATTCGGAGCTGCGATGCTACGTGGTATGGGCTGGAAAGACGGGGACGGCATTGGATTGAACAAAGGGAAGAAGCAAGAGAAGTCAAAAATACCGGAGCGAAGGCCTGCGTTACTAGGAATTGGCGCCAAAGAAGAAGCTGCGGTAGCACAGGAAATGGGCGCATGGGGCAAAGCCGCGCGAGGAAAGGGTGGGAAGGAGCCGGTGATTTACAATCCCATCTTGCTCAAGGACAAGAAGACTGGAGAGATGTTCACAGAGGAAGAAGCGCAGAAACGACGCGAGAAGGATGAGCGGGAACAATACGAGATGGAGTTTGAGAAGAAAGAGCGAGAGCGGGAAAGAGGTAAGGATCGAGAAAGGGATAGTCGGCGAAGAAGAGATTATGAAGACGATGACCGGGAGAGACGAAGGGAGAAGGATAGAAGGCACGATCGGGGAGACGACAGGCATAGGGATCGTGACAGAGAAAGGAGGAGGCATGATGACAGCGAGGACGAAGAGGAACGCCGTCGCCGTAAAGAGAAAGAGAGACGGCGACGCGAACGTGATGACGACGATTACGACCGCGAGCGCTCAAGGCGCCACGAGAAGGACGGTCACCGACGACGGGACCGGAGTCGCGAATACAGGCGGCGATGATGTCTTCACTGGGAGACTTTGATCAAGCAGAATTTCTGGTACTTGCGGGCTGAACACTATGGAGCTCAACATGAAGACATTGTATTGAACTTAACAAACTGCCTCAAGCATATTGAAACCAGATTCTTGCTAGTGTGTGTCAGAGCCATAAGTTGCTCAATTCATTCTCCCTCGTGCTCATGCTTTTACACAAGGATATCCACCCATCAAGTTACTGATCGTCACGAACAGTGTTCAAAGGTAGCGCGCTATCAACACAAACAAGTATTGACCTTCCATTCTCATCCTTCCATACCTGACTGGCTTGTGCTTGGTCCTCACTCCGCTGGCAACGCCTCGGATCGCTGATCGTACATCGACCACGTTAAACGGCCACTCACCACTTCAAACACATTCCAATTCGCGGATATGACTTTGCACAAATAATGAATGTACTGGCTATATCTTGTCTACTGGTGAGGAGTGGGTGTTGCTGTTCCAGTCGAATTGTGTCCAAGGTTGTGTGCTACTGCATAGATGAAAGTTGATTGAGCGAGCACGAAAGCCCGACTTTCTCAATTCTTCAACCACAACGCGACATTTGGACGCTAAAACAACTAAAAGATCAGAGATTCATGTTAAAATGCATTCCCACTGATCAAAATTGTCAAATAATGTCCTTGTCGCCCAGAGAGACCACGAGACACCGGTCGACGCTAACCCTACTAACCCCAACAACTTATGATCGATCACATGCATCGACGTGGATACTAATCCTTGGCGGAAACGATCGTTCAGATCGCTACTCACACAGAAGGGCACACATGCACTGGCTCCGAGTCCGTCATACCGAGGTAGAAGCATGATGAAACGTCTGTCTGTGTTGGAGCGCTCCATACGAGGCAGGACCCACTGCTGTGCGAGTACAGGGAGTAGTCGTCCACAATGATCAGCCAGTGCACGGACGATAAGACCGAATTAGAGGACCGAAGAGATCGATGGCAAGCAAGGTGTAGTAGAGACAAGATGTATTCGTAAAAGCCATTACTCTTACCCGCAGGCAGACAAGCGTCCAACACATCCACCCCGACGCTATCCCTTCCAAGTCTTACACACAAACTCCCAAAACAAAGTCGAGCCAGAAGACAGCTCGGCCCCCCAAACGCCACGCTATGCACACAAATCTATATTACAGTCAAAACCCAAATATTGGTAAAGGCGGTCTCAACTGTTCGACCGCCCTTCCCAGCCAAAGCAAACCCCCATTCCCTTGAGGTATAGAGAAGAGATGGTGTCCCTTAAGCAACCTGCCCAACCAAACCGATAAACAAAGCTTGCGCTGCAACCTGCAGCGTCCATAGTCCCACTTTCCTGATTCGCCTTGACGTCCTGTCGGCGTCGGTGATGTCTCGCGAGAACGCTTCGTATGTTTCCTTGCTCAGATCGTCGAGCAGGCCAGAGTCGAATATTGTCCACGAACCATCAAATTCGCTTTGTTGCTTGACGACGCGGCAGTGCACCGGGATGAATGCACGTTTCGAGTTGATGTATGCGACAATTGGACGGACGAGGGCGTTGTTGACGTATGACAAATCCTTGGTGAACAAGGGTACCGATGCGCGGACGTCATTTAGGTGGACACGGAGGTCAAAGATGATGAAGCGGGAGTCGGCCGGGTTGTCAGTGCTGGCAATCGGCACTGGAACGTGCGTACGGTAGGCATCAGTAGACGGCTGGTGGTCGTTGTTATCGATCACGTTGTAATCTATGCCTCGGTCCTTGTGTACGTTCGTAACGGTGGCTTCGATGCGGTCGTAAAAGTCGCTCACAACCTTGACAATGCCTAGGTCGTCATCGCGTGGAATCGTGATATCAGCAACGATGTCGACATTTCCCTCTTGGATCCAGCTGAGGGGACCTGCAACACCACGATTGAGGTGGTCGATCTTCAGTCCGTCAAGACGGAGACGGCTCTGCTTTTTCCACTGACTGGGATCGCCCAACGAAGCACCGTCATCCAACGCGACTCCAGTGTGACCGTGCGCTTGCACCGGGTGAATTGTGAAAAGCGAGTTATCGAAAGAGCCACTCATGGTAGTAGCGGAAAGGAAGTCGTAGAACAACCACTGTTTTCTCAACCTTGGAAGTTCGCAGCTGAATATGCTGACCGTGAACGGTCGGAAGTTGTTGGGTTGATAGAGAGTCAGAAGAACATCTGACATCTTAAAGTTGTCGATCTCAAAGTCGCCAATATTGTGTGTGTGGCGATAGCTTTTGGGATCAATTACTTCGTCGGTCCAGTGTACAAAGGTACGATCGACCACACCGCGAACGCCACGCACTTCAACATCTTGCAAGAGTCCCTTGCCGTTGAACCACTTTGTGAACGACAGCGTAACGTTGACCGTATCGAATGTGACATCAAATTGTGTATAATTGGTGTCCTCGTCCGGGTCATACTCGTCCTTGGCGGCTTGGTTTGCTGCTGCTGCTGCGGCCGCTGCTGCAGTTGACGAACCCTTGCTCACAGCTCTCTCACGTGTCCTCGTCTTGCCAGGACGCCTTGAGACAAACACGTGGCGGAAGGTGATTACACCATCTCTCCAAGTGGGCACAATGGCAGATTCAAAGACGACCTTGACGCCCGAAGACTTGGTCAAATATTCGCCGATCCATCTTGCCAGCGTTTCTTGCGCAAAGACAGTGTTGAGAGTGAAGATCAGCAGCGAGAAGAAGGTTGTCGTTCCGATGACAATCCAAAGCACATGTCCCCAGAAAATCCAACTGAGGAAGGCAAAGATTTCATCCACCCTGAAAGGACGCGCAGAACGAATAGAGAACCACTTGAAGCGGACGCCCAATCGTTGCCAGAAGCCAGTAGCTGCTGCTAGTAATTCCTCTTTGGTTGGTCTATGAAGATGAGGAAGGTGATCCAGAAGGTGATGCTTTCCTCCAGCAGCAGCGGCCGGTGTGTGTTTCAACGAATCTGACGCCCTGGAGGCCTCGTCTGCTTTCTGGCCCTCATGCGCCGGTCGGGCTTCAGTGGTGGGTGTCTTGTCGCTCTTCCATCTTTTTTGTGCGGGCCCCACGATCGAATCAGGTCTGGAGGAAAAATGTGACTGGAATCCGGAGTGAAGAGAGCTACTGCTTGATACGCGCAAAGTACGAGGTATGGGCGTGGCAGCGCTTGACCACTGCTTTATCGATCTTGTGATGGGAGCATGACGAGATGCTACCGCGCTATTCCAGATAGCGCGATGCGAGAATGACCAAGGCGACGAAAGCGCCTTGCCTGTATTAATACCACAGGAGGGAGGAGTGAAGCCTCGTAAAGCCGGTGGGCTGGTGATGAAGAAAGTGGGAAGCTGCTTGCGGCCTATCGTCGCGACATGGCGGCTCATTGTATTCTCATTGTGGACAGTCAGACGGCAGAGGAGTGCAGGAGATGCGCGTGGCAGAGAAGTCGATGTGGTTGATTAAAGGCGTGGTGGTGATGAAGAGGGCAGTTCCTGCAGACAAAGGTCGGATGGTGATGAAGCTCTTTCCAACTTCTCTCGACTGGCGCATGTGCATCATGATCGGCTTCTGTTCCGCGGGCCGCCACGCCAGGGAAATCTTCTATCTCTGAGGAACGCTTGGACGAAAGAATTTGGAGGGGATCCAACTTAGTCAATTCTGTACCGACCAACTTTTGCGACCGACAACACATTACCGCTTAACTTGATTTTCGTGCTAGGCAAAGACAAGATAAAGAAAGGAAAAAGAAAACCTATCCGCCAACATGCCTGCACCTACCGCGCTCCAGAGGGCACCCGACGCTCTCGCCGTCGAAGAGACAATCCATGAACCACAGCAGTCAGCAATCGACCAGGACGTCCTCATTCACACCAGCACCCAGCCCGAACCTTTCCAAGAGTCCGCCAACCAAGAGCCCGAGGCCTCAGACAGCATGCAAGTCGACAGCGAGAACCGCCCCGTCTTCGCTCCCGAAGTCGCCTCGCCCACCGCTGCTCGCAAAGAAGAGCGCAAAGTGCGCATCCCACCACACCGCATGACACCTCTCAAGACTGCCTGGCCTAAGATCTACCCGCCTCTCGTTGAGCACCTCGGTCTGCAGCTGCGCATGAACGTGGCCAAGAAGGCCGTCGAGCTGCGCACTTCTTCCCAGACCGTCGACACCGGCGCGCTGCAGAAGGGCACCGACTTCATCACCGCTTTCACACTCGGATTCGACGTCGACGACGCTATCGCGCTCCTCCGTCTCGACGACCTCTACATCGAGACCTTCGAGGTCAAGGACGTCAAGACCCTCAACGGCGAGCACATGAGCAGAGCAGTCGGCCGCATAGCAGGAAAGGACGGCAAAACAAAGTTTGCGATCGAGAACGCTAGCAGGACAAGAATCGTGCTCGCCGACCAGAAGGTGCACATTCTCGGAGGCTTCAAGAACATCCACATCGCTCGCGAGGCCGTCGTGTCTCTCATTCTTGGTAGCCCGCCCAGCAAGGTTTACGGTAACCTTCGCACGGTCGCTGGCAGAATGAAGGAGCGCATGTAGAGTTTTTTGATTCTTTTACGAACAAAGTGGCTATGCTGGCAGGGTTTATTGTGGCATGGTGCTGATGCTTATTATGGGAGGAAGGCAAACAACAAAAAAGCAGATGAAGGCATGATCACATTTAGCGAGGCGTTTTGGCGTGGGGACACAAAAGGCGACATATGAGAAAAAGTCAATTAGAAATCGAATCGATGCCTTTCTGAAGGCCGGTGTCTGTCATGAGCAAATGTTCACATCATGTGTGTCGACGATGAGGCGAGCGCTTAGCTACCTGCCATGTAAAATTGCAAGGTGGAAATATGTGACGCCGCGATCATGTTGTCGGTTACATGTACTAATTGCCATCTAGACTGCTCTAACCCAAGACTCGCGTAGCTGTGCCTTGCTTTCGCTAAAGGCAGTGTAGTGCAACATTTAGGCTGTTGATCATGATGCAGCAGAGTGGCAATCGATGCGAGGCAACATAAAGAAGGTACGATATTACCAGACAAAGAGCGAGGGCACAAGCGCAAAACAGACCACACGTACCATCGGAGACTACAATACACATCACTATCAACCCCAAGAACATCCACTCACCTAGCCATGTCCTTCACACGCTATACAATTTCCATCCCCGATTCCGCCACCATCTGCACAGACTGGCCATCACTCTGCACGCAAAAAGGCAAGCACTGGGACGACAAACTCTTGGACGAAAAATACGGCGGCTACGTAGTCGAAGTCGACGGCGCCATCGTGCTAGCTTGCACAGACGACCTTTGCGCCATAGTCGACGAGAAGAGCAAAGGCCTACACGAATTCACCTTCCACGAGCCTGGCAGTGGCGTGGCCATCTCCAACTATAACATCGATTTGCCGGCTTCTGCTAGGATTTGTACTACCTGGCCAAGTCTTGTGGAAGCTGCTGTGCGGAGGCCGAATGCTGAGGTTGAGAAGAAGTATGGTGGTTATGTGATTGAGGTGGATGGTGTGGTTGCGATCGCGTGTGATGAGGGGTTGTGTGCGGATATTGAGTCGCATCCTTGGGTCTTGGATGAGCTTCGCGAGGAAGTGGCGGAACGAGTTGAGTTGGAGAGTGGGAGGGTTTGAGTTGTTAGGCAAATTGCTGCGTTTCGTTGCGAGGCTTCCAGGCTTTCCTTTTTCAAAAATCTACGCCTATTGCTTTCGAGTTTTAAACGGTATAGATGCAATATCGTTCGCCGTGAGCGTAAGTCGAGTTGCGAGTACGGGCTGCAATATTCTCATACAGATCTCGACGGAGACCTCGACCGCTTGATACACGCGGACTGCACCTCTAATCGTATACTCCTTTGCCTCTTTCAGCATCGGACGCTGCGCACATATCAGCAAAAGAAGCACATCAATCATGTTCATGACCTTCCGCACTACCCAAACGGCTACGCACTTCCCAGACGGCTACGCACTACCCGAACGGCTACGCCCACAGGTATCTTGCATGGGTAAGAGCCGCAAACTAAGCACCAGCTCCACTAATCACGTTGATGCACATCGCCCATATATTGAGAAGCTCTTGACTTCTTGCCCGAGATACATGTTGTAACCAATCCCCTGTGGAGACCGATGCCTCCGATCTCGGAGTGGCCAAGCATTCGCGACCCTAACGTACCTGGAGCCTCGTACAATGCCCCAGCCACACTAATGCAGTGTAACCTGACACTGATATGTAAAACATGAAGTATGCTTGTTCTCCGGTAACGTGCTGCAAGCATACTGACTCGAGGGACAGATCATACCAAGACTTGGCCATTTGACGCGATATGTTTGGGTGGATCAAGTGCGGAGTCGTGCGATAAGTGACGAGCGTACGTCCTCAATGGCTCGCAGGTTGGGATATTCAGGCACGGTGGTCATCATCGGTCGTGATTGCCAACGGAACCTATAAAGGCTACTGCCCATGTGCGTTGAGGGTGATCACGACCAAGCCAAAACGACACAATGAAGTCTAGCATCTGGCATACCTTGCCGCAGGCGTTTCTTGCCGCGACTGCTGTTGCAGACAGTCGTGAAATCGTTCATTTGAAAGGCTATGGAAGCTTCTCCGGTACCTCAATCAACCAGACATACAGCGGAAATGCTCTTCCACACCCCGTCGACGCCTGGCTAGGCATGGACTATGCCACCCAACCAGTGGGAGACCGCCGCTTCAACCAAAGTACCTGGCCTGCTCCTTTCAATGGCACCAAGGCTGCAACATCCTATGGCAAAGCCTGCATTCAAGAGCTTACATCAGCCCTGCCGCTTGGTTTGCAAGACGAGGCTTGTCTCAACTTCAATGTCTACAGGACGCCTGGTGTCCCTTTGGACGAAAAGCTCCCAGTCTTGGTGTGGATTCACGGTGGTTCGTTCTACGCTGGCAGCTACAAGAGTTTCGACGGAGCGTCATTCGCGGCCTCGTCGCCTGCGCCCATTGTTGTGGTGACATTCCACTACCGCGTCAATTCTTTCGGCTCGCTCCCGTCTCAGCTTCTGCTTGATGCTGGGCTCTCCAACATCAACATCCGAGACCAGCGGCTGTTCCTCGAATTTACTCAAAAGCACATTGAGTCCTTTGGCGGAGATTCTGAAAATATCACGATTGGAGGGCGCTCCGCAGGAGGCCACTCTGTGGGCATTCACTACTTCCACAACTATGGCGCTGATGAAAATTCGAAGCCTCTGTTCGCCCGCGCAATCCACCAATCCGGTTCGGTGACTTCTCGCGCCTTCCCGCCATCAGATGCGCCGTTGTACAAGACCCAGTATCAAGAGTACATGGATGCTCTGGGATGTCAGACCAACGCTACTGCTGCCGATACCCTCCACTGTCTTCGCACTGTCGACGCTGACGAGATCCGCAATGTTACGACGACAATCTTTAGGAAGTATGAATTAGCCTGGGCATGGGCATTCCAACCCGTGCAAGGAGGGGAGTTGTTTGAAAAGCCGGGTTCAGAGTCTGGTGTCGATGGCACATTCTTCCACGTCCCAACGATATCCTCCTCGGTAACCGACGAGGCCAGGCTATGGGAGACTGGGGCTTTCGAGACCAACGAGGAGGTCTTAGACTTCTGGCAGAACCTCTCGCCAGCGCTTAATCAGACCGATTTGAAGCTGATCGAAGAGCTCTACCCGGACCCTGCCCAGTACCCAGACTCACCCTACGCCGGATCTCCCAACAGTACTCAGTACGCTCGCTTCCAAGCCGCAGTCTCAGACTACGCCTACATCTGCCCCGGCCAGGAAACAGCCTACCGGACATCCTCCGCCGGTGTTCCCACCTGGAAACTCCACTTCAACACCAACAACAGCTTCCCCTCGTGGCAAGGCATCCCTCACACCTCTGACACGACCTACACTTGGAATGAACCGACAACTCAGTTCCCCGCCATTAGTAAGGTCTACCACAGCTACCTCGCTAGTTTCGTTCTCACGGGTGACCCGAATACTTACCGTAGCGAGGGCAGCCCGGAATGGGGCCAGTACGAGCCGGCGGGCTATGGCATGGAGAGTGAGCCGGGAAAGCAGCTTTTGGTCCAGCCTGGGCCTGGTGGGAACGGTAGTGCGACGACGATTGAGCGTGATGATTCGCGGAGGGAACAGTGTTTGTTTTGGAGAGATCCTGAACGGGCGCCGAGGCTGAATAAGTAGAGTGTAGCCTGAAAGATAGCAGAGTGTCGATGAGAAGCGGAGACTACAGTAGTGTGAATATTGATTACATGATGAATGTAACCAAACATGATATTCACACTTCACTGTCGATTTCCGATGGAGGGAAGCAGTTTGTAAAGATGTGTACATTGAGGACATGGAGATACGCGTTCATTATGGCAGCAACAAAGTTTCATTTTTCAGAGGTCTATTTCAGGTGGAAATAGCCTCCCACGATTCTACCAACATATCTACAGCTCCGCGAATATCTTCTGCAACTCCGCCGCACTCTTCTCCTTGATGCCGAGAAGACTGTTGTCGTTCTTCTCATCCCACAAGTTGCCGTATTCCTTGCTATCAGCGAAAATACTAGTGATGATGAAGCCGAAGAAAGCAGCTCCGATCTGCTCGCCACCTTGAGCGAGCTGCTTGTGTGAAGTCTCGAGCAGCTCCTTCACCGAAGCATCCTGGCGCTGGATCTTGGCGTCTGGCTTCGCCTTCTGCGCGATCTCGATGGCTTCGTTCTGGGAGAGAGCGGCGCTTTGGACGTAAACGGCACGGTTGTGGGTTCCCTCGGGGTGCTTCAGGGTGCCGACGACGGCTTGGGCGACGTCGCTGAGAAGGGTGAAGCTGTGCTTGTCGTTGCCACCGTCGAAGACACGTGTGGGTTCGCCTCTCAGGTTGACCAGGAGGCCAACTTGGATGCCCCAGTCGAGGAACAGACCGTTGGAGATCAGGGTGTAGCTGATGTCGTTGGACTTCTGCTTTAGATAGTCCTGGGTGGTCTTCTTGCCCGCGAAGACGGGCAAAGCAGCGGTATTGGCGTTGCCAGCGATGTTGGAACCAAATTCGGAGGGAATGAAGCGCTTGACACCAGCAGCGATGGCGGCGTCAATCAGTGCTGGCTGCTGGTCGTGCTTGGGGATTGTGGAGACGAAGGCATCCTGGCCTTTCAGAGCAGAGACGAGCGATTCTTGTGAGCTGTAGTCGACTTTGACGGTCTTCACCGCAGATGGCAGGCTGGATGTGTTGCCGCTTTGTGAGAGGACGGTGACTTCGAAGCCTGCATCGACTAGGCTTTTGACAATGGTAGGGCCCAGGTTGCCAGTGGCTCCAGCGATGGCGATCTTTTGGTAAGACATATTTGTTGACGGATGAGGTCGTGAATGTGTGTGTGAGTATGAGTAGTAGTAGTCGGTCTGAGAGATGGATAATGAGTACGAGACACCTTCGAGAGGTCGAGCCCCAACTATATATACTTGTGCCATTGGATAGCGACATTAGATAGCGTGATAGCTTCGAGCATGGTGTCACTACCTGCTGAGCTAAGTGGCTCCTACCTACGAAGGCTTGTTACGAATGCACAGGCGGCATCTGTCCGCCATGCTTTCAAATGCATGCTACATGCCCTCGGCAGATACCGGCAATTATGTTGCGTGATAGAGTGGGAGATGGCGCAGCCAACTTTGCGACGTTCGAGAACTTGTCGCCTTGGGCTGGCTGAGGAATCAGTCGCGGAACAAAGCCGCACGAAGCACCTTGATGACTGTACACTTTACAGCGGCGGCCACAGTAATCTGCCCTTTACATCTGAATCGAAGCAACATCAATGATACCGATAATCATGAAGACTGGTTTGAGGAGAACGGCCGCTTGCGACAAATCACGTATCTTCCCATGGGGACGCTTCTCGGGTTTAAAGTTTGGCAGACTATTTGGGTGGTTGCGAGCTTCCTGACTTCTATTTCCACATTTCAACGTCGACACATTTATCGTATTGTGGCCCTTCTCGTTTGCAACTATCCGCAGTTCAATGCCCAAGGCCTTGCGCTCTCGCGCGATCGACGTCCCGCCAATATCTGGCCGCAGTGTTCTCTCTGATCTTGCGTCCATACCTTGTCATAACGAAGAGACTTGCGTTCCAGACGAACCCGATACCTGCCAGGATACAGTATACCGTCAAGTAATTACTAGACTGCAGCCATGGCGTGATACCAAAATTGATCGCGAACGAAAGAGTATTCCTGATCAGCACGCATGTCGTTACAAGTTGGCTTCCGAGTTCGGGATAGCTGGAGATTGCGTATGTGAGGGCGGCCGAGACGCAAATGGTGCCATTGAGGGCAACAGCGAATTGTGTTATGGCGAGCGCGAACCAGTGGAAGTGGTATGTGACGGCGCAACCGTACAATGCCATGGCGAAAGGCACCAGGAATATGCTTGCGATGAACACGTACAAAGTGTGCTCTGGCTCGGAGATACCGTTGTTGCGACGTGCGAGCCGAAGAGTCAAGATCTTGCTCACTTTTCCAACGTAGAGACCACTGCGAGAGACTCGATGTCAGCGCCAATGCATTGTTGAATATACGGGTAAGTGGGATTCAGCTTACCCGATGATCGTGCCGAGAACTCCACCCGCGTACGCGGCAGAGATAGACGAAGTACTGAATCCGTATTCTGTGGTATATATGGTTCCAATTGTGGCGTTTTGTACGCCTTGCCAAACAAGATTGTTTGCACCATACATCAAACTGCGACATTGATCAGCGAATATGACCATGGTAAACCATTGTTGAGAAATGATAAGACGCACCCAGCGTACACGACTGGTGGATAAGTGAATCCTACAAAAGGTGCGATCATGATGGGAACGAGGCGATTAGGCCGTTTCTTGTCTTTGAACCCAAGCTTGTCCCAATACGTCTTTCGCTGCCAGATGACTTCGCCGACCTCACGGTCTTCTGAATCGCGTGGCTTGATTTCGCCTGATGTTGTCTTCTCGTTAGAAGCCATATCGATATTCGATTTTGGTGCAGGGTAGACATCAGGTTCAGTCGTCGAATTGTTGCTGACATGCTTTCGATCGTAGTTCGTTTCCTCCATGAAAAGGAAGCAATAGACAAAGCCTATGGCGCAGAAGATGGAGCACCACCACAACGTCCAACGCCAGCCCATTCCAACGTTGATAAGACCGGAGACCATTGGTGCAAGCTTTCCGCACATGGAGAGAGACCAGCCATATAGAGCCATGTATTTTGGTCGTTGATGGGCGAACCAGATGTCAGTGACGGAAATCTCTGCCAGAGATTCAACGGGACTGCCAAAAAATCCTAGAAGAATTCTGTTCGCTAGATAAGGTCCGGATGTCGTACACAAAGGAGCTGTAGCCAGAATGATGACGTTTGTGAGGAGGGAGATCAGGTATACTGGTCGTTTTCCATATTGCAATGCAAGCGCTTGCCAGACAATGCAACCTGAGCAGTCAGCAAAGTATCTCAGACATCATGTCGCTATACATTTAATCACATACCCCAACCATAGAACAAGAACTAATGACCAGAATTAGGGACCAAATCACAATCTCACTTAACAGGCTGGTGATGATCCTCAGATTAACATACCATGATTCCCGTTCCATTGTTGATGTCCGTCAAAGTCAACGAGGTACCCTTGCGAATTGGTGTGACAACAGAGTAGACCGCGCTAGAAGGATACGCCGCTGCAATCGTGTATACTAAGATACAACTCGTGGCCAGTAGCTTGCGCTTGAATGTCCAATTGAGAGGGTCTTCCGGGTCCTCGCTGGGACGTGGTACGAGGATGATGTCTTGCTGTCCTTTGCCTTCGGCATGTTTCGATGTCTGCTGTCCTGTGGTGTCGATCAAGCGGACTGTGCCTGGAGGCAAAACGTCCGCAGTAGTGACATCTTCTTGAGATGTGTGTTCAGCGCCCATTGCGATAGAAGGGCTTTCAGGCTTGAGGAAAGACGATGGCAAATCTGGAAGTGAAATGGATGTGTTGCCTCGTCGGCTTTGTACTCGATCGCTCTCTCTGCCGACATTTGGTCCTGACCCCTCTACATAGCTATCTGATATGGCAGTGATAAGCTTTGTTTGAGCAACTGAACGTTGGTACCTTGTCTAGACTGTTATCTATGGGGTTCTCCATGTTTGCGGGATAGGAAGCGGGTGAGATCAACGTTGAGCAGTGCAATAATGAGACAGTGTGACCACCAACGTTAGAGGATGATACCTCGCCTCCTCATTCACCTATCTGTCAAGCTCGCGGTGGCAGGCGACAGCGACGCGCTACGTTGCCTATCTAACACTACCATGCTAGCCGAATGCGGACCAAGATAGGCCAAGTGGCCACCGCACCCGCGCGCTGTTCAGTATTCCGGGCAAGAATACGGATTCGGGGTTTGAGCATTGATTTCAAGAAATGGAAAGCCGTAGATTGCAGAAGTTGGGAAGGGATGATGAATGTTCAAACGCCGTGATTGATGGTTGATACGGAGCAGGGGGGAGATGAAACACCCGGACCTCTCATGCCGATCACCAAGGGGCTTGCAAGAGTGGCTGGCTCGGCTTGGTCGTACAATCGGACCATTAACTATACAGAAACACCAAAGTCGCACCATATTCTTCCTTCTGGACGTTTGTACACCATACTGGTTCCGGAGAGTCAGATGTACAGTTTCTGGAACAGCAAAACATCTCTGGACTCGCGTTTTCATTTGTTCTAACGTAGTGATACCCTCACGTGCGACCCATGGCTCGTTCGATTTCGGCCAATGCAGCGAGAACCTTCTCGTCTTCCTGGCGACGTCCAACGATTTGTAAGCTTACAGGAGCATCCGCAAACATCTCTGGCGTGTAAAGACTGTGAACCCACGAGTCCTGCGCATTCTTTGGTGTATAGTTGACATCTGCGACATCGAGATCGGGGTCTACACGGGTCACTGGAAACACAACGCCAGGGTAGTCAAGGAGGTTCCAGTGAGCTGTTACCGGAGTAGTCAGCTAATTGCTTCTTTGTATGGCGTATTCGTTTGGATGACAGGAATACTGACATGTGTAGCCCCAGTAACGTGACTTCTCGTGTGGAGTCGCAGCACCGAACGATGGCGGGCAAAGGATGACATCGACTTCCTTGCCTTGTTTACCAGTGTCGTTCCAAGCTTTGGCATACATCGCTCGATATGCATCCCTCTCAGCACACAACTGTGTTTCGTCAGCGGACCTTGGACCTATCAATTCACATTGGTGGCGACTCACCTTCCACAATTCATGCTGCGTTAGTGCCTTGACGCTGGATTGCTCCTGCGCGATCCACTTGGTCAGAGGCAGCACGGGTTCGCCAGATTGCTCGATCAAGTCGAGAACTTCTTTGGCGCCATCTGGCCAGTACAGAGCCGAGACAATCTCCCAGCTTTTTTGGTGGTCAAGCTGCTCGCAGTCCCAATCGACGACTTCCATGCCCGCCTGACGACATTGTGATGCAACTTCTCGCAAGGCCCGGAGCATAGGCGGATGAGGTTTCACAACGCCATCCGTCTGTCTCTCGAGTCAGCGAAGCCGATATATGAGTGGAACTGAGGATCGGTAGAAGACTTACCCACTGTACCGCGATCTTGGGGCGACTGGTAAAACGATACGGCGTCCACTCTTTCACAGTAAGCGATGGGTCGATTCGCCACGGCCTTGCTGACAAGGCGACCTTCATGAAAATCTCCAAAGCATCGCGGTCAACTGCCATTGGGCCCGGACAGGCTCCGATTGTCTCTTTGCCCGCCATTGGAGCTCTCGATCCGATCGTCGATATTCTTTTCTGGGTTGGCCTGCGTGAGTCAGAGATGTGTCGTGTGGAAAAAGCTGTGCTACTCACTTGAACCCGTAGACTCCAACATGAGCGGCTGGACAGCGAATGCTTCCACCTATGTCTCCGCCTATGCCCAATATGCTCCCACGCATACCGAGCAGAGCAGATTCGCCTCCAGTGCTACCTCCGGGGGTAAGGTTGCGGTTGTAAGGATTAACAGTCCGTCCATAGATGTTGCTGGTTGTTTCGAGGTGCATAATTGCTTGAGGTTGCGACGTGCGGCACGTGTATACGACTCCCGCGTCGTACAGTGTGTCCAAGAGTAAGTTTGAACCGTGTGTCTTACCAATCCACGCAACAAACGAAGCTGTCGACTCTACCTCTTCGCCACCGACCATCCCTTGGTGCTCTTTGACCGAAATTGGAAGCCCGAACAAAGCTCCCTCGGGCTCAGGCAAAGCATCCAGATATCTAGCTCTCGCAATAGCCTGATCCCAGAGGAGTTCGGTAAGACAATTGGTCTAGCTTCATTAGCATACAATCTTCCACATGAGGCAGACTGTGGGTTCGTACAGCAGCGTGTGCTAATGCAGCTCGCCTCAGAAATGCTCTGGTAACCTCCTCAACTGACACATCGCGTGTGCGAAGGAGATGGAGTAGCTCCGTGATGGTGTATCTCTCGGTCAATCCGATCTCCCGTGGTGTCAAGATATCTTTGGGTAGATCGCGCGAGTTTTGAGGTAAATCATTCCATTCTGGTACACCGACGAGCTTTGGCGACACCTTCGCCAAAGAAGCCCTTCTCTTAGCCTGAGCCCAAGCTGCCTTGTCCTGCCAGGAGTCGGGGTACTGCCGCACTGTCATTGTTGCTGCTGCGATGTTGAGATGGCAATGAGATATGCGAGTAAAAAAAGCAAGAGTCGTGTGTAGTCGCACGAAAGTGACCGTAAGCAGCGATGAGATGCAATGAGTAATGTATCGCTTCAGTATTTCTCGGATCGAACTATCGATACCAACGGGTAGAGATTATGGCGACTCGTGATAGGAGTTGAACCTTTTACGCGATTCTTAGTATGCCAGCAATGCTTTCGACGACTAAATCTTTGTCAAGCTCTCTTATCATTGATCTTCGGTGTAGTATCGTCCGATCGGGCCGCTTTCTGCTACGACGCCATATCTGGTGGGTACATGAGTGAACGATGGGAGCCCGATTGAATTGCGGGCAGCTTATCTGCCTATCTTGCAGGCATTAGTATGAACAGTTCTCCACCTTCGCCTTCTATCCGCTATCATTGTACGTATCCGGCTATCTCCGGCTTTACCCGATGTGTTGCAGAGAGGTGTTGGTACAGTGATCGATTGCCGACATACATGGCTTACGGATATGTATAGCATGATGGCATCTGATGTAGCCCGGTAATCTGGTATGTGACAGGCAATGGTTGTCATGAAGCAAAGTAGGCTCAAATCAAAATGCTGTGTCTACACTGCTGGCGCCCAGTTCAGCACGCAGTCATGTCTTGTCTCATTCTAAACAGTATATGATCGTGATCTACAGTCTTGCCGTATGACCGGGCCCAAGGTGCTCTACAACTTCAGCAGCAGCACGCTCTCCACTACGCACGGCCCCTTCCATATATCCTTTCCACTCACCAGCTGTCTCGGTGCCCGCAAAGTGCAAGTCGAACCAAGACTCCCTCAAAGCATCAGCACCGACGGTTTCGATAACTCCGGGCGTAAGTGATGCGCAGGGACATCCCCATCCAGAGTACTCGTCTTCAACCCAGTCATAGCTATGCATTTCCAGAAACTCAGTTTCCAGATTCTCTACGTCGTACAACTTCTCCAGCTGTCGAAGCAGGCTCTCTTGACGTTGAGATGTTGACTGCTGCGACCATGCTCGTCCTGGATCGCCAGCCATGAAGCAAGTCAAAACGAACTTGGCATCATCCGGGCTACTAGTGTCGCGAACCACTGATGCAGGGCCCAAGAAGGACTGGACCAACCCACAGAAACCTTTCTGCACCCAGAATGCTGAGCGAAACTCCATCATGGCTTTAGTATAGTATCCGTACCCAGTCGATTCCACCCAAAGACGTTTCGCGGATGGAAGTGGGGGTGCGAATAAGAGCTCCTTCAGCACAGGGCCCGGTACTGTAGTGATGACTTTACGAGCCGAGTACACTGCGTTGCTGGCGCGGACTTGAACGGCTTGCCGGCCATGTTGGATGACAGCTTGCACGGGAGACTCGAGATGGATGATTTCCCGCGGGAGAGTCTCAGCCAGGCATTTTGCGAACAGCTGGGTGCCCTGACGAATTCGAAGATGCTGGCCACCTCCCTTTCTATCAGATCTCATGGCGAGGAGGCCGCCACCGGACTTGCAGTAGTTGAGGAAAAACAGAGCTGAGAGGTCCGCAGGGTTTACACCTAGCATAGCGCGAGTCCATACTGTGGCAGTCGCAAGCGCGTTTTTGTCGGCACCACGAGAAAGCAGATATGCTTCGAATGTCAATATGTCGAGATTTTTCTCTTTGGGCTGCCACGCATCGAGCGCTTGGCAATCCCTTTCGACCATGTCGCGAATATCGACAAGGTGTTTGCGAGTTGACACATCGAACTGATAAGTCCATTAATTATTGCTTCGCCAGGGAAATTATGACTTTGGAGACTCACGTTGGGGAGCTCGCCATAAGCGAATGGGCTGCATTGTCCGTCAAACCCTTGGAAGACACAGTTACCCTCTGTATTCTGCTCAATTAAATCTGCTTTAAACTTTTTGGCAAGGTCGTACATCCTGCTTTGACTGGTATCGTTGATCCAAGCAGCTCCAAGGTCAACTATGCCCTTTCCTCCGTCCAGAGGCTTGCTCCAGGTCTTTCCTCCCACCCGATCACGCGCTTCAAGGACAACGCAAGTGTATCCTTTGGCCGTAACATCATGGGCAGCGGAAAGACCAGCGAGCCCGGCTCCAATGATAACAACATCGACCGATTGCGTTGGAGTTGTGAGTGTCTGCGGAATATCAATGGGCGCTGGCCTGCTCAGCACAGCATCAATTTCAAACAGCCAGGAGGGCTCAGCCAGCTGGTTCACTGGTACGAGGGTAACGGCTGGGCGATGCTTTCCGAACAATCGCATCAGGTGCGAAGTATGCTTGCGTGCTTCTGCATTGTAGTCCACCACGAAGACGTTAAGCTTCGCAATATCGCTAGTTGAGGCTCCTACTGCGATCAGAATTCGCCTTAGTCTCAAGATGGACAGATGTATCTGTGACTCGTAGTCGCTGGGAACTGAACCATCGTCTGCGACACCTGGCTGGCCAGATATATGTACGAGTCCTCCAGATCCAGAAATTGTGGCAGGTGCGAAGTAGGAGGCGGCTGTGTTGTGAAGATTAACAGGTTTGACTGGCCCCATGTTGATGACGTGTGTGTTTATGCTCTGATCCCGCAAGGATGATAAAGACGCGCCCACAATGGCTCTTCATTTACTGTATATCTTTGCCTCTCATCCTGATTTTGCGCCTTCCATCTACAACAGAGATAGGCTGTGTAGAGGTACCCCACCGTGGAGGTGCCAGCCTAGACCTGTACTTCCACGCCTATCACGCCTATCAGCTCTGACCCACTTTTCTCGTGTTGTGCCGAAGATGAAGCTCACCAAGAGATTGGGGAACGGTGAGCGATGCGACCACGCTTAATATTGGGCAAAAGATAGCGTTTGTATGAGCATAGTCGCCGTCTGCCAGATGAGTGAAAACGCGATTTATCGGTTGGACGTCTTCAAGTGGACAAAACACTGGCCAGAACAACGTGGTTGCAATGAGAATCCCAGGATCCAAACCACATGTCCCCACACACACTACCGTACTGGATCTTATAAGTGGACAGAACAAGATGTAGCCAGACTTAGATGCAGACGAATTCTAACAAGCCTACGAGGCAATTACGGCTACAAAGGTTGTACGCTAAACATCAATTCATCATTTCTGATACCAAGAATCTGGCTCACGAACTCAACGACGCGGCAGCGTCAGCTCCTGCGCATTGAACGCGCCGAGCCCCTTCAGAGCTATGCCAGCCCTCACTTGCTGTCCACCGCCGACATCGAATGTATCCTGGATCTTCATGTCTGGGGCGTTCTGGACGTCTGCGAACGGCACATCCACTGTCCCAACCTCCTGTTCTCCGTTCAAGAGAGTAATGTGGAAGCTCTCAGACCCAGCCTTTGATGTGATGGGAATGCGGAAGTTCTGGTTGAAGGACGGGTTGTTGATGTCGGTCCCTGGAGCATCGGACTGAATGGCCGTCTGGAATGTGTGCTCTTGTCCCCAGGTCACCTTCACACTTGGCTTGAGCTGTTCGCGCTGACCCTTGACACCGTAGGCGCCGGCCACTAGAACAGAGGCGATGCCGCTGATGCAGCCATCGCCCTTGTGGCTGGACGAGGAGAAGCTCTTGCCGCCATCGGCCTCCAGCTTGAAGTACTCGGCAGCAATGGAAACTTTGCCTCCAGTTTGCTCGCCCTTCATCTCCAGTGCTAGCTCTTGACGACCACCATTTCGCAGAATCTCGTCGACTGTGGTCACACCCAGGCCAACTTCATCATCGCCGTTAACATCCTTGTCGAAGATGTGAACCTTGATGCACTGGTGGAAGTCACTGACCACGAAGTCGTGAGTCTCGTTCCATGAGGGGTTGACGGTGTTATCTTTGGTTGCTGTCTGCCACAACGGTTCAGCACCAAGCTCGACCTTTGCGTAGCAGTCCGGTGCCGCCCGTGTCAGTTTGGCGAAGATCTTCTTGGCTTTACCCTGAGCCTCTTCGGCAAAGTCCCACGCCTTCTCGACGGTAATGCGCATGACACCCTGGGGTGGTAGGTATGTCTTGAAGTAGTCGTTCTTTGCATCAAGTGTTAACAAGAAGCGGTTGGGTAGGGTGAACATGCTGTTGATGATGGAGAGAATGACGCCTCGCACAGCGCCATCAATGGCGGAGAAGTCGGCTACGTTGGCAGCACCGGTAAAGTCCAGTTCCAGGAGTGGAGGGTTGATGAAAGCGATTTGAGCGGCGCCGATGAGTGGAATGATATTGGTCAGGGGACCCAGAAGGACACTGAGGCGACCACGGAGTTTGACATGTTTGACACCCTGATAGAAATATTAGCTTTGATAAACGAGTGTACAGCATCAGCATCTTACAAGTTCGGGTATCATGTCGGCGTCCAACTTGATGTCGCACTCGCCGTCCCAGTCTACATTCATGTCCAGCTTGATGCCTTCCGTTTCAGTCTTGGTGACTAGGACGCCATTGAGTCGCAAGGGCACAGTGCCGAGGTCGATCTTTGTGAAGTGGAGAGTTTTCAGTGGCCCAGGAAGCATGGTCTTGAACATTGGCTCGGCGATCTCTTTGATCATCTGGCTGCCCGCTACGTTGATGTTGGGCCATAGTTGGGTCACAATGTCGTTCAGGAAGTCTTGAAGAGTAGACCGTCAGCTGAAGTTCTCTTGTTGTGGGCGCATTGTGCAAACAGCTACTGTCAAGATAGCTTTAGCACACGCCAGGACTTACCAGCTTGCTCGCCGCTTCCCTTCGCCGTCAACTTATCAATCAGAGTGGCAGACATGTTTGCGAATACCAGGCGGCTTGGCTTTGATTTCGAGGAGTTGGTTGTAGAGGTTAGACTAAGGAAAAAGAAGCTTGAAATAGTCGTGAGGTCGTCAAGCTACATGCATGTACTGTGAGGTAGGCAAGTGTGGCTGTGTACCGTAGCATGCAGCTACTTCCCGCAAGCCAACTTTTCCATGCGTTTGCTTACTCGTGCCACTCTGTAACAGGCTAGCAGGCGCCACTGTCACGGCACGTACAGATGGCCATGAGCTGTCACGATCGATGTGCTGGAGTTGCGTGGCCGTCATTCGCGATGGAGCTGTTTCTGCGTCACGGCTCAGACATCGGCCACTACATCAGGTGCCTCTTACATGTATGCCGACGCCTGACATTTGCTCAAAATGAATCCCAAAACTCCAACATGCCACGTACCATTGAGATCACTCAAAGTAGGGTTACGTAGGAGGTAGATCGCCATTGTTTATTTTGCTCCCGTCGGAGGAGCCACACTTACGTCAGAGAGCCCAAGCTCAATCAAGGTCTCCACCATGCATGCGGAAGCTTTGAGAGAACATGCAAGAAGCAACTCTAAACTATCTCGTCAAGCTCCTACGATCCGCATGAAAATCGCGATCAAATACCATTTGTTCCCTATCATATACGTACGTACAAATCATTGAAGCAGCTGTCAAGCCGACGCAAAATCTCACTCGCAGGTGGTGAATGCATGCGCATGTACGTGACCAGCCAGGCTCGCGGTCTGGCCTCAAAGTCCGTATTGCTCGCCCTGCCGCTGAGAGGCCAGTACGTACTTTGAACCTAGACTAGATTGCGAGCCAGGCACGATCTGACAAAGATCCGATATTCGAGTTGAAAAGCCAACAAGCACTCTCGACCAGCTTGGTGGTCAGCAGACATCGATCGATTTCGACATGACTATAAGTTGCGCCTGGGAGTTACATGTAAAGAATGGTTCTCGATACATCTAGACTAAATGATCGATGGGCCAACTGCACTTTGGAAAGCGCAAGCCAGCAACACATTTTTTTTCTCACATTCTCACGAACGATCGGATCTAGGACCTGCCCAAGATATGATATTCCTGCTGCAACAACACAAGCAAGGAATCACTTAAGCGAGACCGAACCACTTAAGATCATCGGCACCCCTGATCGGAACAGTGTGTCCAACACCAGTCGCGTAGATACCCTGAACAGTTCCAAGAGGGTTCGCGGAGGTGACGCCCCAGGTGTCAGTCTTGTAGCCGTTCTGCGGGGAGTTGTTCTGCGACTTCTGGGGCTTGGTGGCGTCGAAGCCGAAGACGCCGGTCCACTCCTTGACGGTCTCCTGGTAGTTCTGGGGGCGGAGGGTGGCGTCGGCGCTGCCGTGGTAGACCTGGAAGCGAGGGCGGGCACCGGTGTAGCCGGGGTACATGTTCTTGACGGTGTTGGCCCAGTACTGCGCGGTGGCCTGGACATTGCCCTGGGCGCAGGTGGAGTTCCAGGCTGCGGGTTGGTTGGCGGTGGAGACCTGTGTGAAGAAAGATAGAGTTAGCAAAGACTGACACGGATGTTATGTTAGCTTCCAAGGATAACACTTACGAAGCAGCCAGCGGGCACACCAGAGTAAGCGGTAGCAGCCTTGAACATCTCGGGGTAGGTGGCGGCCATAACGTTCTGCGATATTGTCAACATACGTGATCATCTTCCTCATGTTAGGTCTGCTACACATACAGTCATCATAGCACCAGAGCTGCTGCCAGTCACGAAGACCTTGCTGGAGTCACCCTTGTACTTGTTGAGAGTGTAGGTAACCATGTTGGCGATAGAGTTGCTGTTTCCACCACCGCCGTGGGTGAGAGTAGCCTTGGACGAGACATCCCAGCAAGTTCCCTGGTAGGGGGACTCGGGGTAGATGACAATGAAACCGTGCTGGTCGGCGAGCTTTGCGTAGGGCGAGCCAGTGTAGTAGGCCTGGGCGGTACCGGTGCAGTAGTGGATGGCAACGATGACCGGGGGCTTAGCAGCAAGCTTGTCCGGGACGTAGATGTACATCTTGGTCTACAATGCATGTCAGTATTGATCTGATATTGGAATGGCATCGATTGAACCGACGTTCGAAGGGTTGCTGCCATAGTTGGTCACCTGCTGCAGCGACGCAGCAAACGCGCTGCTCGCAAGGGCGACAACGGAAGTCAAAAGAGAGAGCTTCATGTTAGGCAGTCGCTCGAGAATAGGGCTGACTTGGTATGAGGCAATGTGAATGTAGGGCAAGAAAGTTCAAAGGATCAACATTGGGGGATTTAAGACTTAAGTTGGTTTGCTTGTCGCTAATAAAGTTCCTGTGTCCGCGACTTTTGCGTTTTGGATAAACTGGATGTGAAACAACTTACACTGTTTAGTGTACGGAGCATCCCGACCGCATTTAGGCACGAATCCACATAGCCTAGACTCCCACGCAGCGGGCAAGGATTGGTGGATTTTGTCCCTATATTTGATTGAAACAGCCATGTGGTTGCATTGACTGCTAGAAGGCGTCACCTGCAACATCGAGCTTGTTTGAGCGGAGAGCATTGACTGGGGACAGGACAACTACCGAGGCATTGATGCATTGATTTAAACGTCGGCTGATGTGTAATGCGACTGATAGGTACATTCCAGTTCGGAAGTTGAATACATCATTAGCGTGTCGACTCGTCCAGCTAATTCTATGGCAGCTGTACATGAGTGGCCCAGTAGCCCAGCGACGTTGAGTCGCATGCGCATGGTAATATGCGGACCATGCCTGTCCTGTGATCCAGTCGCCCGGCGTTAATTGCGGAGGCACTGCATATTGCGACGAAGCGTTAGGAACAATCATCTGACAGAAAGTGATCTGCGACACTTCTCTCAATTTCCACAAGCTCACTTCGCCTCGTCCCATGGGAGGGAGAAGGTGCCCACCCAATCCTCGACCTCTCTCCTCAGTTCGACGATCTCGACAATCTCCTCTCCCTCCTTGACGTACTCCCTGAATGCGTTGACGCTCGTAGGGTTCTTGCGACCGCTCTTCTCCGCAGCCTCCTTGGCCTTCGTGTCGAGAGTCTTGGTGATGTTGACGGCGCGGTTAATGATGTCGGCGACACGTGCGAAGTCGGTCTTCTCGAAGCCACGAGTAGTCATGGCAGGAGTACCAAAGCGAAGTCCACCGGGCTTCATGGCGCTCTTGTCACCGGGAACGGTGTTCTTGTTTGCTGCGACACCAACAAGCTCAAGAACACGCTCAACACGAGCACCGTCGATACCCTTGTCCTTGAGATCAACGAGGACAAGGTGGTTGTCGGTACCACCAGACACGATGTTGTATCCAAGGCCACCGGCCTCCTTGCTGTCGCCCAACCTTGCAGCAAAAGCCTTCGCGTTGTCGAGCACAGCGCGCTGGTACTCCTTGAACTCAGGCTGCTGAGCTTGGTGCAGAGCAACTGCTAGCGCAGTGATTGTGTGGTTGTGAGGTCCACCCTGGTGTCCTGGGAAGACCGAAGAGTTGATGGGGCCCTCAAGATCGTACATGATCTCGTTGCCCTTCTTGTCCGCGCTTCTCACTCCCTTACGGAAGAAGATCATAGCGCCTCTGGGTCCTCTCAAGCTCTTGTGGGTGGTAGTCGTAACGACATCCGAGTATTCGAAGGGCGAGGGAACAACGCCACCAGCGACCAGACCGGAGATGTGTGCCATGTCGCTCAAAAGGTAGCAGCCGATTTTGTCTGTAATGCTCTTGAATCTCTTGTAGTCGATCAACCTGCTGTATGCGCTGGTGCCTGCAATAATGATCTTAGGCCTGTAGAGCATGGCCAGCTCTTCCAGCTTGTCATAGTCGATGAGGCCGGTCTTCTCGTCTAGCCTGTACGGGAGAGTTTCGAAGTACTTGCTAATAGCGCTGATCTTCTTGTTGGGCAGTTGGTAGCCGTGGGACAAGTGGCCGCCGTGAGGCAGGTCGAGACCCATAATTCGGTCGTGTGCATTGAGAAGGGCGGAGTAGGCATAGAGGTTTGCGGGCGACCCGGACAGTGCTAGGCAGAGTTGTCAGTAAAGCTTTCGCATTTCTGTATGCTAACTGCGAATCGCTCACCTTGTACGTTGACACCCCATTCTTCAGGGTTCAGGCCGAATGTCTTAAGAGCGCGCTCTTGACATAACCGCTCTGCCGCGTCGATGTGTTCGTTGCCGCCGTAGTATCTTGCGCCTGGGTAGCCCTCCGAGTACTTGTCTGGAGGAAGATGTCAGTCACACCAGTGCAATTCTTGACCTGCAATGTCCTCGCGCGTACTCTGCATGACACTTCCCAGCGCATCCAACACAGCCTGGCTTGTGAAGTTCTCCGAGGGGATCAAGTTGATGAAGTGCTTCTGTCTGCGTTTCTCCTACGATTGGGTAAGTCGGTTTACTTCGCAAACGGTGGATTGGTCCCATCGCACCTTCTGCACAATGTCATAAACCGCAGGGTCGGCCTTTTGAAGGTCGGCGGCGAGCAGCTTGTTCTGCGCGTCCTGTGACATCCATCGTGGCGCGAACCTGAGCGATTGTGCGATGGCCGCAGGGCGGCGAGACACCAGCCGTGTGGTGGTCCTGAACGCCGACATGCTTGCGAGTATGTATGAGAGAGTTGGTAGGAGGAGGCAAAAGTGAGTCGACTCTCCAATGTCATAGAAGCTCGAAGCGGCTCAAGAACCGCGGGCTTATCGGCAGCCTGCCGATGCCGCCGCTGAGCGAGAAGAGCAGCAGCGGGGGTGAACATGCCCGAATAGGGTTCAATTTCACTTGTCAAGTTGATCGTTCGCGCCCTTTCGACATCTTTGGCACGCCTTGCGGTGCCGGTGGCAATGCCGTTCTTCTACCGATTTTCATGCCGTGATGTTATCAGAAGTCTCCAGTATCATTGATTGATTCGAGTAATGTCATTGCTGGACTTTTGCTCGTTGCAATTCCACGCTTCTTTCATCGCTGCGAACACTTTCGGAGGGGGCCATTGCAAATTATCTACGACTCGCACTGCATAGACGTAGATCAAAGGAACTTTGAACAACAGGATCATCCATTTGTACATCAGGTACTGCCATTCATGTCGCGCGTACAAATCATCAGGACTACAACGCGAAATTCAACTGTCTTGTGATCACACGATCCCAAATCGTAATCACTTCCACTCAACGCCCCAGGTCAGCTTTCCACGGCGGAATGGCACGACCTCGATAGAAGAATCCGAGTTGCGCAAAATGTCTTGCACAGACTCTGTCGGCTTGCGCAGAATGATAGTCTCCTCCTTGCTGCCAGACAGCTGGTAGAAAGCCCTGCCGAAGTCGCTGAGGAAGTTCTGCAATTTCTCCTGCGTCACTTCCTCTTCGGTAATCACCTCCTTCTCGACACCAATCTGCAGAGCGTCCACCACGAATCCGACAGCGTGGGGCTGGGTGAATACACCTGCGGCGACCTTGTCGCCACGCTTCGAGATCGCTGGGTGAGGTGCTGAGTCGGTTCCGAGGAAGAATTTCGGGTTGCCGCTAACAGCAGTCTTCAAGAGGGCTCTGCGGTCTGAAGGCAGCTTTGCAACAGGCTTGCAGAAGCAGTGAGGGTCACCGGCCCAGTCGTCGACAGTCAGGCAGAGATGGTGTGCAGTAATGGTAGCAGCAACGGTAGGACCGCAGGACTTAACAGCCTCGATAGCGGCTGCAGTAGTGCAGTGCTCCAGAATGATGCGAAGCTTGGGGAATCGTTTGTGCAATTCCAGGAGGGTGGGCAAGAAAGTCTCCTCAGCGTTCAACACCGTGACATCTGAGGTGGCCGAAGGAGGCGCCTCACCGTGCAGGTTGAGGACCATGTTCTGACGCTGCATCTCCTCGAAGACAGGGTAGAAAGCCTCGTAGGAAACAACACCAGCGGCAGAGTTAGTGGTCACGCCAGCCGGGTAAGACTTGATGCCAGTGATGCCGGCCTTCTTGGCCTCGATAACAGTCTCCGGAGAGATGTTGGGGTGGAGGTAGAGGGACATGAGGAAAGTGACATCCGGCGCCAGACTCTGCAGGCGTTGCTTGTACTCGAGAGCATGCTGAGGAGTCGTGATCGGAGGAACCAAGTTTGGCTACAGGCGAATTGTCAGTTCGTCGGCTGATATTTGCAAACCTTCTGTTGCAGCACTCATACCATGACGAACACCGTGTTGACGCCACCCTGACGAATGGTTGGTCTACGATCAGGTCAGTCGGTGCCTGTACGAGTCACTGTAGATGGAAAGCTCATACACAACCAACTCGGTCATCGCACCGTCGCGCAGGTGGACATGCATGTCCGCCGCAGCGGGCAGCTCGCAGCCATCGAGCTTGGAGAGAGCCATTTTCCTGGGTTGTGTTATGTCTATCGGCATAGTCACGATCACGAATGGTCAACAGAGCTTGCTCTTCGGTGGGGCTTCGGCCTCAGGCACCTTTGCTTTGCCTGGATGGATGGATCGTTCACTTCGAATGTGAAAGTGATGGCCAGTTTATACACAATACCATCAGCCATCACCTCAACTACGCGTCGCAAGTAGCTGGTGCCAATGTTATACAATAGAACCACCAATCAAGTCTCGAACAATGCGCCGCTGATACTGTCAGCACTTCCAAGACACAGCCTGAAAGGGCCCTGCAGAACGCTCGACCTCGGTCTTTGATGACCCAGTCCCCGCCCAAAAGTACCTCCGGCACAATGCCACTCCGACATCGATCTCGCAGATTCGGGTAGTGCTTCCGAGATGGCGGCTCAAACGCGATTAATCTTTAAGATGCCGTTCTTGTCCATTGATTGTCTTTGCCACCTACTCGAAAATGGCTGAAGGGGACTTGATCTCGGTCGAAGAAATATCGAAACACAACACGCCAGAGGACTGCTGGATCGTGGTCGATGGCAAAGTCTGGGACATCACCGAATTCGCGCCTGAGCATCCTGGCGGAGGCGAAAGTACGCATTGAATATGCTGATGTCGACCACGTGTGACTATCTAACACGTATCAATAGTAATCTGGAAACATGCCGGCAGAGACGCGTCAACGTCATATAATTCCATCCACGCTCCATCCGTCCTACCGAACAATCTGGATAAATCAAAGCTAAAGGGCTCAGTCGATACACGAACAATCACAGATGAATGGGCAAAGCCTCCGCCAGAGCAAACCACAGAACTCAAACTCCACGAGAAGCCCGGCCTCGAAACCATCATCAACGCTAACGACTTCGAAGACATTGCCGAGCGAACGGTCAGCAAAAAGACCTGGGCTTTTTACTCGTCTGCCGATACCGACTGCTTCACACGAGACCGCAACAAGAGCTTCTTCGGACGCATTTGGTTCCGCCCCCGCCTCCTGCGCGACGTGAGAAGTGTAGACACGAGCACCAAAATCCTCGGCCACGATGCAGGACTGCCTCTGTTCGTCTCTCCAGCCGCCATGGCGCGTCTAGTGCACCCGGAAGGCGAGAAGGACATCGCGCGCGGATGCCTCGCCAATCGAGTCCCTCAAGGGATCTCGACCAATGCTTCGTTCCCAATCGATGAGATCATGGCTTCCGTGCCCAAAGATGCCAATCATCCATTCTTCTTCCAACTATACGTCAACAAAGACCGCTCCAAATCCGAATCCCTACTAAAACACGTCCGCTCCATCGGCGTCGATACAGTCTTCGTGACCATCGACGGACCCACGCAGGGTAAGCGCGAAGCAGACGAGCGTGTCAAAGCCGACGAGGGGATCAGTTCCCCCATGAGCGGCGCGAAAGCATCTAACGACAAGAAAGGCGGCGGACTCGGCCGCGTGATGGGCGGCTACATCGCCCCAGACTTCACGTGGGACGAGTTCACATGGCTGCGCGCGCACTGGGACGGCAAGATCGTCGTCAAAGGCGTGCAGTGCTGGCAAGACGCGAAGATGTGTGCGGACGCCGGGCTAGATGGCGTGCTGCTTTCCAACCACGGCGGACGGAATCTCGACACGTAAGGGCAGCCCTCCCGCTCGACTTCTACTAAACGATCGATCATGTGCTAATGTGACTAACATGTGTGTTTCAGAGCCCCACCCGCCATCATGACCCTCCTCGAATGCCAGCTCAACTGCCCTTCAATCTTCTCGCAGCTCGAAGTCTTCGTCGACGGCGGCGTGCGTCGCGGCGCCGATATCCTCAAGTGCATGTGTCTGGGTGCTACGGCTGTTGGCATGGGCCGGCCATTCTTGTACGCTGTTAATTACGGCCAGGAAGGCGTCGAGCACTTTATCGAAATTTTGAAGTCGGAGCTTGCGACTGCCATGGCGTTGGTTGGTATTACTGATCTCAGTCAGTGTCATGCTGGGCTTGTGAGTACGTTGGACGTGGATCATTTGGTGAGTCGAGGAGAGGGACATCCGTATGCGACCGGGAGGAGGATGGGGAGCGGTGCTGTGGGGTTGAAAGCTAGGCTGTAGGAGGATGCATTGATATATGAATATGCAAGGCGGTCTTTGTGCATCGTCTGTATTCGATAGATCTATGTTCATCCGGTCGTCGTGCATCTGAGCCTTCTTGTCCAGAAGATGCAGAAGTGCAATTCTGTTTCGCGGCTTTCGGCTTTCTATCACGATAGCCACGAAAGCAATTGTGCTTGCTATTCGGCACAGAACAAGTGCCTGGCCCGTTTGACACCCTGAAGTCCTTCTGACAGCAGAGCGCCATATGCTCATCTCATCAAATCATAACCCTCATAACTCATCCCTCACCATCCCTCCTCAATCAAACCCCTCCGCCAACGTAATCAAACTAAACCTCAAATCCCCTCCCCCGGCCTCCTCCTCCCTCTTCAAGAAAGCCCTCACGCCCAGATCCAACGCCTTCTCACTCAGCACGTCCTCTCCCTCGCCAAGCTGTCCCCTTTTAATCGGCCCCTTGCGCCTCCCATCCATCTCCCACAGACTTCCGTTCGCCTCGCTCTTCACAAAACAGACATAATGCAAATCCACATCGTCCTCCGCCGCCGGCGCCGCTGAATCCCCGCCCGCCGCCGCAGCAGCGTGCGCTTGCTCCAGCGCCTCCGACTCCTCGATCAGAACCGCCCTTTCTCGCGGCGCAAGCGGCACGGCATCCCGAATAAACTTATCCAGATCTGAGTCCGGCGTCACGAACTCCCTAGCTTTACCATTGCTGGCGGCGTGCAGCAGGCCGATGAGCCCGCAGGCGTTGCCGATGGTCTGCTTGTACCATAAGACTTCCTCTTCAGGGCCTGAGCCGGTGTAGTCGGGTTTGGAGCCGTCTTCGGCGGCGCGGAAGGACTCGTAGGTTTTGCTGACGGGGAAGACGAGCAGGAGGGCGTGGGCGGGGCGGGGCACGAAGGACAGGAGGTCTGGGTCGGAGATGCTGAAGACGTCGTGGAATTGGAGGGTGGGGGAGAGGCCGAGGGTGTGGAGGAGGGAGGACATTACTTCGGGGTTGTTTTCTAGTGGGTTGTTAGTTTTGTTTGGAGGGGGTTTGGGTTGTTTGGTTGGTGGGTTTGGTGGTTACCGAGGGGGATGAAGTGTTTCTTCTTTGAGGAGGCCATGGTGCCTGTGTTGGGGTCGTTGGTAGACATGGTTGGTTGGTTGGTTATTTCTCTTGTAGGTGGAGCAGAAAAGACTGGAGTGTTGTGGTTTCAAACGAAAGTGGAAATATACACGCAAGCACGCTACACGTGGAAGTGGAAGTGAACGAACTGTGGTATGACGTAGACGAGGGGTCGGTTGATCTTCACGCGTCGCGGATGCATGTGATAATCAGAAAACACGGACCGTCTGAATCAAACGGGGCCATGGAAGTTCAACCTTTAAGGGTTGCCATGCGCCCTGTCCAGCAAATAAAATCTCAACCAAGATCATGACTGATGTGAAAATAAAGACCAGTTGCAAATCAGGATGCGTGAAGCTCGGAAACATTGATCCCTTGAACTCATTCGAATATGCATCAGTTATATGTGCATGACAAACACCTTGCGCGCGTGCGCATTATGCATCCCTCTATATTCCAGTCCCAAGCCGAGTCAATCCCATCGAACGCCATCTTATGCTACAAATGGGAGCAATTGAAATGCTCCGGATGAAACAGAAAGCCATACCCATCGTGTCCTTCCCGAATCAGACACTTCACTCTTCATAACCCTTCACCTTCCTATAAATCTTCTTGTGCTGTTCAAGGAACATGAAGGTCGCGACCGTGTGTGGTCCCAGTCTGATGAAGCTAGGCACCCAGCCCTTGAAGACCCAGCCCATGCCTTCCTTGGCTGTGATGCGGGTGACGAGGGTCATTATGCTCTCTTGCGTATGCGCGCTCATGACGCGAGTCTTGATCACGTCCACGGGACTGCAGACTGTGGTCGCGACGAAACCGGCCATGATAGAGGCGGTGAAATGCGTGCTGAGATCGTCGCCGAGGTTGGTGCGTTGTAGGAGTTGCTGCTTGAAGACGTCGTAACTTGCGAGTTGAGACGCGGTCATGAGGACTGCGCGGATGCTGTTGGGCCACACGCCGCGGAACAAGCTGCGCACGCCTTCGTCTTTGACCATGCGCGCGAGTCCGTCAACGGCGTGCTTGTAGTTGCGACGTTGGTCCGGTGGGAGGGAAGCGTCGTTTTGCATGCGCACGTTGAGGATATCAGCCGGGTTGCCGGCAATGCCGCCCAAGAATCCGGATGTAGACGCCATTGCGATCAACGCCGGTAATGAAGGCTTTGACTTTGCTGTTGTGAATGTTTCCTTCAGCTCTTCGTAGACACCGAAGCGAGTGGTGCTGTATGTGATCTGGCGGAGGAGGGAGGCGGATAGCTATGCGACACAGTCAGCGACCGTATCTTTTTGTGTTCTTTTATGGATCTCCTCTTACTCCTCTGTACAAGCCTGTGAAGCCATCGCTCTTGACCACGTGGCTGACCATCTGCATCATGTTCTTACGCGAACCATCGTGGGATTGTGTCTGCAATCTGACCTTCACTTTGTCAGCGACTATACTTTTTGCGCACTGTTTCGATCGACCGACGGGCATACCTTGACTGCGATGGTGTTAGCAAAAGTTTTCAATCCACATGGCAATAGCGATGCGACTTACTCAGATCGAGAGGGTGAGTTACGGTGGCTGCGAAACAGCTGGCACTCCCTCCGAACCACAATGGGTAGTGGATGGGCCCATGCTGGACATCCTTTGACTTTGCTTCTGCTTTGGACATGCTCGCAGCGGCTAGAGCATTGCTCTCGTGTGACAAAAGCAAGACTACGCGACAGGGACCCGAGCTGTGCCGAGGGTAAGGCGGAAGGTTGTGGACGGTGGTTGGTGGGCTATGGTGAATAGGGTGTGTTTCGTTTCGGGCTGGCGCAAAAAGATTGCTCTCTCTCTCGCACAAGCTTGCAGCTCTCTCTTGCAGCAGCCAGCAGCCAACAGCCGGGTTCACATGCGAGCCTGGCTGGCTGCCGATCAAGCAAAGTTATAGCGTGCGTTTGCCCGAGGCTTCCTTTCACGGCTTCGGCTAACGGCTTGACATCAGCAGCGAACCCCGTGAATCGCCGTGCTTGGTAGCGTTCAAGGGCGCGCGTGTGATGTGTGGAGGAGAGGGAGCGAGACACCGAATAAGTAGAACTCGGCGATAGCTGCCCGCGCGTGTTTGTCTTGTGTCTCTCGTCTCTTCCGTCTGTAACTAATTGCTATCACCAGCCAAGCATCCCCAAGACGCCATTCACTGACTCCTAACCGACCACCTCCACTCATCCCCGACTACTCCCACCCTGCTGTGCTGCGTGCGACATACCAACACAAGCAACACACGCACACGATCGACATCGCCAAACGCCCGCCATGGTCGCCGACGCCCTTACCTACCACCCGGCTGTGAGCCACTACCAGAAGTTCGTTGCGACAACCAGTAAGTATCCACATATAGACAGTTACTCCAGCCATACTATTCCTCACTGCACTCCCTTCTGTCCACCCTCCACTCACACAACACACCCATGCAACACCAAGCTAACCCCTCCCAGTCGGCCGCGACAAGACCCTCCGCACGATCCAGTACTTCTCGCGCTTCCTCGCCTGGTACACCCTCCGCACCAACCACTCGCAATCCACCGTCGACGTCTTCAATGGCGTCAAGAAGAACTTCGGCGCCGTGCGCAAGGCCATGCGCCTGACCAAGTTCATCGAGCACTTCAAGCTCGCCGCCGTCGCCTCCGACGCCAAAACCTCAGACCCCATTGTCAAGTACCTGGCCGTCGGTCGCCAGCTGGGCTACGCTTTCTACATGCTTCTTGACAACCTCACCTACCCCGATGTCGCCGGTATCAAGAAGTTCGAGGCTGCCGCAAGGTTGCAGAGGGAGGCTTACAAGGCGTGGGCTGTGGGTTTGGCTTGCAATGTTGCTGCGGGCTTGTACGCGCTTTACAACTTGCGCATTGCCGCGCAAAAGCAAGAGGGCAGTGCCGATGCGGAGAAGGCTGTCGAGGCGAAGAAGTTGGCCAAGTAGGTTGCACTGGAGCGCTTGTACGCAGTGGACACTTTACTAACAACACATTCACAGGGACCAGAGCGTTGCTCAGCTCCAGCTGATCTCAGATCTGTGCGATCTGACTGTTCCCTCCAGCGCCCTCGGCCTTGTCAACCTCGACGACGGCATCGTCGGTCTCGCCGGCACGGTCAGCAGTTTGATCGGCCTCTACGGCGTATGGCAGAAGACCGCATAGATGATCAACCAGAATCCGATCACGGTGCATTTTCGCCCGCGACAAACATATCCCACAGATCTGTTTCCCACGGCATGAGGCTGCTTTGAGTAAGCCACGCTAAGATGCCGTCTTTGTTTTTTTCTGTTACTTTTCTCCCACGACTGAAGATCTGCAGAGGTCCGAAGCACAATATCCCCTTCTGCTTGGAGTTTTCGGTCCGCATGAGGAGCTTGGATGCTCCGTTTCGTAATTTGTTGTATGCATACAATATTTTAACTCGCTTGCCAAGACCATCGATATTCATGAAACGATTGCAGAGTGTGGAGAAGTCCCTTGTGCTGATCTAGCAACAGTTTTGAGTTTGAATGCAATGTAGGCGGACTCGAAAGGCACCGAAGGACACTGGACGAAGACTTGATTGCCTATATACGAGCGCTTCCTACGATTTTGCCGTCCCAGTCACGGTGTCTGGCGCGCCAGGCACAATCTCTTGATGAATCACCTCAAGAGTCACACGAGGGCCTTGGTACGTCTTGCGGCCATCGAAGATCCACTGAAGCGCAGAAATGACCATGATGATGCCAAACGCAACGACACAGTAGTTCATGGTCGTGCCAGTGACTTCCTTCTGCGGCGGGAACAAGAACAGCACCGTGGTGATCAGAGTGTACACCAGACCAATGAGATTAGCCATCCACCCCAGCCATGAAGGAAGTTTGAAGGCGCGCTCCGGCAGTTTACGGCGCATCTGCACAACGCTCAAAGCGACTGGAAGCCCGTAGCTCACACCAAGAGCGACGACGGAAGCAGCGACGATGGCGTTGAAGGCGATGGTCGATCCCAGATAGATGCAACCGAAGATGACCACGATGAAAACATTGAGGTAGAGAGCGTTCATCGGCACACCAAGCTTCGCGTCGACTTTCCACCAGAGACGCGACACCGGCAAGCCACCGTCTCGCGCGAACGCGAATGTCATTCGAGACGAAGTAGTCATGACTGCTACGCCTGCGAAGAGGAAACACACCAGCGGGAACATGAGCAGGCACACCGCGCCGACTTTCGACTTCGTGGCGATGAAGAAGATCTCCAGAAGTGGTCCAGCAGAGGATGAGACGATGTCCTCGATATTCGCCGTGCCGCCAGAGACGAACAAGACGACGACCAGGAAGACGAAACCGGTGGAGATGCCGATCAGCTGGCAGTAGATCATGATCTTGGGGCCTTCGACTGCTGCGTTGGGAATCTCCTCGATCATGTGAGCCACAGCATCGAAACCAGTAAGTCCCAAACCGCCTTGAAGAAGGCCCAACAGCCAAGCAACGCCATCGGGCCAGCCTGTGCTATTCATAAATGTTCCAAAGACGTACTCGGCGCTAGCGTAATCCGGCGCCGCAGTAGCCAGCAATGTGATCGAAATAATAACGAATCCACCAATACTCCAGGCCAACGCAACACTGTTGATGCGCGGCAGCAGAGTGTGCATGTACGCGTTGACCACGAAATCGATAAAAGTAACGGCGAGGAAGATCAAGAACTGGTGCCATCGCTGGTACTCGTACGACGGCACCTCAAGAGCAATGATATTGATAATCAACGTGCTCGCCAGCGAGGAGTTCGTCGCGACCAAAGCCACCCATCCAGAAACATTGATCCAACCCGTCACCCAGGAAAGCCCACGCTTCAAGCCAGACGGCGCGATGGCCGCAACCCAGTGATATTGTCCTCCTGCCGTAGGGTACGCTGACAGGAACTCCCCTAAACTCGCGGCGAGGGACAGGTTGCAGATACCGGCGGTGACCAATCCCCAGATCACTGCTACGGGGCCTCCGGATGGGAGGGCGAGGGATAGCGAAGCCGCGAGCGCGGTCCAGGAGTTGAGGATTGCGAAGGCGAGGCCGAGCATCGACCAGCGCGTAAATTGGCGTTGGAAAGATTGCGCGTGGCCGAGTTCTGCCAGCTGGATGTCGTCGCGGGTGGCTTTTGGGTCTAGGTCTTCCATGTTGTTGACAAAACGAGGCGTTAAAGTATGATGGACGTATATCGCGTCCGAGATAGAACGTGAAACTTCAAGCAAGGGAACAGATTACAATCAGAGACGCATCCAACCGATTTATATACATATCTGTCCTCAGCAACGCGAGTACCTGCATAAACGGATCGCTTATCTTTGGCCTGATTCGGTCCAGTCCAGATGGCCTGCCATACGAAGGTTGTGGGGCGGGCGATACTGGGAGGTGGTATTGTAACCCTACACCCCGCATCTCGTCCAGCCACTGTTGCGTGTCACAGGCTCTCGCGGTCTAGTTTCAAAGTCCGTACCGTTTGCCTCGCCGCTGGGGGATCAGTGCGAAGTTTGAATCTAGATCTCGCGTCACAAGCTCACATCAGCGCTGATAGCACATGGTGTGGGTCGGCTGGGGTTGCTCCATCGAGCTAGTGGTCGATGCAGCGTGCGACTTTAATCGGACGTGGGAGAGATAGGATGGGTGTGGTTTTGGGGGGTTGTTTGGGTGTGAATTGTTCGATGAGATGTTGGACGTGCTCCTCCTGTGAGTGATGGGGTGTTTGGGCGGAAAGGTACGGCTTTGCAGTAAGCGTCTCGGTTGTTCGTTCGTGCTGCTGTCGATTATTGTGGTTTCGGAACGCAGTTCGTTTTGTCAACGAGATGGTTAGAGCGAAGGAGAGGTGGTGTTGTCGTTGCGCGGGCCAGTACTTGACGCCCTGGCTCCATGATGCAGTAATAACGCTTGCGAGATCCTACATAAAGAGACGCCGTCGATACTGCTATGGGCCCAGCTGTTTTCGATCACGATGAGTTCAAAACACAGTTCGTTTGTCAACGAGATGACTAAAGTGAGCAGCGGCAGTGTTGTGATTGCGCGTGCCAGTACTGGACACGCTGGCTCCGTAATCCAGTGATCTCGCTTGAGAAGTCCGGCTTACAGAGACACCATCGCTGCTCCCATATCTGTGCTGCTATCGATCACTGTGATTTCAGAACGCAGTTTGTTTGTCAACGAGAGAGTCAGAGTGAGGGGAGGGTATCGTTACCATTATGTGTACCAGTATCAGACGTGCTGGTCCCATATCGCACCGACCTTGCTTGTGAGATGCTTCCTTCGTCGAAAGAACCCGTTGCTGCTGCCATTCCGTGCTGCTACCAGAAGCAATATAGCCAGAATTCCGCTGTCTTACCATTGAGAATGCACACCACCGAGGTCAAGGGAGGTAGCGAAGTTTTCAAGACAGAGCTACCTCTTACATACCCAAACTTCCCCTATTGCCAAAACATTCTCCTTTCAAACCATTCTCAACCTGCTCTGCCAACGAAAACGCACTGGGGAAAGGGGATGAAGCAGTCCTTAGACATAGCTTTTTCAACGTACCTTTAGCAATCAACAATCTTCGCCTTCGCTGGCGTGACTCTCTCAGTGGTGCAGATCTCTGCTATGGTGTCGGTGTCGGTGCACAGAGACGTAGTGATGCTCTGCAGCGAGTCGCGATTGCTCCTCGGCGGAGTCATGTTGAGGTCCAGGTAGAGGCGGGCTGTCGCAGCTGCGTCGATGACCTCGGTCGGGCCGGATGTTGGGTATGGGTAAGCCTCTTGTGCGGACAGTGTAGGCGTGGCCGAGCGCACGGATGATTGGTCGATGTCTTTCGAATAGACTGACGAGGCGACATTGAACCTTCTGAGAGATGGCTCGACTCCGATGAAGTGCTCTGAAGGTAAGTCTCTCAGGTTGATGGCGGAGACTATGTCTCTTTCGATAGCGTGGTCGACCTTCTTCTCTGTAGTTTCGCCCATTTTGGGCGTGTAGGACGACGCTCTGCGAGCAGCCTCGGCCACGTCGCGAGCAAACGGCGTAACGCCGTTCCTTGGCCACGTCCCAGCGGCGTGTCTTTTCAGTAGCTCATCTACTGCGTAAGCAGCCAAAGCCTCGTACCTGGTCTTGTACTGCGGGATACAATGAGCTTCTAGCAGCACATCTGTGGTGAATTCATCTCCCATCAATGCAAGCTTAGCCTCCCTAGCAGCATCTTCCCAGAGAGAGCGTTGCTCACTCTCGTACATGGCAACTTCGATCCATACCTGTTCAGCGGCGTCTTCGAGTTCTTTTGTACCAGGCGCGGCTTTGACGATTCTGCGCTCAAAGAGGACCATTCCTGCGAAGTGGATGAAGACATTGCGGCCGCATGAGAAGAAAGTGAGCGCCGAGCGGCCGATTTTGCGATGCTTGAGAGTTGTTGCGAGGGGTCTGGGAGGTGAGAGGCCGGTCGGTGGCGGTCGGAGGGATAGAGTGGCCAGCGAGGCGGCGTCAACGACGTCAATGCTGCGAGGTGTAGTGCGAGGGATAGTGCGAGGTGAAGTGAGAGTTGTAGTACGAGATGCAGTGCGAGTGTGTCGTGATAGTGAGGTGGCGTCACTCGTGCGAGGCCTGATTGAGCCTACAGTACTTCTCATGCCACTGCGTAGCATTGGGGAGTGCTGCTCATGGTGCTCATGATGCTTCACGGGTGCAGACGGTTTGTTGCCCATGGTGCGCGGTGTGCATGGTTTTGTGGCTTGTGAGTGTTTGGTGGGTGAATTGAAAGCTCGTGAATTTGTGGTAAATTTGAGTGAGTAGTCCGGCTTCAACACAACTGAATTGATGGACGGACGACAACAAACGGCAGCAAACTCCAACCAATTCGAACCAGAGATTGAACTGTCTTTCTCCCTTTACAATGGTTCGGAACAACTCTTACTCTGACCTCAGCTGAAACACGTCTTGGCTGAATGTTCGATTGCTGTCTTGCCAGGCTCCGAGCGCTCCGCTCATATCAGCATGACCAGTGAACTGCAATGCGCAGAATCCGCCAAGAAGTGACCGACCGTTCCTCGTCCGAACCCACGCATCAAGACCACTGCGTTAGCAATGAGTGGCACGAAACAACATTACCACAAATGATCCTGCAACCGGCAACGATGAGGCATGCCGCGGTCGTATTTAGCAGGCCATAGTCCCTCGGCCTTCGCCACTCCGGTACTTTGGAAGACCGATGTGACCAATCAATCGAGATGGCTTCAAGAGATCAGGACTGCATGCTAAGCCTTAATAACCTAAGCGGGCATCCCATCGTACTGCTACGGTTAGGGCAATGTGCATTGATCTACATTAGACGCAAGAATCAAGCCGAGAGAGATCATGTTCCCGGTAGATGCGCACAGTCAAGGTCCTCTCACCCACTCACTCATTCACTCAATCCGCCGTTGAGAAGTCCATGTTAGTCAAACGATCCATTGATGCACGCGTATAAAGAAAAAGGTTTCACTTAGTGGGTATCATCCATGACCAAATCTGGCCCAAAAGTCGGAACAGCATTCCTCCCCAGCTTCCCATTTAATGATCTCAATTTTTTTCGCCCCAAAACGCCATCGCTATGTGCCAGAGGCATGTTCCAATTCTCATTCCATTCTTCGTAACCAACTCAGGCACACCGATCAGATGTCGAGCCCACCGTTGGGCACGTTGGCGGCCATCTTCTTGAGTTCGAATTCCTTCGTGAACTCCTGGTCGAGCTCTTGCAGCTCTGTGATGAGCTCACCGCACGCTTTGATGATGGCGGCTTTGGGAGTGATTTCGCCGTCGGTGTGAATGCGGAGCTGGAAGGTCGCGAAGAGAGGGTGCGGGACCTTGTAGGCGGCGAAGGTGACGTGATCCATGCGGTAGAGCTTGTCGCGGAGCATGTTGGCGAGGGTGTGATCTTCCTTGTTGAAAGTGAAGAGAGCGGCGTTTGCGACCTCTGTAAAAGAGTGTTAGATGGTAACGTACTTGTTGCGATCTGGAGATAGTCTTGACTTACGGGTCACCGTCTCCATCTCAACCTTGCGCTCGCCATCTGCGAGGAGAAACAGCTCGTGCCTGGGAAGTTCATCAATCTCTGGCTTTACATTTGTCCACGTGCTCCCTCTGGTGCGCGGATCCAAGGCAGCTGTGCCTCTGATCCCGGAGTAGTAGCTGGCATATGGCCCGATGCTCTGGATTCTTGCAGGGCGAGGCGAGGATTTGCGCGGCGTGTCGACTGCATTCTCTTGTACCGTCTCCGACATTGTGTTGTCCATTCTCTTGCCTTATTTGTGCTCTGCGCAGTCTTGTGCTGGTGTACCTCTTTGCGCCCAGTGTTGGGTAGGGAGCTTTCGCAATTTGACGTACCTCTCGGGAGCGTTCATGTTTACGTTTCGACACCGGTGTCGACGGGATGATGCGGCTGGGCAAACAACAACAAACAGTGGTTAAAGAAGGAAGGAGCGACCGGTCGACTTTTTGTTCGAGCGCGTTCGAGTCGGGGTGTAGAGGAAGTGAGGTTCCCTAAGTCGCCAGACCTTCCCTGCGTTCTCGACTCGCTCTTTCACAGACGTTCACCACGAGCCGCCGAACCGCTCACCCGCCAAACTTAACTGCTGAGGATCTTGCGGAGGGCAGTGGCGATTGTGCGGAGATGGCGATAGTGATGACGGACCTCACAGCTAGCGATAGCCTCGGTAGCTCTGCTGGTAATGTTGTTATCTGCTAAACAGAGAACAATGTAGGTGAAAACGAACATCTCTTAGTTTGAACGTGTGAAAGCACAAGTGACAGCCGACATCAGCAACAATGAGCAACCTTCAGCGCGACTATCCATGGATTCACATGCCATTAGTGGTCGGCGCTCCCATGCGTCTGATTGCATTGTCAAAATTGGCATGTGAAATCTCGAATGCTGGTGGATTGGGATTCATCGGCGCTGGCAGCGATGTTTCAACTCTCGATGACGAGCTGAAGAAATCAAAACTGGCACTCAAGGTCAAGGGAAAAGAAGACGTTCTGCCTGTAGGCGTGGGCTTTCTGCTATGGGCGGGCGATAAACTACTAAAAGATTCATTACCAATACTCGAGCGCCACGTACCAGCAGCAGTCTGGCTCTTCGCCCCAAATGACCCTGACCAACTTGCGCACTGGACAAATGAGTGCAGACGTGTCACGAACAACAAGACTAAGATCTGGATCCAGATCGGCACTGTATCGGACGCCGTTCAAACCATTAAGAATTGTAAACCAGACGTCCTAGTGGTACAAGGCACCGACGCTGGCGGACACGGTCTAGAGAAATGCGCTGGCCTCATCACCCTCCTCCCGGAAGTTGACGACGCGCTTTCAACCCACTGCCACGGTCGAGACTTTAACAAGCCAACACTGATAGCTGCAGGCGGCATAATGGACGGCCGGGGCGTTGCAGCCGCTCTCGCACTCGGCGCGCAGGGAGTGGTAATGGGAACTCGCTACCTTGCTTGTCCTGAGGCTAATATCGCCAAAGGCTACCAAGATGCAGTTCTGAACGCTTCAGACGGTGGTGTCAATACTGCGCGAGGCAAGTTGTATGACAGCCTGCGCGGGACGACCGACTGGCCGGCACATTATGGCGGTCGTAGCGTGTTGAACGAAAGCTGGCACGATGCGGCGAAGGGAATGAGTTTCGAGGAAAACAAGCGTCGGCACGATGAGGCGCTTAAGACTGGAGATGAGGGCTGGGGCGAAAAGGCGAGGCTGACTACGTATGCTGGGACAGGAGTAGGACTGGTCAAGGTGGTCAAGCCGGCTGCCCATGTCACACGCGAGGTGAGGGAGGATGCTGCTCGCATCATGAAGCAAGTAAGCGGCTCTTTGAGATGCTGAAGCGCGGTAGAAACCATTGCATCATCTTAGAGGAGTACATGGAGACATGATGAGACACGACGAGGCACTCTTCCTTGTCATGCAAATTTCTCAGACAACATCTATCTACCCGTAAACTGCCCGAATTTCAGGGTCAGCAAGGAGAGCCTCGCATTTGGCTGCTGCCTCAGCGTGGCCATGGACGTGTTCTCCTGCGTCCCTTGCTGCAAACAGTCTTGCTACCGCATAAGGTACAACCAAATTAAATCGCGCTCCTGCCTTGACCAATATATGTACAACCTCAGATGTTGATGATCTGAGAGCCGGGTAGAGTACCTCCTCAGCAGAACTATCTGCCCCAAACGAAATTAATTGCTTCACAACATCTCGATGGCCTCCCCAAACGGCGTTCTCCAATGCAAGTGTGAGCCACGAACTGTCCTCATGGGTGGATGCCGCCTTCTCCAGCAAGAGCCCTACAATCGTACTGTGCCCGCGACCAGCAGCAAACGATAGCGCAGTTTGCTCATGGCGGCTTTGGTGTTTGACAATCGCTCCGGCATCCAGCAACAATCGCACAAGCTCGTCACTACCATCTTTAGCAGCGAGCATCAATGCCGAATGTCCATCTAAATTTTGTACATTGGGATCTGCTCCAGCTTTCAGCAGCATCGATATTGAGATCAGAGCCTGGTGTGGATCTGACATCGGAAACATTTCAGTTGCACAATGTAATGGGGTGTTATTGTCATCGTCTCCCATGTCAAGCATCGTTGGAGAATTGATACGGTTCAGCGCCGTGCGAAGAAGTTGAGCGTGGCCTTGGACGGCTGCATAGTGAAATATCGTGTATCCCTTTCGAGATTGTTTCGAAACGTCAGCGCCATGCTCGACAAGGAGACAAGCCATGTCTTCGTGAACGCAGTCGCTGCATGTTTCCCATATGCAATCGTCAATTAAGTCGTCCATCGGATGTGCAACATTGGGATCTGCTCCCAGTGAAAGCGCGAGGCGGACTTTCTCCAAGTCACAGTTTTTAACAACTTCCGACAGTAGCGTGGTGTCCCCAGAATGTTGATTGATATCTGCTCCGTGCTTGAGAAGGAGCGTTATTATATCGTGTCTCCCAGACGTAAACGCGTCGAGCAGAGGACAATTCAGATTGGGATCCGACCCAAGTGCAAGAGCATAGCGAATGGTGTCTATGTCGCCAGAACATATAGCTGAGTAGAGCGGCGTTTCACTGAAACGATCGATTGCATCGAAGCATGCACCTCTCCAGTAAAGAGGCTCCAATAGTTCCGCAAACCCTGTGCGGCATGCTGCATGCAAAATCGTTGTGACATGATAGCCATCGAGGGCGTTCTGTCTGACACCACGTACTACTTGGTCGAAATCTTTCGCGATAGAGTATAGTCGATGGAAGTTGTTATATCGTTGGCTGTTTCGCTCCAGAATGGTGATTTTGATATCTAAACAAAGTGCCGTGACGAGTGCTGTCTTGTAAGACTCGACGTTCTCAGTTTTCTCAAACTCCCACAGCACTTGGGTCAAAGCATCTGCAGCAAGTCCGGTTTCGAATGTATTCTCGTGAACAATGCGTAGAGTGGGATTTTTGCCTTGGGCTTCTGAAAGCTCGTCGTTCCGCAAGTGGAAATTGTCCTCTTCGAGTTCGTTAGAGGGACTGAGTCGTGAAGAGCATAATCGGCTCTTACTTTGTGCCATATCGGTATCGTCGGTGAGGTTTGCGTGCTGCTCGACCTTTCGCCAATATTTTCTGGCGCATGAGGTTATGTGCTGAGGCATATAGTCGGCTCGAAATTGCTTCGAACAGAAGGAGCAGGTGCTGAGGCGGCCCTCATGCTTGCTTCGGACGTGGCGTCTGACAGTCTCGCCTCTTGCAAAGTGTTCATGACAGTGAGGACACTGATGTGTTGTTCTTATCTGTCTGCGGTGGTCTGCTTCGGAAGAGTGTTTGGCAGAAACATGGCGTTTCAGCGATGAAGGAGTTGCGAATGTACGATCGCAATGCTGACATAGATTCATGTCTGTTACCAGCTCAATATGGCTGTTCTATTGTTGTTTTGCGAATCAGGTCGACATGAAAGTTGCAACGTCAGGAAAGAACACATAAGATGTGTGTGAGAGGAATTCATGGCTTCCTATACAGCTCTTGTGCAATCAGGTATCTTTTACTGTGCTCAGAGAGTGGCTACGAGCGTGCGAACCACCCAGATTCATGCGCTTCGAGCAAAGCTGACAGGCGCATACCAAGAGACCCGCCTTGACGTGGCACTGTATGAGCCTCAGCCGCCCGCCTAACCACTTTCGGCAGTATCTTGGTGGTTCGGTGCAGGGATGCCGCTTGAACCACCAAGTTCTCGCCTGATCGGTCCTGTAAATGGTGGTTCAGAAGCATGATGCACGCACCGCACCGCTCCTAACGCCGTCCACCAGGCAAGACGGAGTGCACGGCTCGGCATCGACTGCGCCACTAGCATCCATACCCACTAAGCCATTCTCGTATATTATTTGGTGGTTCACTGAGAATAACCACCAGGCTCCGTCTCAAATGGTCGGTTTCCTGGCGGTTCGTCGGGACCTGCATATCACGGGGCGTGGAACTAGTCGAAGAAACCACCAGGATCCGTCTCAAATGGTCGATTGCCTGGTGGTTCGTTGGACCCTGCACATCATATGTCGTGAGTCCTGGCGAGCAACCACCAGGTTTCTTTCAACTATGGCATAGAGCCAGCATGCGCGGGACACAGCTGCGGCGGCCATGATGCCTCATCTTCCACAGATAAGTATCTCACCTTCCGACTCGACAGTCCGTCCAACTTGCAGCATTACATTATCAACAGATCGAAAGCTCTTACCGCACCCGAGACCAGGGTCACCAATCAACCTCACCAGTACACTAATCGCAACCATGTCCGCTCTCAACACCACCAACACCAACATCACCCTCAAATCCTACCCCTCCACAAACCCTCCCACAACCTCAACCACCACCAACTCGCCCACCGACTCAACCGGCACCATCATCTTCGGCGTCCTCGCCTCAGTCCTCGCCCTGATGGCCATCATCATCGGCATTCTCCAACTCCGCAAGACCAAAGCCCATCGCCAGACGGATGGAAGCGCTTGACACGAGCACAACCACAACACCCATCGATCATGGACGACAACGTAAGCTCGACGCCTGCCATCACACCTTCCCATGTGGTATTTCGAACCTCGCTGACTTGGACAATGCAGAGGGTTGTGCACTCGAGAGGTTGGATGTGTCCTGTCTTCGCTTGGGAAGGTATCGGGTAGAGGGTCGTCCGGTTGAGAGGTTGGATGTGTGCTGCTATCGATTCGGAAGGCTTTAGTACGTGTGGCTGTCGCGTTGGCCGAGATGTCGTCGGTTGTAATCTGGTTGTCGTTGTACTTATTCTTTTCTTTTTCCAACTTCGATCCTCCCAGTCTTGTTCCCTCTCATACTTGATCAACGTCAGCAAACATACCTCCTTCACTTTTCCTTACATTCCTTTCCATCCCATGACATAGACTCTTCCGCTTCCACAACTCCCCCTCACCACAAACCCTTACCTGTACAAAACCACGAAATAGGAAAAAAAAAGAAACAGGCAAAACCCATCTGTCCAAAAAAACTACACAATAATACAATACAATACGGTACGTACGTACGTTTCCATCTGCTTCTTCACCAAGCCTCCCTCCCTCCCTTATCTCACCCTCCAGTCCATGCCAGTCCAATCCCCATCTCAAGATCACCGCAACAATCCAAATCCAAGCCCAGCACCCGGCTGTCTCTCAAACCTCCAGATCCAAGAACCGCAAACTACCACCTTGAAGAGTTGGAAAAAAATTGACAGAAAAGGAAAGAAAAGAAGCCGGCCAGTGGTGGCTCTGTAGTCGAGATTACGAGAAACGAAAAGAAGAAGAAGAAGAAAAAAAGGATACAAAGGCGTTTGGCCAGAAGAATGGAAGATAAACAGAAAAAAAAGTGCTGCTGATACAGCCAGGCGGCGGACAACTTGTGTCTTGTCCAAAAACTTTGCTCTCCTCTTCTCTCTCCTTCGGGTCATTATGCCAACAACTCTATTCCAAAGCGCGGCCTTTATCCCTTTCTTAATACAGGGAGGCGCGAGGATGTTGACGGGCTTTTCTTCATGCCATTATGGTCGTGTGTGATTGTGATTGTGACTTGTGTGTGTATGTTCGGGGTTCGCGAGCGAGCGGGTGTCTGGCACGTCTGCTGCTCTTATCTGGTCTCGTGTCGTCGGTGTTAGTGCTTCCTCCAGGGAGCCAACTTCGTCTTGGGTAGTCCTGTGTGTGCTCCTGGCGTTTTCAGTTCTTCGTGTCGACTTTTCCAGCGTCGCGCACGGCGGCCACGAATTCCTCCTCGGAGCCCAGCTCCCATCTGCCCTCGTTGCCCCAGCCAAGCAGGTCGAGCACTTCGTCCCGCTTGCCGTAGAGCTTCGATTCGAGTCTGGTCAAGACGGCAACGGCTGCGCGAGCGAGCGCCTTGTCGCCCTCGAAGACGTAGAGATCCCAGACTCTTGCGGCGTGAGAATGGGGCAGGTTGTAGGAGAACAAGCACCTGAAAAGAGGATCAAGGAGGTCCGATGGTGTCAGGCCGAGAGAAGGTGATGTGAGGTGGGCGTGAAGCGTAGGAGACTTGTACTTGAGGGTGCTGAGAACCATCTCGTAAGTGCGAGACATGGCTGCTTGATCGTGAACGAGGAAAGCGAGTGGTGTTGGGCGGTTGAGAAGGTTGGCAAGGGCCACAAATGCGGTCTCCGGCTCGGAAGGGGAGGTGTGAAGGCATAGCAGGCCAGCAATAAGGTGAGTGCCGTACACATAGCCTACGTCAGAGCGGTAGAAAGCATAAGCCTTCAGCACGTTGGATAGTGTCCGCTGAGCAGGTGAAGGAGGGTCGCAGTTGAAGATGCCCAAGTCCGGGAAGACCGCCGGAACATCACGAGCGATGGCATCGAGCCAGGCGGCTTCCTTCGACTTTGTGCGCTCCTCAGCAGGCAGATCGTCCAGGCGTGCTTCGAGTTGCTGAGCGCGAGCTAGAGCAGCAGTGTAAGAGGATGCAGAAAGTGAGAGGTCGTTTCCAATGGCTTTCGGCCAGACAAGGCCACGAGCACCTGGTGTAACTCCTCGCCACCAAAGCTCGCGGGTTCGCGGCTCGTGAATCACTGCATCCCAGTTCGGTAGTACGTGCTGCTCCCAGATACGAGCAATGCTGCCGTCCAACTCAGTCTTGTTGCTTTGGGCGGCCTTCTCCTTGGCCTCACGCTTCTTCTCAGCCTCCGCAGCGCGAGCCATCATCTGCTCCCATTCCTTCATGTGCTTCTTTTCTTCCTTTTGACACTTCGGAGGCAGCCACGAGGGGCGTGTGCGAGTGAGCACAGCTTCCTTTTCTTTGCTGATAGGAAGTGGATCGATCATTATGTTTCCTTTCTGCAAGGGAGGCATCTCGACGGCGCTCGTTGTGGTCCTGGACTTCTGATCACTCTTCCGCGGCGGGCTGTTCGATGCGCTGCCAGGAGCCGAGCGGAGCCTGCTTTCTCCAGATCTACGCTCCTCCGCGTATTCCTCCAGCTTCGCAGACAGCTGACGAGCTTCTTCGTTCAGGTCGTCACTCCAAGATTTCGAGCGGTGTGGTCTCCCAAAGGCATCTGACGGGAAAGAAGAGGTAGTTGCGCTGTGTACCATCCTAGGCCTAGGGTTCTTCGGTGAGCGAGGGGACCGGCTGTGTGGTCGCTTTGCATTCTTGGGGACATTGGCAGAGTGTAACGATGTGTGTGCGCCCACCGCGAGCAAATTAGTGTACGAGGGTTGTCGCTGCGGACTAGGCGTACGACTCGCTCGTGGCTGTCCGGGTATGGGTGTAAAAGGGACATTCTCAAGAATGGCCTCGTCTGGAACCTCTTCGTCCAAATCGTCGTACTCGTCTTCGAGCTGCTTGGTCGTCTTTTTGCCCGGCTGCCACGAACTGCGCCTAACAAATCGGCCGCTGTCATAGGATACCTTTGGCGTAGGGACGTCCGGAGACAACGGAGATGACATTAGACCCTTTGCAGGAGAAGGTGATCGTGAAGAATCCCTGCGTCCTGGTGCCATGAATGTAGAGGATGAGGGGCTGGTAAATCCTCTCCGCATGCCACGGCCTTGCGGGACAACCTGCAGACTTGGTAAACCCCTTGCATTGGAATTGGTGGTATCCCGGATTTGGGGTGCGGTGTTCCGCTTTGCGATCTCCAGCTTTTCTGTGCTCGTCCTCGTTGGTCGTTTGAGTGTGGGCCTGCTTTCGGGCTTCAAGTTGCAGTCTTCGACCGACTCTCGTCCAGTTTCTTCCAGTGTGATATCCTCAAAGTTGGCCAGTTTCTCTCTGCTTGCATTGTCGAGAGACAATGACCGACACGATGATGAACTGCTCTTGGAACTCTTGCTGTAGCTCAGCTCTGGCGGGGAATTTGGTGCAGTGTCGACAATCGGTTCGTCAGCACACATGATGCTGTGGGCCCGCTCGGCGGGTGTACGGTAAGCCATATTTCCTCTGCGTCCGCCTCGAGCGACGAGTGGTGCTGCAGCAATGGCGGGTATGCTAACGCTTAGCACCGCTTGTTTTCCAGCGCCGAATCCGCTCCAGACGGTAGTAGTTGATAGGTCGGAGTTTATGAGCGAGCGCAAGTAATCATGTCTCGAGTCGAGGGCGTATCGGTAGCGGTGGGCAGAGGGCAGGTGGGAGTCGTTGAAGGAGTGGTCGGGGAATCCGGGCAAGGAGTAGTGGTTGTAGTAGAGGGAGGATCCGTGGTGGAGGTGGTGATTGTTAGTATGAGGAAGCACGAACTCCAGTCCGTCGTCGGGGCAGTAGTAATGCGTGGTGTCGAGGCGTCTCTGGGTGTTTGGTGTAAGAATTGGACGGCGAGCCGGGGCCAGATGTCGGTTGTTGGCCATGATTCGGAGTCGTCTCTCGCTGCTTGTCAGACTGCCTGCGCCCGTTCGGCCCTAGAGGATTGCAGCGACCGGGGGCATGCACTAGCTTATGTTCTGCCGCACACTCCGCTCCCTGTGCAGCGAGTGCAAGGTCTCCTTTGATCAAAGCTTGCTCGCTCGGCTCGATATCAGGGGAGCCGCAGTGGCAGCAGCTCTGGGGCGCTTGGGTGCTTAGCGCCAGCAACGCCTGCCAGGGGAAAGGCGAGAAAGGATGGATGCGAGATTCGCGCGCGCGCAGGCCAATCAGCACAGCCAGGTGCGCAGTTTCGCGTTGAGTCTTGCAAAAGGTCGAGACTGCGCGCACGGCCGGCGGGCAGCGTGGGCGTGTCGCAGGGTGAGATGCTGCCAGTCGTGAGGAGATGTGATGCTGAGGATGATGCAGAGATGATTGAGATGTGCAGGAGACTAAGACACTGAGCAAGGCGGTGCAGAGACACACGAGAAGTTTGTGAGTACGTGTATCGAAGCAATAGCTCAATGGAATATTTCCCTCAACAATGATAATGGCTGGAAGCATGCAGAGCTATCATACATATCTAGCTCATGCCTCCTTCTTGCCCATTCATCATGCATGCATGCAGTAGCCAACCCCTCCACCTGTCTGTACTCTACTGCATACCACAAAACCTTCACATGCAACCCACTTCTGTAGCCTCTCTGACAAGGTGGCGGGCCTAACACAATCGCCTTGTCCTTGTCCTTGTCCTTGTCCTTGTCCTTGCCGCTGCCTTGCTCGCCTTGCTACAGCGCATAGCCGCAGCCGCAGCAGGCAAGCGCGCATAACTCACCGCTGCCGTCATTCCTGCCCTGCCCTGCCAACTACCAACTGCCAACACGCCCAACAGAGCCAACATCCAACCAACTCCAAGCTCTAGTACTGTACTCTCCCGCGTTCCGTACCCATCAATTGCCAGCGCTAGTCTCGCCAACGTCCGGCGGCTGGGAATCGCAGAATTCGCGATTCCTCGAAATCCTGCCCCATGATACGCTGCAGCCTTCACGCGCTCTGAAAACAAGATGGCTGGCCTCGAGCTTGTACGGAAGAGACCTCGTGTGGTGTCGCACTTGGTCCTACGATTACCACACCCTTTCTCATCATGCGAGCATGCCACTATGCGCTTGCTTGCTTATAGTCAACACTTCGATTGTGGACTTATTCGATATAGTCTACCAAAGATCGCCCACAGTATCCACAATAATTCGAGCCTGCAAGCAGAACATGCAAATCATCAATCGTCGGCATGTCATTCAGCTCATCGCTTTCTTTCCGACCTCCGGATCTCAACTGCAGACAGACAGCTCTGCCTTGTTTCTTAACCCGGAACTCCCGCAGTTATACCTTATCATTTTCAGCCAACATACACCTAATTTACCCCCATATCACATACCAAGCCGCTGATTAATCTATGATTCCCTGACCGACATGAAGAACAAGAAATCCACTAACCGCGACCGGAAAAGCAATCAATAATCGCCAACAGGGAACATGGATTCAAGAATAGGAACATGCCTCCATCCAATACAATTACAGGAGGGCAAATCACCGATGACATGGATTATGCGCACATCACCGTATCCACTGCCCATCCCATCCCGCTCACTCCCCCGCCTAACCAACTCCATCATCATAGACGGCACAGTAGTCAGAAAGGGCAAACATTGTTTGTTTCCCTTGTATTAGCACATAGCTACAATATTACATACATGCCCGTCAACGACGAGAATAATCCCGCCCGACGACAACATCGCGCAGTCCAGCGGCCTGGGCCCTCAGCGCCTTCCGCTCCTTCACCTCCGCCAACCAACGCAGCAAACCCCCAAATTTCGTCTGTCGCTTCTGAAACACCGCCTCGAAAGCCGAGCACGCAAGCCTAGTATAAAAAAACATAGTGGTCAGCAAATTGGCTCAGAAGCGGATCGAATCTCGCTTTCGAGTATAGTATAGAGCAGGCAAGAGCAAGGCTCGGGAGCTGACGGGATCCATAGCGATAAATTTGCTAGACTCGCCAACAAATTCCTGCTTTTTCTGCTTTCTCTCTTCTTCTTTCCCAAGCGTCTTCCGCTTGTTCCAATCCTTCCAACCGTTCCACGGCTCTCCGAAGCGATGATCGTAGTGGCGCAAGGCGTGGCGGCCGCTAGACACGCGCTTGTGGCGCTCCATGAAACGGCGGGACAGCGAAGGGAGCGAAGTGGGGAATTTTCCGCTCAGCGGGAGATTTGGTGGGTTTTGATGGAGATGGCCCATCCGGGAGTGCGCGGATCATGAAGATCGGAAAGGGCAAGCAAAGAAGAGAGAAAGGATTGGGGGTGTGGTGTGGATGGGATGGCGATCCATGATGCAGCTTTTGTTTTCTCGGGTTGTGTGACGAGGAAGACATGGAGACTTACCATCGAGTCTGGCCGTTGGTGATGGCGCATTCAAACGGCGCGCCGTTCTTGCTTTTCGATGATGATGCTGCGCGGCGCTTCGTGAGAGCACAAGCGAGTTTCATCAGATCGTCGACGGTCTCTGTTGTGTGAATGGTCAGCATGTGGCCTCCTCTCGCATAACACGTCTGGAAGCCCCAGTATTCCACTCCGCAACCACGATTGCGTTATTACATGTGTCTGACAAGGTATATACCGGTCCGACGTAACTCAATCGGATATCGAGAGCTCTGAGCTGCATGGCTCCTCGGAGCTCAGACCGGCATGTCAGACACAAAGGCACTTCAAGGCACACAGCTCTCTTAGCTGCAGCTGCTGCTGCAAGCTGTGCGCCACAGGTATGCAAAGCCGGATGTTGAGTGAGCTAGGGAATTGACAACTTACTGATGACGAGCTTGCTCGATGGCTGTTTGCCGTTGGGCAGCGATTTGATGTATGCGTAGCTCTTGTGCGCGACTTCATTGAAAGCGTGGTGCAGATTGGCGAGGACTGTTTCGATCGAGTTGTAATTCGTCGACAGGTGCATTGTACGCATGTGCAGCTTCAAGGCATTCAACGTCTTTCGATAGAACGACTGACCTGGCAGCTTGGAGTATTCGACTGTCACCGAGTCTTGGACGTTGACCGCTTTTCGACGCTCAGCATCCTTGCTCAGGTCAAGTGTGACGGTGTTGATGGCATTGCCACAATATGGAAAGTCTGTCACTGCTGGTAGACGAACAACAGACGACCCATCGATCTTCATGTCAAAGTTGGCTCTGCTCTTGTCCGCTTTGACTTGGACGCCAAACTCTGGTAAGCCAGCGTGCATAGTATGCATAAATTTCTCTGCCACGTTGCGATCTGTCGTAATCACGAGGAAGTCGTCGATGAGCCTCAAAATCAGGCTATCCTGATCATTGACAAATCCGAGCGCACTTCTCTCAAGCTCGGCGTAGAAGTAGCTGCACAACAGACTGGACACGATCGATCCTTGTGGTATACCTTCTTTCTGACGATACAGACGATTGCCCAGCTTGACAATGTTCGACTCGACATGCTCGTGCAGAAGATCCAGGATTGCCTTTCGACGCTGAGACCGCTGAATAATACCGCCCACGTAAGCCGTCCGAGTACGGCCTGCCATAGCCTCTGAAGTGATCTCCTGCTTAAGTTCGAAAGGAGTCTGGTCGGTTGCGGCTTTGGTAAGGAATTTCCAAGAAGGTTTGGCACCGAAACCAGGCGTCTCGCTGTTGTTACCGCCGAGCAACTTTGCACGCGCGTATCGAGTGAGATGATATTCGTTTGCAGAGAGTATGCTTTCAGCCAGTTTCAGTAATCTTTTCTGGGGTATTGTATCGAAGCAAGATTTGACATCCACCTTGGCAAAGTATAGTGGTGTAGTCCGCAGTCCTTGTGCGTCCAATGCTGACCTGAAAGCCTGTAGCCGAGTGAACATGTCATCCACAGAGAACAACGCAGAACCAAGCAGTTCCGGTCGACGGGCCTTTTCGTAGTTCAGTATACTGAAGGCCGGAGTCAAGATGCTGTTGATACTCCGCCCAAGCACTACTCCGCCGTGCTCCTGCCTTTGCACTCGTCGACGAAGGTTGATGATCGGTCTCATTCCCTGCTCCTTCGGCAACAGGCGCACTTTGCTAACGCCGAGGGCGCGCTGTGCCATGGCTCCGTGTATCTCTGCGGCGCTGCACTCTTCGAACATGTCGAGCTTGAGCGAGGTTAACGCTGGCTCGGACATGGTTTTCCACACATCATGACGGAAGTAGAACAATTGGTTTCGATGGACGCCGGACTCGGTCACGTGGAAATGACTTCGAATAAGAGGAACCAGGTACGAATCGAACATGTAATAGAGTAATTCCGAGAAGATGTCCTTGCGGACGGCAAACTCGGACTTGCACATGCTGAAGTCCTTATCCTTACCAGGCGGCTTGAGCCAATCGATGTCTTTGACTTTGATTCCTTGTATGACGTCGTGCAGACTGAAAGACTCATAGCGACGCAAGCGAACAAAGCTGTCTACAGCGCGCATGATGATCCCGAAGCTGTTAACTCCAGAGCTGCCGGCACCAAAAGCATCAGGTGGAAAGACTTTTCGTATGACGGCTCGACAAAAAGCGGAAACACTAGCGAGCACTGTAGCCTGGTCGAATGTGTTTGTCTGCTTCAAGGAGTCCAATAGCGAACGTGGACAGTAGTGGTCCAGCAATGCTCGAAATGAACACCTACTATGGCGCTTTCGTATTCGCTCAACCAATCTGAAGCAGGAGCCTCTCAGTCTCCTGGGTATTTTATCGGCAGGCAGGGATGGCTGCCCAGGCCGAAATCTGCGCCTCATCTGCTGTTTTGCGATCTCTGATTCACGTAGCGTGTAGTCTTTGAACGGTTGTGATGTGTCCTGCAGGTCGACCGCTGACGTGAAAGCATTATGGAGACCGAACTGCCGTGGAAATATGTACTTCATAACATGGACTGTCTCGGCCTGGGAGTCGAGATTGTGGTAGCGGCTCATGACATGTACATGCGTCATGCCATAGCGGACTTTGCCAGATGAGTTGAGAGAAGGTTTTGCGTAGAGCATGCGGTGACGTAGAAAGCGCATATCAGAGAGACGGTGTTTCATTACTCGGGTTGACGCAGGCCCTGGACCGACGTCGTTTGTTGCCGGTGATGTCGTCTCCTTGACTACGGCCTTGAGGTCGCTCAGTGGTATTCCAGACATTTGTATCGTGTTGCTACTGTCGCTCACTGGCTGATACAGGCCACAGTCCATGAGCATCTCGATCAGTATGCGTTCTGCCCCACGCCCGAGGAGCGCTGGTAAGTTGGACCACGAACTGTCCTTGAGTTCACAGACGTGCGGGTTGTCAGTAGTCATATAGATGCCTGGAAGCCCCGGCACGGGTTTTGCCTCTATTCCATTGCCGCCACCAGGAGATCGCTGGAACCCGTGACATAGGAGATGCGAAGGTCGATATGATCCAGTGTGGCGACGGAAAAGGGACCAGGTGGCAAAGTCTACGATCTGTCGTTCATCAGCTCTATCACTAATTTGGTGCGGCAGTCTCAAGACAGTGCAGAATGAGCAAAGAAACGAAATACAATGTCCCTACCTCAGACTGCCTCAACTGGCGAGTGCGCGGACTGACTGAAATGTCCGTTTCTGACACTTGTTGAGTGAAGACGGATATCTCTTCGTCCAGCTGTTCGAGCTCTTCTCGGTTTCCGACATGTTTCGAAGTGCCCACCTGGATCTTGTCAAGCAGCTGCACGGTCCCATCATCAACCAGGATGCTCTCGTCTTGCGCAGGCTGCAGGCCATAGTGGAGCAGTCTTCGACGCCGCTTTTTGGACGACTTTGGCAAGCGTGACACAAGGTAGTTGCGGAGACTGTGCACCTCGTGGTAATACTGTTGCAGCAATGGTACAATGGGAGATTGTTTGGTGTCGCCAGTACGTTGCCGCTTGGCTGAGGCCTTTGCGTCGCGTGACTGTCGCTTTCGCTTTGGCATCTCGCTGTTGTCGATTCCAGCGATGCTCAGGTCGGCAGCATAACGATACGGCGATCTCTAGTCTGTCGCTTGGTCATTGGTTCAGGGGAATGTACTGATTCACAAGCACTGTAGATACGCGTCGGGTTCGTGTTTGGAAACGCGCCGACGAAAGAGAACCTGAAGTTCGTGGTAAGCGAGCTCGGCTCGGCGTCCGATTTGCTAAACTCCGGAGAAGCCCTCAATACCTTACGTTACCTCGCAATGTTGATGCCTTCGCTGTCGCTGTTCGCTTGCCGAAAGAAGGGCATAGCGAACGAGAGGCCTCTCTGGTGTGAACACATGTTCAAGTTGTTCGTGAACGTGACATGACCCATGGAAGGAGTATCGTGAACAGTGAGCAAAGCGGTCTTTTGGTTCGCCCGGCCTGTTACTTTGGCATCATCGAAGCCCCACTCTGCTGATCTGGTAGTCTAGACAGAGCGAGGCGAACGAGCAGACCGAGGATATAAACTTAAACTCTTTCCTACAGACCAGCAGTTTCCTCTCAGTAGATACTCATGTACAGATATTTACGAACCCGACTTTTCCCAACACAGCCTATTTCGCAACACTTCCGTGTGACAAGAACCATGGCCACAGCATCCAAAGTACTCCTCTCCACGCACGAGCAACCAGCATTCTTTATACCTGGTTTCAACGCTCCCGAGAAAGCAAAGGCCGCTTCAGAGTTGCTACAAGAAAACCATGATAGATTCCATATGTTCTTCAACAGCGATGGCTTCCACAACCACATCGCACACCATCTACTAACCACCTACGCTCTGGATGCTTCGACAAAAGACCTGCAGCACCACTTCAAAAGCAACGAATCCTACCAGAGAGCGCTCGACTCCTACGACCAGGCTACCGTGACGAAGATGCAGGATCCGGCAACATTCATCAAGCTTCTGGGAGATGAGAAACATTATAAGAACTTCCTTCAGTTCTTCAGAAACGAGATCGACAGCTCTGGGTGGCAAGCTGTGGTCAACAAATTTGTCTTCTCCAAAGACGAGGTTGCTACCAAGATGCTCCCACTCACTTTCGCTGGCTTTCTCCACCCTCTGATCCATCTCGGTTTCGGCGTGGAGTTCGAACAGCCTGCCATCATCGCCGAAGCCCTTGCCCAAGCTGCCATTCACTCAGACTGGATCGAAAAGTTCTTCTCTCAAGCCGAGCAAGCTGCAGACAAGAACCGCTCTACGCCCTCTCGAACCATGGTCGACCTAATCGACGCCATCCGCAACGACAAAGACCTCTACGACGCCCCTCGCTGGTCCGACGGCAACAAAATCCGCGACGGCATCCTCGCCCGCGCCGGCTCGCGCATGGTCCACTACACATCCCAATACCACCTCCAACCCAACGAACTAGCCGAAAAAACCGCAGAGATGATCAACGCGGCCGCGTACTTCACCGGCGGCGCGCAACGCGCTTCCCACGCCGTGAAATTCGACTTCTTCTACATGCACTGCGTCAACAGCAGCATTTTCTACTCGACCTTCCTCGCGCAGCAGTGGCTGAGCGACGCGGACAAAGTGCGGCTGCTCGAGTGGAAAGTCTGGAACGATCTCGCCATGTACGCTTCGCGGAAAAGTCCCGAGATTCACTTGGACGAGATCAGGAATTACAAGCCAAGCCAGCCGTCGGGCTGGGATGAGATTATTGAGAGGGTGAGGTCGATGGAGGATGATGGGCATGCGGCGAAACTTGTCAGGGCTCTGGCGCATGGGCAGCGGGTTTGTGCGCCTTATGAGGATAAGGCAGAGTTTAGGTTGAAGAAGGATGACTGGCTGCAATTGGCGCATATGACTATTGATTCTGTGCAAACTGGTGGGCCCGAGTGGGTGCGGTCAGCGGGCTTTGATGAGGCGTGGGAGAGTGTTCCTCTGCGTTCTCAGCTATAGAATTAATATTAAGCTATTGCATCGTGCGATCGTTGTATCTTGTATCTACTATGAAATAAGGTTCAGACATGGAAATGCACGGCACCGCTATCAACTGCGACTCAAACGTTATTCACAGTGCGAGCTGATCGGATCACGAAGCTATGCAGCTTGAAAGGAAAGATATGTTACCATGTCACAATAATAATGGTTCTCATTCCTCACTTAAAACTATCTACACCAAAGAATCTGCTCACATTTACAAGATCCGTCCCGCCGTGGCCGCCTGACTGCGATCCTTAGTCTGTGTCTTCCTGAGGCCCTTGCCCGCCTGGATCTGCTCCAGCAAGCCGCTGCGATTCGGCATACCCGCAGGAGGACCCGCAGGCATCGGAGGTGGCGGAGGAGCGCCTGCGCCGGCGGGCATGGGCGGAGGTGGTGGCACGCCCCCAGTAGGCATAGGTGGCGGAGGTGGGGCACCGCCGGAAGGCATGGGTGGTGGTGGAGGTGCGCCGCTTGAAGGCATTGGAGGGGGAGGAGGTGGCGAGCCTGGCGCGGGAGAGTTGGGCTTTGAGGTGTTCTCCATGGCAGACATGGGGCGAGGCGGCGCCATGGTGCCGAAGAGGATGGAAGCAAGGTGCTTCGCACTGCCTCCGCCTGGGGGCTGGTCATCTTCTTCCTCGTCATCACTGGACTCGACTACAGACCAATCGTCATCGTCTGATGGCTTCGCGCGGGAGCGGCCAGCAGGCTGAGGGTCGGGCAGAGTGGTCTTGTTGTTGTCTGCTGCTTGCATGGCGTGGAAAGGGTTGTAGTCCTTCTTGGCCTCGGGCGATGCAGCAGGGGGACTAGCAACCGAGGACGGCTGGTTCATACTCTTCCAGAAGGGGTTCTTGGACTCTTCCGGAGGACTTTTGATGGCAGGAGGGCTGGCCGGTGCTTCAGGTACAGGAGGGATCACCATGCTTGCAGAAGGTGTGCTCTCGTCCGGGGTGATACGTGCAGGGCCTTCGTCATCATCGCTGCTGCTGTCATCATCGCTGATGGACTCAAGTTGAGCTCGCAGTTGGCGTTCTCTTTCCTTAGCAGCCTCAATCTCAGCACGTTGGGCAGCAAGTCGAGCCTCCTTCTCTGCAGAATCCTTCTTTGCGGCTGCACGTCGTTGCTTCTCTTCTGCCCTCTTCAGCTTGCCAGCCTTTACTTCTTCTTCAAGCGCGCGCAGAGAAGCCTCTTGTTCTTCGCGTTGCTTCTGCAGTTCGCGTTCTTGTCTAGCTTCCTCGTCCCTAGTAATCGTCAGTCACGGCGAAACAAATAGTGCTGATTGATGTGTAACATACTCCAAGTCCTGTGTCTCGTGGGCCATAGCTGCTTGCTGTTCCTTAATGGCCTGCTCCTTGATCTCGTGTTCTGCTCTCTTCGCCTCGGCATCGGCCTGCGAGTGGTCTTCGTGCTTGTTCTTCCTTGGTGCAGGAGGGGCTGGCTTAGCCTTGCCGCCAGCTGGTGATGGCGGTGCGATACTCTCGCCCTGAAGTCTTGCTTGACGCTCTTTCTCTCGGCGGGCGTCTTCTTCTTCAGCCTGGCGGACACGATCGTCCCTTTCTTTACGCTCGCGCTCAGCACGCTGAGAAGCGCTCTCCCCACCCTTGGCAGGTGCCTTGAGTCCAAGTGCAGCAAGACGCTCAGCCATGCGGGCTTCTGCCTGTTGCTTGATGAAGGCAGCACGCTCCTCGGCGGTCTTGTAGCTAGAGTACGAAGAGCCCGAAGGTTTAGGTGAAGCTGCGCTTGATCGTGACGCGGCCGGGCTTTCGTTGCGAGAAATACTGCTTGCACGTCCAGTGTCTTCCGCGCGTTCTGAAGTCTTGGGCTGTGATCTTTCCTCGTTGCGAATTCTTGCAGAACGTGAGCTGCGCTGGAGATCAAAGATGAAGTCTTTGACCTCGTCCTCGACGCCGAGTCCATCCTCCCATCTCCTACGCTCGTGCTCGTCCGAAGCGCTCTCGGCGCCTTGTTTCAAGGTAGACTCCAAGCTCTTCGAGTACTCTGTGACACTCTCCTCAACATCTTGCACCATGCGCTCGTTGTCCTCACGTTCGCGAGATACACGACTTTGCTCATCCTTCAGTCTGGCAGCAGCACCAGCACCGTCATCCGATGCCTCGACCTTGCGTCCAGTAAGAGCGGCAGAACGCTGCTGCATCATAGCCCTCGCCCTGGCCTTCAGACGGTCACTTTCGGTGACTTCGCCACCAGGTCCAGTACCGACAATTGCAGGCGCAGAACTGGGGTGTGCTTTGGCGTCTCTCAATCGGAAGAGCTCCAACTGCGCGTCTGCAATAGCTCGCTCGCAGCGGCGCACATGGCTGGCAAGCTCGGGAAGCCTGTCAGACAAGCCTTGGAGCTGTCTCTGCAGGCTTCGTCGTTCCGCGTCGGAGTCGCCGGTCTTGAATGCGGAGTTGGGATGAGAGTCAATGTCTTCTTGAAGGCGCCTGATACGACGGAACAGGTCATCACTTTCCTTCCTGTCCTTGCGATCAAGGGCGTCCTCCGCGTCAACATTGCCTTCATCTTCAAAGTCCATTGCGTCCAGCAATACCTGTTTCTCACGGATAGCCTTGCGCAATTGGTCGATGCTGAGATCGTCTGCACTTTTGTCACTGATGGCTGGGCTGGGGCTACGGCCATCCTGACCAACTCTTCGCCTTGCAGAGCTGCGATATCCAACTTCCTCATCGTTGTTCTTGAACACAGTAGCATCCTTTCTTCCTGCATTGGCTGAAGCTCCGTTACCGCGGAACGAGTGTCCCTTCAAGTAGCTGACACCAGTCTTTTGAGGCTGTAGGAAAGCGCCCGTGTTCTTGCGTTGCTGCGCATCTTCATTGAGCAGACTCTTCATCGTGCCAATACTAGCATCAAAGTTGCGGGTTGACGGAGGAATAAGCTCTGGCGGCAGCTTCGCAGGAACCGGGTAACCGTTGAGACGACGGTAGATCAGATGCATGGCAACAGCGAACTCGTCAAGGTTCAGACGACCCTTGTTGTGGGGGTCAGATAGTGTCCAGACACGCTCCAAGTCGCTCTTGTCGATGCCCGATTGACCAAAGATCTCAATTGCTTGCTGTCCACTGATGTAGCCCTTGCCGAAGCCGTCCCAAGCCTTGAACATGTCATCGTAGATCTGCTTCTCCTGCTTGGTGACTGACCACGGGACTGTTGCGTTTCCTTTGAGGCCTTGCATGCTAAATCCAGTCTCACGTCCAGGCTGTGGCATCATTTGTTGCTGGAGAGCCTCCAAGTTGGGAAGACCCGAAGCCGGAGCATTGACGAGACCCCATTGTCCTGGACGACCGGTCGGCTGCGCGTTGAGAGGTTGCGCCATGGGACCTCCACCAAAGCCAGTCTGCTGAGGAGACAAACCTTGTTGCGCGTTGAAGCCAGTGGGCATTGGGGGCATTGGCGGGCGTGGGCCAGTGTAGCCGGTAGCTTGGGGCATACCGCCCTGGAAGCCAGTCTGCTGCGGTTGCTGGAATCCTGTCTGCTGAGGGAACTGGTAGCCAGTCGGTTGCGCCGTCAATTGCGATAAAAGCTGAGAGTCGGAAGGGTTTTGCGCCTGGGGCTGTTGAATTGTTGGAGTTGACGATTTGGGCGGTCCCATGATGTCGATGCCGTGGCTCGTGGGTTGAGAAGGACGGTCGTCTGGCACTCCGAATGAAATGATATCGACCATGCCCGAGACCTCGTTGCGGACAGTCTCAGGCAAAGTCGCAGGCATGCTTTTGCCGGTCAGGCTCAAGTTGCATAGCCACATGGCAAGCGCAAACTCAGGGAAGAGCAGCTGTCCAGACTTTGTGGTATCCGCGAGCGTCCAGATTTGGGCCAGACTGTTTCCATCGAGTTTACTCCTGAGAAGAAGGTCTCTTGCCTTGTCACCACTCAATGCCTGCTCATTGCCAGTTGCGCTCTTGAACAGCTGCTCGAACTTGGCCTGATCGCTCGCTGTGATGAAGCTCAAACGCATGTTGGGAATCTTGTTGCCGCGACTCGCTGCTGGCTGCGGCGAAGGCTGGGCAGTACCGCGGAAGGAGGCTGCGATATCGTTCGAGGTCATGCCTGTCGGCTGGGGCACCTGGGGAGGAGCAGGCGGTTGCGCGCCATTCTGCTGCTGCTGCTGCAGTCCCGGGTATCCGGTCCGCTGTGGCTGCTGTTGCTGCGCATGTTGGTAGCCAGTAGGCTGCGGCTGCTGGAAGCCTTGAAACTGCTGTTGGTTCTGAGGAGGATAGCCCGTCGCTTGAGGCTGAAGTCCAGCGCCAGGGTAGCCGGTATATTGCTGCTGGAGAGGCTGCTGTTGCTGCTGCTGCTGACCGAAGCCAGTTGGCTGCTGCGACTGGAAAGGCGATGGCTGGCCCTGGAAGCCCGTAGGTTGTGGTTGGAGGTGTCCGGGGCGGCCGCTATTGGCGCCGCCCAGGTAAGAGTTGGAGCCGGAGAACATGCTTGATGTCCTGCTTGCTAGGGCAGTATCCGGTACATCTATACCTTACTGACTGCTCAATGTCGTGTGAGGTACTGGGAGGGGGCGGAGTGCGCGCGGTCCAGGTGCAGGCAAGCCAGCAAGCGAGCTTCACAGTTGGCCTCGGGGTTGGTTGGCACACGCTGGATGCTGCACCGTGCTGCCACGCGCCTCCCCAAAGCAGTTTACGTCATCCACAATTGTTGGGCTGCCTTCGGTTCGTACATACATACATGCTTGAACACGTACATGGTATGCGTGTCCAACATTGTCCAAAGGCAATCGTGTGCTTGAATCGTTAATTTGATGTTACTACATCGATGTATCGATTTCACTGTCTCCTGCCGGCTAACCACGATGCAGGATGGAATTTCGATCAAGCGATCGATCAAGCCGGTAGGTGACCAAATGCACACGTACATTGCCCTCTTACACGTGTTGGAAGTCTTTCTAGCAACCGACTTGCTGAGATCAATCCTAGCCTCAATACTGTCAGACTCAGTCTATTTCCTGTACCTTCTGCTTCACACACTCGACCATACATGTACGTGTAAGAACAACCAGACATAACCCCAACCCTAAGTCATGAACACGAAACAACATGAACTCAAGACGATATGTAAACGTGTACATATACATGTAGTTTGACTGGAATACGATATCTCAAGTGCTTCGATAGAGTATGGATCAATGAAGCTAAAGGCTATCAACAAATCCCTCACAAAACACCTACTTAGGTTCCTCGACGCTCTGGATTTACAGAACAAGAAGGGGTTGGCTGACCACACTCGAGATCTGAAAGCACCACCTGATGAAGAACTCCTTGCATTCAACTGTTCGCTATTACCGTCTACACAAGCGCGAAAGCAGCCGGGTTGATAACACGGGCCTTTCCACCAGGAAGATCAGGCAGCACACTTGCCGCTGGGCTCAGAACATTCTCGATGCTCTCGTTCGATCGTTGCTCCGAGTGCTGCGATGCGGGGTTGCCGCCATACCACGCATGCAACGGGGCGATACTTTCTTCGGCGCCATTCTCAATCTGCTTGCGCAGGGACTCGGCTTGTTCTTTGAATACACGCCAGAGTGCATACCGATCCAAGCTGTCTTCTCTGCGGAGGTGGAGCTGGGAAAACTGCGAAATGGTTACGCCCTCGTCGCGTGCCAACGTAAGCAGCGTTGCGACGAAGCACTCTTGCAAGAACGCGAACGAGAAGCCGTCGGTGATGTGAGCCATAGCAGGGCAGAGCTTCTGCGGGAAATTGATCTTCGGCTTGTTCTCAAGCTTGTGGCGCCAGAACTCGCAGTATAGTGTGCGTTCGTGCTCATTCGGTATGGGGAAAATGTACTTTCGGTCGAATCTGCTGGGGCGTTTGGACAGACCAGGATCGAGGCGATCGAGGAAGTTTGTAGATGCCACGACGAAGATACCATCGTTGTTTTCCAGACCGTCCATCTCGTTGAAGAAGTAGCTGCGTGTTTGGGGCGTCACGATCGTTTCGATATCCTCGAGCACAAGCATGCAAGGCGCGAGTCGGCGAGCCATGGTGAACACATTGCGGATGTGGTAGTTGTATGGTGCATCTCTCACGTAGAGTGTCGGAATTGGATCCTTGCGATCGAACAGAAGTGTGTGCATGAGTGCCTTGATCGAGATGGTCTTGCCGTTGCCAGGTTCTCCACCAAAGATGAGGCCTCTCTTCCAAGGCACTCCCAAATCTTCGTAGACGTCCTTCGAGTCAAAGAATTTGTCGACGACGCTGGTGAGATCGGCCTTCATCTTCTCGTCCAGAATGACCTTGTCCCAGTTTGCCTTCTGTACCGCGACCCAGAGGTCCCTGCTCCTCTGCCAGTATCCGTCATAGACAAGAACAGTCTGGTTCAGACCACTGTCTTGCCACTTGCCCACCGTCAAGATGAGCTTGTCAGTGATGTGAGATGGCCCTAACGCGCCCTCGGAGCCCTGACGCTCCTTTAGCACGTACTGAACATTGGCGATGGTGAACAAGATGAAGTGCTCGTCGTTCCACTTGTAGTGGTATTTGGCAAAGTGAATCTGCTCACCAAGCTGTCCAGCATCCGACCTCACTCTGGGTGCGATGAAGCCTCTCCAGCTAGCGTAGGAGTCTGTCGCGGTGTCGAGCTCGCAGGTGGCAAAACCAGAAGCAGCAAAGGCGCGCAAGTTGACGTTCATAGCAGGGATTGAAGTCACGATCATTTCCGGATTGGCTTTCCGCAATGCAGCGACGTATTGAAGGTCATGGTCGGCAGTCTTTGCAGAGGATAGCTCGGTGACATTGTCGAACAAGTGGTGTTGGTGGGGACCTTTGTCGGCTGTCTCCTCCACGAGGGTGAAAGGTTCGAAGTCTGCCATGTTGACGAGCGATAACAAAGCGTGGTCGAGTAACTAAGAAAGTGATTGTCCCTATTATTATAATGAGTGTCAGGTACAGGTACGGGCAGGAAGCACAGTAGTGCTAGCCAGTCGCGGCAAGGGAAGGAGCAGGAACGAGGGGATGAGGGGCAGTGCTGCTGCCTTGATGCACCACGATGTCATGTGCAGTCGGCAGGATGCCGTAGCGGAGGCTAGTGTAACAAGTGTAACACAACGTTCGAATGTTCACCGGATATGGTAGCAAATAAACAATAAGTATAATAGAAAAAGTTGGCATATCTTCTATCTAAGTGTTCCCAAGCCAGCTTCAATAAAGCGCCTCGACGGCTCATGACCATCGCAAAATCGCCCAAATCAATTGATGCGTCGGCCATCCATTATACAATCTAGTATTTCCGAACACTTCTAAGGCGATTGCAAATCATAACTTTGATGATCAACTAGCTGACCCGGGAGCGCATGCTCATTCTATCGAGACGACTGCACATGTCATTGATACGCTGCATCAGCCCACCCCAGGCCTAACACCAGCCTTTTCCATAAACCCACTGAAAGTCGTCTGCCTCTTCAGATCAGGCTGAACCATCAATCTCTGCTGCGATCGCGAAGCTCCGAGCGCTTGAGTAGCTGTGCGAGCCTGGGACGCGGGGACGCGAGTCGGTGTTTGTTGTGCACGTTGCTGCAAGCGCATGGGTTCTGGGTACAGTGGCGAAGACGACACTGTTGTCCATGTGGTATTCAAGTCTCGAGTCGGGCGAGCTGTGCCATGCGTATTGCTCGAATCAACCTCCGCAGGGGATCGTATCGTTCGCTGATCAGGCGTACACGCTTCGAGCTCTACCTGGGGCATGCTGACCTGAATCGTCTCTGTGCTCCCGCCAGCGGGAGCTCGAGGTCGATCTTGATTTTGGGATCGAGCAAATTTGGTGTGTGGAACGGCTGCGCTAGCCGTCATCTGCCTTCTGAGCGAATGTGAGGATTTCTTTGAGCGTAGAGCGCGGATTGGCGATATGGTATATGTATGATTTAGGGTCCCGCGCTTCATGTGCGATGGAAATTGGCTCATCTGCGGTGAAGGCGGCGAATGGAAGACAGAAGAGCGTGAGAACAACGCTCGTATCTTGGGCGTACGTGCTGGAGTCATGGGCCCGCTCGCTGTAACAATATAGTTGCCTGCGTTGTGATTGAGCGGATCGAAATCTCGTGGTGGAGATGGCGTGCTACGAACAAAATCTGTTCTGTGGCCATTCGATGGATCAGAGATGGGCTCTGATATGGATCGCGTGTGGGTTGGCAAAGTTCGATGGGAGTCCGTACTCAAGCTCGTGAGTTGATCGGCTGTCGAAAAATGTTTCTGGTCTGTGTAGTTGTCCGGGTATCTCCTGTTACTACGCCGTCGGCGTCTGTCCAAAAACCACATCAAGAGAGCGACTATGCAAGCGCCGAGAACTATGCCAGGGAGAAGACCAGCGACAAAACTCTTGCCAGAGAACTTGTCGGACGTCGAGTCAGACGATCCGCCTGTGACTGCTATGCCATCAAGGGTGTTCGAAGATTGCGATGATTCTGCTGGGAGCGAAATGGTTGACGTAACGTCTGCGACGCTTGCTCTCGTGCTCGAAGTTGAGGCTTGCGGAGATGCGGCGAGGGTGGACGTAGGCTTGGTTGATGGAGTCGCTGTCGATATTGAGACTGCGCATACTCCTTCGTGGCAGGTCGCACCGCTTGGGCAACACGCATCGCCACACTTGTCGAGAGGTATCGTGGGGTCTGAGTGCAGCTGATTTCCAGGAAACATAGTGGCGTTTTGTGCCTGCTCGTCGCAGCTTATAGGCGATATGAAGTTGCAGTCCAACCCAGCAGGACAGCAGAGTACAGCCATTGCAGACGAATCCATTTGGAGACATTTTGTCGATGTTGGGCAGCAGAAGTCAGATGGAAATGGCGCACCGCACTGGAATAGCGAAGCATCACCGCCACAGACAGATTTGTCGTTGTTGTCCTGACGGCGAAGTCTCGATGGCTGTGAAATAGACCTGAGAGTTTTAGTGCGACTTGATGAGAGAGCCAGCTCTTCTGTCGTGTCGGTCGATGATAATGGCACATGCATTGCTGCTGCGGATAGGCCGATTACTGAGCAGTAAATGATAAAGAATAGTATTAAGGCATTAGTTGCCATGGCGCACGAATAAAAGCCACGGAGGAACGGAAACAGAGAAGATAAGTGAGAGAGGGTAGCCTTCAAGAACGAAACACGACCGTAAACGAGTCTTAGACAAGAAAGAGACTGAGACCGACCTTTGACAACGCAAGACAGAGGCGAGCCAACTGGACAATGCACATACTGTCCGTCACCGAGCTAAGCGACGGTAGACGAGTAGACGATGCCTACGCGTCTGTGAATGCATGCACTCATCGCGAGCGAAAGGTGGCTGTAGGCGCTGCAGTAAGACGCGTGATGCCATAGATTCCTTGGATAGTCGACGCTAGACTAACGATGCGATGCCTTTGTCGTGCACTTCTGCGCAGAGCAGGTGGTATGAAACATTGTTGACGCCGCGTTTCAGCAGTGCGTGTTGGTTCTAATGGACGAGGTATGCTTGATTGGTGGAGGTCACTTCATTTGGCGCGCACCTTTAAGTTAGGTTGAGCGGCAGGCGCGTGCTTAATAGTACCCGTTCATGCTCACAGATACACCTGTGCGGAGCACTCGGGGGTTTCCATTTGGATTTCCGCTATGCTGTTGCGCGACAGAGGTAAGGGCGATTGAGACGACACACGATTGCCGCCACCATACACACAGTCATCATGCTTCCCAGAAGAATAGCGCGTCCCCTTGGCGCCTTCGCCAAAGAATGGACCTGCCCTTCCTGTGTAGGTTGTTGATATGCATTGTGATCGAGAGATCAACGTACTGACAGCATTCACCTTTTAGACCCGCACATCTCCTAGCACATTCACAAAGGCAATCTCGCAACAAACACAACACCGCGCCTTCTCCCGCTCCCTCCGCCGCGATGTCCGCCCTACCCCCGACCTCGTCTACGACAAGGAATTCCTCGAGCACGGCGTGCCTGGTCTCTTCAGCGACACCGGTTACCGCCTAGGATGGACAACCTACCAGAAGATGATGCTGCAGAAGCTGGATGAGCTTTTGGCCGGTGAGCCCGATGAGAACGCGGATGTCAAGGCCCTGCTGCTCAAGTACGCGCGCGACCCGCAGACCGCTTCTGTCTTCAACCATGCTAGCATGGCATTCAACAACCACTTCTTCTACCAGGCCCTCAGCACCAGCCCGATGAAGCTGGAGCGCTACAGCCTCCTCCAGCAAAGTCTGATCAAGACATTCGGCTCCATCGACACCCTCCGCTCCACTTTCCTCGACACAGCCAGTGCCATGTTCGCACCTGGCTTCGTTTGGCTTGTCTGGTGCAAGGACGCCGAGGGCCCGCAGTCAGCTCGCAGCAGGGGCGCCTGGCGCATTCTTGCGACATATGCCGCTGGCACTCCTTTCCCTGAAGCCGGCTACCGTCAGCAGGGCATTGATGCCAACACCTCCTCGCCCGCTTCATACGAGAAGTACCAGGCCACAAACCCTCTTGGCTCATTCGGCTCGCACAGCCAGTTCGGCCAGGATGCCGCAAAGATTCCTCCTGGAGGCACCACCGTTGCGCCTGTGCTCTGCCTGAGCACTTGGGAGCATTCATACATCTACGACTTTGGCCTCGGCGGCAAGCGCAAGTACTTGGAGGACTGGTGGGCTGCTATTGACTGGTACCGCGTGGAGCAACGCACCCCTAAGGAGGCGGGAGAAGCTGCAGGCAGGTCTCTGCTCGGATAAATGGAGTGTCCATCATGTGCTGCTCGGAAGCAGCAAACCCTGCAGGCTGCCATGCCAAACGTCGGATTAGGCCGACGTCGACAGGGCAATGACTGAAACAAATGCCGCATGCACCATGCCGCACACGTGGATGGCGAAATAGTGGCAGGATCAAGTGGTGATCTACCAAACAGCGGTGCCCGCCGACCTGCGACCCATCATGCAGAGATGCGCGTACGGAGAATCATAGAGCGGAAGAGTTACCAGCCGTGAGCTGGTACTGTACAGTATTTGAGCAAGTATTCAATTGTAGCATTACATCTTGTCAAGTGGTGGAAAATCAGCGAGCACCTGAGTTACGTTGTGTATTGCATTCTGGGGTAGTAGAATACTTCTCGCTTCGATTTCCCGAAAAGCACGATGGCTGCTGTTGTTCTGTATCACAATTGATTCAGTCAACCGCCAAATGGGTGGTTTTCTCGCCAGTGACATGCTTTGTAGGCCCGACATCCACATTCATAGTGCGTCTATTGTAGTGGCATGCAGATTATGGGAGACATTCAGCATGCACAGTAGACCAAACCCAGCGAAGAGATGGAGCTTTCACCTCCACATGTACACAGACAGTTTGAACACACTTGCAGAGGTTCTACGTCGATATAGAAACCCAGTCTGCCACGAACGACGATGAACAGCAATATGCGCATGGGGGAACTATAATGGATCCCTACAGACGCATCACTATAGGTTCCATGCATGTGCCTGTCGGCAAAACTACTCTGTTTGCTACATGTAGCCCTGGCGCTCCCCGAACAAGACGATTCTCTCGATGCCTGAAAGAGGGCAATTCGCGCGTTCCAGACAGAATATCCTTCGTCATCGTCAGCGGCGGCTCGGGGCACAGGACGGCCCGAATAGCGGAGATGTCATCTACAAAGAACGAGACCTCAAAGCTGTGAAAGGAAAGGCGTGACGAATATAGCACATGCGGTTCAGAAGGAGTACATGCGTAGGTACAGACTTACAGTAGCTTCGAGCTCTCGAGGCTCTCAACTCAACTCTCCGAGGGAAGGCTGGTAGGTAGACAGGAGGCTGACGGTACCTGCGTGGGTCTCGACTGTGATCATGAGACCGGTTACAGCTTTGATCCGTAATTCTGCCACCGCGATCTGCAGATAGCTAGCTACATGTACTGTAGCTGTACCGCGCGGGCGCAACGAGGAAGACTTCTGTCATCAAAGCAAAACGCGAGGGTGGTGGTGCGTGGGCGGCAAAATTCTGGGTTGCACCCTGCGTACGCTAGAGGGCATCGGAGTGTGGGGTGTGGTTGGAGGCGGTGGAGCAGTATGAGATGGGTGGAGGTGCAGACGTGTCGACGTGGAGCGAGTCTCGAGATTGATTGCGAAGGGATGCTGATCTCTCATCGTTGGAACGACGCTGTGCAAAATGCTCTGGTAGACACTCCGCATCCATCCGTCGCGCATGAGTGAGCAGGGACTGGGCCGAAGCCATTGGCGCACGTGACGCCTCGTGACGCGGTGCGAATGAGTTACGGGGGTACTTGACATAGCACAAAGAGCTTTCACAGCGTTCGGTGCTGCAGGCCACGGCGGGCGGCGATGTGTCGTGGTTTTGACCTGCAGCAGATAGCGAGGCAGGCTGTTGGCCTGCCCGCTACCCCGCAATCCTTGGCTCGTTAAGCCTTCGCGCAATGGGCGGGAGTGGGCGATAAAGGAAACAGATCGACGCTGCTCGCCGCCCACCTTGTCCACGCCGCGCTGCTCTCCTTTCGTCTCCTTCACACTATAATCCTTCGTCTCCATCCTCTGCATCTTGCATTTTGTCTCTTACTACCACCTCTTCGCTTCGTACAAACCAACTTTCCACACACTCATACCCCCACCAACCCCTCTACCCCCCGCAAGCCCGCTCCACCAACACCCTGGTGACGTCGACGACACTTGAAACATCAATCTCACACCCTCAGAAAGACCGCCGGCCTTCCCTTGCTTGCGTCTTCGTTCCCATCCTACATTTCACAACACACCCCACTGAGGGATACACTCTGGCTCCTGTTGGCCTCTGGTCAGCATCAGCCCAACAACCGTCTCGCTACTAGCAAACTGCGCGCTTGCCTGTCGCCCTAACCACCGCCCTCAAATCCGCACCCATCCGCTCGCCCGCTACCGCAGCAATGGCCGACGAACCCACTTCCACCTCCCAGTCGCCACCGCGCACCAGGCGCTCGTCCTTTGCCGGTGCGACCTTTGCTGACTTGTTCGGCAACGGCCGTTCATCGGTATCGGCTCCTCGCAATGTCCCTGGCAGTAACAACGGAGACGGTCAGACGGGCCAATACCCCGGCCCGATCACTAACGCTGCGGCCCAAGCCCAGCGAAGGCGTATGTCGTTGACAACCCTCGGTCTATCTGGTTCGCCCACTGCTCCTTCACCTTTCGGGTCTGTGCGTGGTCGTCGTGAGAGCTTCAGCTCCGCCAACAGCGGAAGCATTGATGAATCTGCTGTCGAGGACGAATTTGCCGCCAAGGACCAGTCCACACCCACAACCCCGTTCGCTCGTCGTATGAGCTTCGGTGCTCGCGCTATGAGGGATATCAGATCCTCCACCGGTGGCAGTGGTGGCGGAGGAGGTGAAGGAAGCCCACCCCAAAATGGTAGATCCTTTCCGCCCCCTGCTCCTTCTTCACAGCATGCAAGGCAGATGTCTACATCTGTACCATCCTCTAACGGGACAATCTCTTCCCGCGACGGAAAGGGTCGAGGTTTGTCTTCGCTGCCCTCTAGCCAATCTTCCCTTCCTGCGTCTTCATCCCGCACTTCGTTCAGTATTCCGTTTAGCAATAGACGGCTGACCATAGCTTCTGCCACAGGCGAAGGCTTCAACTGGTCGGAGAACTTACGCTCCCGCGCCGAGAGGACTGCCTCTATTGCCGGCCCGTCCGGCGGAGGTGGCGTTGGCCTACCGCTTGGATCCCAGAACCATTCTCGCGCCAAGAGCGTCGCCACCATGGAGGCACCCGTCCGTGAGATGCCAACTCAGCCTCGAGCCAGCAAGAAGCCGGACCACTTCCAGGAGAGGATTCTAAAGGGAGACTTCTACATGGATTAATTCATTCGCTCGCTGTATTACGACTACTTCGGCACGTTTCCTACAACGCAAAAGTAGAATGGACCACTTGCATCAATTTTTATGATATTCACGAATGGGAAGCACGCAAACAAGTGCAGGCGTTTAAGATTTTTTTTTTCTCGATTTCATTGAAGTCTAAAGGGACTACGGAACGGTCGGCAAATCCGTCAACAGATCATTTTATGGAGGCTGCTGGAAAGGCATTTGGGTTGGGAGGAAACAAACACAGGCGAGGCAGCCGTGTGGGTTATGTGGATGTGAAAGACTGCCTGTCGTTCTTGGGACTTGAGTAGAATGCTGCATGCCAGAATTAGGAGATTCGAATGCAAATGATTGATGAACACCATTATTGCGCTTGTCTACAATTGCTACAATGATCCTGGATCGATTGGAAAATCCTGCTTCCCAACGCAAGACATATGGTTTCACAATCGCGCCGAAGCAGGGCCAAACACATTTTGTTGCTGTCGCTTGCGTGAGACGGGACAGTGTGGGACACGCAATCGTCCATGCAGAAGCAGATGGTTTGCACCAAATCTGGCCGTGTCGAAGCATTGCTGTTGTACTTGCGTGAGGTCTGTTAACGACGGCGCTTGTATCTCAGCATGTTGTATCCCTGTCATTAGCCATCGTCTTCGCCATCACCTTCGCCATCACCGTCTGCACCACGCCCGCCACGACGGCTGTTAATCTTTGCGCGGCAGGACGGATGTCTTTGTTCTCTGCTCAATAATCTTGTCCCCGGATTCATTCAAGATCAACCTTCCTTCACGGAGACGTTTTGTGTAGTCGAACAAGATGTTGAGCTCATGCTCATCCATCTTACGGAGGATGACGATGTAGGATGGATCAGACTGTGGCGAGAAGTTAGTTAAGTTTCATCACGGCGATATGCAGTTTTGGTTACCTTGTCGTACTTCCATGGGAGGTCGTAGTACTTTAGGGTTTCGATGGCCATGTTATCGGTGTGGATTTTGAAATAGACCGGGGCGTGAGATTTTGTTGAGCCAGCTACTATTCGATATGTTATTTTGGGCCTCGTCGATGCAGGCTGTTGATTACTCTCTTGCTCATCGGTCGTCATCTCATCGACTTGGGATTGCGTAAAGCCAAATTCTGCCAGGCGCTTCCGCATCACATCGTCTAGCTTGTCTTGCGCATCGTCCGCCTTCTCAGGCTCATTCTTCACTAATGACTCCTCTTCGCGGCGCTCCGCGGGTTCTGCCACTGTCCGATCTTCCTGCTCCTTGAGCTCACGCTCCCTGCGCTCAGAATCTTCGACGATCTGGTACCTTTGCGCATCGATTTCGTTGCGCAGATCATCTTCAGGACCGCTGTTGTAGCTTTCATGATTCACTTTGGACTCAGCCTCATGTGGACTGATTGCCTCTCTAGCCTCGCCAGACCTGCACTGGTAATCTTCGATGACTTGCTCTCTTTCTGCATCAAACTTTCCCCGAATGATCTTTTCTGGGGTCGATAGCTCCGTTCCTTGGGTCTCCTCTTGAGTCCCACCCTCGCTGCGCTTGTGACTCTCGCGGAGCAGCTCGCTTTCAGCGGGAGTTAATAATTGCCCAAGCTCTATCTCTCGCATGACCTTCTCGGACAACACAACTTCTTCCACCCTATAGTCTTCTTCTGTTTGGGCTTCGAAGCTCTCGGTGATTGTCTCCTGTTGCTCGTTGTGTGCATTGTGCTCGTGATGCCCCAAACGCAGATCTTGATCTTCATCACTCGACTCTGAACCGTCGTCGTGGATGTTCTGATCCCCCCAAGAGCTGGTGTCAAGAGGAAGGCAGTCCAGAGAGAATCTCTCGAGATGACTTGCCAAATGCTTCTTCAGAGCGGTTCGACTAGGCAGTTCGGCGACATCGAGTAAGCAGATGGGACATTGTTCTCTGTCGTCTGTGGCTAAAGGCTTCTTCGAGACATCGGATGTCTGGTTGAAATTCAGTATCATATCAAAATTCGAGAGAGGGGTGCCATCAACTTACCACCGAAGAGGAGCGATGGGCGGCATCTTCATGTGCTGCCCACTCTTTGCGATTGCCGTACAGCTGCAAGCCATCCTGGCAATCTGAATAAGTACAGATGTATGGCCGCAGATCTTCTAGAATGTGTTTCCTAGTGGAATCATCAGCGGGCCAACATCATATGATACAATTGATGGCAACGTACTTCCATCGACGCCTTCCTGCTTCCTCGGGCTGGCAAAGCACGTAGCAACATGGACATTCAAAGGGATCGTCGTCGCTGCTGCGCTCAGGCGGTCCTGGAAAATCCGTCTCGTGCCCGTCTATGTCCCGCACCGTGCTTGCTACGGAAGTCAAGGTCTGCACTTCCACCACATCAAAATCTCTCTCGATCCGTTTGAATACACCAGAAGCTTCGGTGCCAGAGTAGATGGTCGCGTTCTGGTCCAGGTCAGCTGTGTCGGGTATCATCGCGACAGATTTGAGCTTGGAACTATGCATCTTCCAGTAGGCAAGTTGTCTGCGGCGTGCAGTACTTGCTGCTAGACATCTCGCTTTGATGGTTCGGTCTTGGGCATCGCCATCGCTTCTGAGATCAGACCGTGTGGCCATAGGCTGGCCGTCGACAGATCGTGGCCGCCTCAAGTCTCGAAAGAGGTCTTCGATATGCTGACGGTCGAAAGACACGAACGATTCAAGCAGAGCGGCTTCCTCCGGATCGCGAGGCTGATAATTCTGTGCTTTCGCAGATGCGAGTCGTCTTGTACCTTGGTTACGGACGAGAAACGACATTTGATATAGCGCAGTGATTGTCGCACTTATTGCATCCAGACGAACTTCGAGCTCGCCAGGCTGCAGAGAGTCATTCAGGCTTGATGTCTCACTCCCAGACTCCTCTTGCTCGTAAGGTAGCCTCGTTCCTGAAAGCAATTCTAGCACTTAAGCAAACACGCAAAGGTCAGTACAATTTTGGGAAGCATGCTTTTTCCGATTTGCTCACCCTGCTGCAAATCGTCCTCAAGGTCTGTCAACATCGAGAAGACTTCGTTCTCCATGATATCATCATCCTTCAGTCTCCAGTCGAGAGAAGCATGCCCGCCCTGGCGGACACCTAGGTTACCGCACCATACCTTGAACTTGCCATAATTGCGGCCAAGATGCGACGGTGAGGCCTTGGTACATCGCTCGAAGAGCTTCCAGCACACGGTGGCGGCAATCCTTAGGCGATGGTGCGAGGCTTCTGTGGTGCCTGGAGTCACGATTTGTGTAGGGGCTGAGGCCAATATCGATTCCATGGTAACCAAAGGCTAGTCGCAGAGGTCAGGGTTTTGGCAATAACATGAAGTGCTAGCGTTGTCAAGATCAACCCGCGCGGAAGGTCAGATCCTGGTGTACGGCCTACACAGGGTAGTCTAGCCTAAGCGAGACGCATGTCAGCCTCACCATCCACTTCTGTAGTACCCCGCCGAAATAAATAGCCTCATGTTCAAGCTGGACATTCGTCGATTAGTGAATCACCCTGAGCATCACCCAAAGGCACGTCAACATGGCGCTGACAGGCGTCGAGATAGTCGGCATCGCGCTGGCGGTCGTACCGCTATGCATAACCGCGTTGGAGCACCACCAAGACGAAATCCGGCCATTCAAGATGCTCTTCGGCTATAAAAAACAGGCACAGAAAGCGCGCCAGCAGTTCGGAATCGTGCATTCCAGGTTTCGCCAGGTCATAGAGTGCATCATACGGGATGTTTCGCTAAGCCCGAGCCACCTCAACACGCTGCTGAACAGTCTCCAAGGCGCAGTGGACACTTCGATTTGGTGTAACGCAGAGGTTGAACAAGCGCTGATCGATCATTTCGGCATACGGGATTACAAAACCGGATTTCTGCCTTTGATCGAGACCATTTTGGAAATTATCAAAGACATCTCCAGAATTCTCAGTGTTGACATGAAAGGGGACACGAACAATGCACGCGTATGTCAGCACAATACAAGTATCACATCGAGCCCTGTGACTAATCTCTATCCAGACACTGTGGTCTAGCATCGATGAGGCAAAATCTCAGCTGGAGTGTCGACGTAATCAACGGACCATCTCGAAGCAATCGCTGAAAGAAGTTGAGAAGAAGGTGGCGAGCAGAGCGAAGCTGATCTTTGAGTCCGGAACCTTGGATCCGAAGCGGGAGGAGTTGTACCGCAACATCATGATGTTGAGTGACATGCGCAGAGATGCAAAAGATCTGAGCCCTGTTCGGGTGCCGATGCCAAAGTTCCGATGGCCTCTGACTGAATTGCGAAAGTATGCCCGCAGTCTGTACCAAGCACTGCAAGCTATACGGGGCTGCGATATGCACAAGGACCATTGCGTCAATCTAAAGCTCGACTGCCGTTTGAAGGGCGAGGCTCGTAAGGGAGACGTACAGCACGAAGAGGAAAAGCCGTCGTTCACGTTAAGCTTGGCTCCGACGATCGATTCATCCTTGTGGTACACACTCCAGGTGGATATGATTGTCGATACGCCAAGACCATGGCGCGCCGGCCAGAAGGTGCGTTTCTTACAGAAACCTACGCAGGCTCGACAGGCGGTCAAAAAAGGACTCTGCGCTACTCTCACATCGTCTCTAGCGGTGTCTTTCGGCGTGGACTCTCAAGACTCGCTGCACGAGATGGCTGCCGCCCCTGGAACGTCCGTCAGCGCACTACCGTCTGCAGGGTGGGTTTCGATGCAGAAAATGATCACGGATCAGTACACCAGTAAGAAACAAATTGCTGAGCTCGATTGGGCTCAAATCATGTCGCTCGGGCTCACTCTGGTCTGTTCGTTTCTGCAACTCTACCTGACTGATTGGGTCTCGGACGAGTGGAACACGGCCGATGTGATGTTCTTGCAACAGGCCGCCTCGACCAGCTACGATTCAGCCTTCATACAGCTGAATATGGTTGATGGGACCGCGACTGCGTCTTCGGGCAACCTCATGAGGTCTCCTAACCGCAGACTGCTTGCTCTCGCAGCCATATTGCTAGAGCTGGGCACGATGAAGCCCATGGCTGAATGTAGCCTACCGACAGACCCAGATGAGCTTTCTACCATTCGGCGTTGTGTGTCCAGCGGACATCTTGATTACGAGCCACCATGCTTCCGCGAAGCCATCGACTACTGTCTAGAGTGCCATTCGAAGAATATCGATCTGGCGACCCCGAGTGCAGAGACACTGCAAGAGGCCGCGGGGGCAGTGGTGTCTCCATTTCAACGCGATCTGAAGAGTCTGAGAATGGATGCTCCAGTTTAGCGAGTAATTGTGGAAACAGCGGAAGGTCTGAATGATGATTAATTGTGCCAAAACAAGGAATAGGGCTGAGGCAAACGAGATTATTGATTTATGAATAGTATTATCAAGTAGCCGAATGAGCCGCACGAGATCCTCTTTCTTGTATGGATTCTTTCTGTGAGCCACAATATGCCTGGCTCCGGAGCAAAATCAAGAACAAAATCCAACTCCAACAAATGCGAAAGATGCAAGGGTATGCGCTGTAAATATAAGAGACAAGAGAATAGAAACTCCGAGGTGCAGAAACATCTCAGGAATAGAAAGAACGACGGACTTTGCGACCAGAAAGTCCAAGTACAGTCGAGTTTGATCTTGCGTCGTATCCAACACTGGCTGCTCCCGTTGACGTGGACATGCTTCCTGTCGCAGCCGCAGTTCCAGAGACGGCAGTGCCTGAGACTGCGGTACCAGTAAGAGCGGCAGTCGAAGTCGCCGATGCCGATGTTGTAGGTGCTGCTGTTGTGCTCGTGGAGGTGGTTTCGGTTGGTGGTTCGGCAGCTTCGTTGTTCTCGATGTTGACGTCTAGGCAGTTGTAGAAGGCATTTCCAGTGTCGCCGATAGACCACACACCGTAGATGACTGCGTATCCACTGTGCTGGGCCAGACCTTTGGCAGGAATTGTGTGACTGACAGTCGAAGGAGGTGCGTCGTGATCAGTGTCGAGCAGCAAGATGGGTTCTGTTTGGAAGTCGTCCTTGGTCAATGGCTGAGAAGGGTCAAGCTCGAGATCGGGCTTTGTGATGTAGTAAGCCCAGTTCTGGGTCTTGTGGGCTGCAGTGATCTTCCATTCGACTTTCAGGTCCGATGATGATGGGATAGAGGTCTGTGGCCACATGCCTTCGCCTGCGTTGTTGAGGGCAGCGAAACGAGCGCCACCGCCGTTGCATAGCTTGCCGCCTACATCGACGTCGAAGGGAGCACCCTTTGCAGTTTCGACCGATTGTGGCTCATATGTAACTCCGTCGCAGTTGACTTCCTCAACCGAGCCATCTGCGCATGATGCTTGTCGAGAGGGTGGAGTCATGATGTAGCCATGTGCGTTGGCATACTGTGGAGCCCAGATTAAGCCCACAGCAAGGGCGGTGCAGATAGTGTGTAGCGAGGGCGACATCGTGCTGTGCAAGTGATACTGTCGAGTGTATGCAGAAGGCCTGAGTCGGAGCTGAGATTGGCGATAGAATGCAAAGGCAGAAGTGCTTGTTGACTATGATGAGGAGACTGAGTGAGAAGAATGGTTGACCTTTATCAACCTACTCTTGGTACCAACCACCTAGCATACCTAGCCACTGACGTTTCGAAGTCGTGAAGACGTCCCAAGCAAGATCGATGGATCAGCAGAGGTGTCCACGAAGGCATTGAAACGATCGGTAGAGCTGCCGCGCAATCATATACATCTTTGGGGGCTGGATATGGAGACTTGCTCCACAGCCACATGGGAGGCAAGACGCAGGAATGTAGAGGCAGGCAACTTGGGTGCAGAGATCAAGCATTCTGACAAGGCTTGTGTTTGTGAGACATCTGATTTAGGTAAGCCCAATCTGGAAACAACGTGGTCGGCGAGGGCCATTCTCGTCTGTAAGTTGACGCTCGGGTGGTCCGTCCGTTGACATCTGACACATGTGTCGCAGCCGTCATTTCAAACGCCATTCCTCCTCGAGTACAGACATTGCGAAGAAACGGAAAAAGAGGTCAAATTCGTTCGCGGAATTCGTTTGATATGGCTCACTTGCTGATTGCAGAAGTGTCTCCAGAGGCCGTCCGAAGATTGGTATCACCTGTTGACTGGTTGATGGGCTGGGGTGTAGGAAGTGAGGTTGCTGGAGAGCCAAGACATGTCTCAGGGACGAGCCACCAAATTTGCTTGGCACAACATGGACTCCAATAGCATGAACGCCGTGTTCATCGCAGTATTCACGTCATGCAATACTGCAGGTAGAAATGGCAGAACCAGGTGGCCTTTTTCTTCGATCTACTGCTTTGGAAATAACGATGATCCTCACGCACAAGGTTACTGGTATACTTGCATGTCTCATGCTGACGTTTCTTGGTCTCACGATCCTGCCGCTGTCTACTATCACGAAAGGACTCTTTTCAGCTGCGATGCATGATCGCTATACGTCCCATAGATACTTGAACGCGGAAAGTAGAAGCCTCCTCCCATCAAGTGAAACTACAGGTCAAAACTGTCCAGACAATACGATCTGTCTATGAGAAGTGTTTCGGTGTTTTTAATGTCGATTTTTTGTTTTAAAAATGCAATCCATCGCTCTATGGTACAACACGAGCTACCAATATCGAGCGAAGGCTCCAACAGTAACACTGGGCTGTCCGACAGCACTCACATCCTTCAGGATTCCTGCTGTCCGTCCACGCCGTTCATATCGGCTGGTGGTGGAAGTTTCGATGTGAGCGAACATCCACAAAGGTCAGTCATTCATAGCAGCACAAACGAAAGTTGCCACTTGCCCCCGAGTGCATTGCGGTCGGATTTCCAAGTGTATCTTGCGTACGTAGTGTCTTAATTCTGGGTTGCTCCATCGGAGAGCTTTGACTTGCTAAAATCGTTCATGTCTATTCGTATGTCGGATTTGTCGATCAGCCATGTATTAGAGATAGGGGCGAAGTCTAGGCACAAAGAAGTACCACGAAAAAGTTGGCGACGACCGTGCTACTGGGGCACTTTGTATGAGACCATGACTAGGACGGTAAGACGAGCCAGATCATGGTGCACCGCGAGGTCGAGTGGCACTCTGCTTGACCAGCAATTGCACCAAAGCCGTGTTCGTTCTGATGTTGTTTTGTTCATCGAGGTTGTAGATGCAGTTGTCAAGGAATAATGCGACTTTCGGGAAATTGATCGAAACTTTCTCGAGACCACTCAGCGGCCTGATCGCTCGGAACCACTTGGTTCTGCGTACCATCGCCCGAGTCCATTTCGAGTTGTACAGAGCAGCTTCCCCTCCGGTCTCGCAGACCCAAACACCAAAGTACGTGGCACTGATGCGAATGTGGCGCAGGCGAGGGCATACCGTGGGCACATGTTTGGCGACACGTGCCAGATCGCGCATGTCTAAGTTGAGGGTGTGTAGATCTGACATGCCCAAGCAGGTCTGCGGGAAGAAGGTTCTTGAGATGTGATGCTCAAAGCGTAGCTCGGTGGTGGTGAACACAGCTTGGGCAGCTTCGGATGCCCATGCCTTGCAAACGAGGAATCGATCGATGTAATGCTCGAAACGAAAATTCTATTGAATCCATCAGTTTCGCGCCCGTTCCAACATACCGCCGAGATTGCCGGCTACTACTATATATGCATCTACTAGACAAATTAAGCTTACCTTGCGGCTGCCACTGCTGCGTAGCCGAGTGGACTTATCCCACCCCTTGACCAAGTCGATCCCAGACTTGAAGAGGATCTTCAGTGCGCCAGAACGTGACTTGTATGCGTATTGAAATATCACATCCCTAAGTTCCCTTGGGAGCAGGTTCCAAGGGCATGAACCATCGGCCGGAGGAATAGACGAGTCTGTGGCTGGGTCACCGGCAGCAATTTCGCGGATCTCCGTATACTTGACATCGTCCAAGATATCACGAAGAAGTGACGCGAAGTCCATGTTGGCGGTAGAGTTTGGATAGTACGCTCAAGAGGGTCAAGATTTTACCAGCAGAGGAAAATTGGCAATGATTTCGATCCGCGCAGAGCAACGACGCGAAAGTTTTCAGGCATTTACATCTCTGGCGCATCTAAAGTTCGATCAGCGGGTTCGACACTTCAATCATGTAACGAGTATCTCGAGCGGTCATTTCCGCTGACATAAGCATCATGACATTAGCAGCATGCAATGCGGAGGAAGAAAGGTTTTGTCTGTCACAGAATGAGACAAGACCACACAGTATTGCTGCTTGATAATTCATTTCTCGAACGAGGTTGTACTCCCCTAATAACTCCAGCGCAGTTTTGAGTGTTGATCTGCGAATGCTTTGCCACCAATATATCCCTTTACAGACAGACAGCTACAGCCCTTCCGTAGCCCTCATATTCATACAATTCCTTCCCCCGGCTCCTTCCTTGCATTTGACGGCCTTTTCTAATGGCTCAAAGTGTTGCGTCCCCTCAGCTTTCTCCTCTTCAATGTGTTGCGTCCGTTCTTCGATCTCAGCCTAGAAAGGAAACCGTGTCTGCGCTTCCTCACGCGGTGTGAGGGATCGTATGTGTCTCTCTTTGCGCCACGGACCTGAAGGAGAGCAAGACCTGGCTGGGAAGGGAGCTGGAAAGATGCTGTGGGCACGTCGGCAGCGATCGCGTGGGTGGCCAGTGATGGTGTCGCGGTCGGTCGTGACGGGAGTTGTGAGAGGATGCTGAGGGGTCTAATCGTGGCATGGTCAGTATGCTGTCAATGTGCTATAAGCATTCTTGAGATGCCTACCTCGCAGCTTGAATTGGCGCAAGAGTTTGGCGAGCCAATTGTGGCAGCGCCGGTCGCAGGCTCGAGGCCGCGGGCGCAAAAGCGCTCCGTAGACAGCGTAGGCCGAACATTTTGTGTGGTTGTATTTGATAATACCCTACAACGAGACGGCTGCGATCTGTAGTGCTATGCGGAGGTCTTGCGGAGAACGAGCAAGCAGTTGCAGTGTCACGTGACTTGAACTTTTGCGATTCGTCTTCAAGCTACTAAAATTTACCCATTGGTTTCGTCGTTAACAGTACCCACTCGCGACGAACACCTGCACAACGCAATATCACAAACACAAAGCAACCATGGCCTCCCGCGCAGTCTACCCTCCAATTCAACACCCCACCGGCCCAGAAGTCCTCGACCCAACAGCCGCGCAAACCCAACTCTCAGCTTTCCTCTCACAGACCCGCTCAAAAGCACACCTGCACCCAGATGCCCTCCTCTCCAGCACCGGCATTCAATTCTCCGCAAACTCCGGTCCTACAGGCGGTCTCGCCCTGCACCACTTGCAACGTATCGAAGCTGGACTCCGCGGAGAGAACCTCGTGCAAGAAACGCAGGAGGAGCTAGAAGCTGTGTTCGGCGAGGAGATGCGCGCGGCCGGTACTCTGCGCGGCGACGACAGGCGCGTCGATGCGACGATTGAGCGTGTGAGCAAGAGGAGCAAGAGCCAAGAGCGAGTGCGCGAGTGGGAAGACGGCGCGGAGTTTGCGCAGCAGCAGGAGATCACGGAGGGTGAAGTGGGCGATCGCGAAGACGCCCATGTTGTGCAGCAGGGTGGTGCGCCGCCAGAGATCGAGCAGCACGGTGGCAAGGTTGATGCGGCCGCGAGAAAGGCGGCGAAGAAGCAGAGGAGGCTGGCGGAGCTGAAGCAGAAGGAAGAGGAGAAGGCAAAGAAGGTGGATTGAAATATGCTTTAAAGTGTTCTACATCCAACGCGAGCACAGTGTTTGAGCTGCTACTGCTTGTTGCGATTGGTACCAGGAGCAAGCAACATGCGCAATTACACTTGTGCAATGGCTTCGAACCCGGGACATCACCATCAGGCGATCCGAGAGACACCAATCCGCCCCTACTGATTGCATCTGCGCAATCGGCGTGGAAATCTACAATTCCTTTTCGGGTACACCTGCATCGGCCTTCTTCTCATCGCCACCGACCTTGGTCTCGCTGGTCCAGCCAACAGCCTTCAGTCTCTCGGTCAGAATCGGGTGGCTGTAGTGGTAAGCCGAGTACATCCAGTCGGCGTCCATGGAGGACAAGTTCTGGATTTGGAGTTTAATGAGGGAAGAGCAAAGCTCAGCGGAGTAGCCAAGCTTGTGGGAGAAGGCATCTAACTTGGGTCAGCATTGGGAAGTCCGGCATAAAACACGATAGGGTATACATACCAGCCTCAAACTCGAATTTCCGGGTGAGGATGTTCATCAGAAGCTTCACCACGCTGTCCGTAGGGCTGAGCACCTCGTTGAACAAGATGAAACCGATCATGATCGGCTTCTCGTTGTAAAAGCCAAAGGCTTCATACAAGCTGCGGTTGTTGATGAACACGCTGAACAACGCAAAGACGTAGAACAGGTGGAAGCTAGCAATGCCCAGCAGCTTGGTGGTGTGTCCCATTTTCCAGTGACCCAGCTCGTGTGCAAGGATAGCCTCAACCTCTGGCTCAGTGCTCTTCTCAATAAGGGTGTCGTACAGGACAATCTTTTTCTTCCACGGCAGACCAGTGAAGTACGCATTCGAGTGGGCAGATCGCTTGGATCCATCAATAACTTGGAGTTCGCCGAGCGGGAATTTGAGGCGGGCGGCGAGAGACTCGACACGGTCCTTGAGAGTGCCAGGTTCGAGAGGAGTAAGCTTGTTGAAGATCGGCACAATGACAATAGGGTAGATTGTGATTGCGAATAGTTGCACGCCAAGGGTGAAGGCCCAGAGGTAGAAGAAGAATTGGTCGCCAGTCTTCTGGATAATCTTGAGGAAAGCTGCGCCGAGAGGGATGCCAAATGCGAGGGATAGACCCTGAGACTTCAGCATGTCACCAACCCAAAGGGAGATGGTTTGCTTGTTGAAGCCGAAGGACTCCTCGAGAACAAAGTGGTAGTAGTAGCTGAATGGCAAGGACAGAAGAGTTTCGGCGAAAGAGTAGGTGAAACCGAACAGAAGACTCTGCGTGATTTCGCCCTGGAAGCGAGAAGGGAAGTAGCTGTTCATCCAGAGACCAGTGATGGCCCAGAGTTTCGGGTAGACATTGTAGCGGATCGTGACGAAGTTCTTAACCTGGTTCCACAGGTTTGAGACGAAGGTGTATTCTGACTTGGCGCGACCGTAAGCCTGCGATTTGTCGTAGGTCTCCTGGTCGATTTCTTGCTTGAGCTGCTTAGGGACGGTCTTGCGCTTGAGGACCTGGTACTGGCGGTACTGAAGGTAGGTCTCGACGGCGTATTCGCCAACTGCGAAAGTGATAATGAGCGACTTCCAGGGGATGCCGGGCGAGTCCAGACCGGCGCCGAGGCGTCGTAGTAGGTCCATGGTGGTGTGGATGTGATTGTGGTAAACAGTAGTGATCGCAGCACAAGACACGTAGGATGTTCACACGCTAGGAAGGGTCAAAGCTAAGGCACGCTCCACGAATCTTGGCGGCAATCCCCTTCGTCACATGTCAGTCTCAGCGTGTCCCTCCAATACCCTTCCCCCCTCTCTACCAAACCCGACGACTGGCATCTCGCTAAGGAGTGAATTGAACAGCAGGCGTCACATGACTTGCCATTCACTTCGCTCCGTGCATCCACGCGAAGGGCAGCTTGAGGCTCGCCACTCGCAGCAGCGTCTCGGCAGACAACATTGCTCGCGCTAACACGGCCAATCACATGCGGCTGCGTCGAGTCTGACGTCGCCTGCAGCTCTCTAGCCGCTGCACTGCTTTGGGCCGCCAGGATGCGGCCACGCTTGCTGCAAGCTAAAGTAGGTGGGAGAGTGAGTGCCTGCGACGATAATCACATACATTTACCGTTCATAGCCAGCTGTATCTGCATTTGCATCCTTCCTACGAGCTCACTTTTTCCTGGCCTCCTGCAAGCTCGCCGTATCGTGTCGAGAGAGCTGTTTCCGCTCATCCCACCACCGCTGACTTCACCCCGCTGCTGCTACGTCTCACAGGCCAACACGACTGCGCCGCACACGCGCATACCCGCCTTGAAACCAGGCCTCCTCGGTACTTGCAGCGAGCATAATACACACCATGGCCGCCGACGACGAGCTGTTCCTCAAGCCCGACGGCAACGGTGCCTACAAGAACACAGAGCCGACTCCCCAGCCTCTAAGAATCCACAAACAAGGCTCGCCGCAGCCTTCCGACGAGCCAACCCAGCAATGGGCTGCCTATAACGTGCCACCCTCCAGCAGCGCTGCCCTGTTCGGTGCGCCAACGTCACCACCTCCCACAGGCCCTCTGCCTTACCCAGACGAGAGAACGAGAAGACAAGAGATGCCTTCCGCCGAGGGAAGAATTCCGAGTAGAACAGCAACGCCGACCGACGCAGAAGAGGGACGAGCTTACAACCCTCAGCCACGCAAGACGAGCATGGGCTCCGATGCTTCTTCCGGAGCTGGCAGCGGGGACGGTCACAAGAGGAGACCACGCTTCGACGCGAACGACCCAAATCGCCCGACACTCGGCGGTTACGCCAACACTAGCCCCCGCATAGCAGAGAGGCGAGGAGCGCCAGCAATGGGGATCATGCCAGAAAGCCCTGGAGGACCAGAACTTCCAGACAAAGACGATGACGGCGACCTCTTCCAACGTGCCCCCAGGAAACAGAGCACAGGCTCTCAGCCGCGACAACCAACCCAGGATTACCAACAGCAGTTTTACCCACCACCATTGGGTTCCACAGCGCCCGCTCCTCAGCAGCAGCTACATATTCCTAATCCGTCCGGCGTGAATCGACTCAGCAGTACAGCATCAAACGCCACCACGCGGGCCTCTCGTGGTTCGCCGCCCCCACCTGAGACTCCTATTGATCCTTCGGGCGGCCCCATGGGGCTGGGTGATATCGAAGCACGATACGCAGCTTCCGGGATATCGGGTACAAACACGCTAAACGAAATGCAAGCTCAAAGTGCCGCAGCAGCAGCTAGGAGAGCTCATTACGGCAACTCTGCGCCTCAGCGTGCAACACCACAGACACAGGCGCAGCCTCTTCACTTGCAGCCGCAAGCATCTTCAGGTGGACGGTGGAGCCCTACTGAGCACCCAAGCACTGCACCACATGGGCCTCCAGTGACATTCCAAGGGGTGGAGGAAGTTGGGTCGAACGGTAACGGCGCACATCCTCAATCATCAGACAGGCGACCCAGCTTGCCGCAATCTGCTTCGAGCCCAGCAGGTCAGCTCGGCGCAGACATGAATCGTATGAACCTCAACGATGAACCGCCACCTGCCTACTCTCCGCCGATTGCTGGAACGGCCGCTTCCCAGTATCCTAATGAGAAAGGAAGGTATGGAAACTCGACGCCGCCCAACAACGCACAAGCAGGCGCACAGTCTACGCCAAGCAGGCAACATCCCGCATTTGCCAACGACCCAGTTGTGGCACAAGAACCTACTCCTCAGCCCAGTGCTTCACATGCAGGTCCATCATCAGGCATGGCACCCATCAATGTTCAACAAGCAAACAAGTCACCTTCACCAGGAACCTCTGGGCAGGGTCCATCAAGTCCGCCACCTCTACCTGAAGGTTGGATTGCACACCTCGACAGCAACTCTGGTCAATACTACTACATTCACCTTCCCACTCAAAGCACACAGTGGGAATTCCCCAAGGGACCAACGCCGTTAAATCTCCAAGAGCCCATGTCTCCTGTTGGCACCTACCAAAATCCTCTGGCCTCACCATCCGCATCCATGTTCAAGCAACCACTTGCTTCGCCCTCCTTCGGCCCAGTGCCTCAATCCGCGACGTTTGACCACCGTACCAGCATGATGAGTATGGCATCAGTTGCATCGCCCACAGCAGCAGGCTTTACAGGTCCACCACCAAGCGCTGGAGTCGACATGTATAAGATTCAGCCAACGAACAGCGTTTACTTTGGTCCGTACCTACGCTACACGAACATGGACTTGGAACGCGGATTGTGGCTTGGCAGCATCATGCTCGTTACAGACGCGGCTCAGCCTCCCTCCATCCATATTCACCAATCATCGGACCTCTCGCCTAATCCACGACAGCTCAAAGCTCACCCAATACACTCGCATCAGCGATGGATCTTCTACCGCTACGATATCGACTTGCGCATGGATGATGTTCAGGCTAAGTGGACATACGCCATCACCTCACACCTGGGCTGTACTCGATATGAATTCCTGGTAGCTGCTAGGAGTGAGCAGAGCTGGCGCTTCATTGCACATTCAGGCAATGATTTCGCTATCAACGTGAGCGCCAATGATCGCGCCAAGCTCGGTGGCATAGGTCCCATGTGGAAAGATGTTCTCCTCAAGCACCAAGAATGTGGCGGCTTCCACACTCAGGTCGGACTCGGTGGTCAGATCTACGCCGACAGGTTGTGGAAGGACATTCCAGCCCTCAGACAATGGACGCAAATGAGCGGCAAGGAGAACCGGAAGAATGCGCAATGGTCCGCTAAGATGGATGAAGATGTCACCCACGCTTACTTCCACTATTACACATCACATTTCGACCAGCCAGCTATCCGAGAGGCGTTTGCACAAATTCCTCACGTTTGCTGTCTGGACGACCATGACATCTTTGATGGCTTTGGCAGCTATCCGGAGTACATGCAGCAAAGTCATGTCATCAAGAATGTTGGCCGGATCGGCATCGAGATGTACCTTCTCTTCCAACATCACACGACTTTTGAGATCTTGAGAGCCGTGTCAAATGACATTGACTTGTTTACCATCTCAGGTCAGGGATGGCACTTCATCAAGTATATGGGCCCCAGTGTTGTCATTGTAGGCCCTGATACCCGAAGCGAAAAGAACACCAATCAGGTCATGGCTGGCCCAACGTACCAGGGCATCTTCCCGAAAGTCGCAGTTCTTCCGCCGAGCGTACAGCACTGCATTTGGCTACTCCCAGTGCCCGTGATCTACCCACGTCTCGAGTCGGTAGAGCATGTAGCTCACGCGGCCGCCACTGGCAAGAAGGTGGTCACTGGCGGTTTCAATGCAATTGGCAGGATTGCGGGAGGTGTTGCTGGTGTCGTTGGTGCCAAAGGTGTGGTCAATTCTGGATTTGACGGTGTGAAGAAGGCCATAGGAAAGTCAGGTCTCATGCAGGGTGTACTCAGCCCGTTCGGTGAGGTTGAAGTGCTTGACGAGTTGCGTGATATGTGGACGCATGAGAGCAAGGTAAGAAAAGCAACTTGTCATTCCCACCTTTACCGTGAGGCTAACAATGATTGTTTCTAGGACCTCGAGCGCACATATCTCATTCGCACTCTACAGGGCATCTCACACAACAAGTCGCTTCGCATGACCTTCCTCTCGGGCAGCGTAAACGCGTGCGGTGCCGGCCTTGTGCACGATCCTGCCCACCCTTCAGACCACAAGACAATGTACCAGCTGATCACTGCCCCTATCGTCAACGCTCCCCTGCCAAGCTACATCATGCGCCTCCTCAACTCACAGAAACCTATCTACGTGCCGGCCAACGGCCACCGCAGTACACCCTCTCAACCGACCGATACCAAAGAAGACATGATGGAGATTTTTGCCGCAGATGTTGACGGCCGTCCGCGTGAGCACCGGCGATTGATGGGTCGCAGGAACTACCTGGCATGCGTGGCGTACGATCCAGAGGTCGTCCAGGGCTCATTTGGCAATGTAGTCGGCGGAGGTGGAAGACAGCATGGTGGAGGCAGGCTGAGCTTGGCTGCGGACTTCATGGTGCAAGGAGAGGGCGGCTTTGGTCAGCCCATGAAGTATGGACCGGTCATCATCCCGAGCTTGGAGTATGGACGCTGATCGTCTTGGATACTGTAACGCTACATAAACGATCGTTGGCGATATGAGATACGAAATTCACGCTGAGATGAGCCTTATTTGACTCGTGCACGTTCACATTTGACATTACATTTGATATTGACTGCCAGTGTTCGATCTTCTAACATTCCCAGTATCGTAAGCCGCTTTTTGCACTTTCTGGTTAGGGTCGGAATATAGATAGATGTGACATGCACCGAATGACCGCCCAGTGGAGAATGTTCACAAATCTCAGAGTGAGGGCTTCACTTAATGCTAAGCCGGTTGAGGTGATGTGATCGGAACCGAGATGTGGCATAGCATCTGTTGAAGCACGTTACCACAACTGATGTCCGCCCATGTACCCAAAACGTGGATCTATGCACGGACATGTCGCCATTTGGCCCGCAATTCTTTGCCATCACGAATTACAATGGCATTATCACGTGGACCGTAGTGAAGTCGGCTAAGGTCTAGTTACATGGAATCTCCCCCATCGGAAGATAAGCCTCGAGTCAGTGAAATGTGGGTCAATAATCTGTTCATCGTCACCTGACATTTAAACAATATATGTACTCCTATTGGGCATTATTCGTTGGCCTAACTTTAGTCCGTCTCTAACATCGAACTATGTCTTCCACTTGGTATCAAGACTTCCTCGAGAACGGCTTCGCCGTCGTCCCCGCCGTAATCAGCAAAAGCAAAGCCGCTCAATACCAACAAGCAGCCTTCGAATGGTTGAGATCATTCGACAATCCCGCACTGGATCTTTCGAATCCTCAGTCATGGACACAGGCAAATCTCCCATTCGTGTCAAACATCAACACCTTTAATCATTACGGGGTCGTGCACGAGCGGTTCATGTGGGACATACGACAGGAGCAGAGCATCATCGACGTGTTTGCTCAACTTTGGCAAACCGATGAGCTTCTCGTTTCTTTCGACGCATTGAATATCACTCTCCCTCATCGCCCAGGTCATGAGCAGAGAGCACCTTGGCCGCACGTCGATCAATCGCCCTTCCGTACAGGCCGTCAATGCATCCAAGGCATCGTGAGCCTATCCCACTCAGGCCCCGACGACGGCGGCCTAACAGTCTATCCTCGGACCCATAACGCCATACAAGAATTCTTCGCAGCCCACACAGACAAAACTAAATGGGAAACCAAAGACTTCTACAATTCCAGCACGGAACAAATATCCTGGTTTGAAAAACAGGGTTTCCAGACTCAGAAAGTCGTCGCCGGCCCTGGCGACCTGATCATCTGGGATTCTCGCCTGATTCATTGGGGAGCTGAGCCCGCTGCTGCTAGCAACACGATCAGAAGTGCTACTTACGTGTCGTATGCGCCGGCGGCTCTCGCTAGCACTGAGGTTCTGGAGAAGAAGAAGGAAGCGTTCGACAAATGGTCGGCGACCACGCATTGGCCGCACGATAACATAGTCGTCAGATCTAACGAGCCGACGCTTCCTGGTGGAACGGTGGACAAGAGGAGAGATTCTCCTCGAGACAGGCCGGAGCTGACTGATCGACTCTTGCGACTCGCTGGCGTTCAGTCGTACTGAGATCATGGAATGTTTCACCAGTCTTGTTTGAAAGAAGAGATTTGAGAGCACGGCTGGGGAGACTTTCTTGTCTATCATTAGTTCTACAGTCCAAAATAACGGGGCTTGTCTAGCAAAGTCGTACTGGTTGTTGAAAGGGTATCACAAGCTGTAACTAGAAGAATCATCTCGCCACATTCTGAACATCACGATTAAGCAGCTCTTGCGCGGCGATCAACTCCGCTTCGCTGTAGCCGTCCCAGTTCTTCTCGCCAGACTTGCTGCGTCGCACAATTTCACCCAGTTTCGCGGTCGCAGCTTCGTTGAGCTTCTCGACAGTCTTTAGGCTCGGAGGCGGAAGCTCAGAGTCTGATGTCTTTTGTGATTTGGAGTTCGAAAGCAGGGGGATCAGGCGGTTTGTAGACTGTGGAATTGTTAGCGCTTCAGCCAATGATTAAATCGTCTTCCAATTCACAGACTGTACTTACAAGCTTAAGACCGTAGTAGCCACGAAGATAATCGTCGCAAAGCTCAATACTACGGCAGAACCGCCTCATTGCCTCGCTCAATCCCTTGAGTTGCTCTGCGCCTTCAGACTTGTTGGCAGCGAGGAACAAGACCTCACCCAAACGTGCGTGAATGTTCCAGGCGTTCGGTGTGCAGAGCAGCACTTCTTCCAAGCTGAAGATCGCTTGCTCGTAGAGACCTTGTGTGAGATACACATCTGCTATCTCTGCCCAACTCTCGGCATCTATAGGCGAGGCGTCCAACAAGGCTGTGAGCGCAACAACTGCCTCGGTCGTCTTGCCCATCGATCGGAGCAGAGCTGCTCTCCGCTTCTGTACTGCAAACAACGTCGGATCCTCCTTTAATAGTTCTTCATATCTCGCCAACACTGCTTGCAGCTCTGCGTCATTCTTGGCGGTCGCCTCCTCGTATAGTCCCTGAAGAGCCATCACTCGCTCGTTCTCTTTGCCGAAGCGTTCTGTGATCTCCTCCAGGCAGAGGTATGCGCTTTCATTGTCGCCAGATTGCAAGCACGCGAGGAAGACGTTGTTGTAGATTTGCCATTTCTCTTGCGACTCGGTGGCCGAGAGGAGCGATAGTGGCCAGGGGAGGGTGAAGGAGCGTTGTGATGCGAAGAAAGAGGGTGCCGCTTGGGACAGCTGGAGGGCGGCTTCAGGCGAGTTGTTGGTCGGCGGTGCGAGGAGCGCGGATTCGGTGGCCATGTTGGCAAGTATGCTTTTGCTGTATTGGTTATCGTTATGGAGTCTGAGTAGTCGCGAGCCTGAACAGGAGAAGAGGTGTCGCGATCCCAAGATATGCGGAGTTTGGTAGTAGCGAGCTGGCCTTGTTGCTTAATGAATTGGGCCATTGAGCTTGGGGCTTGTCTCCATCAAATTGGCGGGGCATGCTGGCTTCGGCCGTCAGCCACGCGAGATTGATCATCTGCATGTGTCAACGAGGACTAGCTTGCCTACATCTACGTACTTCTTTGATCTCACGACATCATCCACCTGCTACACACATATCATGGAGGACGCGACTCACTATGGACTTTGAATAGCCGTCGCGACGTTGTAAAGAGCATCATGCGCCGATCCTCACACATCCATTACCGCTTGGACAAATCACCAGAACCCATACCACCGACTCGTCAGTGAACGAGAGCCCACGAAATCCTAAACACACGACCACTCTGGACACTTGGTCCTCATCATGTTCGAGAAAGATGTTCTCCAGCTTATCCGCGGCCTGCGGTCGCACAAAGGTCAAGAGCGGGAGTACATCCAGTCGGCACTTCGAGAATGCAAGAAGGAAATCAAGAGCAATGACATGGATCAGAAAGCAACAGCGCTGCTAAAATTGGTTTACTTGGAAATGTTTGGACACGACATGGGATGGGCGTCTTTCAACGTACTCGAGGTCATGTCCTCACAAAAGTACCCTCACAAGCGGATTGGGTACCTGGCCGCAGTGCAGAGTTTCAGGCCGGATACTGAGGTCTTGATGCTGGCAGAGAACTTGCTGAAGAAGGACTTGACGAGCCCGGACAAGACGCTTATTCACTTGCCGCTCAACGCCATTCCACACCTGATCAACCCTAGCATGGCCAACTCTCTTCTGGCAGATCTTCTTCCCAGACTCTCTCATTCGCAACCTGCCATTAGAAAGAAGACCATCGTCACGCTGTATAGGCTCGCTGTTGTTTATCCCGAGACTCTAAGACCAGCCTGGCCAAAAATCAAGGAGCGTCTTCTGGACGAAGACGAGGATCCTACTGTGACGGCGGCTATCGTTAATGTAGTCTGTGAGCTTGGTTGGAGGAGACCGCAAGACTTCCTGCCCTTAGCTCCACGATTGTTCGAGCTTCTTACGCAAGGAGGCAACAACTGGATGGCGATCAAGATCATCAAGCTCTTCTCGCAATTAACGCCCCTCGAACCGCGACTTGTGAGAAAGCTGCTTCCACCACTCACCAATATCATCAAAACCACGCCCGCAATGAGCTTACTGTACGAGTGCATCAATGGCATTATCCAGGGAGGAATCATGGAGCTTGCAGTCGGCACGACGGAGGGAGACGAGGTGGCAAGACTCTGTGTGAGCAAACTCCGAGCCATGCTGGTCGTACAGGGCGACCCGAACCTGCGATACGTTGCACTTCTGGCATTTGCAAAGATCACTGCCTCCCACGCAGATCTAGTCGCAGACCATCAAGACGTTATTCTAGAATGTATCGACGATGCAGACATCTCTATTCGGACGCGCGCGCTGGATCTGGTCGTGGATATGGTGAACGGCAACAATTTACAGATGGTTGTAGAAAGGCTACTCAAACAATTGAAGACTGCAGGAAAGGCTTCACCTGTGAGCGAGCCCGAAAACGATCGAGCTGCTCATGAGGGTGTCATTCCCATGGCAGATGATGACGACGAGGATACCGTGTCCGTCAGGAAAGGAGACCCCAAATCAGATCAGCCGCCTCCACTTCCTGAAGATTACAGGCAGTCAGTCATCGAGCGAATTCTTGAGATGTGTTCCAAAGGCAATTACACGAACATGGACGATTTTGAATGGTACATCACTGTGCTGGTGGAGTTGGTCAAACAATGCCCCTCCACCACGGTCGGTGGTGCCTCTGGATCTCAAGGCTCACCAAAGCAAACCATGGCAGACGCCATTGGTGACGAGCTACGTAATGTTGCAGTTCGAGTAAAGGGAGTGCGACCCGAAGCTGCTGCTGCAGCGCAGTCTCTTCTGCTTTTGGATAATCGTGACGAAAACTTTGCGCAGACCACCGAGAGCGCGCAAAACGTCCTCGCAGCAGCTGCGTTCATAGCGGGTGAATACTCTGCGATGTTGCCCGATCCTGCAGCAGTGCTGGCTTCTCTTGTCCATTCGACAAGTGTTCAATTACCAACGCACGCATTGGCAAGCTACATCCAGGCGATACCTAAAGTTTTTGCAACCCTCACAAGCGACGAACAAATACCCTGGACAGAATCTCGGAGATCTGAAATCATCCTGCTTGTGGCTCGCATTACCCATTTCCTGGAACCATTGAATCTACACCCCAGCCTTGAGATCCAAGAGAGGGCGGTAGAGTACCTGGATCTGATGCGTCTTGCATCGGAGGCCGTGTCCGCTCAACAAGTCGGCCCGGACCATGACGGTTACGCGGAGCCACCTCTGCTTCTTACGCAGGCCATACCCTCCCTTTTCACCGGAATAGACCTCAATCCTGTGGCCCCTGACGCCGTGCGAAACGTAGCGGCACCCGAAGGCCTCGACCTCGATGCACCGATCAACAGTAGTTTGGACATGATACTTCGGCAAGCCGACTATGACACAGATTACGATTCGGGCGAGGATGAGGTACGGCGCTTCTACTACGAGAAGCCGTCAATGGTCAAGACTGTCCACACCAAGTCTGCAGCCTCAACGCTTGAAGATCGAAGCAGCAAGAGTGCGTCTTATCAAGATGCTGATCGCGATTCCTTGCTCGACCCTGAGGCTCTTGAACGCAAGCGTGCGGAACGACGTGAGCGATATCGCGACGATCCCTACTACATCGACTCAGAACGCAACTCCGGCACGTCAACGCCGATGCATAGCATTCTGCGCTCGGCAAATGGCTCGGATCTTGACGTCGACGCGATTCCTGTGATGGAACTCAAGCTAGACAGCAACCCGACTTCCTCTGGGGACAATGTTCGCGCCTCCAAATCAAAGGCTCACAAGAAGCCCAAGCGTCACTTTGAGATCACTTCCGACGAAACACTCGACAGCTCCAACCCGAAATCATCGTCTGCCCCGGTCTCGTATCCTTCCAGTCCCTCGGGTCGTGCACTTCCACCATCACGCACCTCAAAGAAGAGCCTCCTTGAGTTCAACAGCGCCGGCTTGTCCGCATTGTCGCTTGAAGAAGGCACATCTAGCGGTGGCAGCCGTCATGGAAACGCAAGCAGCAAACTAGAGTACGAGCGAAGGTTGCAGGAAGAAGAGGAGCTTGCGAAGGCAATGAAAGAAGTGGAAAGGCTACGTTTGGAAATGCAGAGACAAGCCGAGCGCGTGGACGAACCTGCAGAAGAAGGCACTGTTGTCAAGAGAAAGAGCAAGAAGAAGGCCAGAAGTGGCGTGATTGCGGACGATGGTCAGTCGACCAAGTCTGCGCCTGACACTGAGGTCAAAAAGAAGAAGAAGAAGAAAAAGGTCAAGGAGACTGATGCTTCGGTTGATGCCACCACGGTGCCACAAGATGACGTGGCAGAAGAAGCTGAACAGCCCGTTGCCAAACCGAAGAAGAAAAAGAAAAGGCAGGTTGTGTTTGACGAGCCTCAGTAAGACAGACGTACATAGTTGTCAACGATCAAGGCGGTATTTTGCCGCACGAAACCATTGGGTGTTGTTTCATGAGTGCATAAAGTTTACATGGACTTGTTTGCATGTTCGACAACGAGTCGTATCCGGATTTGCATACTTTTTGTACTGGCTTCCTAAGATATGGAAAAGAATAATATATGACATAGAGACCCATCCGCTGTGCGGATAGCAATCACTCGAGACAGAGAGCTTATCCGATGCGTGCCACGTGGTCTCGAAGTCGCAAAACCCGCCGATGCCGCTTTGCCATTTTGCACCACTGTCAAGAGCTTAGGGTTCGTATGGCCTCGTTCGCTCCAGATGTGCCCGTGGAGCTTCCAGGCCGCGTACGTATACACATGTCTGATGGGAAAGAGTCGTGCCGTGGCTCCGTAGAGCTGAGGCTTGTTTGAAGTAGAGAGCTGGGAGCAGCACTAGAAAAAGCCACGAATTACCAGCGAAAGATGCCATAGGCACTACCTCCTAAAGGGGGAGGCGGCACGAGTCAATCTCAGATTGCATAAGCACAATTTCTACCCGCGAGGGCGGCGTGGGAAATCAGGTGGCTTGATTGGTGTATGCTAGGGCCCGAGGTTTCCAGGAACACACATACGAAGCTATACGCTCGGTAGAGACCACTTTGTATCTCAAAAGCCTAAAGACCATAGCTGCAAGCGTCTTACTGGTGCGAATGTATAGATGCGTCTATAGGGGACCTTGCATCTCGTAGTTTCTCCATGTACATGCTGCCCCTAAGCACTTCACCCCGTGCTTGGCGCTAGTGCTTGTCGCTAATAAGGTTTCCACCGTGCTAGTGTGTAACCTCCTTCATGTTTGCGCTCTTCCTTGACCCATCAGGGCTGGCCATCTGGCCATCTGATCTGTTGCATTGAAGCTCCTGCTATCGAACAAAAGCTATTTGCCACCAATCATGGAGCCCTCGTGGCTCCTATCACTATGCGCGCGAGCACTTCGGCGGTACGATGTGCCCTCAGAACTGATACAGTGCGTCGTCACGTAGGGCTCGTGGAAATATATTGATTGTACTACGGAGTAATATCGAACATGGTCAGTGATTAGCGGACTACTGGTCTAATAATGGACCGAACAATGCTTCGCTTCACGACAAGACTTCTTGTATAAAGGCTTGGTTCGCCCAGGCTGGTGTAAGTGAAGATCCCAAGCCTCAATCTCCTTCCATCCAACTCTCTAGTCACTCATTGTCTTCACTACTTTCCTCAAATATGTTCGGTTCAATCCTTTCCGTCGCCGTTGTGGCGCTGGCCGCCACAGCGACTGCGGCTCCTGCAGCTCTTGAAGAGCGTGCCACCACCTGTTCGTTCTCGGGTGCTTCTGGTGCTACCGCTGTTGCATCTGCCAAGTCTTCCTGCCCGACCATCACTCTCGACAGCCTTGTCGTCCCTGCTGGCAAGACCCTTGACTTGACTAAGCTTGCCAAGGTATGAAAGTCTTGGAGTATCGGTTAGGCTTTGTTGGAATGATTGCTGACCTTGTTCCTCTTCACTACGACAGGGAACCCATGTTATCTTCAAGGGCACTACTACCTTTGGATACAAGGAGTGGGAGGGCCCTCTTGTTTCCGTCTCTGGTGACTCGCTCACTATCGATGGCACCGGTGCTACTCTCGACGGTGATGGTGCTCGCTGGTGGGACACTAAGGGCTCTAACGGCGGCAAGACCAAGCCCAAGTTCTTCTACGCTCACTCTGTGACCAACTCTATCGTCAAGGGCCTGGTAGGTCATCTGTACAACATGACAAGTGATTGCACCCACTAACAAGCTACGTTACGATAGACCATCAAGAACTCCCCCGTGCAGGTCTTCTCTATCAACACTGCCACCAACACCCAGTTCAACGGCATCACCATCAACAACAAGGACGGCGACTCCAAGGGCGGCCACAACACCGACGCCTTCGACGTCGGCAGCTCCACCAAGATCACCATCAGCGGCGCCACCGTCTACAACCAGGACGACTGCCTCGCCGTCAACAGCGGCACGCAGATCACTTTCACCGGCGGCTACTGCTCCGGCGGCCACGGCCTGAGCATCGGCAGCGTCGGCGGCAGGAGCGACAACACCGTCGACACCGTCAACATCCTCGACTCGCAGATCGTCAACTCCGACAACGGCGTGCGCATCAAGGCCGTCTCTGGCGCCACCGGAAAGATCACCGGCGTCACCTACAGCAACATCAAGCTCACCAACGTAAGATCAACCTCATCCCCCCAACATCGCCACCTCACAATCAACATACTAACCCTCGCTCCAGATCGCCAAGTACGGCATCGTCATCGAGCAAGACTACGAGAACGGCTCTCCCACCGGCACCCCGACCGCCGGCGTCCCCATCACCGGCCTGACCGTCAAGGGCGTGACCGGCAGCGTCTCCTCCAACGCCGTGCCCATCTACATCCTCTGCGCCAAGGGCGCTTGCTCCAACTGGACCTGGTCCGGCAACACTATCACTGGCGGCAAGAAGAGCACCAAGTGCTCTAACATCCCCAGCCCGGCTGCTTGCTAGATTGGGGTTGGTTTGAGTAAGTGAGTGGAGTGTGAGGTGGTTTTAGGAGGTTAGGATGGTTGGGGAGATGTTGGGAGAGGGTGGAGGAGTGAGAAAGTGGTGGTGGTGGGAGATATTGCTTGGATGTAGTAAGATTTCCTTCCTTTTTCTGTAGGTTTCTGTGGATTGAATTCAATCTTCTTCTTCTTCTGCTTCAGTTTCTGCCCAAACGCTGTAATAAGTGAGTGACTTGTCTTTCTTGAAATCCTCTCCTCCCGTTCTTTTGGTATAGCACGAGGTTCAAAAAAACTTGCAGAAGGAATAGACAACCTTTTGAAATAAATTGCTGCGATGTCGAGGCGTGAAGGTAAGAACTATGGCAGCTTGCAGAAGTGATGCAATACGAGATTGGCGCTGCGTATACTATGATGACGCGAGTCGAAAACAAACGTTACGGTTTGTGGCGGAGTGTACACACGCAATTGACATTCTCGGTAGTTCAAAGCTTGATGCTGCTGCTGTGCCCGTTGTGACGATGCCTCAGCATGTTTCACTGGAACTCGATCTCCGACGATGCAGGCTACAAAGACCAGTCACACACAGAGGCAAGTTTTGAAATCATGATTGTCCATGAGTCTGAAAATCATATTTGGTTCATGAGCAGTTATCAACAGTATGTGCAAAATGTGCGATGTCTAAACCCCCCGTCCTTAACTAGAGAGCAGCTTGATTACGCGTACGCACCAGACTTATGTTCAGAAAGGAGACTCGATCACCTCCTACACAAGGACCAAGGTTCGTGGCTAGTCCTTCAACACGTGCAGGCAACAACAGGAAAAAAGAAATCCACGTCCAAGATCTTCAAATTTCCCTCTCCTTGCTTCTCGCTCGCTCTCTGCTCTCTTCTCCACTCGGTGAGAGCAACGCCATCTGTCTTCTTCATTTGCAAAAACAGTTCTTTGTGCAATGGCGAAAAAAGGTATCGTTCCAAAAACTCCGATGGTCAGTCCTGGTACCATGACCAATATGTTCCCGGAAAAAAACGCCTTGATTATGCAGAAGGTACGATGTGAATATAGACAAGTACCGGTGTTGTCGTTCTGATGAGCCGGTTGTTGCGATGTCGCATGCGAGAGCCTGTGAACATACGCGTGGGCGTTCAACAGGCCTCTGGACGGATTGTACTGTAAAGCGTGGTGGTGATGGTGGTAGCAGTATCGTGCGATCCACCTTAGGCACCGTCACCCTTGCCACGGTTGAAGTCGTGAGTGCCCTTGTCGGACCACACGCCACCGTTGACTGAACGGGTGATGCCAACTGCCACACCAACGATTGCGCCGATCACAACAAGCGCGATGAGAATGCGGATGGCCCACCTCTGGTTCTTGCTGTAGCCAGCCCAGTGGTGTTTGATCGTGCCGCATCCGCAGGTACGGGCAGCACGGCGCTGCTTCTTGTCTTCAAGGCGAGTCTGCCTCAGAGTCTGGTGTGTGGGCCACATTGTGCATTCCTGGTTGCTGCTGCCGACCTGGAATTTCTTGCTGAAGGGGTTCTCGTCGTCAGCCATGGTGTAAGGGGTAGTGTTGCCACATTCGAGGTCCTTCTCGGAGGTTGCGAGGGTAGGCTTGATTGCGGCTGGTGCAATGCGCTCGTGGGAGGCTGGTGGGTGGGTGTAGAAGGGCGAGTTTGGCGGCAGCGGGGTGTTGTCGGAGAAAGTGGCATCGTGGTAGGCGGCGGCGTCCCTGGAGACGGTGGGAGTGAGAGCTGGCGAGTCGATGGTGGACGAGAGCATGGCGGCCTTCTCGTCTGGTTGGGGAACGACTGAGGCGCCGAATGTGGTTTGCTCGTTGGAGGCCATTGTGAGTTTGCGTGAGAGGGAGATTGTTGGTGCGAGTGTGCGAGTGGGTGTTATAGTGGGCGTATAGTTGTGGTCAAGCAATAGAGTTGTAGCTGGCCGTGGGGTTGAAGTTGGAGAGGGCCAATGGCTTGTCGATGGATGGAAGACGGACGAACAGACGAGGTCGGTTGAGGGTAGGGCTGTGTAGAGGATGTGAAGGACGAACGTCAGGTCAATGCTGGGTGGCAGTTGAGGCAGTTGAGGCAGGCTCGGCGACAGCAGCAGCAGCAGCAGCAGCAGCAGCAGCAGGCGTGGAAGTGAGACAGGCCGGGCTTGATGTAGCTAGCAGACGATGAAGGGAGCTCAGTAGGAGGCACGGGCACGGACAAGAGGGAAGGTTGAGGTCTGGCTGGTGCTCGGGGAATGCTTTCAGTGGTGTGGTTCAGCGGTCCAGTGCACGCACGCCGCACGCGGGCGTTCAGTACTTGATGGGATGGGCTAGAGGGAGTGCCAAGAGAGACGGCAGATATATGGAAGCAGCGCTAGCTGTATATATGGCCGAGACGGCGGCGAATTGGCCTCTCTTTCTACATACGCTGGCTGTACGGCGAATACGCTGCTACTGCTGCAGCTTTGGGGGGGGATGGAGTTGCACGCAGCACAGGCACAGACAGGCACAGGCACTGCAATTCCTGGGGATCGAGCCAGCGCCAGACAGGAGAGAGTTTGCGCTTGTCTCTGTTGACTCTAGCATCCCTTCTAGTCTGTCTAGTCGAGGCTCTTGCGGCTCTGCCTCGTGCAGCGTGGCCAGTCATGTGCTTTTGCCGCTGCGAGATGTGGATCTGCGCTTGCCCGCAAAACCTCTGCGAGCTTATCTCTAGCGCTGGTGAGCAAACGCGTGCTTGGCCTGCGCCCGCGGCTTGGGCCCAGGCTCGACTGGCTGTGCTTGCAGACCAGCAATCAATTCAATAGACACCCATGTGACACGCCCAGATATCACCACAGAGCCCACGCCCCGACTTCCGACCATGCAAACAGAGCCTTCAAATCCTGTCTACCGTGGGTGCGCGTAACGTCCGTCAGACGTGCGTGGTGCATCAAACCTCCTGATGAGACACGTCCTCAGCCCGCCTTACGCAGCCCGTTGCCAATCATCATCATCGCCCATCATCATCGAACGATTCCCCACGCCCGCCGTCCGCACGTGCGTGAGAACCGACCAGAATCTAATTTCTCCCCCTTCCAATGCTGAGATTATCTATTTGGATTTTTGTGGGAAGCGTATGTCGTACCATCTTACATCATGCGCACGATGTCGTACATCATAGCTCTGCAACAATCAATCTTGATGAACATCCCAACCGACCACTACTCTCCCCTCCCTCGCCTTGATTATTGTTATCATCAAGTGGATACGCTACATGCCTCCCCCCAAGCACCAGAAGCCTGCTTCACCCGGACGTCAAACTGTGAAAGGCAGCTCCCACCCGCGGAGCCATCCCCAACCTCTGAATGAGCCGTAAAACGGGCAAGCGTGCATTCATGCGAAGACGCCTTCTATCAGTAGCGCCTTGATCGCGAAAATCCAGCAGCGCGCCAGCCAGTCTCCAGAAGACGCCTCACATGCAGGCAGGTCCTCGGGCAATACATCTTGCGACCAAAAGAGGGTAAGGTAGGCAGGATTTTAGAAGGCAGATGCCGTATGTACAGAATTAATTCTCTCGCCATCTGCTGATCGCAGCGATGCGAAACTCTGTGTGACGAACAGAGCCCAATCGTATCATTATTATTATTATTATCACCGTCATGGCGCGTTCGCGATCGGCGTCGTGAGTTTCACCACCAACTCCAGACTCGTCTTTTATCGTAGGGGTTCGTCGCAGAACTTCCAGTAGTTGCATGCATGGCGTAGGCCCCGGGCCAATTGCTCCACGCGCGGCTGAATACCTTAGGTACCTTACCTTTGGCAAGAACGCAAGAAAAAAAGACTCAAAAGGCAGAGAGTCATGTTTTCGGTAAACCACACGCCACGCCCACCGCCCACCCGCCTAACTAACTTACAACATCTCTCGCCTGTCCGTCTCGCCTTTCTCCTCAATCCCAGACCAGACGAAAGAGAATACGCGAGAACGGACCGAGCCCCGCGGCTCTAAAAGCGAGCCAAAACGAAAAGGCGAAAGGGTCCCTCCCTTGAGGCGATGGATCCCAAGGCGAAACGGCTCCGCACTACACTTACGCGATGTGCGCGCTAGGCGCATGCAGAGCGTTTATACGGGGTTCCTGCGTTGGGTTTTGCCGTGATAATAAAGACCGCAAGCGATATCTGTCCGCTGTTCTCTTCGCTTGTGCGAGAATACAGTATCTGTTTTGGCAGAATTTATTGAAGCTAGAGCTGCGGGTGGATACGCACGTGGCTACATGTATCTCACAGCATCTTGCGCTATTCGAGAAACAAAAGAGGGCCTAGGTTCTGGAAAGTGCCTTACTTTATCAGTTTTATCTTCAAGCTGCAAAGAGAGAGTGTGGGCGGCGGCAGGACGGCCCGCTTGATTGGAACAGGAACACTTCTCTTCTTCACAGGAACAGGGAAAACGCAGACCGATCTGGTCGGTGGCTTGCATGTATTGAACGACACACACATCCAGCGCCCACGTTCAGCCAGTTTTCCCCTCTTGCAGCAACACCCATTGCCAAAAGCAGTCGGTGTCTTTTAGCAACAATGCCAAAAACCAGAGAGAGCCGAAGGCGTGTTTCTGGCGGAAGCTTTTTTCGAAAGTCTTATCGAGCCACGAGGCGGCGTGATGCAGGACCTCGATCGCGCGATCTTGCTTGCCAGTCTAGCCTTGGACCTTATCGGCAGTCGTTCGTATCCAGTGATTTTCAGATTCGGCCAGGCGCAGGTCAAGTTCTTATCGACTCCGGTTCAGCAGCATGCTTGGGTTCATGCGAACTCATCGAAGACAGAATACCAGGTAGGAAAGACGGAGCAGACGTTTATGAAGTTCATTGGCGTTTCATTGCGTTGATGATGACGAAAGACCCGCTCATCCATCCCTACTACATGACCATACACCCGACTCCATACATCGCCCTCTCCACATCCCCCTTCACAAGATACCAATCCGCCCTCCTCTCAGCAAACTCATACACCTCCTCGGCGGGAAAAATCCCATGATACCTCTGATTATCCGCAATAATCGTCGCCAGCTCTTTCGCCTGCAGACTCGTCTTACTCGCTTTGGTACTCGGCAGCAGACTCGCCCTCTTCGCTTTCGGCCCGCCGAAATACGTCGCCGGCGGGTCGATCTCCACGAGGTAGATCTGGCCGAGTTCGCGCAGGGCGGCGTAGTAGGGGATGAGGGGCTTCTGGCGCAGGGAGGTGATGAAGGAGGAGTAGTGGTTGAGGTCTGAGATTAGTTTGATGCTGCCGCCGTCGCCGCTGGAGATGCGTTGGCGCTTGACGTGTTTGCACAGGAGCGTGAAGAGGCGCAGGCCGACTTCTTGCATGAAGACGTCGAGCATTGTTTTGTCGGTGCTGCCGATTAGCATGCCGGTGTGGCCGCTGATGGTGTCGATCACTTGTTTGGCAGTCGCGGTAGGGCCGATGTCGATGTCGGGAACGGCGGGCTTGCTGCTGTCTTTCTTGTTCAGGTTGGTTGCAGCGGAAGGGTTGAAGTCGGTCGGGAGCTGAGTCGTCGCGCAGATGTATTCGACCTCGTCCATGAGGACGTCAATGCCTTTATTGAGGCCAGCGGCAACACGCTCGTCAAGCATTTGCTCAAAGCGTTTCTTCTCTTTGACAGCAGGATTGAGGAAGTCATCACGATCGGTAAGTTTGGTAGCAACCATCTCTTGAGAGTAAAAGACGTCAACCATCTGCTGGATGAGGTCGCCAACGTTGACGAGTTCGAGGAAGGTGACGAGAGGCTCGACGCCAGTGGCTTGTGCTGCGGTAGGGTCTTGCCCTTGTGCTCTGTACTCGCGCACCTGTCGCGGGTTGTAGTTTCCCAGATGCTCAACAGCTTTGTCAAATCCGGGTCGCACGTGTTTGCTGCCAAGAACGTCAAGCAGTTCAACGAAGATTGTTTCGCACTGTTCTTTGGCCGCTTCACCTAGCTTGCCTCCCACTCGGACCATTATAGCCGCGCGTTCGATTGAAGCTTTGGCAAGGTGAGTAAGATTTAGAGCAACCTCAATGCTGAACAGAGATTTGATACCCTCGAGTCTGTTGTTCATGATAGCTGCTTTTGCAGCAAGCTCTGTAGTGGGTGCCTCTTGTTGGGGGGTAGATGACCGTTTGGGGTCACCGAGACTCGGTGTCATCGGACGTGAGGTCGCTTCTGTGGTAACAGCAGCAGCTTGTGCCGGGGCAGGCTTTGATGAACCAAAAGGTGAAGATAGCGGGAATGCAGTGACTGGCATCATCACCACTTTTTTGAAGGAAGAGAGGAAGTCGCGTTTTGCGGCCTGACGCTGCACGTTGGACATGAAGAACGATTCGGCGTTCGCCTGCTGTTCGGAGAGTTCTTTTTCCCAACGGGTGACCTCGTCATTCGATCGTGATTTGAAGAACGCAAGCTCTTCTGTAAGGTAAAGATCGATATGTCGTTCAAAGCATTGCATCACCGCACGCTTAGATTGCTCGATGAAGTCTGGTGGCGATGCCTTTGATGGTTTTATCGAAGCAACGAACCGAAGCGATTGCTCGAAGGTACCAGAGACAGCCTTCACGTAAGTCTCAGGGCCTCGACTGTGTGCCTCGTCGTAAAACGCCGTCAATGCGTCGGCTATCACACTGTCACACAAACGAGACAGGAGCGGCGTGAGCACGTCCACGGAAGGAGGGAAAACGCGGTCTACTGTTGATGCCTGATCAACCATAAGCTCTGCCAAAAGCTCAAAATATCGTTGAGATGGGTTGAGGTCGACATGTCCAGGTGCCACTGCTTCCAGGCAGTCGAGCAGGTTTCCCAGCCGCTTCGTCTCGCTCGATATAAGGTTGCTATTGATGTATGCGTCGATTCCTGCAACGCCACCATTGGCTGCGACAAGCACATGGGCATATCTTTTCATCCGTCCGTCAATATCGTTGGCTGCTAGACCTTGCTGAAATTCTCGAAGCACTGCGTTCTCGAACGCACCGATTATCGAGTCGAGTTTTGCTTCCCTGTCTGCCCATCCTTCGGTGTGGTCACATTGTGAAAACTGCTTGAGTTGTGAGAGTATCTGTGCTTGCTGCTCGGGATCGCGATATGTTCGGAATATCAGTGAATCAGACTGGTTTCTTGATCTAACAAGATTGTTGTAGAGTGGCCCCAGCGCAGCGTAGATCTTCCCAAACTCTTGCCTCGCATGCCCTCGAATCGACCGTACTCGCGCCAATGCTGTCATTGCCGCATCTGTGTCCAGGGCTGCGGTCGGTCCTGCAATTGGCGTCGCAGGCGATATTGAAAGCTCGTTGAATCCGTCGGTGGGAGTTTCGCGGCGTCTATGGGTTGGAGATCGCGGCTTGTCCAGCGAAGTTTTGTACCGTGCCTCTTCCACGCCTGCGTCGAACAGCGTTACACTCCCAGCGTGCCTTCGTCCGCCATCGCCATGGCCATTCATGCTTCCTGGTAGGTGTGCGCCTGTTCTCTTCGCCTCTTCTGCCTCTCGCGCTCTTTGAGCATCCACCTTCCGCTTCATGCCTTCGTCAAAACGTTGCCTTGCCTCTCCGTCATTCCATACCCCAATCGCCTTCAGCTTTTGTATCCACCTCGTGTCATCATATACCATCTCCTGCAGCCTCCTGCTTACACGCGCACATCGCGCCAGATCCGAGACTGGGAGGTAGTCGAGGATGGTGGCTATGAGCTCGGCCGGAAGCAGCGGCTTGGAGGTTACATTGATCTGGGTGGCTCGCAGCGAGGCTAGCACGTTGTCATTGCTGCGTGGTCCTGTCATCTGAGCCTTGCGGAGATTGGCCAGATTTCTGGCAGTAGTTGTCTGGTGAGGAGTGGACGACCGACCACCAGGGCCAGTCGCACTCGAAGGTCTCGACATGATGGTGGAGTGGTGAGGCGGTGGCCGTGGATTGTTCACATAACTTTGACGTGAGGTCCCCTTGTACAGTCAGCAGCCGACAACACACTACAAGCAGCCCCACCGTCGATCTCGTCTATCAATTATCGTGGTATGGGCGGGACGGTGCAGTAGTAAGAGGGCAGATCAACGTCACCTTCACACGGACCACCATATGTGCCCTGATGCAAATTGGCTCAGTCGTCGCAGCCAAACCGCATCGAGACAGCTCGCAGGCGCAGTGTGCCACGGTTCGCAACTCTCTTCGTCTCTCTTGTCCCTTGAACCCAGCTCTTTGCTGCCCAATGCCTCCGCGAGCACCTCACGCACCACCTCCCTCGACAGTGTCTGTCTGACTGAGCGCGCGATGAGCGCGGCAGGCCTCGATGTTCACGCGCTCGCCCTCACGCACTATACCACATGCGCGCCTCGGCTGCACGCTGGTAGTATACCAGTCTGAGACCCCCGGTCAGCCACTGCCCTCATCGCTCAGCAGGTTTCTTGTGTAGGCCACCCGCACTACCACTACCCTCAAGCACGTAAGTATATCCCTATCAACTCCTCTACTTTCTCCCGTCTGTATCGCGTGCATACGCAGCATTTCGAGTACCTACATTGTTTTAAACCGGCATTCTTATCGGCGATCCGAGCGATCAACACACCAGCACGCACCCCACGCCGCGCACCGCCATGTGCCTCTTGAGCGTGAAAGAAGAGGAGGCCCCGATCCCTGCGCGTGTTGTTCGAACAAGACGAGTGGTCAGACGATCGCCTTCGCCTCCGCGCGAAATCCGCATAATGCGCCAGTCCTATGTCGAAGAGCGCCGTCCCTCTCCGCCATCACCGCCTCGTCCAGAGCCAACGCCTCAAGCTAGCATGACGACGATCCGCACTGAGCAGCGCACCGAGCGAAGCCATGTATCGCGACCGCCCTCTGCCGCCCCACCATCCGTCGCTCCTCCTCCCTCTGTCGCGCCTCCCTCTGTTGCGCCTCCGCCTCCTGCCTCCGTCGCGCCTAGTAGGTCTGCGCCAACACACTTCGTTGAAGTAGAGCAAGATTCCAGCAGCTCTGAGGAGGATGTGCGATCGCGGACAACTCGAAAGTCATCACGGTCAAAATCGTCACGCTCGAAGCCGAGGACGGAAGTTCCAGCGTCCGAGTACAGTATGCACGAGCACGAGTACAGGCGAGAGAGAGGCTACTCGAACCCCCCACGGAAGCCCGAGTACGAAACGTACCGTTACGTGGAAGCGCCCAGGAACAGAAGTGGAAGTAAGAGCGGGTATCATGAAGGATCGCGAGTGAGCAGAGACAGCTTCCGGAGAGAAGATGATTATGGTCGACGGTACTATCGATGATCATGCGCAGCCGGTGCCCTGTTTATCGCGGTGTCGCAGAGGGATGGCATGAATTCTTACATTTTTGAGTTAAGTTTGGGAGATACCATCATTGTTTGTTGATTTGATTCTTGTTTATATTCATGGCTTGCACGCTTACGAGTACGATACACGCATTGCACATTTTCGGCTATGTGGCGCAGTAATGAACAACAAGCGTCCATAAATCACACTACATTTACTTTACACATTTGTGCATCTTGTAAGAGCTCGATATAGCGACACATCATTCGAGTATAGTACTCAGCATGCATACCTTACACAGTACATGTACATGTACATTTGCGTGCATATATTTTTGGTGCAAGACTTTACCCCAACTCTTACCCTATGGCACTAACCATCCGAGATAAATGTGCTACGAAATAACAAGTGGAGCGACGAATCTGCCTTTCATTGCTACTATCAAGCTGTATTGTGATCATATTGCATGCAGTACTCGCTCTGTGCCACTGGCAACCCTGTGCGCGCTTCGTTTTGAAATCCGCGGTTCCTCCATTTCGATTTTTGGACTATTTGATGAGACATGTTCTTTGAGAGTAATCGCTGTAACATTACAAAATCTCGACTTCCTTTGGATGCATGCCAATCGACGACCGATGATCAATCGATAGTTTCAAGGTCTCCCCGTGGCATCATTGTATACTACAGAAGAATCTTACACTCATTCACGCTTGCAAGATGTCGTTGCTAAAATAGATCGAGGTTTCCAACTTTCCAAACAAGCAGAAATTGGAACGCGTTTGCTAACAGTCTGCTATTTGCGAGCACCTATGCGGAACACAAAAGCAGTCCTATTGTTGAGAACATGGCCATGGTTATTGCGATTTGAGGTCGCACTACTGTGTACCAGACTTGTGACAAAGCCACACCACGATTCACGACTCGGCAGCTGATCCTTGCCACTTCCAGCCGCGCGCTTGACCAACTTGCCATCCTGCCTTGCCTGCATTCACCAACCATCCAAGAATCAAGACAGATCATAGATTTTGCAGTGGGCACCTGCATACCGACGCATTTGACTCAATTCTTCGCGCTTCAACACCCTCGTCGTGCTAATCGCTTGGACTGCCCGAACCGCCTCTATCCGCCATTAACCTCCACCGGAGAATGGTTGACGAAATATGCGCGTGCTACTGAGGGCGTACCCTCACCGATCTATTGCTTTGGCTACAGAGACACACGTTCTCATCTTCAAACACAGTTCGACGGCCGCCGGGTCCAACAACAACTCAACGACATCATTCTCCGAAAATGGCGCGCCTCGTTGCGTTGTCGAGTTTCGCTCCTGGGAGGAGGCGGACATGGAAGATTACCGCACGCTCAGCTCGCTCAAAGTCTATGGCACTCTCGGACTCATCACGATAGGACGCGATGTGTTCTTGTGCGTCGTTAGCAATGCGCGACAAGTGGCGACTGTACGGCCTGGCGAGGACGTCCAACAGATTTTGTCAGTCGAGTTCCACTGCCTAAACCGAGGAGACTATGACCATCTACTGAATGATGCCATCAATCCCTACCCCGAAGAAACCATAGAAGCCGACAACTGGGACTTTCAAGGGCAAGCGCATCGCGAATCTTTACTTGAGCACCCGTGCATGGCGCTCAAGAAAATGCTCAGCGGGGGCAGCTTCTATTTTAGCACCGATTTCGATCTGACAAAGCGAGTACAAGACAGATCGACCGAGTCGAGTACTGTTGCTGTCGAAAGTCTGGAAGCTGGCTTTTTGTGGAACACTTACATGATCCAACCGCTTGTCGACTTCCGGTCGCGACTCGCAGAGCACGAGCGCGATGCGCTGGATCACTCGGGTATTCTGACCTCGGCCATCCGGGGATTCGCGAAGACCGTACATGTACCCGCATCGTCGTCACCCGCAAGGTATTCCAAACTGGGTCAACCTTCAAACATGACTGTCATTTCAAGGCTTTCGTGCCGCAGGGCTGGAACGCGTTTCAATGCGAGAGGCATCGACGATGATGGCAACGTTGCCAACTTTGTCGAGACGGAGACAATATTTTGCACCGATTCCCTTTGCTTCTCATACGTACAGTGCCGTGGCAGTGTACCCTTGTTCTGGGAACAGGCGAATGGCTTGCCCACACAGCAGAAAGTCACCATCAGTCGTTCTGCCGAAGCAACGCAGCCAGCGTTTGATAAACACTTCGAATCTCTCCAAAGGGCGTATGGAGATGTCTTGGTGGTCAACTTGTTGAGTGAAAAGAGTGCCGAGACCATGCTCACTAGGCAGTACGACTACCACATCCGCCAATTCTCGGAGAGACGGGACCCCGAGAAGAGCGAGTCCGAGCACCAACATCTTCAATCAGTCAATTATGACTACCACGCGGAAGTCAGGGGAGTGGGGCTTGACGCAGCGAAAGGGATCAAGCGATGGCTTATTGATTCTGCTGTATCTTTCGAATACTTCCTTTCGGAAGAAGCACAGGCGACACCGCGCGTTGGGCCCGGCGGGCGGAAGGCGATTATAGTGGGACAGAACGAAGTCCTTAAGCAGGCTGGTATCTTTCGCACAAACTGCCTCGACTGTTTGGACCGCACGAATCACATTCAGCATATCATATCGCATATGGCGCTGGAAATTTTCCTTAGGCAGCACGATGATCGGATGCCGACATCAGACTTCTGGGCTCGCCACAACACCCTTTGGGCTGATAATGGCGACGGTCTCTCCATGATTTACACTGGTACTGGAGCATTGAAGTCCAGTCACACGCGTAACGGAGGCGGAGGTTTCTTTGCTGACCTTCGGAAGAGTGCGGAAAGAGTCATTCAGAACAGCTTCATCGATCCACACCGACAGAAGCACATCGATTTGCTTCTTGGGAGACTCATGGGCCAGGTCCCAGTCCACCTCTACGATCCAATCAACGATTATGTGACTGGTGAATTGAGCCGTCGCGCAATGGAATATACATCATCACGGACGATCAATATTTGGGTTGGCACCTTCAACCTCAATGGTCGAACAATTGGAATGACAGAAGATCTGAGTCCATGGCTTTGTCCAAATGTCGACAGCGCGTTACAAATGCCTGAAATCATGGCAGTGGCGTTCCAAGAGATAGTAGAGTTGAGCCCGCAGCAGATACTTCAGACAGACCCACATCGCCGGCAGCAATGGGAAGATGCTGTGCGTGACACGTTGAATAAGAGAGCTGCGATGCTAGGTAGTGAAGACTACGTGATGCTTCGAGGAGGCCAGCTTGTTGGCGCGTCTCTATCAGTCTTCGTTCGAGTCAGCGTTTTGCCGTACATCAAAAACGTGGAAGGCGCGGTCAAAAAGACGGGCATGAGCGGCATGGCCGGAAACAAGGGTGCAGTAGCCATTCGGATGGACTACGCGGATACTTCGATCTGTCTCGTCACCGCACATCTTGCAGCTGGCTTTGCAAACTACGAGGAGCGCAATCAAGACTATCGCACCATCGCAAACGGCTTGAGGTTCCAACGCAACAGGTCGATCGAAGACCACAAAGCTGTTATCTGGTTCGGTGACTTCAACTACCGCATTGGAACGAGCAACGAGCGGGCTCGACAGCTGATCGATGCGAACGACCTGGGCAAGCTTTACGAAAACGACCAGCTCAATCTGCAGATGGTACACGGCCGGGCGTTCCCTCACTACTCAGAGACGACGCCAACATTCCTGCCCACCTACAAATTTAACCCAGGTACGGACATCTACGATACTTCCGAGAAGGCTCGTATTCCGGCTTGGTGCGATCGGATCCTCACCAAGGGCGACAATCTCCGCCAATTACATTATGATTCTGCGCCGTTGAAGTTCTCTGACCATAGGCCTGTGTGGGGTATATTCCAATGTCAGATCAACGTTATCGACCAAGTTACAAAGGACAGAATCAGCGAGGATCTGTACGTGAAGAGGCGAGCGGCGGTCCAAGGAAACTCTGGTTCGGCAAGGGAGTTCGAGACGGATGAGGAGTCACTCATTGGCTACGAATCTGTCGAGCCAGGGCTACCACCAGCGAGCTCTGACAAACGTAAATGGTGGCTTGACAATGGCATGCCAGCGCGTTCTGCTGTTAGAATACCTCCTAATGGCTCACAATCGACTGCGCCTAAAGCTGGGAACCCATTCGCACCTGGCAGTGCCGACTCAGATTGGGTTGAAGTTGAGAAGCCATGGCCAACTCCCAAACCCCCAGCTCTGCCAACACGCACGCGAACCTTCGAATCAAGTCCTCCGACAGACAATCCCCAGTCTCGACTTCGAAGCGTCAGGCCCAAAACACCTGACCTCAATCAACCCGCACCACCAGGATCTTCACGAACTTCCGATGCACCAACCCACCTCATGAAGCAGACTTTACGGAAACCAGCCCCCCCAAAACCCGCGCCGAAGCCCAAGACTCTACGCGCACAGAGTAATTCTCAGCCACCGCCAGCTTCTGCCTCAGTAGCACCACCACCACCAGCTCCGCGACGTGCGAACAATGCTTCGCCTGCATCAGCCAACAGCATCATGCAACCCCCACCACGCCGGACGACCGGGTCGCCTCATGGGCTGTCTTCGCCTGCGGGTGGAAGACAAACCGCAACACCGCCTCCGTTGCCTCCAACGAGGAGAGCTGTGCAGAATTCGCGTGTGGAAGATGACGGTGCACCTGTATTGCCCCCAAGACGAACGAATACTGGTGTCAGCTCGCACACAGGGTTACTGGATGATGCGGCTGAAGAAGAAGGCTTGTCTAAGTGGCAAGCATTGAAGCCGCAGTGAGAGATGACGGTGGCAATGATGAGACGATTGAGATTGAAAATCGTTTCGTTGGCTACAAGACCTTGATCATGAGACTAGACGTTGGATTAGTGAGGTCTATGGGACTTTGCGCAAGTGCGAGCCTATCGACTGGAAAACATGAGTGACTGAAAATTGACGTCAGAGAGACATATTTCACGATTGATATGATACGAAAGCTCTCGTCTATGCGTCCAAATCTACTTCCAAGCATTTGTGGTCATGTTCACTGCGTGCGGTACGTCGTGCTTGATTATGCTTGCGCCAGTTCTGTGAATATTCCAAGACATCGACCAATGCTAAACAGTCCTGCCATGAATGCAACCCGCCCAGTATCATTAAACCATCGTAATTAGTGAAAATGCGTCATCGTAGCGAACTATCCACAGCTTTTCTAAACCTCCGTCTCAATGCCCGGCTCGCGGGTGTGATGCTTGAAGATACCCGCGACCTTGTCTTGCACTCGCTCACCTTTATGCATAGCCCACCGCGCCGTGCGTGGGATTCGGAACTGCATCACGCCTCGATGCCGTCTATGCTCGGCTCTCTGGTCCCTGCGCTTTTCGCGGTACTGGTCGATGAAACCTTGGGAGTCCTTGTGAGCTTTATCGTCATCTCCGTTGGATTTCTTCCGACCTTCGTTGTCCGAATCATCATCGGTCGAAGAGTCGTCATCATCTCGGCCGGCATGCGATTCGGTGTCGCTCTCATTGTGCACCACACCTGCCCTCTCGCCAGCTTGCTCTTCGTCCAGATTGTCTCGCGCCGTTTCGAGGACCTCCATCACGTTCCTCAGATCGGGATCTTTGTTCGCCCAGGGACTGTGCGCCTGTCCTAATCCGCTCCAGAACTTGAGTTTCAGCTTGATGGTACCGACCTTGGTGCCGGGTTCGTCGAGGGAGCACGCGATCGCGCGCTTGAAGTCTCCTTTCCAGACTGCCAATTCCAGCTCGCGGTCTTCTTCGTCAGGAATGTCACGCAGCCATAAGACTGCGAACGCCGCGTTGTGGCCACCCATCACTTTCTTGTCACGGAAGCGGATGGAGAGGCATGTGCTGTAGCGCTTTTCCACAGCCAGCCAGTGTGGAGCGTGGCGGTGCGCCGACCAACCAGTATGCTTTTTGCTCGGATACATTTTACCCGAGCCAAGACTGGTGCTGAGTTTCAAGCGCAAGTTCTTTAACTCGACGGGAATGTCAGAGGCTTCGATCTCGGGCTTCACTTCCAGAGTTCCGATCTCCCAGCCGATGGCCTCGGGTGGGGCCTGGAGCTGTACGCTGCGCCAAACCATTGAGAGACGCATACGTCCGAAGCCCACTCCACCAGCCAAAGGGAAGAAACCGTTCACCTGAGAGCGTTCTTTGAACAGCTCTGCGAGGTTCAGGTGTACAATGCCCAGCAGTGGATCGTCCTCGTGGACACGCGAATCACGGACGCCGATGTGGACTTCGGCGTTTTGCCAGTCGGCAATGAAGCGTTCGGTCCCGGCGTTGTAAAAAGGTTTCGCGTTCTGGGGCTTGGTCCTCGTCTTGAACACCTTGCGGTGGTTGATGATGACGTTGCAGTAAGCGCTGGGTAGAGAATCACCAGTCTCCTGCTCCTCGTCTTGAATGTCGTCGCTGTCATCGCCCTTTGATAACTTCTCCAGCTCTAGGCCGGTGATTTGATGGATCTGAATGCTAAAGATACCGCTAGGGTACCCGTCCGGTGGTGGTGCAGAGATGATCATCTGATCCTGCCTCTCTTTGAGTTCTTGGGCTTTCTGTTGCTCGAGCTCTTTGTCGTCTCGAGACATTGCATCTCCCTTGATGAAGGCTTCTCGCAGCTTCTTCTCGCAGGCCTTGTCGACACTGTCCCTAAGCTGTGCCATTGTCCGCACCTCTGGATCGAACGTTTGCTGCTGCAGCTGGCAATCTTGTATGCGGGTCTTGGAAAAGTAGCCAACGTTCCACTCCAGCTTGCCAGGCATGTCTTCGCCCTTCTTAAGAGCACGGAATCCATCGCAGCGCTTGTGCATCTTGCCATTTGTCTGCTCGCTCTTCATGAGGTGCTTGAGGTCCACTTCGATGCGGCCCAAGTCGTCGTCTGCAGTGAAGCGGTCGCTGTCCCATAGCTGCAGTCGTAGACGCTCATTGACATTCAGTTCCTCAGGGCTGACCAACAAGTACGCAGTCTCTTCCCACACCGGGTTCATCTCGTTCATCAGCAATCGCGTGCTCCACAGAGCTTTACCAAACTTGGCCCAGCCAACAGAAATGTACGGATCGGAGGTCGCTTCCTTGATCAAGGGGATGCCTGCATCCCCACACTTGAAGTCGTAGCCACGAACAATGGTAATGACCACTACACCTCGTGCAATAGTGTCCTTCTTGAAGTCGTCGCCAGCGAGCATATCCTTGAGGTCGAGCGAAATCGATTTCGGAGCCACATACTCTGCCATAGCTGCGTCGACCGAGGATTGAACGAACTGGCTGATCAGAGGAAGATCCATGATGTTGAGCATTTTCTTGAACAAGGGTTGACAGCTAAGCTGGACCTTGGGCTGGCCAAGGAAAGTCATGGTGCACAGAGCGAAGAATGGAGGGTCTGGGGTGAGTTGCAGCCTCATCCGCATCGTGCCCACCACGCCCTTCAAGTCCACCCAGATGGGAAACTTCAAGTTTCCAGGTAGATAGAAGGCCAGGTAAAGGTGCATGTCCTTCATCCGGCTAGCCACGGACTTTTTGTCCGACCTGGCACGATAAGCAAAAGCGACTTCGAGATTGATGAAGTCGCCATCTTCAGCTTCCATGCCTTCGGCTACCGCTTGAGCCTGGTCTTTGCCGGACTCTTCCTTGCTCTTTTCATCACCTTGTGCAACGCCTTCTTCAACCTCGCCCTCGCCTGGCACAGTCCTGTCGTTGTGTCCTCCGTCACTGGCTTTACGAAGCTTTCCGTCTCCGCCAACGGAACGCGCAGCAGCAGCAGTAGGAAGCCAGCGTACTCCCAGGATGCGAATAGGCTCGCTTCCTTGGCCAATGTCGTCGACGCTCACCATGCGCACTAGTCTTGGTAGAGACGCTTGCATAACATCCTCAAGCGTGTCAGCCAATGATATGAAGAGGTCCGGGTTGATCAATGGCCACACAGAGCCAAGGAGGGAGTTCAGCCAGCGAACGCTCTCTGCATCGTGCTTTGAACTATCTGCTTCCAGCTTGCTGCGATCGGCGTCCCAGACTTCATCGTCCCAAACGCTGTCGATACGCTTCGATAGCCAGTGTCGCACACCCGAAGCTACTGCCCACAAGCCGCCCGCCGCTGCGATGCCCAGCAAGGTCCAGGTGATAGATCGTCTTGCAAAAGAGTGACCTTGCCCAACAAGCAATCTTTCCAAAAACAGTAGTGAAAACACAAGAACGCCGACTCCGACCAGACCAATGGTAAAGGCCTTCTTCTCAATGTCCTCCAGATCTTTGCGAATCTCCACGAAATCGGGCGGCGGGAATTGCTGGTTCATACCCTTTTGCCCCTTGCGCATATCGTCCATCTCCTTCTGAAGCTGTTCGTCGCTCTTGGCCTTCGCTCGGAATCCCGTATACGTCTCAGGCGTGCTACCGTGCGGAGGCTCATTCTCGCTGATTTCCTCAAGCGCCTCGTCGGTGAAGTCGAATATCCGTACGGGCAGATGTGTGACCGGATCTGTTACTTCTCGTTCCATCCGCTCCGCCTTGTGTTTCTTGCCAGCCTTCCTCCGTGCTCTAGGATCGACAGAACTGGGATCCACCTGTGAGGTATCTTGAGGTGTTTCTGTGTCTGCTCGCGTCTCTTCATCCGCTCCACCAGAAGCATCCTCCTCGCCTTGTTCAACAGGCTGTTCCTGACCATCGTCGTGACGCTCGCGATGCCAGTAACGCTCCGCCGTCTCTTTCCTAGACATGGCCTCGCCATCTTCTCCACGCTGCTCATCGATGTTACCCGCCTGTTCGCGTCTTTTGTCCTTCTCCTCGCGATATTTCTGGATGGTAGGAATGGTGTGCTTGTGAGTGTAGGGTTGGTGGTATCGCCGGCGGTCGTCTACATCGTCGCGGCCTGACATGATGGGCAAATGGCGCCTCGATCAATAGCTAGCCCTCAGCTGCTTCGTGCAGGATCTCTAGTCCGCGGAGCTGACAGTCTACCCCGTGGGCAACTTCTCGGTAGACGACTTAGTTATGTGAAAAGCTTTAGACCTAAGCAATTGCAGTTATGGAGACGCCAAGGGAGATGTATACGCAGTGGGAGGTTGAATCAAGATGTGCGAGGCGGGGCTTGCTCTCTAGTGCCTCGCCAATGTGTACGAAGTGAGGCGAGTGTTGAGGACATGGCCCAATGGGATGCCGATCGATACTCACAGCTGTCTGACAACGATCATCATACTATCGTGGGTACTCGCCTTGTAGCGCGCGTGCTGCCAGGTTTCGAGTGCCGGAGTGGGGTTCGCGGGCACTTCGTAGGGCGATGCCTGTCACACGAGCTGGGCAACGATTCACGTTTGGGCCCGCCCAGCAGTGATTGTACGTCATATTTTGCTTGGAAGCAAAGCGGCACCGCGCGTCATCTGTTGCAATCGCGATTTTGTGTTGACTTTTGCTGCGAAACTCGGCGGTTTCCCTACCTAGTCTCTTGCTCGAGCTGTCAACGGACGTCGCCGTACGTTTCGTCGAAAGCGTGGAGACGCCCTGTAGGGCTGAATGGAACTGCGGTAGGGAAAGCTCGCCCTGTTTATAGTTTTACTTCCGCTCTCCGTGCCGCGTGGCTCTCGTTGGCTGCGAATGCGATCGATGGCGGTGACAAGCCGAGGAGGTTTTGCGACGCTGAAAAGCACGCCTGCATGCCTCCATGCCTCCATGCAACGTCCCCTGTTCGATGTCAAAGCGTTTGAGTGAAAATCTAGGCACTGCGAAACACGCCAGCAAGATGCTGTGCTGTCCGCCACATATTTGACGGGTGCACTGCATGTAGCTTGACGTTGTTAGCCAGTGCGTGGGAACAACATTGAACAGACAACAAGGAACGTTCACACAAGCCCGGAGCAAGATGTTGAAGAACGCGCACTGTCAATGCTGGCGCTTGCCAGGTAGAGCCACTGCTAGCTTGTGTGCGAGCATGCTTTGCGTGCGAGCGTCAAGCTCAGCTGATGAATCAATGCATTGATGCCTGGGGTCTTGTCCTTTCCAAGGCAAAGTTGTGTACGTTCAAGACTTCAAGTGGTGGCCCAGACCACGAGCGATGATAACATGGAACTGCTTGTAGATAACGGTATAGTTCCAGTGCCTGAGGCATTATCGACACCGTTCATGTCTGCGAGGCGCAGCATACCTATCTAGTACTGTATTTGCTCCTACAGTAATTACACCGGTCACTTGCGAGTCTCCTTGCATGACAAGCCACAACAGGAAACCATGGCGATATAGTAGTACCTATATGGTCACCTGCCATGTATGAGGCTAGACCGATGCATATCTTACACAGCATAGGCAAGGCCTCCAGCGCCGAAATCGCGCGGTTTGCTGCATCTGTTGTATGTGGCAAAAGGAAATGCATACATGCACGATTGCCTCGTTTTATACGACATCAGCTGAGCCACGCAGCAGGCTTCCGGTGCAAAGTCGCAGTGCATGCATGAGATGAGATGAGCTGCGGGGCTGAAGGGCGAAACGAGAGTGCAGGCGGCTCAAGGGGCTTCTTCACGACAATCACGACGCATCACTCGTCTCCCTCTAACAATAGCCTTTCGCCATCAGCATATCCCTCACTTTTGCCCCAGCCATCCCGATAGCCCACCGGTGAAGCCGAGCGACTACAAGCACCAAGCCAAAGCTGCACTAACGTCTGGAGTCCGGTGAAGGACGAGAAGAAGAGGGCGCGCCGGTGAAGACTGCGCCGCACTGATTGGCCATCCACTTGTGCCTCAGGCATCCATCACATAAACCACCTCACTCTCTCGTACGACTCAGCTCCGCCATATCAACCAACAGCCAAGCGAGCGACCCGTGACGAACGAGCCGCCGACCGGCCCGTGATGTGAATCCTTCCCACTCGTCAGCATGGTCAACCATAAACATTCACTCGCCTTCGATGGCAGCCTGATCCCATACGCTGACCTGTTCGACTCGGACTCGGACGACTGCAACATCGGCAACATCGGCACCTTCGAAGACATGACATTCGAAGAACTTGACAGTCTCATCGATGACCCGCCTTCGCAGCCCAGTATCGAGCCGCATCACGACTCCCTGAACCCGTCGTCTCAGAATGCTCCGCCGAACAGTTCTTCATCACCCGGCGATAGTGACCCTCAGTTCACTCCCGCATCGAGTGGGTATGATCTGCCATCGGACGAAAGCAATCTTGACGAGAATGCGATCGACTTCGTGGCCGAGTACACAAACAGTCCAAATGAGCCCTTCGAGCAGATTTCGCCTTACAGCAGCAGATCAGACGACTACTCACATATGAGCCAGTCAATGCCGCGCAGCACATACGGCTCCTCTCCATCCGCAACTCGATCGCGAGAGTCAACAAGTGGGGTTGTGTCTGACCAGACACAGCAGCAATGGCCATCTTTCAGCACCTTTGCTAGCGACGACACTCTCGCTAGCAACACCACCGACCAGCTTGCAATCTCGCAATACCACGATTTCAACAACGCTGCAACCATGTCTGTGGGCGCTACAGCAAGCGATAACCTTTTTGGCACAACTCTACCGTTCAGGCCCGTACATTACAGCCAGCCATGGACACCAGTCGGCCTACAATCAAGCACATACGGACCGTCTTGGGGGAGTTTCCATGAACAGTCGATTCCATTTCAAAACGAGCCACATGCACAGTTCATGTCACAATATATGCAAGGAGTGCCGCGCCAAAACCCACCACAACCACAAAGTCACCATTCTGGGAGCTTTGCCCCAGTATCAACGTCGTCCTATGATTTGACGAACCACAGCTCTCAACAAATGCAACAGAGACATGCTCACCACAATGAGCAACAGCTACATTCTCACCACAACGAGCAACGCCATGAACCCAGCACGCAAGCCTCTATAATCCGCCAAGCCCATAGTGAAGCTGCAAACCTGTCTACCTCTACACGCTATCGCTATCGATACCCGCATCAGCCTGCAATCACAGCCGAAAGACAGAGCCCCACTTCTTCAAGGCAAAAGCCAAGGCAAATTGCAGTTGCCAACGTGGATGATATTCCAATAACGGCGCGGCCAAGAGACCCGCAAACCAACAAACCGAAACAGGGAGGCAGGAAACGGAATACACATCTCAACCAAGACGCGCGAGAAAGAAGCTCGAGAATGCGGAAGAAAGGCGCTTGCTGGAGGTGTAAGCTCCAGCGTGACCCGGTAAGTCGGCATGAACTACAAATTCAAAATAAAGTACTGACAGTATCAGTGTCCCGACGACGGCACACCTTGCGCCAGATGCATCATCGGATCACAGAAAGGTCAACTGTATTTCTTCGACTGTAACAGGTCCAAGTTGCCGGATTTCGTGATGGACTTCCTTCCACCCTCATATACTATCATGCACTCGAAGCAGAACATCGAGGATTGCGTAAAGGATCAAGTGCGTGGCTGGGACTATACACGACCCGTCGAAGTGTGCCTCACTAGCGGCTACGGACATCCACTGCGATGGACACTATATGAATTCGAGCCGGCAACTCTGGAACTACTCGGCCAATACCAGTACCTCCAAAATGTCAACACTCGCCAACCTGAGCGATGCGAGAAGTGGTCGCCTCCACTTGGTATCACTAAGCTGGAACCCAGTGACGATTGGCACTTCAAGAACTATCTTGATGACTTGATGGCCGACGAGCCCTTGGCCCATTTCCCATGGATTTGTTTCGAAGAAGAATCGCAGATCGACGATTTCCAAGCCACTATGCTCGCAATGGTCTGCGAGCTATATCGGAATACGGGCGATTATGATGTGTGTAAATCTCTGAAACCGCAGGGACAAGATGCTAATGCGTTCCAGCTTAAACAACTGCTCCGCAAGATCATCCGCATGCTTATTGTCACCTACATTATGGGACACACTCTCACGATCACGCAAGAGACGCTTCCAATGGTGCACGCGCATCTTCGCAGCGCTTACAAGCCCGCCAATGTCGCACCACACACCTCTCCGCGACTCGCCAATCGTCAGCTCAAGTTCTTCTTCCATGTTATCCGCAACCAGATATACGAGGACATTCTCAAATGGCAGCAAGCCACTCTCCACACCAGTGGTGGCAAGGATACTACATGGCTATCCACCTTTGTCGTCATGCTTGCATTTGCTATGGTACTCGAGGAGGCTCAGCGTACTATACAGATTCAAGCCGATGCAAAGTATCGCAAGCGGGAGCGCTCATACGATGAAGCTCAGCAGGAAGCAAGCAACGCATGTGAACGCATTGATGCACGCTTCCAGCTCCTGATTGGTCTGTTCCAGTGCAAATACCGCGATAAGAAGTGGGTTCGCGGAGGCAGTTTCGGACCACAGACACCACGATTGAATGACCCGACCGAGCACAACTTCTGCGTTCAGCTCAGGGATCTGCTCGAAGAGAGGCGTAAGTTCACACCGAACCGGGTCTTTCGAATAACCATCCCGGTCGCTAACGTGCAATGATAGAAAACCACCTGCGCTCGCGGAAAGATGTGCCGTTCTCTTCGCAAACCCAATGCCAGTACACGACACGCCTGGTGGCACGTTTCCTTCTACCTTTCCTCGACCTTCCCGGTTGATTCGTGCGAACAACAGCGATGAAACGTGCAAACACTTGCACTACTAACGATCTCAAGTCCTAACGGCCTCTATTATACCCATATTTTATTTCATTCTTCTATTCTGAGCATTCACTCAATGCCACAGCTAGTATGGCTGGCATCACCAAAATTACTGGCGGACTACGTAAGAGGGAGCCCTTCAGGTTACGCGTTACATTTTGGTAGCATCTCTATAACGATTATGAAATTCTTAACATTCAAAATAGCATCACTACAGCGCGCTTGAAATCGATCTAAGCTCGTCAAAGCAGTTGCGCCTAAGCAAACGCTGTTTGACGGACTGTGATCGATTCGTTGGTCTGCGACTCATGGCAGGCCGCGTGTGGTCTCCACGCCCTGGGCACTCTAGTAGCTCTCGGATCGATTGCCAGGTCGTGTATGCCAAGTATGGCGGCCACGGCCCTCGGAGCTTGCGACTCGTTATTCCAAGCTCGTCGACATAGACGTCAAGGCGGATGCCGAGCCGTTGATCGCTCCCTACAAGGCGGAGCTGTATAGAAGCCTAAACCTTCTGTGTGTTCAACGTAAATCATACCTCACCTGCTACTGAGTGCAATGCCCCGATGAAAGGCCCTTGCATGCGATCAAAGAAAGACCGTCATTGTCATTGTCATTACATACGTGCAAGGTCAGTGCCTCCTGTTCTCCAAGCCCGCCCGGCCCGCGCGGTGCAGTTTGGAAACACGATGGGCGGGGCGCTTGAGGAGGACTGGGTTGACGTCGGCCAGATAGGCGCTGCTACTACTGCAACAGCAGGTCTGTGATGATGGGAGCCAAGCTCTTAGGGCTGAGCTCTGGCGCAGGCGTGGCAGCCAGCGTGTCTCGCGTTTGTGGTGGTGGTGGCCTTGGTCTGGGCTGCACGTGATTGGATGATGTAGTTTTGCACTGTGGGGTGGGAGTTGATGCATGTTTTGTACCATAGCCTTGATGTGGACAAACGAGTGTTTAATGTATTTTATGTACGTCGATACTTGACATCGTACTGTCCTCTGACAACACGTTCAACACTGATTGGGCGTGGCATAGAGAGGAGGCTGAAAAACGCGGGCCGGCTGCTGCTGCAGGTCCCTGAGATCGGCTTCTTCTTGTTCGAAAAAGACAGCTGGAGATTCGGCGGGGGCGAATGGCTGCACGTTATTAACGCGCTCTGACGATATCTGTTACCTCCACCGAGACGGGCCCACTAGCACCACCGAAAGCACTAGTTACTATCTAGAATCTACTACGTTGCCAGATGTCGCCCTGCATATCATTATTGTCGTCGTGACCTTTTGAACACTTCCTTCATCACCAACCACTCCGGGTCTTTCTCTAACCCGAGCACCACAACCCTCCGACATACAGGCCATCTCCCCGGCCTGCGCATATCAAGCAACATGGAGAACGCATACGTGCGCTCGCCGCGCGACGTGCTAGCCCACTTTGGTGCCACCGAGGCCCATGGATTATCAGACAGCCAAGTCGAGGCCTCGAGGCTGAAGCATGGCAGGAACGGTACGCTTCGATTCCCCTTCTTTGAACAATAGCAAGCGGCCACTGATCTTTCGAAACAGCCATTCCCGAAGAGCCTCCTACTCCCCTGTGGGAGCTCATCCTCGAGCAATTCAAGGACCAGCTCGTCATCATCCTCCTAGCCAGCGCTGCTGTCTCTTTCGTCCTCGCCCTTTTCGAAGAAGAGGAGGGATGGACCGCCTTCGTCGACCCTGCCGTTATCCTCACCATCCTGATCCTGAACGCCGTCGTTGGTGTCAGCCAGGAATCGTCTGCCGAGAAGGCCATTGCGGCCTTGCAAGAGTACAGCGCGAACACCGCTAAGGTCGTGCGCAATGGAACAATTCAATCTGTCAAGGCTGAGGAGCTCGTCCCCGGTGACATTGTCGACATCGCTGTCGGCAACCGCATTCCCGCCGACTGCAGAGTCCTCAGCATCAACAGCAACAGCTTCCGCGTTGACCAGTCTATCTTGACTGGCGAGAGCGAGAGTGTAGGCAAGGACACCGACGCTATCAAGGATGAGAGTGCTGTCAAGCAGGATCAAATCAACATGCTCTTCTCCGGCACCACCGTCGTCACTGGCCACGCTCACGCTATCGTTGTCCTGACTGGCACCAACACCGCGATTGGCGACATACACGAGAGCATCACTGCTCAGATCTCACAGCCCACACCTCTCAAGGAGAAGCTGAACGATTTCGGCGACAGCTTGGCCAAGGTCATCTCCGCTATCTGCATTCTCGTCTGGTTGATCAACATCCGTCACTTCAACGATCCCTCTTTCGGCGGCAACTGGACCAAGGGCGCTATCTACTACCTCAAGATTGCCGTGTCTCTCGGTGTCGCTGCTATTCCTGAAGGTCTCGCTGTTGTCATTACTACTTGCTTGGCGCTCGGAACCAGGACCATGGCGAAGAAGAACGCGATCGTCCGCAGCTTGCCTTCAGTCGAGACTCTCGGCAGCTGCAGTGTCATCTGTAGTGATAAAACCGGAACTTTGACCACCAACCAGATGAGTGTCAACAAGATTGTTTACGTGAACGAAGCTGGCAATGATCTCGAGGAGCTTCACGTTGAAGGTACCAGCTTCGCGCCTATGGGTGCGGTTTCCAAGGCTGGTAAGATCATCGAGCACCCGGCTGCAACATCTATCACTGTCGCCCAGATGACCGAAGTCGCTGCTGTCTGCAACGATGCCGAGCTCGCCTGGGACCCCAAGACCGAATTGTACAACAACATTGGCGAGCCCACCGAGGGTGCCCTGCGCACGCTTGCGGAGAAGATTGGTACTCCTGATGTCGCTCTCAACCAGACCAGATCGCAACTCGCCCCCGAACAAATCCGCCACTTTGCCAGCACCGAGTACCTCAACCGTGCTCAGAAGCTCAGGACCTTCGAGTTCTCCAGGGACCGCAAGAGCATGTCTGTACTTGTCAACGGTGGCAATGGCCAGCGTCTTCTTGTCAAGGGTGCCCCCGAATCCGTTCTCGATCGCTGCACACACTGTCTTGTTGGCAGCAACGGCAAGCGTGTTCCTCTCAATGACAAACTGGCATCTCTACTGAACGCTGAAGTTATCGAGTACGGCAAGCAGGGTCTTCGTGTCATGGCCCTCGCAAGCATCGACAACGTCACTTCTGATCTGGCCAAGCGCGCAAAGACCACCCAGGAATACCAGCAGCTCGAGCAGGGCATGACTCTGCTCGGTCTTGTCGGTATGCTCGATCCTCCTCGCCCCGAAGTTGCAGACAGCATCACCAAGTGTCGCAACGCTGGTATCCGCGTCGTCGTTATCACTGGTGACAACCAAAACACTGCCGAGACTATCTGCAGGCAGATTGGTGTCTTTGGCCCCAATGAGGATCTCACCGGTAAGAGCTACACTGGCCGTCAATTCGATGCTCTCAGCGAAGCCGATCAACTTAAGGCCGCATGCACTGCCTCTCTTTTCTCCCGTACCGAGCCCACTCACAAGAGCAAGCTTGTCGACCTCCTTCAGTCTGCCGGCGAGGTTGTGGCTATGACTGGTGATGGTGTAAACGACGCTCCCGCCCTCAAGAAGAGTGACATTGGTGTTGCTATGGGCTCTGGTACCGACGTGGCCAAGCTTGCCGCCGACATGGTCCTTGCCGATGACAACTTCGCCACTATCGAGTCCGCCGTCGAGGAGGGCCGCAGCATCTACAACAACACCCAGCAGTTCATTCGCTACCTGATTTCTTCCAACATCGGAGAGGTTGTGTCCATCTTCCTCACCGCTGCGATTGGCATGCCCGAGGCTCTTATTCCCGTTCAGCTTCTTTGGGTCAACTTGGTCACCGATGGTCTTCCCGCTACTGCGCTCAGCTTCAACCCCAAGGACCACGATGTCATGAACCGCCCGCCGAGAAAGCGTGACGACCCTCTTATCAGCGGTTGGCTTTTCTTCAGGTACATGGTCATTGGCACCTACGTCGGTCTGGCAACTGTTGGCGGTTATGCATGGTGGTTCATGTTCTACGAGCATGGCCCGAACATCTCATTCTACCAGCTGGTAAGTTCCTTATGGCTCATCCTATCGCAAAAGCGTACTAACAATCTTTCCAGACCCACTTCCACAGCTGCAGCACCATCTTCCCATCGATTGGCTGCCACATCTTCTCCGACTCCTCCGCCAGGGCCGCTTCGACCGTCTCTCTTTCCATCCTCGTGGTCATTGAGATGCTCAACGCCATGAACGCACTTTCATCATCCGAGTCGCTCCTCACCTTGCCTCTCTGGAAGAACATGATTCTCGTCTACGCCATCACTCTCTCCATGGCCCTTCACTTCGCCCTCCTCTACACCCCGATCCTGCAGAACGTGTTCGGCATTGTGCCGCTCGGCTGGGGCGAGTGGAAGATTGTGCTGTGGTGGAGTGCACCGATCATTCTCATTGACGAGGTCCTTAAGTTCATGGAGAGGGCTTTCTTCATGGAGAAGGCCGACAACCGCGTCATTAGGGAAAAGGCCGAGTAGAAGCGTTTTCTCTCGCTTTCAAATTTTTCTTTGAGTTGAAAACAAGGGTTTTTTGAAATACGATCGGATGTCATAGAGCTTAGATAGGGATCTGTAACCATGAAATCATTCTAGCATAAATGCATGCCTGGACCCCACTTTTGAGCTTACACGCGTGCCGTGAAGAAGATCAATGAAAGCGCATAGATACATACATTTACAGTCTCAGCCCTAAAGAAACATGTGTGAGGGCTTGCCATGCATTCGCTTGTCATCTAGCTCGATTGTTCCTGGTTGATCTGCGGCGCTTCCAAGGCCCGAATACCAGGTTAGTGGCATGCTGCTGAGAACATCAGATAGCATATTCTGTACGGTCTGAGGAATGCGGCTGTGAAGAAAGGCAAGTTGCGAGGATGAAACACAGACCAGCGCTTAGACAAGGTCACATGTCACCGAGCTCTTTAGATGTATTCTTTTTATAATTACCTTAGCTTGCCACAGATGCAAGGGCCTGCCTCGGCCCAGACGAAACGTCACATGCCATGCAGGGCGGGCTGATGCTGCTGGCTCGGACGCCAAAAAGTTCCCAACAGCGATTGCATCACGAGAGCTACGCCCCCCGATTCTGCCTCTTGGGCACTGTAGAAAACCATTTCGATTCATGAGGCCACCTAACCTCTCTTCACACACCACTGCTCCTTTCCTCCGACCGTCTCATCATCCCTCCTGCCTGATCACACGCCGCCCCACGCGTTTCATCCAACCCGCCCTGCGTAAACAGAGCTTGAGCTCCTTATCGTCCTCCGCCTCAACCCTTCGACCATTGGCCCTCCGTCCTTACAGCTACCTCTCCCTCCCTCAACGCACTCCAACTCACACTCCCTCACGCAACATGGCAAGCAACACCGCCCTCGGCGTGCACTCCAAGAAGCACCGCGTCGCCATCGTCGGCTCCGGCAACTGGGGCACCACCATCGCCAAGGTCGTGGGCGAGAACGTCGCCGAGAACCCGGACCTGTTCGAGCAAGAGGTGCGCATGTGGGTGTTTGAGGAGGAGTACACCATTCCCAAGACCAGCAAGCACTACGACCCGCAGTCTGCCCTGTCCACCAAGCCGCAGAAGCTCACCGAGCTGATCAACGGTCTGCACGAGAATGTCAAGTACCTGCCTGGCGTCCCGCTGCCCAAGAACATTGTTGCCAACCCAGATCTCGTAAACGCTGTCGAGGGTGCTACCATTCTGGTGTTCAACTTGCCCCACCAGTTCATTGCAAGGACATGCAAGAGCATCGTTGGCAAGATCGTGCCGTTTGCCCGCGGCATTAGCTGCATCAAGGGAGTCGAGGTCAGCGATGAGGGCTGCCAGCTCTTCTCCGAGTCGATCGGTCACGAGCTGGGCATCTACTGCGGTGCTCTATCAGGCGCCAACATTGCCAACGAGGTTGCACAGGAGAAGTGGAGTGAGACTACTGTTGCCTACGACCCGCCAAAGATGGACAGCAAGCACCCGACGCCCCAAGGAACTCCCCACGGCAGCCAACTCGACCTGACCAAGCTCAATGTCGAGGGCGAGAACCCCAGCAAGAAGCCCAAGCTGCAGCAACAACTGCAGCCTTTGCCCAACGAGTACCCTCCGCTCTCACACGCCAACGTCAAGAAGATCTTCCACCGCCCATACTTCCACGTCCGCATGACCGACGACGTCGCCGGCGTCTCCCTCGGCGGAGCCCTCAAGAACGTCGTCGCCCTCGCCGCCGGCTGGGTTGACGGTCTCGGCTGGGGCGACAACGCCAAAGCCGCCGTCATGCGCGTAGGCATCATGGAAGAAGTCCGCTTCGGCAAGATGTTCTTCTCCAGCTCGACCCGCACCGAGACCTTCACCGAAGAATCCTGCGGCGTCGCCGACCTGATCACCTCCTGCTCCGGCGGCCGCAACTTCCGCTGCGCGAAGATGAGCGTCGCCGAGGGCAAGCCGATCGGCGAGATCGAGGAGCGCGAGCTCAACGGCCAGAAGCTTCAGGGCACCTCGACCGCGCACGAGGTCTACTCGTTCTTGCGCAAGGAGGGCAAGGAGATGGAGTTCCCGCTGTTCACCGCCGTGCGCAACGTGCTCGAGGGCGTCAACAAGCCCGAGGACATCCCGGACCTGCTCGAGGCCGGACCGAGCAGCCAGCAGCAGAAGGAGTGAGTGCCACTATTATGAAAACACCAACATCAAAACCAACACCAGACGAAAAAAAAAGAGAAAGAATCCTTGATATGACCTTTGTGTTACGGACATGAATGAGACGGCAGACCACGCTTCTTTCCAGGCTCTACAGCATTTTTGTTTTCAGATTCACAGTTTTGCACATGCAGCTGGCCGGCCCTGGTGGCTTTTCCTTTTATGCGAGATACGAGAGAGGAGGCTGACGTTTTTCTTTGTTGCTAAGCAGGACTCATGATGACGGCCCAAAGGCTATGGAGATCGATGATGTTATCAAAGCGGCAGAAGACATCGCAAATGGCCGCAAGGGACCGCATTACCTTGTCAGAGTGATTCGGTCGAAGCTATAGCCTGATGAGCAAAGGAGGAGGCCAAAAGAAAGCATCAAAGGTTACAGACAGAAATTAACTACAATTAATATATCTACTATTCCCTCACCATACAGATCACTTTTCATTTTAGTTTCAGCTTCTTCAGGATATCGTGTCTCGCGAAGAAGGAGCGGTTCTTCTTGCCGAGGACGTCTGTGGATCGATCGTTAGTACGGTTCTCAAAGATTTTGAAAGTGGTGCGTTGAGGCGCTGAACTTACAAAGTACGATGGTCGAGCAGCAGATAGCAACCTGCACGCTGGCAATCGCCATGAACACCGGCCTGATGCCCGCCGCCACAAGCCAGTCGTATCCACTGAACGTCAGCCCGAACGAGAAAATATTTTTGAACACCAGCATGCACGTGAACGCCTCGACCGTGATCTCGCGATACGCGTCGACGATGTACAGCGCGCTCGCCACGGCTCCCACGACCATCCCCATCACCACCAGCGCGAAGAAGAAGTCCGGCCAGAACCAGCCGTATCGCGGCGTGTTGTCCGCCGTGATGCCGAAGCCGTACAGACCCGCGCAGCCGAAGATCAGCTGGGGGATCACGAGGATGAGGCGGAACTCGGGCTCGTAGACGCCGTTGTTGCGCTTCGTGAGCCAGCGTGCTGAGCTGTCGGCGAGCAGGCCTGAGACTATGAAGCCGAGAACTGCGCCTATGACGGCGCCGCCGTACATGTAGCCGGTTTGCACTTCGTTGAACCACAGGGGTGGGCCGATCATGATGGCCGCGAGCACGATGCCGAGGAGCACGGTCCAGCCGATGAGCGCGCCTTGGATTAGCATTGCCCAGAAGATGGATGGGTGTAGGAAGAGGGGGAATGGGCGTAGGAGGAGCTTCCAGAATGGTGTTGAGGTCTTGCGGCCGTTGAAAGGGCGGAGAGTGGCGTATGAGATGAGAGGGACCTTTGCAGCTGGAGTGGCCGAAGTGGGAGAGGTAGCATCCACTGCTGTCTTCTCGTCAGGAGATTGCGAATGGGAAGTGCTTCCTGATGACCTGCCGGCACTAATGGCATTGTAAGTCTCGCCATCAGTGGCGTGATCAGCATCACGGTTGTATGCCGTTTCCGGTGCGAAGAGAATGAGGAGCGGCAGCATGGCGGCTGAGAAAATGGCAACGAAGAAATGTGTCCATTGCCAGCCCATGGTCGAAGTCATCTTGCCCACGATGACTGGGGTGAGAAAGGCGCCGCCGAAGAGACACAATGTGGCCATGGCCATTCTCTTGCCTCTCTCGTGCAGGAAGTACAGGTCTCCAACACTGGCGTTGACCAACGCCTCTGCTCGATCGTCAGTACGAGTAGCTTCATGGGAACACAATCTCAACAGGTCAGTATCTCTTACCAAACGGAGCCAACCCAACGCCCTGGAAGAAACGCGCTGCCAACAGACTATTGTAGTTATGCCCTGATAAGCCAGCCCATATTGAGCTGAGGATGATTATGACAGTTCCGAGTAGATATAGATGGCGCTTGCCCCAGACGCGCGCGGATGCTACGAAGATGAAGCCCGCGACTCCCACGCCCAACAGGTGGTAGCCGGTGAGAAGGGCGACATTGGTGAAGGAGCGCTGCGGCGGCTTCGGTCCACCGGGCGTTTCGGGGGAGTTGTAGTAGAGGACGAGGGCGAGGGTGTTGGCGGCGAGGAGGGGCGAGAGAGTGGATGCGATGACGGAGCTGAGACAGAGGATGGAGGTGATCAGGTCGCGACGCCAGAGAGGGTAGTTGAGTGGGTCTGTTGGTATTGTTGTATGTAAGCAGTGTGTTCACGCGCCGATTACTGACAGTCAGGTGGCCATACCATTTGGGTCGTCACTTGGCTGCGGCACCAATATCGTGCCGTTGGAGCTCCTCTTCAGCTCTTTCCCGTCTGCGTGCTCTTGCTGCAGCGCTGCCAGCGGATCGAGGTCGTCGAGCGTCGCAGTGCCTGGGACGTGCTCGAGGTGGCGGTCTTGGAGGATACCGAGAGGCATCGTGCCGGCACGCTCACAAGAGCAGACACTGAGCGAACAGGTGAGGTAATCCTGCAGGCGGGCAAACTTGTCCTACAGACGGCGATATGCTCGGTATATTATTCACTGCAGAACGCTTCCAACGGTTCACGACGGGAAGGAGCTGACATGCGACGGATACAAGGACATTCCAGGGGCGGGGGCGTCGCAGCACCGAACTCTAACGGTTGCACCATCAAACATTGCTTGCAACTCTCTTAGAGTGTGTCTACGTGTACGAGCAAAGCCAAAATCTTGTGAACCGCTGGCCGGTATGTCCTTGCATCCGCCCACCGAACTGCATTTTAACCTTCGTCAGTGTGGAAGTAAAATACATTACATTGTTATCACGATGTTCTGCCGGTGTGAATGCGCCTCTTCAAGCTCTCATGGCCAATCAAAGCGAGACTTTCATCAAGGTACAGTATGGCTGTGCCATCACGGTGATTTAGAGGCATGTGGACTGGGAAGAGGACGAACTCAACGGTATGACCTACACATAAGAGTCTTCAACGCCCAGTGATCAAGAAAACCAAGGGAGTCGTGAGTTTTCACAAAGAGCTGGGCTCGGACTCGCCGGAGCCGCATGATCCATGTTAAAGCTTTCGTCAGTATTATACACTTTCCTCAAGTTGCGTGGCCGAGCAATTTTCAGGCCGCCTTCGCCTTTCCTTTCCCGCTTCTTCTGCGCTCCCATACCATTACATAAGCTTCTTTTGTACTTAGCAGATCTGCGTTCACCTTGTCAACATAAAGATCCTGCATTTCCCACCACTGCTGCTGTGGTCCCTCGCCGCCACCTTCTTTGACCTGCGCCCTCCACACTTTTCTTTCCGCCTCACCTTCTACCGAGTCATCGCGCACCTTGACACCTTCGTGTGTGATGTTCGCGACGAGATCGTAGATGATTGGCTCGTGAATAGGATGGATCTTTGGGTTCGGCTCGACGTAGGGTGACATGTCCAGCGCTCTAGGGTTGAATGTTACGATCGTTGGGTTGCGCTGAGATTGCAGGAATTTGTTTGATTCAAAGCGCTTGACGTGCATTATCAAGTATGGTGGTAGAGGGTGCAAGAGGCGATAGCGCACTCGGTTGTTCATCTTTTCTTGTGCAGTGATACCGTTGTACTTGTTGAGGACTGTTGTCAGTGGCACTTGGGGGATGATGTTCTTTTCGGCATCGTCCTGGAAGAGCGGCGCTGGTGGTAGATCCAGTGTCAAAATCATGTAAGGCGATGTTTGAGACTTGATCTCGGTATCCTCGAATCTTAATCGATCTCCGGCGTCTGCGCGCGCAGTAATAGATTGAGACTCGATTTTGACAGATCCTTGGAAAATGGTCTGCACAATCGAAGTTTTCGGTTTTGTTTTGCTGCCTCCGAGTGCCAGGTGAAGGTTATTGAGGAACCAGCTCAAGAAATCCGCAGGGTCTGCCTGTTCGGTCAATGTGAACCTCTTGTTGGATCGCAAGCTGATTTCTTGCATCAGCTCGTGAGGGCTGACATGTGATTTGAAGGCGCGCGAGTTCCAGATCTTGCGGACCAAGATGCTGAACCGTTGAACCAGTTGTGGCCTAGAAGAGAAATCCTCAAGCATGAGGAAGTTGCGCAAAGGCGATACATGTGCCAGAGCTTGTACAACAGCATTCGTATAGTCGTTCGCCTTGATGTTGTTCATGCCAACAAATCCTGGGATGTACTTCTTGCCGAGCAGATCCCATGCTGGCTGTTGGTGTTTGTCCAGCGCCTTGACTTCTTCCAACGTGAACTTGGGGTCAACCACAATCTTGATATCCTTCAAGCTGTCGCTTTTCACCTCATAACCCTCGGGCAAGACGTAAACCTTCTTTGTCTCCATGTTGATGTACACATGGTGTCCGACCTCCAGCGCGTGGAAGTACGCTGGCGTCTTGTGGCCTCTTCCACCAAAGTATTTGCCGCATACAAGACAGGCGTACACATTGATGTTGCTCAGCGTCACTGAGCAGAGCTTCTCAAAGTCAAAGTCCAATCGCGCGCGATTGATTGTGTCCAGGTAAAGATCGCTGTAACCTTTGGTGGGCTCTCGTTGTCGCGCGCTGGGTACTGGTTGATCTAGATCTTCGTCGTCCAAGTCATCTGGTCTTGTAGCGTCCTCGCCGGCGCCATTGTGTGTGGATGAAGCTCCGTTCTGGGCGGTACGGCCATTTGCGACTGGATCCTCTGGTGGAGGTGGAGGTATAGGCAGGTCCTGATCAGTAACGTCGTCGACTCGAGCGCGTTTTGATGCGGGAGAATGGGCGGCAATAGTCGCCTCGAGGGGCTCGTCAGCAGGTCGCTTGGCCATGATCGTAGGAGGTGTGAGATGAGTATCTGAGTGACGATGTGCTGCCTGCAGGCGGAGGTTCTCTCTCAAGCAACGCTCGCTCGCCCGCAGCTAGCCCGCGTTTCCAGCTTGCTGCCAGCGCGAATCTCGAAAAGTGAACCAGCGAACACAGGGCCCCTCCAACACCGCCGCCCAATATTTCCCCACCACCACTCCTGAGCATACGTCCAGCCCAAACACACCCGGACGGCTCTAGATCAAGTTAAATATGGTATTTTGTCCTTCCTGCCTTGTTAATAGCACTCCCGCTGACGCTCTCTGTCCAGGCCAACATCTTCGCTCCCGATGTCTCTGAGGAGAAGGGCGAGAATGCCCGTCTCAGTATGTTCTATAGTCCAACGAGCCCAATTTTCCGGCCTTTCTAACACAATACAGGCTCTTTCGTTGGTGCAATTGCAGTTGGCGACCTCGTCAAGTCAACACTGGGCCCCAAGGGCATGGACAAGATTCTTCAATCAGCAAGCACAGGCACAGTCATGGTTACAAACGACGGCGCCACGATCCTCAAGAGCATAGCACTCGACAACGCCGCCGCAAAGGTTCTGGTCAACATCTCAAAAGTTCAGGACGACGAAGTGGGAGACGGAACTACCAGTGTGGCTGTTTTGGCTGCGGAGTTGTTAAGAGAGGCCGAGAAGCTCGTCGACCAGAAGATTCACCCGCAGACGATTATTGAGGGTTACCGGATAGCGAGCGCAGCCGCACTGAAGGCACTCGAAGAGCTTTCCGTGGACAACAGCAAAGACCAGGAGAAGTTCCGCCACGACCTCGTTTGCATCGCAAGGACAACCCTTAGCTCAAAGGTTTTGAGCCAGGACCGCGAGTACTTTGCCAACCTGGCCACTGACGCCGTCCTGCGCATGCGTGGTGCTACCGACCTTACCAACATTCAGATTATCAAGAAGGCTGGCGGCAAGCTTTCAGACTCATACCTCGACCCTGGCTTCATTCTTGACAAAAAGTTCGGTGTGAACCAGCCTAAGCGCGTGGAGAACGCAAAAATCATGGTTGCGAACACCAGCATGGACACAGACAAGGTGAAGATCTTCGGTGCGAGAGTGAAGGTTGAGGGCACTGGCAAGCTCGCTGAGCTGGAGAAGGCGGAGCGCGAGAAGATGAAGGCCAAGGTTGAGCGCATCAAGGGTCACGGCATCAACTGCTTCGTCAACAGACAACTCATCTACAACTGGCCCGAGCAGCTTTTCTCGGATGCTGGCATTGCATCGATCGAGCACGCCGACTTCGACGGCGTAGAGCGTCTTGCGCTTGTGACTGGCGCTGAGATCACCAGCACTTTCGACCACCCTGAGCACGTCAAGCTTGGTCACTGCGATGTTATCGAGGAGGTTATCATTGGTGAGGACAGCCTCATCCGCTTCTCTGGCGTCGCAGCAGGCAGGGCTTGCACCGTTGTCCTTCGTGGTGCCACTGAGCAGCTTCTCGACGAGGCCGAGCGTTCTCTTCACGATGCTCTCGCAGTCCTCTCGCAGACTGTTGCCAACCCCCGCACAACTCTTGGTGGTGGTTCCGCAGAGATGAACATGGCAAAGGCCGTCGACCAAGCCGCACAAAACGTGGCTGGCAAGAAGGCTCTCGCCGTGGACGCCTTCTCCAAGGCTCTCCGCCAGCTCCCCACTATCTTGGCCGACAACGCTGGTCTCGACTCATCAGACCTCGTCGCACGCCTGCGCAAGGCCGTCTACGCTGGCATGAGCAGCTCAGGACTCGACTTGATGACCCCCGGTGGTGCCGTGGCTGATATGCGCGAGCTCGGCGTCGTGGAGAGCTACAAGCTCAAGCGCGCAGTCGTCAACTCAGCCTCCGAGGCTGCCGAACTTCTGCTGCGTGTTGACAACATCATCCGTGCCGCGCCAAGGCAAAGAGAGCGTATGTAGAAAACCCATTGAGCAGCATGATACATGAGCATAGATGAGCATGACGAAAAGCATGTATTTTCCACAATCATGACATAAGCGAGATCCACACCTAATTGTACCAGATTTCATAAGGGTCCAGTAGGTAATAAGTGTGCATCACGAGAATTGGTGGCGAAGCGAGATGCAGTAAGCGCTATCCCTACTTGTATCAATGTACTTGTCACATCGTACGATATCGTTGTACTGCTTGGTTTCCAGGTACCTTTGATTCTCGTTGTCGTCGTTGATATTTCGCGTACTGTTTCCAATATCGCAGCATCGAATACTTGGTTCGCGTAAGGCTATGGCCGAGACCGCCATTGATAACTTTCGGGTTCTGATCACCGGGGGCAGCGGATTTCTGGGTCGGAGTCTCGCGCTGCAACTAGCAAACAAATATCCTCGATGGAAGATCGATGCGCTTGACGTGCTGTATCCGGATGGACACCTAGAGCAACGGCTCGACAAGTTCATACACGCCGACATCCGTTACAAGGAAAGTGTCGATGCCGCGTTCAGTAATTATCATCCGGATCTGGTCGTCCACACTGCTGGCATCGTCCCAGGCAGGCAGTTCCGCTACAGCACGAAGGAGGAAGACTGGGAACGCGTTAGACGTGTCAACCTCGATGGCACGAAGAACGTCTTGCATGCCACAATGGCTTCTGGCTGCACACGATTCATCTACACATCCAGCGTGACAGCAATCATCGATGATCTCGACCACGACTACCACAACATGGACGAATCAACCCAAACAGGCCTCGCAACCCTACACTACGGCCGCTCCAAAGCCCTAGCCGAGTCCTTCGTCCTCTCGCCCACGCACGCAGAAAAAGGCCTCAAAGCCTGCGCCCTCCGGCCCTGCACCATCATTGGGCCCGACGACACACAAGTCATCAGCCTCATCCACGACCTGATCGCCAAACGCGAAACTTCCTTCGTCATAGGCGACGGCAACAACCTCTACGACTGGATGTACATCGACAACGCCGTGCACGCGCACGTCCTGGCCGTCGAGAATCTTCTACCTACAGGTCCGCAGACGGCCGCGGGGCATGCGTTCTTCGTCACGAACCAGGAACCGGCGTATTTCTGGGACTTCTTGGCGTTTGTTTGGGCGCAGTTTGGGCATGTGCCGAGATACAGGATCTACATACCGACGGCGTTGGCGGTCATCATAGCTGCGCTGCTGGAGTTTGTGACGTGGGTGACGGGGACGCCGGCGACGCTGCATCGGGGGAGTGTTAAGGATGCGGTTAGGGTGCATTATGCCAACAACGGAAAGGCAATTAGGGTCTTGGGGTATAGGCCTGTTGTTCCGTTGGCTGAAGGAGTGAGGAGGAGTTGCGAAGGGTATAAGAGGCAGCTTGCGGCTAGGGCGAAGAGGGATGGATGCTGCGAAGGATGATGGGTGTTATTGATGGCGAAAGAAAACTCTCGAATCTGATGGCCACTTCCACTAAGGACTTCCAACCGACGCAAACAAAATGAACGCAGGCTCATCCAATGAGCTGACAGCCATTCGTTCTCATGCGACTGCAACTCAACGATCGCTCCATCAATACTATAGCTTAGCTCGACATTGGATCGCGTCTACATGGCCTCCCGTAAGAGTTCTAGGAATGCACACTGTCCAGATGACAACCTGAAAGTCCTTCACAACGAATACTTTGGATCTCAACGAATCGTACAGCCGAGGACGCAAAGGATCGAATCGCCAACGACGAGCTGCGCTCAGCCTCGAGGTGGAGGCATGGACAGTCAGTTTCAAAGCGATTCTTCAAAGCAGCTGCGAAGACTTGGTCACGAAACGCTTGAGCGTTCATCCAATTACGCCGACCCGACGTCTTGACTACCCCGAAAGCTTTCTCGATGCAGGACGATGAACTACCTAGGTATTCTATGAGCTGGAGGGCATGCGGTTGTCAAGATCGAGCATCACATGGACGATTTTTCTGCCAGCATTGGCTGTTGTTGCTGTCCGAGAGCTCCCGTCCTTGACGCTACGACTGTGCCACTGTACGCGCTGCAGGCGGGTGGCACACGAAGATCCGTACACAGAGCAATAGAATGGTTGTAGCTTGCATATTCATTCATTTCATTTAAGACTTTTTCCATAGGTATCATGCCTTTTTGCCTTTTTAGCCTTTTATTTCCCACCCATTTTTGTGTGCCCCAAATCTACAAATCGGCACCCTGCTGCGCCATCTTCAACGCACCCTCGAAAGTGGCATTGCCACCAATGAATCCACTGGCGTGCACAAAGATCGAGCCAGGAATGCCAGAAACCTTGCTGAGATCCTCGTCCCTCACACCCCTCCAAGCCTCGGGCAAGCCCTTGCGGTTCTCGAAGCTGCCGGGCTCAAGTGACACTGCGCGAATGCGCCACTTGCTGTCCGCCTCGCCGCTCTCGGCGAAGAGTGCATAGAGCACAGCGCCCTTGGCGTTGTTCTCCTCCTCCAGGTTGTAGAGGTGCTCCATCCAGGGCACGCCCTCCGGACGGTGGGGGATGATGATGATGCGGCCTTGGGCGTCGTACTGAGTGCGGTCGGCGAAGGCTTGCTTGACGACTTCGCGTGCCGGCAGCCAGGAGTTGTGCTTGTCGAGGAGCTCAGAGACGAACTGCTCGCCGACGAAGTGGCTGGCCTTGAGGAAGCGGGTATCCTCCTCGTCTTGAGACTTTTGCTTGGGCTCAGCGGCGGCGTCGGCGCTGACGCTGGCTTTGGCGGCATCGCGGGGTGCGGTGGTAGCGTAGTTGAAGCGGTTGACGACGCCGGCCATGCTGAAGCCCTTCTCGGAGAAACGCTTCTCGATGCCAGCACTGCGGAGGGCGGCAGGGTCGTAGACGGGGATGCCGTTGTCATTGGCGTCAAAGGCTTCGATGAAGTCGGCGTAGAGCTTGTTGTAGAGGAGGTCATTGTTGGCGTCCGAGACTGACAGGCCGGTGACAGCCTCAATGATCTGCTTGCCATAGTGCATCCAGACGAGGCCGGCGCTGCTCAGCTTGGTTGCGCTGCCGGGGAAGACTGCATTGAACTCGCGCTGGTGGTGATCGTAGCGCTTTGCATCGTGGTCGTGGACGCCGCCAACATCGCAGACAATGTCGCAGGTCTTGAGGACTTCGGCGTCACGGGTGCGGATGAGGGAGCTGTTGGTGTACTGAGGGAGGAGACGGAGGAGGTAGACGGCGAGAGCCTCGTCGGCGTGGAAGTGGCCGTTGTGAGTGCCAATGACGGGAGAGGCTGACATCTTGACGCGCTTGGCCTCTGGCTCGGACATGTGGTGGCGGAGGAAGATGGAGGGGAGGAGGAGGGGTCGGTGGGTGGAGATTGGGAGGAGTGGTTGGAAGGGTCTCGGTGGTGTGAAGGAAAGTGTGGTCTGTTTGGGCAGCAGGGTGGAAATTCTCTTGCGCGCAATATTAATGGCCGGCCTCATGTATGTAAGAGGTATCCACTCTTTTGCGAGCAGCACACTAGACTAGAGCAAGAGCAGCGCGTTCAAAGGCTTTGATCTAATTAACGTTACGCGCAGCACGCGAGCTGTTGCAGTCGGAAAGCTAAAAGATAAAATACCCGGCGGCCTGAGGCGCCATCAGCAGCACCAGCGGGGTCAGCCATTCGCTGCAGCGGTTATTCGCTGCAGCAGCACTTGTCTTGTGCACACGCCGCACACCTGCACGCCTCCGCAAGTTGGTTGGTGGCTTGAGCTTGAACGCCGGGTGGATCTTCCGCGAGCGGTACGCGAGCGAGCGGTTGGGTTGCGATGGTTCCTATGCCCAACTACCCTGACCCGAGAGACACCGCCCTGCCGCTTCCGGTGCCAACACCTTCCGACGGCACCATGGCGCCGTCAAGAGACGACGACGACCAGCCTCGCCGACGTCGTAAGGAGTACGATCGTGAAGGCGGCCGCGAGCGAGACCGAGACAGTACCACCACTCGCGACAAACACCGCTCCCACAAATCACCTTCGTCCACCACTAGCAGCGGCAAGAAGAGCAAGCGTCGCACTGCGAGCAAGGAACGCGAGCGCTCAGAACGCCACAAGGAGAGGGACAAGGAAAAGGAAAAAGAAAAGGACAGAGACTACGCCAAGAGCACCGATTCACTCAAGTCGACCAGCTCCAGGCGAGTGAAGATGTCTGTCCCTGAGATGGATCGGCGGAGTATGGCCGACTCGGACGCACGATCTCGGACGTCTTATCCCAACTTCAGCAAGCAACACAGTCGAGAAGCTGTTCACAGCAAAGAGGACATCAGCAAATCACACGTTTCCGAGGCCACCGATCTGGATGCAGAAAAAGAGAAGCGAAGACGCTCAGAGCCGGCAAACAGTCGAACACCACCCAGCCCGCCTCTGACCAATGATGAGCCCGACGTCAGACGATCAGGCAGCGGAGCGAGCATGCGGAATGCTGCAGATCGAGCAAAGGCAGATGTCCGCTCTGGAAGGAAGGGCAGTGAAAGCGATTCAAAGACGGATAGTGTCAAGAACGCAAAATCGGGGCCAAACCTACGGAAAGACGCACGTTACCAAGACAGTGAGGTTTCGAGCATGCCAGGTGCATTCCCTGATGAGAGTGAGCGGAAGTCTACGCCAACTAGCAGTTATCGCCAGACTGTATCTACTGGTGGCTCACAACCAGCCTCGGTCCTCACCCAGAACACCGAAGCAACGGAAGACTCGGACGCCACATCTATTGCACCTGATCGCAAGACTGGACGCACACCAAATGTTGTGCCTATCCGGAATTCGCCGCCGCGGACGTCTGACTCACAACCCAGGACACCCACCCACGAGGATGCATACTACACTCAGAATGGAAAGACACCGGTCATAGAAGTTGGCAGCAACTACGGATCAGTACAGTCTATGGAGTCCGGCAGAACGCCTACCGGATATGCTGGCATGCCGCCACCTCCACCGCCACCTCCAATGACTGCACCTTCACAGGTACCGAGGGTGGACTACTTGCTGAAGAACGGTGGTCTGCCTTACATGATTTCGAAGAAGCTTGTTGGCGAATCGAATCGACCGCAGCAATACGCGACTTACCAGTCACCAGCTATGTATCAGGCAGCGCCGCTCGAGGATTACCAAAAGGTCTTCGCACCTTTATACAAGCGTCTGGACGACTTCCTACATGTGATGCGGCGCAATGGGTCGATCGCGGTAGCCACTGGCTATCGTTCGGTTGCCAGGCGCTTACTAGACAAGCTATCGCAAATTTTCGCTCGTGACATCTCCGGGGTGCGGTGCGATTGTGTGACTTGTAAGACCATGCCACAGCCCTACATATCTGATGAGGAAGACTCCGGCCTGAGCTGGGGCGAAATCCTTGAATTCGTCTCTGGTCGCCGTGAGCTTCCACCATGGCCGCCATTCGCCATAGAGCCTGATGATGGCGGCCTTGGCATATCCGGTACCGCAGAGGCTCCAATGCAAAAGATCGACATCGATGTTCCCGACGAATATCGCGATCACTACAAAAGACAGAACCAGAAAACCAAACTGGCTGTGCAAAGCTGGCTTTCGCAGCAGCCAGAACTGCCTACTGGTCCACCTGAAGAGGCAGATGAAGATACCCTTATGTTTGCTATGATGACGAGACTTGATACACGGCAGCGAAATTTGTTCATTGCCCTTATGCATGGACAGAACACCATATCCGACTCACGTGCGCCGACACCCGCTGAGCGGCCTGCCACTCCTTCCACTGCATTGAAGCGAGCGCGACGTGCTTTGCAGAGACTTTACCGCTTGGAACGTCCACCTAGAGATTGCGAGTGTGCGATGTACCTACTTCACAACGCAGAGCTGCACGGAATGCTTGCCACCTTGGCAGAAGTGAACGAGCAAGAATGGGAAATTCTCATCTCCGGCAGATTTGATGGCTTCCTCTGGTCTGGCGCCGAGAATTCATCGTTCCCACCTTCAGCCTCGCAGTATGGTGCCTCCATGTCTCGAGGTCCATCTCGCAACCAGACTGGAACACCACTGAGTCGCAACGGTACTCCTTTTAGTGGCATGAGCGGCATGCCTCCCTCCCGTGGCACGACCCCCTTCTCTCCTCTGCGCAATGTCATGTCGCCTGACAGCGCCGCTGGGCGCAGGGACATCCCTCCATCTCGCGGCTCCACGCCCGGATTGATGGGTATGGGCTTGGCCTCCCCCGCTCCAGTCCAGCTGGACGAAGACACCGAAATCGCAGTCTTGAGCGAGATCGAGCGAAACCTCTACACCGACATGGAGCGTCTCGAAGACGCCTTCGAGCTTCTCCACGGCCGCGCCGAACTCGTCCGCCAGATGGTGCGCGAGCGCAACGCCGGTCTGTCAATGCAAGCTCAAATGCGCAGAGGCAACATGGATCCCGGTGTGAGGCTCGGAACTCCCGCAAGCGGTTTCACGAACTTCGAAGACGAAGACGACGATGGCATGCCAGACGACATGGCCAGTCTGGCGCCGGACGACAGTGCTAGCCAGATCAGCTTCAACCGCCGCGTGCGCAAGAGGAAAGAGAGGAGGACGCCTGCGCCTGTGCAGGAGGAAGACGAGGATGACATTGTGGCGTACGAGAGCCGTAAGGGCGGCAGGAGGAGCGTGCCCAGAAGGTAGTGGATGCTGATCGACGGAAGGGAATGACGAATGGCGAGTGAACGAAATGGTATGTGCTTGTACGGAAATTTACACTGGCGCTTTTTTGATGAGCAGCACGATCAGATTGCTGTTTCTAACGACATGTTTATGATGGGGGCATACATAGCGAACGAATAAAGCTTTTCTCTTTGTTGGGCTTGACGAATTGCTGTTCTGTGTTACCCTTTGCCATCTTAATGATATGATAACCTTGGCCTTCCCATCATGTACCAGAGAATGTGTCGCGGCGCATTTGCTTGTTCGGATCGGTGGCTTCGTCTGCAGCACTTCGCTTCCTTGTGCCTGTAGCTCGATCTCCATCACCTGTATCGCCGGAGTCTAGTCTTGTCGGGCCAGTCAGGGATGGAAGTGGGAGATTGTTGGAGGGTAGGCTTCCTGGAAACTGCTGGTTGGGTTGCTGCTGAATGGGATGTCGCTCGGCGGCGTACGCTAAGGCCTCGAGCCCTTCGAGGAACTCTGGGAGCGTCGGGAGTTGAGGTCGCTCGGGTTGAGGGTGCTGAGTTTGGGGTTGCTCTGTCTGAGGGTGCTCTGTTCGAGGGTGCTCGGTTTGAGGTTGCTGAGTTTGAGGTTGCTGGGTTTCGATTTGCTCTGTTCGAGGCTGCTCGGGTTGAGGATGCTGCTCTCGAAGTCGTTGCGTTTGATGTTGCAGCTCGATTCGATGCTGCTGCTCGATGTTAAGTTGCCGCTCGACTCGCCGTAGCTGCTCTTCACGTTGTTGCGTTTTTTGCTGCTGCTCTTGAAGTTGTAGCGTTTTTCGTTGCTGCTCTTCACGGTGCTGCTCCCGAAGTTTCAGCTCGATGTAACGTTGCTGCTCGATCTGACGGCGCAGCTCTTGAATTTCCTGCGTTTGACGTTGACGCTCTAGTTGCAGCACGTGAAGTTGATGGAATTCAGGTTGGTCTCTGGAATGTCGCTGAGGGACAGGATCCTGATGGATGGATGGCGGAATCAGAGGTTGCTGTTGAGGAGGTTGTTGTTGGGGAGGCTGCTGTTGGGGATATTGCAATTCTGAAGTGCCATGCATAAATGGGCGCTCCTGAGTCTGCTGGTTGGTCTGAGGCTCTGACAATTGTCTCCGAGATAGAGCCTCTATTGCCAGCTTTTCAGCCTCTACGTTGGATTGGCGCGGCACGAGATACTACATGACGTCCACGCCGTATCGCGAAAGGAGATCGATCTCTTTCAAGAGTTTGAATAAGAGAGCACCATTTAGCAGCGGCGCTCCACTGCTATTTCCATAAAAGCTATCGGCTTCCACGTGCCAACCTGTTCTATACTTGCAGAGGCACTCGACGAGGTACATTGAGTCGGTGATGATGATTAGCTTGAAGATCCAGTTGTTCCGATGGCGTTCCAAGCGCGGAGTGGTCCAGCCAATTGGCCAGAGGTCGTCCAAGTGAATTCCTCCGTTGGCACGAACTATCTCCTCTCTCCTTGGGCCAACAGTCTTACGAATGTGATGCACCGCGGCGCCAGCAGCCACAATCTCTGCAGTCTGCTTGGTAGGATTGGGGGTGTTTGCCATGCTGCTGAGGTTGTATGACGATCCGGGCCCAAAGTAGACTCCGAAAGAAGATTGGCCTGGGGGAGCACCATCATCAGAGCATGCACCATACACGCCGACCACCATTGACCGTCTTGACTGCCAGCTATCCGCGTGAAATAGAGTGTTGTGCGAAGGATGCTTTTCGGCTGACTTGAGGCCTTCAAACCCTTCAAGCCAGGTAGTCTCACAGGCTGCACAGTAGGTACACGGAAGAGTGGCAGGCGTCGGGGGAATCGGCGGGTTTCTGCTCTCTGCGGCTATGCGGAAGAGCTCGTCGAGTCCCAGAAGCTGCTCATCATACTGTGGCTTGTAGCGAGAAGTCTCTGGAAGGGGAAGGTATTTGAGGGCTCTGTGGCCGTACAAATCGGTGTCCGTAGGAGCGCCTCCGGCCATCGCTTTCCATGAGCGTGCCGAGGTGGGCGAAATTGAAGGATTGAGACTTCATACAGTGTCTATGGTGAGATCAATATGTCAAAATGAGATACTCATTGCCCAAAGGTGAGAAATGAGTGAGGGAAGGAAGTGATGCCGTTGTTTATGTATGCCTCAGGCAGTAACGGCCCGTGCTCCATATAGCTCGTCTCACGCATCGTCACTCAGTGCTGCCTCTCGCGCTGGAAGCTCTCAGGCCGGCCAGCAATCACCGACAACCATCCACGGCAACACATCACGACCAACACGTTTCGTCCACCCCCAACCAAATCCAGCCAAGCAACAACCAATCTACAACTTTCACCAACACCCACTTCAATTCCCACCTAGGCCACGATGGCCTCGCTCATGCGCTCTGGCATGCCCTCCTCAGAACCCGGCTACTCTTTCGCCCAAGCACCGCACACCGCAGCAGGCGGGCCCAGACAACATGGCTTCTACCCGTGAGTTGCTTGCTCTCACAATGCTATCCTTGACAGCACCAGCTAACCCCCCGTAACAGCTACACAGACAACGGCGGCACCACACTCGGCATCACAGGCGCCGACTTCGCCATCCTAGCAGGCGACACTCGCAGCACCAGCGGCTACAACATCAACTCTCGCTACACCCCCAAACTCTTCCGCATTGGCGGCACCGGCAGTGACAACGAGGGTGCCAAGATCGTCCTCTCCGTCGTGGGCTTCGCCGCTGATGGCAACGCGCTCAAGGAGCGCCTCGACACTGTCGTTAAGATGTACAAGTACCAGCACAACAAGGAGATGAGCGTACACGCCTGCGCACAGCGCCTCAGCCACATCCTATACAACAAGCGCTTCTTCCCCTACTACGTGCACGCCATTCTTGGTGGCCTGGACGAGAACGGCGTCGGTGCGCTCTACTCCTACGACCCCGTAGGTAGCTACGAGCGCGAGTCTTGCCGTGCTGCTGGTGCCGCAAGCAGTCTCATTACGCCCTTCCTGGACAACCAGGTCAACTTCAAGAACCAGTACGACCCTGATTCAGGCCCAGGTCTGGAGAAGGTGATGAAGGCGCCCGTATTGCTGGACAGGCAGACTGTGGAGAACCTGGTGTCGGACTCCTTCTCAAGTGCGGCTGAGAGGCATATTGAGGTCGGTGATGGTCTGCAGATGTTCGTCATCACAAAGGACGGCATTGAGGAGAAGTACACGGAATTGAAGAAGGACTAGAGGGCTTTTGTGGAACATGAGCTGGCGTGTATGATATGAGGCCTAGTGCATAGCTCGGGAATACCTGGCAATGCTCAGGAGACGCGGATACACGCATGAGATACCGAACACTACACATTTTCAAATGCCTGTCAACCATGCTTCTAAGGCCCTGGCTGGGACGTTGTGCTTGCTTTTCATTCGCTTCTACTGAGCGATGATCTTGCATTCTTTACTGAAATTTGGTGGCCCCGTCAGTGTTTCCATGGATGCTTTTTATGCTGCTCAAGACATGCATGCGGCCTGAACTGCTCTTTCTGCCTACGATGAGCACGTGTATTACGCAGGTTCGCTACCCAAACTGCCACAATCAGTGCGAAGCACGTACGATGATAGCAAACATATACCAGTAGATCAGGTTTTTATATCGTCATTAAATACATCAATTCATATGCCAGCTCAAATTCCAAAAGCCTCGCAAACGCGGTCGACTTCCTCCCTCGTGCCGCAAACCAGACCTCCACGTTCATCCTCGTCCAGAATGCTAGTCTCGAGCACGTCCTTGCCAGTCGCAGGATCGACCGCCCTTCCGCCAGCACACTCCACAATCAAAGCCAGTGGCGCCAGTTCGTACAGCCTCCTAAGCTTGGCCTTGCTGACCTCGGTGACTGGCGAAATATACACGCCATGGCCCTTGACCAGCGCGTGCACAACATCAGGCACCAGACCACCGGAGTAACGCAGCGTGTACTTCTCCGAAATGTACTTTGAGATCAGCGCAGAGTAGCGCTCATCCTCAGCAGCCGCCCGCAGATTAGCAGGCGCAAAGTACCGGGTCTTGAACGGCGGAGAGGTGAACTTGACATCAGGGCGGACAACCTCGCATGAAGTGGCCGAGAGGCCGATTTCGAAGCATACTGAGATGCCGTTCAGGCGCCAGGCAACGATAGCAGTTGTTCTTGGGCCGAAAACTCCGAGGATGGAAGCGATCTGTTTCTTTGCTGGTGACTGGTTAAGAGCAGAGCTCCCTTCCCAGATGCCGATGATGGTGCCGACAGTCCAGTTAGGGGCGATGATCGAGCTGCCATCCAAGGGATCGAAAGCGACAGTGTACTCTTCTCCTGAGTCGTTGGGCACTTTGTCAGAAGTCGTCGAGACTTCTTTGGGGTCTTCTTCGCTGCTGGCTGTGACTACGGCAGGGCAGGCGGCGAGGGCTTCGCGGATGACATTCTCGGCTTGCACATCGACGTTGAGCTGGTCGTCTCCGAAAGCGTTCGCCGTACCGGCTTGGGATATCGTCTGGCTGGAACGTAGAGTTTCGGCGACTTTTTGTATGCTTTGGAGGAGCGATGGGATGACTGAAGTGCTGAGAGAAGGGTTGGATTTGACTGGCAAGAGATCTTGCAGAGTTTTGTAGATCTGTTGTGTTTGGTCGGCCATGGTCGAGAATTTCCTTCAGTGTTTTGAAGGTTAGGATATACAAGCAAGGAAGTGATGTTCTATCGAATACTCACGCATCTAGTAAAGATGTGGACGTCGCGAAGCAGACCTGAACTCAGAGATGTGGGGCGCAACGACATCATCTCGACGGCACGTACTCGGCGGTTTGTAGACGTCTATTCGCACTCGCTCGACCCGCAGTTGCATAATACCTGGTGAACAGTCCAGGTCTTGATGAAGACAATGTCGAGAATACGCACGATACCTAAGTATTCGTACTGGACTTAGCGTCGAGGTATAATACTCACGCAGAGAGGAAGAGAAAACGTGAGAGGAATACAACGCCCGAGATGTTATACCAGTGCTGCCAGAGATAGATCACAACACAGGATACATCGTGAATTGCCAATACTTTTAGCCTTGTTTTACCTTCCTTCGTCACCTTTGGATGCCCAACTCACGGGCTTGGTGCTACGAATTCCCCTTCAGTGGCCAGAGAGACTATCACTGCGAGCTACGACTTCGCATTGTCGCATGTATATATTCGTATATTCGTAAGGTAGAAATGCTTTTCATACTTCACTGCTGTACTCCTTCTTCCAGGCGTTGATCATTTCGGTAGATGTGGCGGCACCGCCACACACAACGATGACTGCGACATCTTCCGGTCGAACAGGTCTGCCTAGGGCTTTCTTGAGCCTGTTGCCGTAGCACAGCGCCAGATTGACTCCGCAAGCAGGTTCGACAAGCATGTTCTCGGAGTCAGCAAAGCGCCAGCATCCCATTGCGGCTTCGGCATCGCTGAGCACCATGTTCCTTACTTTGCCGGTTCTACGTCCTTCTGACGCAAGCTCAAACGTGCGGGAGCTCACTCTGACAGCACCTAGCGATGTCGCAATAGATGTGATTCCAGGCAGCGTCGCCCATTCGTCCTTGTCCAATGCGGTCGCCAGCGAATCAGCTCCGCGAGTCTCCATGGCCACCACTTGTGTCTTGTCCCATCTTGTACCGCATCTGGAAATGCCATCCATGATACCATTGAACAGACCTCCACCTCCGACAGAGCATACTAACACATCTGGAGCTTCCTCACCAGCTTGTGCCAATTGTTGGTCGACCTCATCCACCAAGCTCGAGTGGCCTTCCCAGACGTCTGGGTCGTCGTAAGGATGGCAGTACACCGGCTCTTCTCCTCTACTCCTTGCCTCAGCCATCACGACCTCTTTGAGATATCTGTCCGCCTCTTTGAAGTGTGCTCCGTGCTGCACCACGTCCGTAGCGCCCATGACTTTGATCTTCTCGATCATGTGTGCCTTGGTGCTCATGGGCACAACGACAGTGCTGGGCCGTCCAACGAAATTGGCAGCCGTCACGCACGCCAGACCTGCATTTCCGCCGGAAGAGCAGTAGAAGTGTGTCTTAGAAGGATCGGAAGCTTTCAGCAAGGCTTTGAGGACCTGGTTGCCTAGGCCTCGAGACTTGAAGGAGCCGGAAGGTTGGAGGTTTTCGAGTTTCAAGAAGATTCTGCTTCATGGTGTCAGGTATCTCAAATAAGACACTTCATTGAGTGGACCTACCATCCGGCTTCTCTTGACAGCTTTGCGGATTCAATGAGAGGGGTCTGCCTCCAAGGCTTCTTATCGCCAGTAGCGTGAGATGCTGCCGGCGGCGAGTTGACGTCGGTGACCATCTTGTTTGTGAATTGAAATAGGTACGACTAGGCGTCTTGGATGTGTGGATTGTATTTGTATGAGAGACGACATGACTGTATACAAATGCAGTCGTATATATGTATTCAATGTATACGCCCTGCTGACGTAAACTACATTGATCTCTGGAGCGTATTAGTGTTGGCGCTAATGCAGGCACCTCGGCTAAAGATGTCGCCGCTCCTGCACAGTTCGTGACTACAGACTGTAATACAGTAGACCACCTTCAATTAAAACAAGACAATTCGCCTTTCGAGCTTGGTTACTTATGTACAAACAAGCAAACACAGATATCGCTTTCATGTCAAGAAGATCACCGATTAGGTATCTTGCCGGTAAATCTGCTTTGATTGAATAGAGGGTGCGATCCGTCCCTACTATCGGAAGGATATATACCCCTGCACGAACCTGGATCCGTTTAGGCGAGCTGGGGCTGCGCGATGCCGATCAACCGTGCGAATATTGTCAAAGGGGTCCAAGGGTCGTGGATCTAAGGGTGTCATGAAGAACCGGTACCAGCGGCTGTAATCTCCTGTAACTTATGTGCCGCACTGACTCTGACACCTCTCGCCAATCTCGGCATGCCGCTATAATACAACAAGAATTGGCGATCCAGAGCAGGCCTTGTTCGGTACGAGACGCTTTGTGCGATTGAACGATCTCAGCACATCAAATGTTCCGACCTTTGCAGTCTCCTGCTGTTTGCCATATCCGGGCAACGTCGGTTTGGGGGACCTAGTAGGCTAGTCTTTCTGGCTTCTAAAGTGGTACAAAGCACGCTTTCATAGCTCAGATCTTGCCTCAACCACGCTTCTCAAACCAGTCAATCCAATCCACACAGCCTCTTCTGTCCTGATAGTCCGGCTCCCTTGTCCAGGTACAAGGTTGACCCATCGGTCGAACAAATCTTTGACTTCTGTTACGCCAGCGTTTTGCAGTTCGCGATCCGCAGATAGAGCAGCTTCCAGACCGGACACGCCGCCAAAGACAAGCACGAGATGTTTCCAGCTTGGCTCAATGTATGATGGGTTCCCATTTTCAAGCAGTGTCGATAGAGTGGTGCCACGCTCGCTTGTGCCGACGCTCATATCGTAACCGCCATCGAACGGACACTCTGTGAAGACAGCACCGAGAGAAGACGCCTGTCGGACACTGTAGCCCCAGTAATAGCCAGCTTCCTCGCGTGGCGTGTCTGGGGCCACAGCCTCACCCTCGCCATTTTCGTCTTCTGGTACTCGCACCGTGAGTCGCGTCTGTGGCTCCAGTTCCAGGCGTACTGCGACCTTGTTTGCCAAACCACAATCGAGCAATGTAGCTGCTTGACCGTTGATTTGAGTAGCACCAACGCTGACACCTTCGCGGAAAGGACACCATTCGTTGCTCCGAAGGTGGTGCGGCATGTCTAGACTTGGAAGTGCGCCAGCGGTGCGTAGATCCGGGTGCATGGGGAATAGTGCTTTCCTGAGGTGTGGCGGGGTCTCGAGGTAGCTGAGAACATGGTAGAGGAAGAAGTTGGGATCGGAGTATGCTGTGTATCCGTCTCGCTCGGGTGCTCTGGTTGGTGCTTGGCCATCGTCGAACACAATAACTTCGTCGACGCAGAAGACTGCACATGCGCGAGCGATTTGGCCGACGAGCGCATTTTTCATATCATGTGTTGAGCAGCTGTTATGACGTTAGTTGTGCTCTGAACTTCATGTGGTCGTAGATTGCCCAAAATTTTGTCGTTGCCATGTCGCTACAGAAGTTGAATTTTGCCACGAAACTGGAATTGATTGTACTCAATTTGACTTACTTTGCAATGATACTGCCTGGTAGAGCCAAGCTCAGAGTGTGTTTCCTTCCATTCGTTGGCTTGAAGATCGCAGACGGTCTCGAGGTATCGACAGCCTCTGTCGATTGCTTATTTGCATCACCCGAATTCAGCTTGCGCTTCTGCGAACGGTCAGTAAACTGTAACTGACTGGCTTTGACATATGTACCGACCTTGACATGGTTTAGTGGTGCCATTTTTGTACGGAGCTATGTTTCGTGCAATCGTTTGTCCAATGGGCGGCAATTCTCGTGAAAGCCTCAGTGGCTTGCGGATGAAGAGAAAGCGCAACGCTTGAGGCTGACGACCCGGGCCGACACAACTGTCAAAGCACCGGTTAGGGTTTAGGGTACTATTCATGATCTTTGTTCTTGTCACGAACGGATGTTACACTCGAAATTTTGCTGCAATCGATTAGATCTAAGGGGCCAAATACGTTCAGGTGTAGCTGGGCATATGGAGATATTTTCACCTGTTCAAGCTATTGTTTGGACGCTTGTAAAGGCACCATGCGAAGGAAATTCGCGTAACTGTTTCCTAGCTGAGACTTTGACCAAGGCCCAAAGTACACGATTGATCATAAGATCAGCACCAGTAACCGAAACTATGAGAAGTTTCAATGCACCAGCATTTGCATAACTAAGATCCATCTCCTTCACCGGCAGCGTACTTCAAATAACCTTTCTACTCATACACGCGATCGTCACCAAATCGACACTCTGAGTGGCTTGAACACACAAGTAGCAGGTTTATGACACTCTCAGTGGCTCGATGTAACTACTGCAGTAGTGCTACCGCAAGATCCTCTCGAAGTACGCGCCGAAGTACGCTGCCGGTGAAGGAGATGGGCTATACGAAGGAGTAACCTCGTTGTCACCGCGTAACGTAATGTCTATCTCATAAAATGAGCACATATAGAAGCGATCGATGAGTCTTACATCCAAAAGTCTGATTAATGGGTACAGCGCGGTACATACCTCACCGCCTACTGCTGCTGCTGCTGCAACTCCAACGTCTGCTACCTCCTAGCACGTACCATGGGGGCGTCAACTCAACGAAAAGTTAGCACCGCGGATTTCCATATCTGAATTGCAAGTCTTAAGAGGTGTTTCAAGGCCCAGACAATTGGTACCCGAATCAGGCCTCAGTGAGAAACTCTGATCGCCGTGCACTGTGGCACATGTGTTACACCAGTGAGATGCCTTACAACATACTGCTAACTTTTCGTCTTTTGAGGCACGTGAAAATAAAACAATGAAATTGTTGAAGTTGAAGTGGTACCATGATTCATAAAAAGGTCATCTAGCTCATGCTTTTGGTTGCTATTGGTACATTCCCGTGATAGTCAATGCCGAACGCCGTCGTCATCATCACCCTGATGCTTGTTGCCGCCCCTGTGGCTCCCATCCTGTAACGCCGTGTAAGTCGAGCTTCTGGTATTCGCTCCCGCAGCTGAACCCGCTGTCGTCTGAGACTTCATCTGTGATGACCGCCGTGTGAGCGCTGTTTGAGCGCCCTCATTACGCGTTGCCACGCCCGTCGCTGCTTTAAGCTGCGCCAGCGGCGTGGTCGACCGCGAAAGAGACGGCGTCATCGTTGACGAAGTCGTCGAACGAGAACGGATTGCTGCCAAGCGAATCGTCGAAGCCCGAATCATACGCTCCATTCTCATAGGAGAAAGAGTCCAAATGGCTAGAAGGATCTGCTGGTAGCAGGTCCGTAGTTGGAACGCAAGAAGGGTCGTGAAGAGGCTTGTCCACCATGCTGTACTGGCTGGAGATGTCGAAGAAGGGTTGCTGGAGGTGGGCGTGGGAGTTGACGTCTGGCTCCTGCGCAGGCTCGACGGACACTGCAGGTCACACAACATTGCTGCAGAATGTTGTGTCGCGTCGAGGTGCGAAAGGGAGCCAGACTTGGGGTCCAGTGCTTCGAAAGCCGGTGGTGAGATGGTGGTAGGGAGGTCTGAGGGTTCGATCTTGATGGTAGGGTAGTTGCTGATCACGGTGTCGGCGGGCGAGGCAGGGCTTGTGCCAGCGTCGATTGAGCCGCGTGAGTGAATGAGAGATGGTGCAGGTGTGGAGTCACTGTGGGGCACGTTAGTATGTGTATGATCACCGTGGAGCACGACAATGATGACTTACCCCTCGGTGCACAATTGCACCTCTGGGAGGACGACGTCTGAGGGTAGGGGACCATGAAGCCTGCGGTATGCCTCTAATTCGGCATTGGCGCGGGCGAGCAAGACTGCGAGAGTCTCAGCCTCTTGCCGCTTGCGTTCCCTTGAGTTGTGCGCAGCCGCTCTGTTGCGCTTGATACGCTCAATGCGGCGCTGCTCCTTCTCGTCGTCGGTCTTCGCTCGCTTGCGCGGCGGCAGTGTGGTCTTCGGCTCTGGGAGTTCTTGTCCCCATGACTTCCTCTTCTTTGCGGGCTTGCTCTGAATGATGACTGGTGGCGGCGAGGCCTGTGTGGATGTGGCGCAGGTGTTGTCGAATGCTGGTGAGGGTGATGAGCCGCTTTGGAGATCTTCCATTTTGAGATATTGTGGTGGGGAGGGGTGTTGATCCATGAGGTCGTCGAGGTGGTTCATGGGGGATGTGAAGTGGTGTTGAGTAGCGGTCTCCATGGTTGCTTGTCTACAGGCAGGGTCCTCTGTAAATGGATGGAGCCTCGGGTGGTCAGTGAGGAAACGTATGGTCAAACGGGAGAGGCAGCAGGCGGCACTCGGGGTCTTTGTATGTGGCCAGCTGTCCACAAAGGGGGGCCTTGCGTGCCTAAGCGTGGGTCCGATTCAGCCGCCGTGCCCCGGAAGGGGTCGTGCATGGGCTGTCTAACTTGTCTGTGCTTTGCTGCGCCGTCGTCACGCTTAGATTGGCGACAGCACGTGTTTGACCTTGTGGAGAAATCATTACACTGCCTGGCTGTGCCCTGACATGTCAAGGTCTGGATTATTATGCAAGGACATATGATCACGACTTTACTGCAACTGCAGAAAATTATGGAATTCGATCTGGATCTGGCGGAGGATCAACGGACGCTTATAACACTGTCCCAGATAGCATGATGCCGTGCTTGGCATATTCGAAGTGAGGTTTAGACTCCGCGCTAGTCATGATCATCACGTGCAGCGGCGAGGCAGTATAACGTGTGAGTGAGCTCCCTTTCCGTAACAGTGTTTGTCGTGTCTCGCCGGTGTGTATCTGCAATGATCTGCATTATTATCTTTATTATTATCAGGGACAATGATAATACCAGGCAACAGCACGTGCTCACCAGCGTTGGCCATGCCTTTCCACGTCTGCACATTCTGAATATCAAGGCCATTATTGAACCACTATCTCCGCCAGATGACGAACGGCATAAACCGAGCATGTGGGATCTTTCGCAGCAATCATCAGTAACACCACTGCACTCACTCGTGTCAGCGTCGACTAAGCACGCCTGAACTTCTCAGGCTGAGTAGTGCCGTCTCCTTAATACGGTGGTCCCTTGGTCGCTCTGAACGATAATCTCACAGCGTACCTCGCCTGCACTCCCCGCCCGCCACTCTACACGCCTGCACTCCTCCACGGGCCAAGCGATCGAACGTTCCAGTCCTCAGCCGCGCCTCTGCGCGTTTCAGGCCCGTCAAGCGCCGTTCTCCATGGAGCCGGCGGCAGTACGATGACGCGCGGTGCCCGCTGCGTGCCGTGCTGGCCGTGCTGCTATTCCAAGATTCCAACTTTACCATCCTGCCTGTCGCCAGGGCGTGGCAGGCAGCGAGTATACTGTACACTAACGCCCACTAGCCACTGACTCCGCCACGACTACCAAACACTGTCTGCCTTCGTTATGGCCCCGGTGGACCTTAGCCATATCGCATAATCTCGAGCCTTCGTTTCCAGGCAGTAGCCCGAATCGGCCCCCTTCTCATCCTTTCGCACTCGCACCCCCGGGGCTGCGTGCGTGATGCCTCCGAGCACGACAAAGTCAGACGCCGGGAGGGCAGGCCTTAGCCTGACCAAATCAGGCACCAACAATCCCAATCCTATCCAGCATGGTGCTATGGGTCAAGCTGAGCGTGCCTTCTCAGCTGCCTCGACGTTCATGTCAGGTATCTTGGCCATCTCAGCCTCACAGTTCATTGGAGCGCCACTGAAGCTGGTCGACCCAAAGTTCTACGATGGCTACATGGCATGGACAAAGGAGTCCTTTGCAGTCCTCGTTACCACCATTACGCAATGGTGGGCTCCCACTGTCGTTCGCGTCAGCGGCGACGAGAGCATGAAGGGTCAACTCTACCAAATGGACGATGGCACACTCAAGTGTAACTTCCCTCATCGCCTTGTGCTCATGGCAAACCATCAGCTGTACACCGATTGGCTCTATCTCTGGTGGGTAGCTTACACCAACAAGATGCATGGCCGAATCTACATTATTCTCAAAGAGTCTTTGAAAAACCTGCCAATCTTTGGCTGGGGAGCACAGTTTTACAACTTCATCTTTCTTGCTCGCAAATGGGAGACTGATAGATTCCGCGTGAAGCGGGCGTTGAACCATCTCAAAGATCCCAAAGATCCAATGTGGCTGTTGATCTTCCCAGAAGGTACTAACCTCTCAGGTGTGACGAGACAAAAGTCTGCACAATGGGCGGAGAAGACCGGCGTCAAAGACATGAAACACCAGCTTCTGCCTCGTACAACCGGATTGCAGTTCTGCCTGCACGAGTTGCGCCAGACTACCAACTGGCTTTACGACTGCACGATCGCGTATGAAGGCATTCCTAATGGTATGTACGGCCAAGATGTTTTCACACTACGATCCTCCCTATTTGAAGGACGACCTCCGAAATCTGTCAATATGTTCTGGCGACGTTATCGCATTCAGGATATTCCGACTGAGAGTGACGAAGCATTCGGCCGCTGGCTCATGAACAGATGGCGAGAGAAGGACTACCTCTTGGAATACTTCTACAAGTTTGGATCATTCCCAAATGAAGAGCCGGTCTCTGCATTGTTGGCCGTCGAAGGCAAAAAGGAGCCCAAGCACGCCAAGACCATTTCTACTGAAGTCAAAGGTGGTGGCTGGGACGAGTTCCTCAGCATTTTTGGCCCTATCACGTCGGCAGCTGGCGCTTTATCGTCAGTGGACTTGACGGATCCAGTGAGCTTCGATGCGTTGCTGGGCAAGGTGGCAATGGCGCAACACATGAATCTGGCCGACTTGGCACGAGCTGGTACGATGCCCGCCACCAGCCAAGATGCTATTCGGAAGGCCATCGCCGCAGCAAACAAGCAAAAGCCGATTCCAAAGCCGCTGTACGATAAATTGATGAAGGAGACCCCAACCACACAAGCTGGAATGAAGAAATTGCTTGAAAGGTCTGGAAATCCTCAGATCGCGAAGAAGGCCGCAAAGGCGCCAGCTGCGAATCGTACGCTGTCCCCGGAGACCGCGCAGAATGCTTCGAAAGTGTCTCAGGCAGCTCAGTCGGCCATCCGACAGGGTGCTTCGACTCAATTGCCTAGGAAGCCGCAAGATGTTCACCAAGCAATGCCTCTTGCGAAAGCGGAATCGATGGTCACCCGACCATTGAGCACTCTAGCAGTGCAGAAGGCAGGCTCGACTTTACGTAACGCTGCCGCAAAGAGGACTCAGCAAAAAGGCGCTGCGCTACCTGGCCAGACTGCCGCTGCCGCTGCCGCGAAATCGAAACCTGCCGCACTCAAGTCAGTGAGTGGTGCGAAGTCGGTGAATGGCGCTGCGAGAGCTCCGACCTCGAGGCAACCAGCCCCAGCAAAGGCCAAGTCGGTCAATGGTGCAAAACCGGCAGTCGCAAAGACCGTGGCTGGCACTGGTGTGGCGAAAAAGACTTCTGCGGGTTCGAAGCCGTTGGGAACTGTGAAGTACAAGGATGGAAAGATGCCTGCATGATGCTTTCTTGTGACTGAATGAGGTATGGGCCTGTGTATGTATTATTAGCGAGCGTTGATTCATTCATTATATAGCTCTTATGAGGTGGCTAGTGTTACGAGACTGTTCTAGTAATGAGAAATAAAGATATTCGGGAACATAATCCAGCTTCTTCAGTCGACATTCCGCCACAGGTGAAGGATCCACTTCACTTCACTCCACGAAGGCTGGGCTTGGTTGCCTCAGGAACCTCCCACCACCAAGCGCGCTGCTGGCAAGGTCCGCTCTCCCTGGTTCTGCTTGATGAAAGTGAAAGTACATCGTGCGGAGGTACAAAGTGAGAGAATATACCAAGGTGATTTTGAGTGAAAGGAACGCACGAATCATCCACACAAGTAGATAAAAGCACTGTCCGCGCGAATCCCAATCCCAGACAAACCGCAGCCCAACTTTCCTTTCTGGCATATCTAACGTTGTCGTTTAACACTGCTGGCTTGACTCTGTATCTGCGACCGCCAACTCGGACACCACCAGCAACGTACAAGCAGCATAACGCCACAATGGCAGACGGTGACAGTCCGCCGCCTGCAAAGCGCGCAAGGTGAGTACTTCGCACCCATTGGTTTACTCATATATCTCGCGACAAGCTGACAATCTCATCTGCAGACACAACTACGACCTGACCAAGACGTTCGATGTGCTCGTTGGTAAGGAGCCCAACCAACAGCGCTTCACTGTTCACCACGACTTGCTCGTTCAGCGTTCCGAGTTCTTCAAAGCCGCAAGGTCGTCGCGTTGGACGCAACCAGACCAGCCCACCACTCTCGTGGACCATGACCCTGAAACATTCTCCACCTACCTGCACTGCCTGTACTTTGGCGTCGACGCTATCAAAGATCGCCTCAGCTTGATTGCAGAGCAACATGATGCGACGAGTGAAAAAGCCGCCAACACCGACCAACGAGATGCTCCGGCCGTTGTAACGAAAAACGACGCGGAAAAAGACAGCGATGACAGTTCCTGCAAGGGCGTACTCGATGGCGGTGAAGGGCAGGACATGATACAAGGCGTTGAGGGGACGACACAAAGGTCTCCAAAGAGACTCACAGCTCTGATCGATGACAAAGAGACAGAAGTCACTGCCACACTCTTCGTAGGCAATCTGAACTTGGCCACCGCAGAGAAGACGCTCGAAAAGGCGTTCGTTCGATTTGGTGAGCTCCGAAGCGTCCACATTATCACCAGCGCCGTCGATGGTCGTAGCTGCGGGTATGGCTATGTCGGTTTTGCGAGCGCCGAGAGTGCAGCCAAGGCTCTCCAGACTGGAACTGGTGTTATGCTCGATGGCCGTGACCTCCGTCTCGACCCCTCTGGACCCCATCGAAGCACCGCAGATATGCTCAACCAAGATCGTCAAAGTGAGGTGGCTCAGCACCAGACAGATATCGAATCCAATGCCACTGCTGAGACCATCGAAGATGAGGTCTCCTCGATCAATTTCAACACTAGCTATGATGAGGAGAACGACAGCGTGGGAAATGCGATGACTAGAGTCCTCATCAAGCTATACATGCTTGCTGACAAGCTCATTGACCTCCACACTGCAAACTTGGTGATCGACGAACTGGTGCGTCATGTCGATGGTCTCACATTTATGCCTGGAGCTTATTTCATTCGGATCGTCTACCAATGTACGCCAAGAAGTAGTCCACTGCGCGCGCTTTTCCGCGACTGGTATATCCACGAAGGGGATTATACCTGGGACGATTGGGAGGACTTTAATGTTCCTGTCGAGTTCCTGCAAGATCTCATCAGTGAGACTGGCCAGATCCACAACGAAAACTGCGATAGAACCATCGACAAAGTGTTCAGGACCAAGGCTATTAGTCGCCCGATAGATCACTATCACCAGAAGTCAGGAGGAAGCCAAAGTGAGTCGGGTGACGGTCCGTAGGGTATGGGTAATTGCGTCTCGGGGAAAAGCGATTAGCGAACTGGGTATGTGGAAGGAGTATTTTCAAACCTTGGGAATTTCGTACGAGCTAACAGTGGCGCAAGGACGAATCGTTCGGCGTTACCACAGGATGCCCCAACATGCAGTGGCGGAGGAGATCGTCGAGAACGTGAGCCAAGTAACAATAAAAGGTCTTGCATATGAGTTTGCGTGCAGCTACGGGTGCTTCTATAGCCGTATATCAGTGTGTAAAAAATCCTTTTTGAGTGCGAATCCAATTGAATCGGCCTTTGAAGTGTTGAAATACGTACCGAGCTCTTGTAGCAACCTAACTGTGATCCTGGCCATATTAAGATACCAAGACAGATGCACGTGGAATCGTGCGAAGCGATGGAATCAGAGCAATAACGGTGTAACATGGCGTGCTTCGCTGGCAGGGGTATTCCGTGAGCCCCGTTTTCTGCTCGAAGCTCGTCACTATTTATGGACACAGCTGTCTTGCATCGTAGCACATAAGCTGCTCCGTACTGGCGAGAGGCAGATGTCCTTTTTGTCAGCGATAGCAAATACCAGAACGGCGGTTCAGTTTGGCGAATGGACATTGGTGATGTCAACCGATCTCTCACTCACTTTGCATGCTTGCTCCATAATGGAGTCAGGCGAGTATGAGTTTTCAGATTGCGAATTGCAAACCCTGAGACGATGTCAATTGAATCTGGTGAGGGCTCGGTAGATCTCAACACGTTACTAATTGCAAACTTCACTTCATCTGTCCTACACGCGCACTGACCCACTAATTAAGACCCACTAGCCGAGCCAAGCATCGTAGTCCGCACTCCGTCTGTATATTGCCGTGCCTAGAAGCGACGCTGCTCGGACACAACACGCAACGCGACACCAAGATGGAGGGCAACCCGTCAGCAACAGCAGTGGCTGGTGCAAGTGATCCACCACCTGCGAAGCGAAGAAAGTAAGTGTTTCAATAAGATCCTTAGTTCTTCTGGCGCGATAGGACTGACAACGCACAGGTTCGACTACGACCTCACCAAGACCTTCGATGTTCTCGTCGGGAAAGAGCCCAACCAGCAGCGTTTCACTGTGTATCATGATATCCTCACACAACGCTCCGAGTTCTTTCGTGCTGCCAGATCTGGACGGTGGACCATCCAGCCTGATCAGGCCACTGTACTCGACGACCACGAGCCAGATGTCTTCTCCGTCTATCTACACTGCGTCACCTTCGGCAGGAAAGCTCTAGAAGAGCATATTGGCGCAATACCTGTGACGGAAAGAATCGACAGCGAAGATACCGACGGCGATTACTTTGAGCGAGCTGAGAAAGAAAAGGAGAGCACACAAGGCAACCCCAAGGCCGACGAGATCGAGGATACGCAAACTACTGCGTTGGAGAGCGATGGGCGCGAAGAATCCGATGACATCGACCATTACGTCTGGAAAATTGGCGACAACGGGTTTCGAAGCAAGTTCCTTGTGGATTTGTATCTCCTTGCCGACAAACTCATAGATCCTGTGACTGCCAACATGGCAATCGACAAGTTGATTCGCGTGTCTGAGGCGAGGAACGAGTATCCTGGCCCACGATTGGTCAGCTACGTGTACGAATCTACAACAACCGAAAACCCTCTGCGTAGACTCTGTCGGGATTGGTATCTCTTCGCCGTGGATGAATCATGGGTCGACACACTCCATCATGATAGTTATCCTCATGCTTTCATGAAAGACCTCGTCTATGAGACCTACGATCTTCAGCGTAACAACCAGAGGAAGCGAGTTCATAAAGCCTTTGCGGCTGAGAAGCTCGCCGTCCGCCGCACGAACAAGTACTACCACCAAAAAGTCAACAAGGCCTCTAATACGATCGCGATGCCACAGCGCCACCACCAGGAGGATAAGAAGCCGCCAAGGGTAGGTTGATGGTGCTGAGCGTGATATAAGCTTGAGGGCCTCAGCTGACATTACATATCAGTGAACTAGCACTACTACCCGAACGACAGGTCTGCACAGTGAGTTGTCAGCAGTGCGGTCTTTGGCACAGGGGATTGTGTATCTTGGTTCTGTTGGATGCCGCATGGTGTCATTGGGTTGGCGTTTCTCTTGTTCTTCTTCTTCCGTCTATGCTTCCTGCGTTCGATACTCGAGTAGTTCCGGACTTGACGTTGTATCGAAGCATGTGCATTTCTGCGAATTGTGCCTATGTAGTATCTATGCCTTTTGTCTTGTCAAGAGCTTTGCGTCGGTGCATCCCAATATCACGTGCAACCCTGGCGTTAAGCGGAGTTGAGAAATCGCGACTTCCGAAAGCAGACACCTCAAGCTTCGGGGAATGATTGAGTGAAGTCGACATGCCTTCAGCAAATCTTCTTTTACAATAACAACACCCTTTCCCCTCCATACTATTTTCCATGCGCTCAATCGCCCGCCAAAGCGTGCGCTTGGCCAACCAACAACGCCTGCGAGCAGTATCGCGCCCACGCAACCTTATTGTACAACACTCCCGAGCATTTCACGCTGGCGCATCGCGCTTGTCAGAGTCAATACCGCCAAACGACCCGTCGGAGCATAGGAGAACGATCGAGGAGCAGCGAGAGACAGAGCGCAAGGCAGCCGATGAGGCTGTGAGGCAGGACTACAATGCTATCGACTCGGGCGCGGAAGTGAGGAAAGGCGGACGGAACAGATCCTTGAAGAATGCGAAGCAAAGCGACGTGCCTAAACCACCACCTTTGCCGGACTGGTTCTTGGAACAAAATGTCTTGTTGATACCCGAGGAGGCCAGTGGTAATGTGGAGGGCGGCAGGCAAATAAGATGTGTGGATGCGCAGACTGGACACACGCTGTTCCACGTGCCTTATTATCCCGAGGAAGCACAAGAAGAGAAGGCTAAAGAAGAGATAAAAGAGGCGGAAAAGCAGGAGCAAGTTGAGCAAGCGAAGAAGGCCAGCATACCAGGAATCAACATGATTGGGCAGGACTTCTTCCAGCAGAAGTTTGGCGGCCAGATCCCACCAGTGCTCGAAGCCGACAACGATCTTCCACTTGGCTTTAAATCAGAACACAGTTCAGAACTAATGGGTGTCGATCCCTTGTCATGGACACTGTTGGAGACGGAAGCCTCCGTCAGGGCTGCTATGGGTCTTTCTACACAAGCTGGCGCTTCGTCTTCACATACGGCTACACGATCAGATATACACTTGCATTGCCCGGACTCAAATGCCCACGATCAGGTCGACCAATACGTCCGCGAACTTGCGACTAATCTCCACGCAGATCTCATTCGCCTCGATGCTAATGACCTTGCGGACCTCACAGATGAGTACGTTGGTGGCAGCAGCGACTCGCCTGGCTCTTTCTCTACACTTGGATACGATGTCTACGACGGTGCTGCTGCGACGGGAGTTAGTATTCGTGGCGGAAGGAGCGGTGAGAATGTTGACCCGGACGAGTTCGATGAGCAAGAGGATGAGGATGAAGATGTCGACCCTCAGTCAATGGATCTGGGCCACTTTGGCAATTTCGATGAGCTGCGTAAAGCTCTCGGCGACAAGCGACATGATATCAACAAAGCATTGGGCAACTTTGGCATTGCAGGCGTTAGTGTAGCCCTCCCGGGCGGAGGCAACCCATTCGCACCGCCTCGCCCTGTGCATACACACAGCAAGCGAAGTGAGCCGTCCGAGTACGTCACATGGGATGACGCGAGACTGAGTGCTCTTCTAAGGGGCGTTCTTGACGCGCCGACCAAAGCCAGGGCAGCTGGGCTTGGAAAGCCATCAGAGACCGCCGTTGCGAAATCTGGATCTGCAGCCACAGCACAAGGCGAGCATGATGAAAACTCAATATCTTGGCCGATTCGAGCGGGAGGAATGGTTGGGGAAATTGTGAAGAAGATGCAATGTCCGGTCCAAAGCACGAGTGGTGCAAGCATCCCTGCCGTTGAGCTCAACGATGATAAGTCTGGTCAGGCAGGAAGCTTGAGTGGCGAGCGGAAGAGGACAATTGTGCAAATTCGCGATCTGAAACAGATTCTGGCAAATCGCCTGGGAGAGTCGATCGTGAAGCGTCTTGTCCGCATAGTCCAGAGACGTAGGCGTGAAGGCGAAGAAGTGCTCGTGATTGGCACCACGGCAGACGATGTCGACGGACCTCTTGACAGCCTACTCGATACATACGAGGACTCGCCTTTCCGCTTGATCATTGTACCGCCATTGTTTGGCATGAGTGCAACGGAACGCCATGCTTACCAGAGCAATGCGCTGATGCCGCCTCTGCGCTCCATCTACCAGGCACCGTCAGACGACAGGATTGCCAACATTAACCTGCGGCATATCACTGGCATGATGAACCGTCTCGGCCACAGGGGTCTTCGACCGAGCGCTTTGGAGGCGTCATTCAAGAAGCTTGAGTTGCCTGGAACTCATATCCTAAGCGAGAAGGTTCTACCTCAGGACCAGGTTCAGCGCTTGGTATTCACGGCGATTGGTCTTTCTCAATCTCATGCGAAGGCAGACGCAATCACGCACATCCACATCGCACTAGCCACTGCTATCTTGGCCAGAGCCGATCATGCCGTTCACTCGTGGACGTCGTTCCGCGACACCCAACAGTTCGGCAAAGCCACTGGCAAAGGAATTCCTTTTGGCAAAAACGGTCCTGGTGCAGGCACTGGTACTGCTGAGCAAAATCCTGGTCAGGCGCGTATTGAGAAGATCAAGAAGGACTGCAACGCCCACGAGACACGTCTGCTGGCAGGTGTCGTCGACCCTCAAAACATCAAGACAGGATTCAATGATGTGCACGCTACACCTGAGTCCATCGAGGCTCTCAAGTCGATGACTACGCTGTCTCTCATGCGCCCAGACGCTTTCTCATATGGTGTACTGGCCAATGATCGCCTTACCGGCCTTCTGCTTTACGGTCCACCAGGTACGGGTAAGACTTTGCTCGCGAAGGCTGTTGCCAAAGAATCTGGTGCCACAGTGTTGGAGGTCAGCGGCGCTCAAATCTACGAGAAGTACGTCGGTGAGGGCGAGAAGATGGTCCGCGCAGTCTTCAGCTTGGCGAAGAAGCTTTCGCCATGTGTAGTATTCATCGACGAGGCAGATGCTATCTTCGGCTCTCGTGGCGGCTCTGGCAACCGCAACACCCACCGCGAAATCATCAACCAGTTCCTGCGTGAATGGGACGGTATGGACAACAACAGCGTTTTCATGATGGTCGCAAGCAACCGACCGTTCGATCTCGACGATGCAGTCTTGCGTCGCCTTCCTCGCCGCCTCCTCGTCGACCTTCCAATCGCCAAAGACAGAGAGTCCATCCTCGGCATCCACCTCCGCAACGAAATCCTGGACAGCTCCGTCAACCTCACCACTCTCTCTGAGCAAACACCCCTTTACTCTGGCTCGGACTTGAAGAACGTCTGTGTTTCCGCCGCTATCGCTGCCGTACGCGAAGAGAACGAACTCGTGGAGAAGCACAAAGACGACAAAGACTTCAAGCTCCCAGAGAAGCGTACCCTCACCGCAGCACACTTTGAGAAAGCTATCGCGGAGATCTCGGCTAGTATCAACGAGGACATGTCGAGTCTCACGGCTATCAAGAAGTTCGACGAGCAGTTTGGCGACCGCAGGGGCAGGAAGAAGAAGAGCGGTTACGGGTTTGGAATTGGCGCGGAGGAAGTCGACGAAAACTCTGCGAGGGTGAGGTCGGGGCCTTGATTGAGGAAGGGAAACTATTTGGTTGGTGACAAGTGTAAGATTTTTTGAGATAGACACGACTTCTTTTTTTTTTTTTGCTATGTATGTATAATTATAGATGAAAATGGTGTTTTGTGGCATCGAGATGGCGCTCGACTTCAAAAAGGTTCGGGTCGGGTTTGCCCTGGCATATGTAGGATACTTACATCGAAAGGTGGTAATGGCAACAAAGCGTGGACCATTATAATGAGTAAAGAGAAGGTGTTGTTTCTGAACGTAATCAGATGACGTGTGCCTGGTCTGGGACAGCCCTGTCTGGTGCTGGTATAAATTATGTTGTTTCCACAAGCCTGCCTCTTCCACTGAGGAGGGTATAGAACCTCAGCGCTTGCCACATCACAAAATATCTCATTTCAACTAATGCCATCTTGCAGACAACATGGCGTCCCAGCCCAGCAACAACACGCCAATTCTGATCGACAGCGACGAAGATGAAGAGTCGTCGCCCGAGCCCTTGTCACTCGAAGGCGCTATCAATTCAGCCACCAAGACAATTCTGGTGAATACCCTCTTGGAGGTTTGCAACCGGAACAAAGCCAGCAAAGAAATCGTCAGGGCAATGCTACTGCCCTCGTCTGCGAACCCTGGATTATCAAATTCGCACCCTCAAGGGACGAAACGAAGAGCACCGGCCTCAGATGCTATTGATCTGGTCTGCCAGCACTGCGGGCGCCAGTTTACGAGCAGTATGCAGCTCGGGAGAGATTGCGTGTATCATCCTGGTCAGTTCGGAGTGCAGCCATACTAATCTCCAGCTAACAATGTGCAAAGGGCCCAAGGAAATGGACGAGAGCCACGACACGTGGGCTGATGACGATTACGAGCATCCGAGCGATCTGGATTGGTGTCGAGATGAGGAGGAGTTCCAGGAAGGGTATTATTGAACGTGCTGTAGGACTACGGGGGAGAAGAAAGGGTGTGCTGTTCGCGATCATCTTGTGCGGTCCAGCAAGGTTGCTAGGTAGTAGAGTGATGGGTCTAAGGTCATCACGTTTTATGAGTGCTCATTGTGGCAATCCTTCAATCGCCATCTTTCACTACTTTGAGAGTACCTCTTAGGCAACACTGCGGTCCACGAACATGCTCATTTCAAGATACGGATTCCCGTGAACAAAGAATAATAAAATATATGGTCCTAACTATATCAACCACAATGTTTGTTGATCGAAGTCAGTAAGCTTAGTTGTTGCTAAAGTCTATAGCGACAAGCTTGCTCCATCCCTGGTTATTTTGTAAGTCTCATATACTCCATGGTTGAGAGTATTTATTGACTTGATGTATATCTATGCCATCAAGACCAGTAATGTTTTCACAACGCCATGACCAACGCCGATCCGGAAGCAAAGGGAGGCTTGCAGTACCCCGCTCGTTGGTGTGGAGAATGCTGGTGGTGGTGGCAGTGGCAGTTTGCTCGTGCGCTTGCTTGCTGACCAAGAGAGCCCAAGACTGCAGACCCTCGAGACCTGACCTTTCTCCACAACTGCCAGCCAGCTCGTGTCTGGCGCAAGCCTGGAGCTGTCACCTGCGTCCCGGCCGTTTTCGTGCCTCGCAGCCTCGCAAGAGTGAACAAGAGGACTGCACATCACCACCGCTCCGACTTCTCCCTCGACCCGATGGACACGCCCTCACCATGGCAGAGCCCTCGAACGACCACAAGCGCCTGCTAGACGATCCCGCCCACAACACCACCACCTCTGCCACCACCACCAGCCAGTCGCCGCAGAGCATCCACCGCTCGCCCAAGCGCAAAGAGTCCGAGGCGCATGTGGGCGACAGCGGCGGCGACAATGGCAAGAAGAAGCGCCGCAAGGTCAATCACGCCTGCGTCTACTGTCGCCGCTCGCACATGACATGCGACCTCCAGCGACCATGCGCGCGATGCGTCAAGCGCGACATCGGCCACCTCTGCCACGACGAGCCGCGAGATCCTCCCAAGAGAAACAAAAGCGAGGCTGGTATGGCAGAGATCGCTCCCGCGCCTGACCCACAGGAGGCTTCGACCGACGCCCAGCCTGCGAATGGGAACGGCAGGTATCGACAGCAAAGCAATGGGGACATGCACTTCTCCGACACTGGGAACGGCGCGCCGCAGATAGCTCAGCCTAGGCCCATCTCGCCCACCCAGCTGCACCATCGCGCGCCGAGCATGAACAGTAACCCTCTCACTTTTGACTGGAACAACACGAATGTACAAAATCAGTTCCAGGACATGCACCACCTGCACCCGGGCTACCTGTTCAACACGTCGGAAGTGACTAATGAGTATAACCTGCTCAACGACTTTCTTTCGAACTCTCTCCTCGACGAGGGAGCTGTGTATTCAGGCGAAGATGCAGCAACCCTGCTGAATGACCCTCTACTATCAACTAGCAGCGTCAATGCCTTGACGAACAGCATGCAACAAAATAACAACAATCACAATGGTCACCACAACCACCAGCAATCCTCCATGGGCCCACCACCACAAGCTGCAGCGGGCAACGACATTTCGCGACCCTCCTCGACCTTCCCAGTCGACAACCGTGCCCGTGACAAGTTCTACATGACAGCAGCCGATCCAGCCGGCTTGTCATCTGCGGAAGATCGATTGCATAAATTGTTGAAAGCAAAGTACGACGCTGGCATGCTGAAGCCGTTTAACTACGTCAAGGGCTACGCAAAGCTGAACACTTATATGGAGAAGAACATCTCACGGGAATCCCGCGTCCGCATTCTTCGCCAACTCGAACGCTTCCGACCGAAATTCCGCGAAGCTATGCAAAGTCTGACAGACATGCAATTGGTGCTCGTCGAGATGTGGTTCGAGCGTAGTTTGATGGAGTACGATCGCGTCTTCGCTTCCATGGCAATCCCGGCTTGCTGTTGGCGGCGTACAGGCGAGATCTTCCGTGGCAATCGCGAGATGGCGGAACTCATCAACGTACCGACAGACAAGCTGCGAGACGGGAAACTTGCAATCCATGAGATCATTGCCGAAGACAGCTTGGTCAGCTACTGGGAAAAATTCGGCGCAATTGCTTTTGACCAGAGCCAGAAAGCGATTCTGACCAGCTGTAGTTTGAAGAGCCCAGAAACGGAGACTGATGCCAATGGCAACACTGTTACTCTGAACGTCAAGGGCAAGGAGGGCGTGAGATGCTGTTTTTCATTTACGATTCGGAGAGATACCCACAACATGTGAGTCGTCCCAAGAGCCGGAGAGACCCGGAAAGCTTTGCCATTACTGACATTCTGATAATAGTCCATCACTGATCGTTGGCAACTTCTTGCCGATCAAGCCGAGAGGACAATAGGCGGCTGGAGCCGCATGTTCATGTTAATAATATACCCCATGCGCTGCTGCTGGAATGGCAAGAAACGACGGACATATGGCTACTTAATCCAAAAATGCATATATGTGTATATAAAATACCCACCAAGACCGACTTTACATTCGGCGTCGCAAGACCCATCGAATCTGTTCCAACACCCATTAATCGCCTATCCATCATACGCAAGCTTTCTCCTACCACTAAGCGCCTCCTCCAGCCCTTCTTCCACCCTCCCGACAAACCCTCTATCGAAAAACGCCACCCCTAATTCCTGGCTGGTATACCAGCTCGGCCGATCCATATTCCCACTGCCAAACACCGCAACTTCCCCGTCCACGATCGTGAGTTTGAAATGCGACTGCACCGGCTCGTCGTGCGACGCTTCCTGGCCGTCCCTAGGCTTGTAGAACGACACTGTCAGCTTCCCGAGCCGGAGCGCTGCCGTGTCTTCGACGTCTGTGTTGTCTCGAGAGGTCGCTGCGAGCGCGCGGTGCTGGGATATTAGTTTTGAGACGCATCGTGGCGATGTTGTGCCGGCTGTGATGATCTGTTCGAGGAGTTGGAGGCGTTCGCTCGTGAGGATGCGGACGTTCACGCCGCGTTGCAGGGCGGCGAGGAGGGCGGTTATGGCGGGTTGGGATGTGAGGTTGGGGGTTTGGATGTAGATGGACGAGCGAGCGGACTCTAGGGCTTGTAGAAGGAAGACATTCAGAGGCGTCGAGGGTGCTGGGGCGGGTGCTTGCCATGGGAGAGTGAGGCGTGGATTGCGGTGGTGTGGCGAGGGGAGGAAGAGAGTTTGGATGGACTGTGCTGCTTCTGCCGCGAAGTCGTGATGGTACAGCACGCCTAAACGATCGGTGCTCTCGGTATGTCCAGCAGTAGCGTCCGAAGAAGAAAGAGTGAATGCCGTGTTCAAAGAAACCTCTCGATCTCGTTCGTCAGCCCAGAACTCCCCCCAGAACCTCACAAACTGCCCAACAACAGGCCCGCTCAACTCCAAGCAGCCCTCAAACCACTCCTCCCAGCTCACATTGCAGCTCGGAAGAAACGCCCTCTTCCGATCGACGACCACGAATTTCGGATGGATGATACTGATAGGCAAAAGAAACACGCTCTTGACCTGCAAATCCAGACCTGTCAGCTCGTCCGGTCCCGGCAGACCTAGAACTCTACTCCATTCGCTGCTGGGCTCGTAGATTTTGCCCGCGGCGGATTGCGTGTGGAACAGTTTTTGAAACAGCCCCGAGGAGGAGAAGCAGATGCGGACGCGGATTTTGCGGTTACCGGCCAGGGCTTTGGAGGAGAGTTTGCGGAGGCTGTCGCTGATGCGATTGAGGGAGTCGGAGGCCGCCCAGTAGCATGTTACGAAGAGGACTTCGGTTTCTGCGGCTTCGAGGGCTGGGAGGATAGAGGCTAGGATGTTGTTGCCGGTGGCTAGGGCGATGCAGTGGATGGTTGAGGTGGTTAAGAGAGATTTGGGGTCTGATGTCCAGTAGTTGGGTTGGTCGGTGTTTTGTTCGGTCGATGTTTCTGGGGTTGATGAGTGCGATAGGAAGGACTTTATTAGAGGGTGATATCCAGAATCCATTGCTTGTGACATTTTAGTGGCGCGTTGGACGCGTGTCTTTGTTGGTCGGTAGATGCTTGTAGGTCTTCGATCGTAGCTACACTGAGGTGTCCATGTCTAGAGAGCGTAACAATTAGGTATCTTTGATGTCTTTAACGCGTTTGGCAAAATTCATCTATGTGCCTTGGTGAAGGCAGAGGAGGTGAAGTCGTCCAAGCGTCTTGCTTGAGTCCTTGGCGAGAGCGAATCAAGTCCCCTTGGTCGTTTCCCTACTTGCTGTTGTAGCTTCTAGCCATATACACCTCGGTCACTTGATCATCATTATACTGTCTGTAAATTCATAGATGCATTCAAATGATACTGCGCTCTCATAATCCCGCTCCAGAATAGTCGCCCGCTTTGATATCCGCGATGTTCGACGTGTTAATCGCTCACTTCTACGACATGGCCCAAAAATAGCATAGAGGGCGTCGCCATCATGAGCATTTCATCAAAGGATGACCGCTGAGAAAGCATATAGTATATGACACGCCTTTGTGTTTCATTGCCATATTATTAGTTTCAGATGAGATTGCGCGAGGCTCCGCGCAAGTGAAAAGGCGCAAACAGCTATAGAATCTAATCTAGTCTACAAACACTAGTTCTCCAGATCGCTCTCGTCTTCCGGCTCACTTTCACCATCTCCAACACCGTGAACCATGCCTTCAAGAGGGTCAGTCTCGGCAGCCAGTAGTCCAGCACGATGTTCCTTGTCTCTAGTGAAATGGCTGGCCAAGCTCAATGCCAATACACTCAAGCCATGCACGAGTGTGCTTCCGAACACCACGAAGCTGACGATCGGCCAGATGATCATGATAGCCTTCTCCTTGTCGGTGTATGGGTGTAAGTAGCCAGGTGGATGTGGCAAAGGGGTCGAGGCTCCAGTCTCCAGCTGTGCACGCGCCTCAATGGCCAGGAACAGCCCACCGAGACCCATGGGACCGAAGTGGCCACAGAACAGCGCTTCGGTCCAGGTGTGGATGTCGGGATTCCACTTCCAAGTTGCGAGAACGACGGGAATGCGGCGGAAAAGAAGAACCAGAATGAGGAAGCCCACAAGACGACCTGGGGTGACAGACTCTGTGATGGAGGTCGGGCTGAAAAGGTGCCATGGGATGGCAGCTCCAAGGTACACAAACATGGCGCTGTTGAGAAGCAGATCGATGATGTCGGGGAAGTGAGTCTTCCGAGTTCGCTTGGTGAACCAGCCGTCTCTAGCAAAGCCATAGCCGCAACCAAACGCGACCAGGAAGTCATCAGTACCAAGGATGCTAGCGCAGCCGACTGAGAACACAGCCAAGAGTAGATAGAAGACGGTGAAGCCTGCTTCGTCGATGTATTTGCGGTTCGTGCTGAAGCGCAGGACATAGTTGGATGTGATGCCGATGACCATGCCGAGGAGGATACCAAAAGCACACTGCCAGAGGATGGTCATGAGGAACCACTCTCTAGCGACGTCGGCAGCAGTGTTCTCCATCAAGCAGTAAAGGCCGATGAAGAGGAACGGGAAGCTGATACCATCGTTGCAGCCAGCTTCGGCGGAAAGCATATGCTTGATGCGCTTGGGTACACGGCTGCTGAATTGACTGTTGCCGATGATGGATGCGGCAAGAACTGGATCGGTGGGAGTCAGGCATGCAGCCACCACCAAGGCGGTGCGGAAATCAGTCTTGAAGAGCCAGTAGACCAGAAGTGAGCAAACGATCCAGCCAAAAGTCATCACCGGACCAAGCATCATGGCGACAGAGCGCCAGTGGCGTCCCATGTAGAATTTGGGCAACTCAATTCCGACGGCGAAGACCTGGATACCGACAATGATGCGAGTTGCCTCTTGCAAGATCTCGTCGCCCCATTCCCATCCTCCAACAGCGCTTTTGTCAGCGCAACCGTTGACATCGCAGACGATTGGTGTCAGCCAGCCGAGAACACGAGGTCCGACGAGAATGCCAAACAAGAGGGCGATGGGAGGCTCGCTCAAGTGTAGGCGATTGCGAATGAAGCTCGCGAAGAGGGCGTACAGGACCAGGAAGAGCGGTATAAGGATGTAGGTGACGTGCGGAGGCGTCGCCTCAATCACTTCCCAGACCATGTTCAAGGTCGGCCTGTGGGTTTCGGGTTGAGCAGTTCCTCAGTCGCTTTGGGCTGAAGCTGGAGAGGAAGAAAGTAGGGAAGACGGCGTCTATGGCAGAGAACGCAGCGCGTGATGTGTCTCGAGCATGCCTGTGGATGTCTAGCTGGATCGAGCTTGCAGTCTCGGTCTCGGTTACACGCGATTGACGAGAGAATGCGTCATCAGTTCGTTATCGATATGAGATTGATATCGCCCCGGAAAGCTTGTCTTGACTAGTGCGAACTGGCGAAAGCCTGGGATCGATCAGGGCGCAGCAAGATGTCGCGGACTTATCATTGGCCATTTCCTAGCCGAGTGATGAGATGGAAGGGAAGCAGATGTACTGGGGCACAGCTACAACAATGTGACTAGATGGTCTCTCTCCAAGATGACACCGCCGTTGCCTTCTCGTTGGCGCCACCAAAGAAACACTCAGCCAGCCACATGATACGAGAAGCGACAGTCGGCAGCAGATCATTCGCTCACGCACTGCCAGCCTGTTGTGTGATCTCATCGTACAAGTCTCACATGCAGCCGCCTGCACATACCTGCTCAGCGTCTCCTAGCCATAGCCCTCTGCCTTGCACCCTGTGGTTTTCTTTCTCGCCTGTTTCTGTAAATCCTTTTCTTTTGTTCCTGTATCCTCTGCTTTGTCGTGACCATGTCGAAACGCACCACATTCACCAGCATCACTCCTCTACCCAAAACCACCACACGCGCGGCCGCCGTCAGCTGGCTACACAATCATGTTCAGATGATCCGTCTGAACCCTTTGGTGCTCCGACTACAAGAAACGACACCACCGCCAAACGCGGCAGCCGACGAATACAACTGCGCGTGGTACGAGATCACAGATGAAATCAGCTATCTGCCCGGTGGTCTGTACAAAGGCGAGGTCACGTACAAAGCTTGCTTCAACGACCTCCCAAATGGCATACAAACACACACTTTCGCCCCGGCCGGTCTGGATCTGAGAGGAAAGTGGACGGTGGGCGGAAATGAGCCAGGAGAACCAAGAGAGACACTTGAGCTGGGTATGGACGCGCCCAGGGAAGGGCTGTATGTCCGAGAAGATGTGGATATGCGATGCAACATCTTCTTGACAGGGTTCGTGAAGAAAAACCTGACAAAGGCACACAAGAGTGTGGTGGACAAACTGGCCGATTTGGGCGAAGGGAATGAGCCAGGCGAAGAAGTGCATAATTTGCAAGGTTTTGATGGCACTGGTGGAAATGCTGTGCCCAAACCATGGCAGAACAACGAGCAGGCGCTTACGCCCGTCGACAGCAACACGATGTTCAGCCCCGACTCGTACCTCACAGACCCAGCACAGCGGCTGCCTCAGCCCACATCTCCTGCACACGAGGATCTATCGTCTGCCGATCTTTACTCCAACGTAGGGCATCATCCAAGCCCTTACAAAGAGAACCAGCACTCACATCTACACAGTCACACGAAACACATCAGAGAAAGCCCTGCAAGATCAGCACCAAAGTTATCCTACCGTGAGCACGAGCGTATACGCGATATGCCTCCCCAGCTTCCGCCTCTGGATTTCCTTCCGATCGAGACCGACAGCCAGCAAGGAGCTTATCCGCCGACGAAGTCATATGATGGCAATACACCAGGAGGACGAAACTTACCAGCCGATGTAGCACCCACGACCATCGGAGACCGTCATCCGTCGAGCTATTCGCACACCCCAAGCATACAAGCGGAGCTCTCGACGGAAAGGTCACCCACGAATGGACCGAACGAAGACACTCGGGATGACGGAATCGTGTATCCCACCACTTCTCACACGAGCACGCGACTCCATCCTGGCACGCACGCCACCACACAAAGACTGAGCACCGATTTCACCTGGCAGCCTGGGTTACAGCCGGGTGGGTATATTTGAAGAGCGTAGCCCGAAATTTCTTCGTCTAGGAAGGACTGTCGATACGTGTAGCATCTGCAATACGACTGGTCCATGACGAACGACTGAAGATTCAGTGACTAACATTGACGGTGAGCGATGGTTGCCCTTCCGGCCTTCGCGTTACGGCACTGGATGTCCGTCCGGATGCCTAATAGTATCGCCACCACAAAGCGGCGGCTTCATGATATCGCACGTGCATTCCCACTAGCAATTCTGAGCCTTCTGCGTCTATACCCAGAAATAGTGGCTTGACTCAAAGCAGCCAACGCGTAGTTTTCCCGGTACTGCTAGCGTTGGGAAGAACAAGGAGGCATGTTTTCGTAAACTCGTGAGCAAGAAGTCGAATGGCCTTCATTCTACTGCCGTTGTTGATGCAGAGCATTGTGATGCTTTGCTTAAGATCGCCGGCTTTGGCGCATACGTCTGCCAGATATGAGCTTGCAAGTGGCCCATATTCCTAGTCTGCAAGCTTGGGGAGAAGGGCAAAGAACATCGCGAATATCGAAGAATGATAGATGACTTGGCTTGAAGATGACATTTGCGATGGTCATGCTACCCGGCCCAAACATTGCTCCGTGCCGACCAACATTGGAATCCTACTCATTTGTTAGAAGCAACATTCACTCCAGACCTCGGCTTGTAGACTATGATGAGTAAGATTACTATACGATCTGACAAGGAGGAAGCCTACGCTATTCAGTCACGAACATGTTGGATCCTTGGCCCCAAGACAAATGGTCTTCCGGAGGCTGAACGTCAGCAGTCTTTGCAATTTTAGTTCGTTTGAACCATGCACGGTCCGTTACGGCCGTAGTCAACCGCCCATGACTATAATTCATATATATACCAATCGATCACCACCATTCATTAATTTTAGATAAACCTAATTTTGCTGAACGCCTTTGATTTTACAAGATAATATCAGAACCAATACACAAACACAAACAATGAACGCAATTCCGACGAAACCCGTCCGCCTCTCAGATACAATCAAACTATACCGACCAGATGCCGTCGAGAAAGCGACGACAACCAACCATGGCACCGGCCCAGAGATGATCATACTGTGTACCTGGTTCCGCGCCCTCCCCAAACATATCGCCAAATACATCGATGCGCATCGAAAACGGTATCCTCAAGCCCAGATCCTCGTCCTCGAATCGACCGTGGGCGACATGATGTACACGCCCTACAGCACCCAACGCGACCGCCTGAGTTCCGTCGTCGATATCGTCAAAGGAATCGCCACTGCGGACCAGGAAATCCTACTACACATCTTCTCAAACGGCGGGAGCAACACCGCGGTCCAACTCGCGGAAGCATGGCATTCGAGGCAATCGTCGCCTTTCCCGGCAACGTCGATGGTGCTGGACAGTTGTCCTGGGTCGCCCTCGCTTAAGCTGGCAGCGGATGCGGTGGTGTCTTCTTCGCCCAAGGACTCGTACTGGTGGGTTGTCATCTTCGCTTGGACGGTGGTCGTTCCGTTCGTGGTGTTCCCGACGTTACTCGGTGGGCCGAATGTCGTTGCATCGCTGCGGGAGCGCCTCAATGAGGCTCGACTGTTCTCTACCAGGACGCGGAGAGTGTATATTTGCTCTTCGACGGATCTCATGGTGCCGCAAGAGGATGTTGCGAGTCACTGCGAGAGCGCGAGGTTGGCTGGCTATGATGCCAAATTCGTCGAGTTTGACGGGTCAGCTCATGTGTCACACGTGATGAAGGATCCGAGTCGCTACTGGGGTGCTGTTGAGGATGTCCGGGTGCGATGAGTGGCCGTCGAGGAGCCTTGGACGTGGGCTCGATAGTTTCGAAAGCAGTGGCCGGGCTACCAGTAGTGACTGCATTCCTGGGTGCGGGTATCATCCTAAACAGTCAATTGGCACATCATCTCAAGCATGGGACGGCGATAGATTGTGTGCAACACTTATGCGGCATTACGGGCGTAAAATGGCGAGCATGCATAAGCTTACAGCATAAATGATGGATAATAACATTTCACGGCCGAATAATTCCAATTGTATCCCAATCTCTAGTCATGATTCATATATGCAGGACATTAGATCTGCACCGTTTTACAGTATTGCTGAGGTCAGCAGGAAGCTTATGCAATCTTATTATGCACAATTGCAGCCTACCACATCCTTCGTTCCACCAGTGCCAGCAACATTGCATGCAAGCCTCGCGTTCGCGATAACTCCTCAAGATGTCGCGACATTACCTCTGGGTTTCGCGACAATAATCTCCCCGACCGTGTACTACACTGCAGCGGAACCGGACCCTACACCTCTTCCTTGCGCCGATGTGTGGAACGTACAAGTACGATTGTAGAGATGGGTCCACAAACGATTGTAGATAATACAAACAAGCTCCATCATCATCACAATTGATCCAGACCTGCTAGAATACACTCGATCTCAAAATATGGCTGGCCCCACGATCGCCATCATCGGCGCAACAGGCCAAACAGGCCGTTCCATCGTCGACGGTCTTCTATCCCCCGAGACCTCTCCGCCCATTCCCCCAGCCAACATCATCTCCCTCACTCGTCCCACATCCGTCTCAAACGCCGCAAACGCAGCCCTCTCCTCCCTCGGCCTCACCATCCGCCCCTTCTCCCTCGCATCGCCGCACGACGATCTCGTCTCTTCCCTCAAAGGCGTAGACATCCTCATATCCTGCATGTCCGGCGACAGCTCTCAACTACAGCAAATCCAACTCGCCGATGCCGCCAAAGAAGCCGGCGTGAAACGCTTCCTGCCATCGGCCTGGCTGCCAGTGATCCCGCCCGGAGGCGTGCACATCTTCCGAGACATGAAGGAGCAAGTGTACGCGCACGTCAAAGCGATCGGCTTGCCGTTCACGATCGTGGATGTGGGCTGGTGGTATCAGATTGCGTTCCCCAAGCTGCCCAGTGGTAGGATCGACTATGCGCTGAGTCTGCCGGTGGAAGAGGTGTATGGGACTGGCGAGCAGGAGTCTGCGTTGACGGATTTGAGGGATGTGGGGAGGTATGTTGCTCGGATCATTCGGGACGATCGGACAGTCAACAAGTACGTGTTCTGCTACAACGAGTTGCACTCGCAGCTCGACTCGTGGGCAATCTTGGAGAAGTTGTCCGGCGAGACCATACCGCGTAAGTACGTCTCGCTGGAAGAGGTGGAAGCAGACATTGCCGAAGCGCTGCCGATACTTCAGACCAGTGGGATGGACTTGGAATCTGTCGAGGGAGCTATCGTCGCTTTCAAGGCTGTTGCGAGACAGTACGTTCGCAGCTGGGGATTCCGCGGCGACAACACGCCGGAGAAAGCGAAAGAACTGGGATACGTGACAAGCAAAGAGCTGTGGCCGGAGATGGAGTTCGTGAGCTATGAGGAATTCCTCGGGGACGTGGTCAAGGGCAAGGCCAGCCCTGTCTACGACCAAGAGAGGCGGGAGGGCTATCGTCAGGCGTGGGAGATTCTGAAGGAGCAGAAGAGGCAGCAGCAGGAGAAGTGATCTGTCGCGATCTGTCGTGAGGAGATTTTCGTGTAAACAGATGCATCGGTCTGCACCTGAAGATTGCCTAGTAAGAGTTCAATTTGGGAATGCAATGACAATTAATATAATACAGAAGCCTGTGACTCGTGAAACTCAAGCAAGAGTGGTATCTCAAAAGGGAAAGGAAGAGCGCGCAGCACGCAGAAGGCCGTTGCTGGCAAGTAGTGTACGACGTATTGTCCCATAGTACAAAATGGAAACCGCCCAATCTTTTTCTGAGATGTATGCCCAAAACGCCGCACCAAAGAAAGTCCCGTAATACTACCAAACCGGATTATGACTTTTTAGTGTTACCTCTGCTCGGGCTCTTCGTTGAATACGGCGAAGCGGAGTCTGTGGAGCTGGAGGTAGGTGTTTGTCAGCTTGACGTCTCACGGCAGAATTGCGTAGCACAGGGTTGACTTACTGCAGGAAGTTTCGGAACCACAACCATGACCGTGGCCATGAAATTGATCATGAAATATGTCAAGTCGTAGTGCGTGTAGTGCGTGCTGACCAAGAAAAGGCATATGGGCACGGAAAGCAGGAACTTCTTTGCGGGCGTGTACTGGTCGCCATTGTCGATCTGCTCCCACATGTTCAGGTTGTCGTATGCGCCGGCGTTGAACTCGAAAGGTACACCCCGCACGTAGTGGAACATAAGGTAGCTGCCGAACATGTAGGAGATGTTGACCATGGTCCAGGAGGTCTCCTGGGAGATGGAGGGGACGATGTCGTAGAGGATCTTCAGCAGTAGGATGATCACGACGTGAATCGCCCATGCGCCTTTCATGTTCACCCAGTTTGCGTTCAGATTGGGGTTCGCCTTCTGATCGCTGAGCTGCTCAAGATCCTCTGGAGGCTCATGGTACATCAAGCTGCTGCTTCTCCTCCGCCGTCTCCTTTCCTGGTCTCCTGCGCTCAGCTTCTTCTCGGCGACCTGGACGCAGTTGGGCGGCGAAGGGTTCACCCCCTCGGCGAAGGAGATGCCGCCACGCTGGAGGACTGTGGAAGACACTTTGGCGGTGTTGGTGGGGTGTTGTGGGGGAGGCGGTGGTCGATCACGAGACCTGAGTGAAAAAATGGTGGGCTGTGGTGGGCGCCGCAGCGGACAAGTTGCGGTGTCGTATGTTTGGCAGGCAAGGGTGGACAAGGTTTTGGTGGTGTTCAATTGTCCTCCCGAGGTTGGCGGTGGAGGTGTCTTTCAGTGGTGATGGAGGTAGTAAAGGGCAAACTCTCCGGGGATGGAAGTCTTTGTCCGGCGAGATCGGGCGGCCGCTGCTGGATGTGCTGTTACTGCAGGCGGTGATGGTGCTGCAGTGGCGAGGCTCTGGGGGGAGGAATAATGGTGGCGGGAGTGGTGGAGCGGTGCTATGAAGGCGGCGGTGGTGGTGATCAGGAGCAGGCGTTGCTTCGGCGGGCGTGTGTATTCCCTGAGAACCTGGCAGCCTGCTGCTACCAAAGCCGGACCCTGCGCTCGCGCAAGGCAATCGGCGGTCCACTTGGTCGGCAGCCAATCACGCGCGTCCAAATATATCGTACCACTCTATTCACGAAAGTGCCGCTGCTCTATTACACCTCGTATTTTCGACTTCATTCTGGTCCCTTCTTAATTTATCCGTATTACAAGGCATAACATATGTTGTTCAATAATCACTTTACTGCAGCGGGCCCTTTAGATGGGACTACACTCACCATACACTGGAGATCTGACACGACAAAGTGTCCGGAGAAATGGGTGTTTCATGATTGTTCATTACGTCCGTACAGGCTCACGATCAATCTTTCTGATTATTACTGCTGTGCCGGCCCCAGAACTACCTCGGCAGTCGCCCATTTGGTATCGATGACCACACACCCTACATCTCATGGCAGACATGCATTGACCTGTGCGGCTGTCCCTTGTACCTTTGGGTGGACCTTCATCACAGCTTTTGGACAGCGTGTTCTGCCCAACATGTGACTGGCCTCTTCAATCAATGACGATTGCGAGATATAAGCGGCACGTAGAAAGGGGTTGATGAAGGGAGTGATACCTAGGAGACCCTGAGCAATGCATTTGTCGAGCTGATCGTAAGTTCAACCTCCTGCGCCATGTCCTTCTCAAAAGCCTTTCATCTTCAGCTGATTAAGCCGTTGGTTGAAGTACCACATCGCAGACGAGCCTCGAGGCATCATAAGAACAGGCGCCTGAACGTGACCTGTCGTTTCGCTCACCGATATTGATATCAGTGCTTCCTGACCGAACATGCGCGCATCTTTGCAGTCACGAATCTTCCCGAACTATGACGAGAGCTGCTTGTATCCAGGATTTTCAATCTACTCCGTGTCAGCGTCTGCACTGTAACATGTCATCACAAAAGCACCGGTAACATACCCAAGTAAGTCGGACCGAGCAAAGTCCTTATATTGTATAGTCCTCGGCTGCAATGTCAAATCTGTTGTTCTTGGGAAGCCCTTCGTTCGTCTTGAAGGAACCTAAGAATCTGCGTACGAGGTCCATCAAGAACGCAGGGTCCACATGAACATCTTCTGGGTACCAATCTTCACGTGCGTCACTCGCGTGTATGTCTACCAGTAAGCGACGAGCAGGAGAACCAGGTGTTGTGCCCTGGTAGATGATGTTGATTGGAACACAGGTCGGGTTCCACTTGACGTTTGTTTTGCATTTCAAGTCTCTGAGTCTCAGGATTTCTTGCAGAACTCGGTTGCGGCATTTCGAGTCCAGCATACGCTCGGCTAGGACGTAGAGTTCGGCCAACAATTTGTAGCCAAACTCCTTCTCTAGACCTGGCGATGTTGTTGTATAGATGTCCGTGGGCAGCTTGCTGAAGTACACGAACTCGATGTAGTAGGCCATAATCTCAGGCTCTTCTTCTGGTAGCTTGATTTCGCGAGCCTGACCTTCGATCCACTCTTTCTTGAGCGATGCGGCGAAGAACTCGGAATGAGCAGTAATTTGAGGACTGTGGACAATCATCTTCCGTTCTTGAGATCCGACAAGCAGGACCACGATGTCGTCGGGATTGAAACCGTACGCAGGCAAGGGCAGGGGTTCCTTTTCATCTTCCGCCATCGCAACCAATCTTGCTGACTGACGAGGAGGGCTTGATGAGGCGGATTTGGCGGTTGAGCGAAGAAGCTGCAGAGGTGATGTGGAGTGTAGCTGCGTTGTGTGATGCCGGAGATGTTGCGTGAAGTGCAATGGAGGGAGATGTATGAATTGAAAAGTGTTGCAGTCGTAGCACGACATTGTTTGACCTCGAGCGGGCTTAGAAAGTCTTCTGTGTAGCACGCTTTGCTCGTTGAGTCAAGGCGAAGTGGGGTTGGTGCAAGTGAAGTGCAGCTGTTAGAGCGTCATCTACTTCGTGCGGTCGATCTTTCACATTCGCACTTCGGGTCCCGTCAGGTCGCACATTCGTTTGAAGCCTTCGTTAGGGCAGTGAACTACTTGCCATTGAGAGCAGGAAGTTGTTCAAACATTAGAAGTCACCTAATCTATCAAGAATCCACCCGTCAATGAAAGCTTTCTTGTTTTAGCAAGTGAGATTGGATAATCGTTTTCAATCTTGCAGCGTCCTGCCCACAAGTCGCTGCAAAAGTCACATCCTGTCAAGATTGCCGGCTCTGATCCAGGCAAGCTTTCATTAATGACGAGTTATCATGAGACCATAGGTATCGAACTGTTTAGCACGTCGCCCTTTTCTCCGGCAGAATCAGCTGTTCTTCACCACACAGGCGCTGCTTTAGTCCCCCACTCTTCACACAGCAGCTCACACACGGTAGTCCTTCGACTCAGGTATAATCAGACGTTGTTCTTCGACGCTCTTCGGTTCGTGAATTGCAGCGAAAAACGCCTGCGTCAAATCAACCAGGAATGCCTTGTCCAGGTCATTGGCCGTATAGCACTTGGGGCATCCGGCGCGGAGACTTAGGTTGACCATGAGCCGGCGAGCCGGCGACCCTGCAAGAGTGCCTTGATATATGGTGTTGATACAGCTGACTCGCCGGGACGGCTGACACCTGGAGATGTCGTGGAAGATCAGCCTAAGGCGGATGAACTCAGCCATGATGGCATTGCGTAAACGCGAGTCCAGCCTGCGTTCCCCGAGAACGTAGAGTTTTGCCAGCAGTTCGTGTATGACGGCTTTTGAATCTTCAGTCATGAACGACTTGCAATCTTTGGAGGGAAGGCGGGTAGTATACACCCAATCGAGGTAATGCGCCATCAGCTCGGGAGTCTCTTCGTCGAGTTCGATGGTTCGGGTTTGTCCTTCGATCCACACTTTTTTCAACGCAGACGCAAAGAATTCGGAAGTTCGAGTCAAGTAGCCGGTATGTACAATCATGCTCTGCTTCTCGGGACCAACTAGCAAAGTGACGGTGTTCTCGGCGTTGAAGTGGTAGGAAGGCTTCAAGTCTTGCTCCTTGTGAGCAAATTTGTTCTCAGCATCGGGGAGTGGCGTTGTTGCAGTGGACTGTGGTATGAGGAACTTGGCCTCCTCTGTCCCGCCAGCAAACGAACGATAAGATTGTCTATGCGGTTGTGGATCGAGTTCCGGCCCAATCTCAGCCCACCGAGAGGGCGTGCTATGCTGAGTCCGCGGTGTCGGCGGCCTGAAGCTGAAGATCTTTGTCGACATGATGATTACCGTGGGTAGATGTTTTGTGGTTTTGACTCGAATTTGATGTAGTCGCTGAGCACCCTTATACTTACGTGTGGTGTTTCTAGCGCGGCGGAAGCATCAAGTAACGAGCGCTTGCTACGCGCCCTCTCGCTTCACTCTCTGCGGCGTAGATGCCTGAGATATCATTAAGTCAGGCCTTTTGGAGTGGTCCTGTAGGTCCATCGTATCTTGACGTACTACATCACCTTGCCTCACTGTTTGTGCAAAGTCCGTGCCGCAGTCGATTGGTCTACAACGCTTTCGTTCGTTCGCCGATTTGCTGGCTTGCTTGGCAGATCGACTTGCATACATTTCAACATTTTTATCATCATGATGGGTATATATTTCTAAAGATATCCCTTCTGCACCGCCGCCTCGGCGTTAAGGATACTGCTACCTGCAGCACCAATGACAGTGTTGTGACTGAGCGCAACGAACTTGATGTCAAACACGCCACCCTCGTCTTCCCTCACACGTCCGACAGACACGGCATATCCCCTGTCCGTCTCGCGGTCCAGACGCGGCTGAGGCCTGTCCGGCTGCTCCATGACCACGATGGCATTCTGGGGTGCTGAAGGGCAGCCCAACTTCTGCGCATCCGAAGTGTACTCGCGAAGCGCCTTCTTCACCTCCTCGGCTGAAGGAGCGGGCCTCTTGGCGAAAGAAAGAGAGACGACGGCGGTGTGGCCGTCGAGCACGGGCACGCGTGTGCAGGTGCCGGAGATCTTCATGTCGTCCACGTCCTTGAAAGCCGTAGCCTCGCCATTGATCTCGCCTAGAATCTTGCGCGCCTCGCTCTCAAGCTTGTCCTCCTCGCCGGAAATGTACGGCACAACGTTGTCGATGATGTCCATGCTGCTTACACCAGGGTATCCCGCGCCTGAGACGGCTTGCAGGGTGACGATAGAAGCTTGTGAGATGGGACCGAAGCGCTCGATCAGAGCCTTGAAGGGAATGACCAGGCCGATGACGGCGCAGTTGGAGTTGCAGACCAAGAAGCCCTTATCGAGGTTGTACTGCTTGCGCTGGTGCGGGATGAGGTCCATGTGCGGGAGGTTGACGGTAGGAACGACGAGAGGGACTTGAGGGTCGCGGCGGTAGTTCTTTGCATTGCTGAACACGGGGATGTTCGCCTTCAGGAAGGCCATTTCTGGTGGACGTCAGTGTTCCTGCATTCACCTCGACGGAGGATTGAAGTGCGCTGCAAACTCACCAGTGTCCTGGGCGACATCGCTGTCCAGACCGCTGAAGACAACGTCGACCTCGTCCTTGAACTCCTCCGCGCTACAGTTCTTGAGTACAAGATCGCCCAGCTCCTTGCTCATGGGCAAGCTCTGCTTCCACTTGACGGCATCCTTGTACTTCTTGCCGGCATTCCTGGGGCTGGCTCCCACGGCGGTGAGAGTGAAGTGCGGGTGAAGGGCGAGGAGGAGAATAAAGCGCTGGCCTACACTGCCAGTAGCACCAAGAACACCTGTGGGATGAAACGGTCAGCCATTGGCCCTGTTGTTCGAGCATTGGCCTGGCATCGCTTGCGGTATTGTATCGTAATATACCACGCGCTGCCCCGCGTTCGCTGGGAGTGGACTCACTAACCGCACCGCTTCTTGGGAAAGTTCGGGGCCGGGGAGGAGAAGTGTTCGGCTTCCATCGTGGAAAGTGATCTGATGTAGTTTGGAGGAATAAGAAAACAAGAAAGCTACAAAGAGAGCAAGAGCGAGAGTGAATCAATGGGTGCGTGACTCGAAAGTTTGATCATTTTCCCGTCTCAGCAAGACAAGGGCCGATCGCGGGGGCTGTTGAATGCTTGCCCATGATGTCAAATTGGCTCGTGCGTTAGGTACAATGAGGCATGGTATAAATATATGGATCATACATGTACGGTTGATGCCTCTACCAAGCAACAATCAAGCACCTTATCATTCAAACAGGTTGTTGTAGTATCTGGCTGCGTGCTTGACTCGTCGGGCCGCAACAGCCAATGCATCTGAATCAATAGCAAGTACACATGAATAAGTGAGGAACCAGAAGCCGACGTAGCGAAGTGATGTGCAGACTATCTATCTTTGTCATCTATGGTTTCTAAATGTATTAGCTCTATTATGTCTATGTTCACAGCACCACCTTCTGCACGACTAGATCAGTCCTAGCCGCAGAACTGTCGCAGAACGCTCAGCACTTGAGCATTCCCCTCAATATACCACCTCAAGGCAACTCCTTCTCCCTCAACGCCGGCAAACAGATGAACAATCCCAGACCTGCAAGCACCTTGATCGCACCCGCAACCCACAGCACGCTCTTCAATCCACCCGAACTCCTCATCAACCAAGCGCTCACGATCGACCCAATGAACAGCAAGATCACCGATGCTGCACGTCGGTTCCTCTTCACATTGTTGGTAGCCAAGAGCTTGAAATCACCCATCAGATCGCAGTATGTCGATGTGACCACGTTGACCGGAAGTTCGTTGAAACCGAGCAATCGTGATGCTGCGATTTGCATTCCGGCTTGCCATCCCAGCAGCGGTAGAAGGCTGACAATGCGGATGTCGTGCTTCACCCATGTCGGCTCCGGAGTGTGGAAGCTTGTACCCGCAGGGTTTTGGGGGATGAGACTGTTGGGGGTCGCTAGTGCGGCTGCGACGAAGATGAATAGACCTTGGAGGGTGAAGAGTGAGCTGGTCCAGAGGCGATTACTCGTTACACCGTTTGGAGTAAGGTACTTGGAGACGTGGAAGGTCGCCATTGCGCCGAGGAGGAAAGTGATGATGGACACTAGTGTGGCGAGCCAGGCGTGCGGCATGTCTGGGAGGCCGGCGGTAGAAAGACCGAGGATGACTGTGTTGCCTGCATCATTGTTAGTATAGCTCTTTGTAACGACTGCAGCCATCTGCAAGCTTGTCACGATATATGTATACATGTATACAGATACACAACACAACTGCCGACAACGGACCCCAGTCGCCGATCGATTCCCAGCAACGACTTACCAGTCTGCATTCCCACGAAAACACCCCAATTGAGGAACGACGCGCCATCCACCATGCCCGTCACAAAGGACGTAGCCAACAATCCATAATCGCCATACTCTTTCACCACTGGGCCGAGCATCCTGCGGCGAGAGAAGAAGCCTGCCTGCTTACGAGCATGGGGAGCTTCGGCCTCAGCCAATGACGAAGCGTGCGACGGCTTCTCACCACTCGGGAGCTCTGGAATGGCGCGCGAGGGCGCCGGAGCTTGAGCTGTCGCATCAGCCATTGATTTTTGTTTGTTGCTGTTTTGTTTCGTAGCTGGAGCTTCGTCTTTCTGTTTCCTGTCTAATAAGTGGCCGGTGAAGGAGTTGTTTTCTGTCCGCACGAGATGTCTCTGCGCGGGCCCAACGGGTACGGCGGTACTTCACCGCCGCTGCAGCCGCCCATTGGCTGATCAATATCGCTGCCACTGATATTGCGTGATGGCTTATCGCTCCGCCTGGACACGCCACGGCCTACAGAAAAAACACCTCCCGGGTCTTGGAGCCAGTATGAGTGTAAGGCTGAGTGGAGACGATCAGCCTGGGCGTACAGCCCAACGAACATTTGTTTTCCGCAGACACCGTCCCAGCCGCACGCTTGACAACAAAGCAAAGACTAAGTCGACCTAGCCGATGAGAAAAACCACTGTAACGCATGAATTCAGAGTCGCGCTATGACATTTTCCATGTGATGGGATCCAGGGACATATCGGAACGATGGTGTGAATTATAGCAGTGCCGTTCGGGCCGCTTTTGTTGTTGAAACCACTGCAAAACGCTATCTATGGGGGTATCTTTTAAGTTGAAAATATTACTTGGTCGCCTGCGCAGCCTCCTGCTCCTCGAAAACTTTCTCGGCAACCTCTCCTTCTGTGACGACAACTTCGTGGCTGCGGTCAAGCTCTGACAGCACGATCCATGTAGGGAAGATGCTGATGATCAGAACGCCGAAGTTGATGCCAATGCTGACAAAGTGGTTTGCGTTGCCTTGAGATTGCATTCTGTGAGATTTGTTAGCAAATTGTCTCTCATTAGCATTTGATAAAGGGTAACTTACGCCCAGGCAACAGTCTGTCCCAATGCCTCGAAACCACGCAGAATACCAGTGTGGTGGGAGAGCGAAGACAGGTCGGTGGCGTACTGGCCAACGAGCCAGTAGAGGAACTGCTGGAAGGCCTGGCCAGAGAACTGCCAGAAGAAGACGAGCGCGTAAGCACTTCCGAATCCACCCTTGAACCAATCGAAGACTGGGGGCTCAGCAGCGTTGTAGAACCTGTTCTGCAGAACGGTGGCCCAGATCCAGGTACCGGTGAGTAGCACGACGATGGCGGTGAACGCGATCTTGGCGCGGGTCTTGATGAAGATCGCCTGCCTGTCGAGGAGAGAGGCGATGATGAAAGAGCTGAAAATGCCGGAGAAGTTGGTGAAGAACGAGGAGAACGCTCTTGATCGCACGGTGAAGTAGGTCGTGAGCCAGGTGCTCATGAAGCCGTTGTAGAAGTAGCTGATGAAGAAGGCGGGAAGGAGTAGCAAGATGCGGCGCGAGATCATGAGCTTGAACGCAGCCTTGAACTCGGCACCCCAGCTGGGCTTCTTGATTGTCACAGCTTTGGTGCCGTCAGCGCGCCAGACCTTCTCTGCGGGGCTCAAGAGCAGGGCAATGGGAAGGCCCAGGCACATGATGACGATGAAGACGATGTAGGTTGCTGAACCAACAGATCCTGAGGTCGAGCGGTTGGCGTTCAATCCCAGGTTGATGGCACCACCCACGATGGGACCAAGGGCTTTGGCAGTCTGCCAGATGGCGAGGTAGAAAGCGCGGTCCTTAGGCGATGGGTAACCGATAATGATCGCGGCCTCGGCAGCCCAGAAGAAACCAGCAGAGATACCGCAGAGCGCACTGCCGAACAGCATGAACCAGGTGGTCGAGCTGACGTTGTTGGTGTAAAGTCCAGCGCCATACAGCGGGTAGCCGATGGCACCAATGGCGAGTCCATATCGAAGACCAATGCGGTTGTTGATAGCTCCGGCCAGCACGCAAACGATGGCGAAGAGACCGTACACAAGTGCGTTGGCAGCACTCACAGCGTACGGCTCTGCCGCACCTCCAGCTCCAAGGCCACCCAGGGCATCCCACATACCAGGCGCTGTGAATGAAACACCACAAGCGACCAATATCTGGAATGGCACGGACCTAAACCAAGAGCCATACTTTCTCGGACCGGACGCCGACTCCTCGGCCGGGACAACGAAAGTGTCGACCATCTTCGGAGTGGATATGTGAAGAAAGAAGTTGCCAAGCAGAGCACGTGGGGACACGAAGATCTGGAAGGTTTAGAGAAGTCGTGTAGAAGAAGTGTGTTATAGTGGTGTATGCAGGCAAATGGAGCAGCTCAGGCAAACGAACTATAGCTATAACGGCGTCTCGCGGGTAAAACTCTGCCGAGTCGCCATCACCATTGACTATCACGCCATCAGCACGACCGGCCTCGACGTGCGAAAGGGGTCTCCATTGCCCCAACCGTTAAGCATGTTCTTACTAAAAATTTGATCGTTAGCGTAGTCTTGCTTTGGTGCTTCGCGTTTTGGGGTCTTCGGTGAGCCAATGAAAGTCCAGCGGGATCGTCCGTTTTGACATCAACGTTCCAGATCTGACGTTACGCCGTCCTGCCCGATGGCAGAGAGTCGAGAGAGTGTCTAGAATAGTCTAGTCCTGTTCGTAACGGCATCGTCAATACAGGTTGGGGTATTTATTGACTCGGGTGTACAACATAGGTATGCGAGTTATGCTGTCCTTGAGCGTTCTCCTGCAATGCTCGAGTACATTTTTTTGAACAAATTTCAGGCGCCTCGCCCCACGATGGATCACCTGAAGCTCCTTCTGGTGTATGCATAATATAAAGTAGCGCTTACATCTCGTCTGTGCGCTGGCGCAAAGTACAATAAACATCTCGCTTAACAATATATGCATTGTTCAACGATGCAAGGAATCGATATTCGAAGGATCAAGACCGAGACGCATTAAGCCGAGATGCAAACTACTGTATGCTACCCTTCGGCAGTGAGACCGAAGCGAGCGAAAGAGGTCTGTGAACTGCTCTGGTAGCGCTTGCGTGATTCCACAAGCGTAGATCTGGTTGTGTTCTTCACAACTACCGCAACTGCCTTGACACGTTGATGCGACAGTGCAGACCGAGACAATTCAACAGTTCAAATGGCAGGGAAGTTATGAATTGTTGTATCGTAAGTTTGCAAATGCCGCCGAGAGGAGAGTGCATTGGTAAACAGAGCGAGAGGAGAGAAGCTTCGATCGTTTGGGAGATACTCACACTTCACGATCGCCTAGCGACATTTTGCTCGCTGAAAATACAGCGGAAATCTGACAACATAGGTGTGCGTCAAGTATTATTGTAAGATTCATCGCCTCAGAAAGTATGCTGATCGCGGAATATGTTCATATTACTCTCACATCTTGTCGAAGACTTTAGTCCCTGTCCAGCCTTCTGCAGGCCTTCCATGTGTACGCCTGAGTTCCGCATCGGTCCTTTCGCCCTCGTGTACGTCCAACTCCTCGCTGGTCCACGAAGCACCCAGGATACCACTCCTCTCTGCCTCTGCTTCGTGCATCATGTTGAAGCTCTCACCACTTGAGCTGGCACTTGGGCTAAGCGGTGCAGGTTTGTCTTCTTCGTAGGCATCCTTGACATCAGAGGATGGCGCTCTGACCTCTCCAACCCAAAACTGTCCACCGTTGCGAGCCTTCGAGCGAGCGATTTCGCGCTCTTCCAGAGCAAACTTCTTGTCGGCGGGGAAAGGCAAGTCGCGACGGTGCCATTCGCCAAGGAACATGCCCTCGGGGTCAGCGTCATTGCGCACACGGATCCACTCCTGCATGTCTTTTCCAAACATTGCATCGATCTGGTCGGAAGAAGTGTAGGTCCAGTTCTTCGCCCAGTGGGGCCGGCCGCCCATGTCTCTCATCAACCATTCAAAAGCCTCGTAGTAGCGTTCACGGCAGGGCGGGTCTTGCAAGTAGGGGCGATAGAGGGTGGCGTTGAGGTAAAGTGTCGGCTCGCCGCGAACGGTGTTGTCAAGATATGGGCGCGGCACAGACGGTGAAAGGTTGGTGTCACTAACACGAACCTCGATGGGACAGTGAATGTATAGTCCGGCAGTGGAGAACGGGATTCCACCATCACCCTTCTTGCCATTGATCCAGGCGCTCAAGCGGGAGATGGCTTCCGGTCCGGAGCTAAGAGGAAGAGCCCATTCGTTTACAAATTGCGAGAACAGGCAGTTCATCAATAGGCCAGTCTGCAGTGGCTCAACGGCAGAGTCGGTCTTGCCAGTGCTGAAGCCGTATTGCATACCGAAGACAAACCATTCAATCCAGGGCAAGACGAAGGGAACGTAGTTTGAGATGAAAAGCAGGTTCTGGTAGGTGTGGAAGCCAACGGAGCCTCCGTACCAGCTACTCACAGCGGCGCGTTCGGGTTTGGAAGTCTTCTCGGCAGACCACACGACAGCGCGCTTCATGTAGGGCATCCACCAGACGCGGGTGAATTCCTTTTGCGTCCAAAGTGTAGTGTTCCAGGTATCCAGAATCTCCTTCATGGGCTTGAGAGTCTGCTCCCACTCGATATTGCAGGCATCCGTCATCTCATACTCGACCTCCACGATGATGCCGAGGGCTCCAAGAGAGCACAGTGCTGCGCGGAAGAGTTCCTGGTTGTGCTCGGCGGAGCATCTAACCGCCTGCCCGTTGGCGAGCACGATGCGCAGAGACCTGATGTTGTCTGAAATTAGGCCATGCTTCAGCGAGCTGCCGTGGGTGGCGGTGGAGAAGGCGCCCACAATGCTCTGCTCGTCGATGCTTCCCAGATTCGGCATAGTCAGGCCATGCTTGTTTGCCTCCTCGTTCAGCTTGCACAGGCGGATACCGCCCTCAACTAAGAGAGTCTTGCGCGCCTTGTCAACCTTGAGCACGCGCGCATAGTTGTCAAGGTTGACCATCCACGAGCTGGTGCAGGTAAGGTCGCTAGGCGAATGGCCGCAGCCGACAACGACCAGTCTCTTGCGACATCTGCGGGCGAGAGTGACGAGCTTCTGGATCTCCTCGAGTGACTGAGGCTGGATGTAAAGCTCTGGGCGCGAGACGAAGGTCTTGGCCCAGGTGTGGTGCAGATGGCGGGTGGAGGCGCGGAAGGGCACATGAGGCTCGGTGCGGTCGAGCTCTTGCTGGAGCTTGTCCATGTTGTCGATGGCGGTGGTGGAATACCAGTCAAGGTGGTGATTGTATGTTCAGCCGCAGCTGTTGGAGATGGCCAGGTCGTGGGACATGTTCTTCTTCTTCTTGGTGGTGAGCGACAGCGCGTGGGCGTGTCTGGCGGGCGAGTCTCTCGAATGCGCGGGGAAGTTCGCCTGGACCACAAATCTATTGCGCGTAGATCGCCGAGGTCCTACTGCCAGATCGTGAGGCAACAAGGCGTCCAGTCAGGCAGCAAGGTGGGATGGAACAACGGAAGGCGCGAAGCACGAAAGCCGCCTCGATTATGTGATCGTCTCGTACCTATGTGGGGCCGTCTATCGGCAGACACTTTCACCACCAAAACACCATCTTGGACGTACAACCTTGATATACCGACTCAATCAGGAACTGATCAACCACTGGCAACTGAACCACCACTATATACACCATGTCTGCTGAGATATACCCCCCATACCCGCCTACATTGACTAGGCCAGAACAGGAATATCTGCTTTCCAACCTGAAGGACTGGTCGATTGCTCATGGACTTGCTGTACGCCCTATAGACACCTTCGTCTCCAAGGAAGTCGATCCCGCAGGTGCCACTGCAACGACGGCTCCCGTCACACTGTTCCCTAGTCTCTTCCCGAGAAGATGTTTCGACCAGGCGAAGGCTGTTTCCAAAGCCTACAATGAATTGTACTCTGCTATCGCCGTGGATGAGGCTTGGCTTGGTGAGATCTGCAAGGAGTAAGTGTGAACGACATGTGACTATTGAATTGCTTCAAGTGTGAACTCAACATCGACTCTTCTATATCCACCACTACTGTTCCGTCCTATCGAAACCCATTTCTGACATCCATCAGGCTTCTAGACATCGACGACTTCATCGAGAACCTGTGGAAGATCCATGTGCAAGTCAAATCCGAAGGCTACGTGCAGGTACCAAACGCCCTACACCACATGATTTGATGCGAAATTCTGACCAAAGCAACCCAGCCCATACAACTAGGTCTGTTCAGATCAGACTACATGGTCCATGTCGACAAGTCAGAGGGCGCTCAAACATGCGTGAAGCAAGTTGAATTCAACACCATCGCTTCGTCCTTCGGAGGCCTCTCCAGCCGCGTTGCTGGCTTGCACCGCAATCTGCAATCCATTGACGCATACCCTGACGCTCTCAAACCCATCATCAACGATCAATCCCTCCCGGAGAGCACATCGATCCCCAACCTTGCACTTGGTCTCGCGAAGGCCCACGCCGCCTACACAGCCTCTTCTTCGCCATCTCTGCCTACTTGTGTCCTGTTCATCGTCCAGGATCCGGAACGAAACGTTTTTGATCAACGCCATCTGGAGTATGAGCTCACTGCCACTCACTCCGTCCGTACCTTCCGCATCTCATTTGACCGAGTCCTCGCCGACACTCGCTTGGAACCCTCTACTCGCAATCTTCTTTACACTCCTCCCCATACACCTCACAAGTCCTACGAAGTCTCCACACTCTACTTCCGCGCTGGCTACGCACCCTCTGACTACACTTCCGAAGAGCACTGGTCGGCTCGCTTGCACCTCGAAAGAAGCGCTGCCATCAAGTGTCCCTCCATTCTCACGCACCTGGCTGGTAGCAAAAAGGTTCAGCAGGTCCTCGCCACTCCCGAGTCCCCCCATCTCGCCCGCTTCTTGCCAGATGAGGCCTCCTCGTCCGAGGTCCTCAAGACCTTTGCGCCTATCTATCCTCTCGACAAATCGACAGCTGGCCTGGCCGCGCGTTCCCTCGCTACCAACCCGGAGACCGCCATCAAGTATGTTCTCAAGCCCCAACGTGAAGGTGGAGGTAACAACGTCTACCGCTCCGACATTCCTGGATTCCTCAAATCGCTGCCAGAGTCTCACTGGCCGGCCTACATTCTAATGGAGATGATTGAGCCGCCAGCTCAAGCAAACAGCATCTTCAGAAACGGCGAAGTGCAAAGTGGCGAAGTCATCTGTGAGCTTGGCGTCTATGGTGCTTGCCTGTGGAAGGATGGTAAAGACGGCGGTCCCAGAGAAATCTTGGAGAACTTCGAGGCTGGCTATCTGTTGCGGACGAAGGGTGCCGGAAGTGCTGAAGGCGGCGTGGCAGCCGGGTTTGGCAGTGTAGATAGTTGCTGCTTGATTGATGTTTGATCGTCCATGTATAGCATTTGCATATGTGTTACCTGCTATAGACGGATACATTTTGGCTGGAAGAATCGGTAAGCATAGGCACCGTTCTACACATCACTTTGAGAAATCTGAAATTTAAACAGCCATCATGCCTACGAACCCTTGCCAACGGCCCCCACGGTCTCTAATACTCCAGGCAAGATAGCAGCATGCTCTACTTTCACACCTCATCGAACTACCATCCGATACGTCCAGTTTCGCACTCACCCACTGGTTACACGTTCACATATATGTACTTTGGTGCTAACCCAACCCTAACCCTAGTATTTTATGCTCGCGTCTAGACGCATAAATGCATACATGTTGAAAAAGTGAATACATCCGTGCCATTTGCAAGCATCAATCAGGCTTACCGCAAGACGAAGGTAGGGCTGAAATTATTGGAAATTGTGGGCAAATCCGTGCTCCCATACGCACCCATGGTTAGCACAAACAGATCACGACACATCCATAACATGGACCTTGCCTTCATACAATCATTATATATGCACCAAACAACCGGCCAGTCCAGACATCGTGTATCACAAGAGACCAAGAGAGCCCCAAACTCACTTTAACACCCCCTTCCGATCAAGTCATCGTCCGCATCTCCCAATACCGAAAAGCATCCCTCTCCGCGTGCATCAACCGTTCCTCCAGCCTCTCATTCTCCTCCCTGACTGGAGCAAGTTCAAACCTCAACCTTTGGTTGCTGGCAAAGCAAGAGGCTATGTATTCTTTTACTCTTTGATGCGATTGCTCGAGAATTTCTATGGCGTTTCCATGGGGCAAAGGGGGTTCTGGCACGGCTCTGGGATTGTTGTTGGCTGTCCTTGTGAGGATGTAGGCACAGCATGCTCGTTCTGCAAGAGATTGTGGCGCGGAGCCCGCTCTCCGCCCGCTTGTTTCCAGGCGCCTGCGTTGGTGAATCCGGCGGGTCGTTGCAGAGTGCGGGTGGGAATCGTCGACTGTCGGGTTGCGGCGGCGTGGCTTGCGGCTCTTGCGGCTTGTCTCAAGCGGACCCCCGAACTCGCAGAGGGGGCAGTGGTGTGGCAGGATTGGTCGTCGTCGACGTCGCCAGCGAGGGTCACCTCATCGTCGTCGTCAGATCCAGGCTCAGCAGTACTGAGGTCTGAAGGAGAAGGGGGTGCGGAGGGGCCCCTGGGAGATCTAGGAGTCAACGGCGGAATACCTCGGGCTGTCATGAGAGACCCTTCGTCGTTTGTTGAAGCAGGCCTTTTGCCTTTCGGGTCATCGCGTCGGACCACAGGTCTGATTGAAGATATACCTTCCCGAGGAAGGCCAGATGCGTACGACGATGGTATCGAACGCGGTCTGTTGTAGGGTGCAGCACCAGTACCGGCCATGGAAAAGCGAGACAGCGGTAGCAAGTCCATTGCGTTGTGTCGAGGTCGACTCACGGCCATACCAGCCACAGAAAGACTCGGGCCATTGACTGGGACAAGATCGTCCGATGAATAAGTAGACCGCCTGAGCAGCTGCGTAGGATCAAAGCGTGGCGCTGAGCTGGAGGCGTTCAGAACGGTAGCTGACTCTGTCGAAGTAGATCCAATGCCTCTGTCGCTGCGGAAGGCGCATGTACACAGTCGGACGTTGTGAAGATGCGGCGCATGGGTCTCGCTCGCGATGCAGTAGTAGCATTTTGTCCCAATTTCGTTGACGGGAGCCTCATTGGTGACCGAAGAGCCAGACTTCACATGGCTGGCTGACGGGTCCTCGCCCGTGTCCGAGTTTCCTTGACGATAGTCGGCAATGATGTATGAGACGACCAGGGGCCAGAGACATCTATTACCAAAAAGCCAATCTTCTTCCTTCGATCCGAACCGTTGAGCATGAGGGTCATGGGTGCCTCGGGTGACAGGCTCGTTCTTTTTTACACGCTGATATGCATCGTTAGCTGGGATGACTCTGTCCATACATAGCAACGGGTGAAAGTCTTACCAAGTCAAGGCTTGGTTCCTCTTGCGGAAGCGAATGTGCCTCGCTTTCACCACGCTGTTGTACTCGAACAACACAGGCAGGAGAGGCAGGACGTTCCGTCTTAGAGGGGTCAGGGGCAGTCATGGTAGCGGCGTGCTTGGTGCCGGCAAGAATCTGAGTGAACTGAACTTGTGAGTCAATTATTATATGGAACGAAAGACAACGTGACTGAGAAGAGAGAGTGAACCAGAGAGGAAAGAGAAGGGCAATCGCTTTTATTCAAGCGATTTTGGCCTGGAATTGCATCTTTTGCGACCTGTATGTTGTGTTACCAGTAGACAGCACATGCGCGGGTGGATATGCGGGAATGCGAATGTTGTACGTGGGGGTTGACTCGTTACTTGAGCTCGAATCGCAAGCATGAGAGTGTAGACTGCTGTCATCTGTGATTGGGAAAAGTATTCGTTTCAATGGTATATCTATTATCATCAGTCGTGTCACCACATTGTGAAAGCCAGACTCTGGCAGCTGCGAAGTGACCGCCATTTGCTTAAGCCACAGCTACCCCTGCTCTCATTCTGCATGTATGCCGCCTCAATATCCGGCCCGCCGTGCCCACCAACCGTAAAGCGCCAGGGAAATGTTCAAAGGAAATGTACTCGTGTACGTGTAACATCACTTGCCACGACTCTATGCGCCCACAGTTTGTGCTCTTCTGGCGTTTGCATCGGCAATGCGCTTTTCGCCTTGCTCATCGAAGTGCTCAGGCCAAACGAATTGGCGCTCTTCCGCAGGCGTGGCCGCTGCAATGACAGGGACTGCCGACCTCGAGCTGATACGTCTCCACATGTTCGCACGTGGGTTGAAGTTGACGGGCAGGCCTTGACCCTTGGTCTTCTTCTCGTCAATCTTGGCGATGCGGATGACTTCACGCTGAACGTCCGCAAATGTATCGTATGGGTAGAACTTGATGCCCTTTTCGATGCAATGGGCCTCAAGCGCGAGACCGCGGCGCGCGAAAAGCACATCTGCCTCGCTTGCGGCGGCCAAGTCTGACACACCATCGCCGACGAAGATCACCATGGGGATGGTGCCATCCTCGGACTCAATCTTGGCAGAATCTTTGTACTCGTTGATGGAGAGAGCCTTGTCGTGACCCAGTTCGGTGTCATGGCGCCATTGCGGTTTCCACTCGTGGCCTTCGCCATCGATTTCAGCATCATTCGCGATGATTTCGATTTTTGAACTTGCTTCTTCGCCAAGGAAGTGGTCAAGTACGCGACGGAGAATGGGTTTCAGGCCGGCAGAGATGACGTTGAAGGGAATGTTGTTGTTCAGGCAGAATTCGTGGAAGGTCTTGAAGTCGAGATCGAGTGTGAGCGCCTCTTGAATGGCCTTGAGGCCGGTATCGAAGGGCAGATCGAGGGAGCCCCATAGTTCTTCTGAGATTCCTTTGAAAGTCTTCTCGCCATCCTTGAACTGCTTCTCAAGGCGTTCACGCTGTTCCGATCCGCAGCCGTACTTGTTGAAGAGGACATGGCCTGTGTCTTCCATAAAAATCGTGCCATCGAAATCTGTGAGAAGCCAAGTCAGATGAGAAGAATTCGTTCGGTGCTGCATGTATTTGACTGACCAGAGAAGATGACGATCTTCCTAGTTGTGGGCAGCTTCTCGGTGGAAGGCAGGTTGTCCTTGTTTTGCGGAGGCGGGGTGATAGCGCTAGGAGCCATGATCGTAGTTGGGACAATTGGGATTTGAGAGGATGCGTAAGTGTCAAGCAATGCACGTCAGATTTGAGGAAGAAGGAGAAAGAGGTAAGAAAGGGTAACTAGCACTACTCGGAAGAAAGAGCCAGGTCCACACCTACCTGAAGGCATCGTGAGATCCCACCATTATGTCAGAGGTGTTAACGGCCCGCTATTGTCTTTTCTTAGGAGGCACCTCTGGCATCACGAACCTCACTCGCCAAAAGCCGAGCACGTGGCAGTGCGTTGGGCTCCGCCGCAGACATGCATCGGTGGTGCCAGGAGAATTTGGGCGAGATCGAGAGATGATCGCTTCAGAAGACTCAGCCGTGCCATCGCAAGAACACACCGCCGGGGGATCGCGGGGCATTGGCAGATGGTGAAGATGCTGGATGGCTCGGATGGGCGGTGGCGCGCGTGTTCTGCGTCCAGTCCAGGCCTTTGTTCAAGGGGACGTTGAGACCGTGGGGCATGAGTGGGTCTCCCACGTACAGAGCCGCTTGTCATGAACCGGGATAAGCGTCACAGCACCACTCTAACACGTGAAAGACGGGGCTTCCCCATCCGGAGTGCATTCGAACATGACATCCGTGCCTTTGTAATGTGGCCGTGGTGACTGGTGACCGCACGAATTAAAAGCATCGTCTTTCGCAGTATTTGGGCGCCATGGGAGAGAGTGAGGTTGAGAGAAGCTCTCTCAGCGTGAGCGAATCAGGACTCATACGACCTCGAACCAATTTTTTTCCACTGCAACGGCGGCGATCAAGCCAAGGAAGTGTTTGCCGAGGCGTGCAAGGCTGGTTGGCTGGCTTGACGATGATACAACTGTGACTTCATCTGAGATGTTTCCTCCGCTGTGTGGGGGCTCCAGCAGCTGTGGCGGTTCTCCGACCACACCCGGCTCCACTCTTCAGTACAGTACCAGCGGGAGTGCGAAAACGCTCGCACGGAAGGCATTTGCGGTATATGCCATCGAGATGCTGACCCCCAAGCATGTTGTGATAACACCTGGCGATTGCTCTGGGAGGTGCTACTGGATGATTCCGTAGTGCAACAATTGCAAGCTCGATTCCACTATCGTCATACAACCATCTTTAAATCTGACGCCCTCTTGGTCGAGCTGGCAAAAGAGTGTAATCTTTTGCAGGCAGCTCAGCCTTATTCGCCAAACAACCCCAGAACGCCTGGATCGACAAATCTGCCAAACATACGATCAAGTTCCCGTTGGCAAAAGACAAAAGATTGATGCCCTAAGACGGAGTTGAACCGGCGACCTCGTCATTACTAGTGACGCGCTCTACCAACTGAGCCATCAGGGCTATTGATGTGTTGCACTCGAGTGAAACGGTTTCTATACATTGACAATTGAATCCGAACCCAGCGTCTGGACAAACCAGAGTATCAAGGTTGAATTAGTCGACGTCGACCTTGACATAGCCGTACTGGCCCATTCTATTGATCTCTGAGTCGGCACTGACGCACGCGTATGGACTCGCTAGTACTCTCGTCGAGGGAAACAGTAATGCCATATGCCATTCTCCAAGTTCTCGTTTCGCACACGCGTTTCTGACATGGGTGTGGCAGCGTGCGGAGCAATTATCTCGAATCCGAGGTGTGTACTGTGCAAGCTGTGATATTTTGAACCCATAGCGATCCTCTCTAAGATTGCACATCTTGCGGCGGCGTCGTAAGTGGCTGTTGAGATCCACCTTCCAAGGTGCACGCGACCAGCGGTTACATTGTGAAAGTCACCTCAACGCAATTGAAAAATCCCTGGATTTGGTCGCGGTCGAGATGAAGGCTCGGTAAGACTGGTGTCCAGGTTGTAGAGATATCCTTGGATACCGGCCAAATTGGCTGTATTCGCATCCTGCCAGAGTAGCAAGCGCTCCACGTACGGATCCTGCTGTCCGATCTCTCGCAGTCCTCCTCGCAAGTTTATCATCTGCAATAGGCCTTTCATGTGAACGTGGTAGCGTGCGCCATTGCCATGCTTGATCTCGTATGCTGCATACAGGGCCACGGCAACAAGCATTTGATCCGAAATGCCGCGGACTGGATTCTGCAGAGCTTCGTTGATTCTTTGCAGGAGAAAGGATTCCATATTGGCGATGCGCACGCCATCGTCACCGGAGGTATCGCGGCCGAGTACTGCGAACTGATGTCGAGCCGTCAGTAGGATTGCGACGGTGAGCATGACCGGGTCGGTGAAGACGAAAGCGTAAAATCGTTTCCATGAGGTGACTCCCGGGATGACCGCGCCATATTGCTGGTCAAAATCTTGTGCTTGGATCATAGAGATCGTGCGGTAAAAGCTCATGATGCTGGATATATCCATCCTGAGCTCAGCAACATTCCTCCCAATGATGTTGTCGGGGTCGTTCAGAGAGACCGTGCGAAACGCTAGGGAGCCGCGCGAGAAAGCCTTTTCCAGTGCACTCGTTGGGAATGTGAGCACTGATGGGAAGACAGGCAGACGTGTTGCGGGTGGGGAAATGATTGGCTCTCTGCGCCCTCGTCTGGTGTGGAATCCGACTCGGTTGAGTGGCGCAGCCATAAAGTTGCTCTGTTTCTCGCGTTTGTTGGAGCAGTCGCTGGCACATGCCCATCTTCAGACGAGTCGAGGCTGCTCGAGCTACTGGCTGATTCGGCGTCAGCAGCGACGCGTTGAGATTGTGATTCGAGATGAGATTGCCGCTCTCGATTCTGTCGGTTTTGGCGATTCTGTTGGTGTTGCAAGCGACTGACGTGTGAGCGCACCTGCCTGCGCACTCTCGAATCCGTAGCATCTCCTGGCCGGTCGAGATTCACAAACTGGAAGGTCGGCTCGTCGCGTTTGTCGCGGTCAGATCTGGCCATTGCCACTGGAATAGCAGCGGAAGGTGGCACGCACTGCCATTTGTACTATCGCGTAGCCGGCGTTGTGGGAGACGATGCTGTGGCGTTGTACGATGGCGGCTGGTCTATTTGTCTAGCGTGCAGCGTCTCAACCTTGCAAGCGTCCAGATCCTTTCTCAAGCCTCCCACTGTGTATTCAGGGTCTATTAATTGTAATTGCTGCGGATCTCCCAATCAGTGCTGCGCTGTTGTTACTGCTGTTTGAAATCAACCAGATTTCAACGACCAACACCGTCAGGTCGTGACAAAACGAGTGGCTATGCCTGCCAACACATATTCTCAGAACGGTTTCTGTTGGAGCATGTCCATTGTTGCTCCGCTCACAGCCAAGTAGCGGCCAGTGTGCCAGTGTGTGGCTATATGCGCGTGCTTGCGAATGCCATCAACGCCCCGTGGGATTCGATGCTCCTAGACAGATACAAGGTGTTCGATGTTGCCTTGCCATCACTGTCGTCCACCGAAGCGATGACACGTCTGGTGCTCCACCTGGTCGAACATGCATCACAGGTGCTGGTCTCTTTGTCATGCGCCTGGCACGCAGGAGGCAACTGAGGCTGATGAACACGTCTGCCTGCGCCGATAGGCTCGTGCAGTATTCAAATAAGGAAGCATAATACAACTATCGCCTGACGTTTGAAAGGATCTTGTGGTTGACCAAACATTCAGAATCTGGCGGAGTTTGATCCGGTCACTCCAGAGTGCTTGATGAACACGGCCACTTGGCTTCAAGCCTCTCCTCTTCTATAAAACAATTAATGCGGTCATACCACGCCCACACTTGCCAGTCATGATGCCAAAACCGCCCGAACAAACTTCGAACTTACTATCGTCAACACACTTTTACCTGGAGAAGATATGCAGTGTGCTTGCCTGCGAAGAACCAGTCGCCTCCTATTCACGCAAGAGAAGACGTCCGCTGTGGACAGACGATCTGTTGACTGCAGCCGCTTGATTATGTGTACCTGGCCGCTTTGATATGCCTTTCCCTGAACCCCAGAGCTGCCAGTGCTTTCATCCTGTAAGGCAGGGCACGCCATCAATACGAACAACGCTGCCACAAATTAAAGCAAACCTCGCTCCAGGACATCACCACAGACAGCCAACTTAACAACCATCGCCTTTCCCGACCTTGTCCCACACGCAGCGACCGCAACGCTCTCCAGGCAGAGACGAGCAGGTGTCGCCGTACCCCTTTCGTGCACAACGGTCACAAGGGGTTGCGCGAACAGTACCCTCCTCTTGTGCACGTCCAACGTGGGTAAATTTGTAGCGTACATCAACGCTCGCGTCTTCGAAGCGGTCGGCAGAGACAGACCACCAGACATTAGAGGTCTTCGGGCTATGATTGTATCAGTCCATTGATCCGTTCGGTACGATGTTAGGCGATACTGACCGGCGAAACACAAAGGTGCCCGTTCCAGACGGACGGCCACGACGGGCAGGGGTTGCAGAAGCATGCCGGCCGGTGGGTTCACTCGCAGCGGCTGCCGTGTTGCCTTTGCGGACAGAGCCTTGCGGTACCACAGGAGCATGCCCCTTGGTAGCAACGAGAGAACTGGTATTGACCGGTTGACCGCTTTGGCTAGATGTTTGTGGCGCTGGGAGAGGGTGACCCTGGGCAGCAACATCATCAGCAGCCGCAGCGACATCATGGCTACTGCGACCAGAAGCTTGAGGAAGCATAGCTGCACGATCCCTCATGCCGACGGTAGTAGCACCAGCAGCAGAATCAGCCTGCGGAGGCATAATTTGGACGACGTCGTCGGTTTGTCTACGGTGGTAGTTGCACTTGCTTACTTTCTTGTCCCTTCCAATCTTCAGGCCGCATACCTCTCCAATGGACTTTGCGCCATTTTTCAGCCTGAAATATTCCAGAGAAATATCGCGCCAAAATTCTGGGTGGAGGTCACTTGTCCGTAGGAATTCATGATGCTCGGAGATTTCGGCCTCGTGGACGTACACATCGCGAACGAGAGTGCGCAATGAATCGCCACGTTTGGTGGAGGTGTAAATGAGATTCACATGTGTCGGGATCAAGCCGTCCTCGTCGACCATACGGACCAATTCGTCAATCACCGAGTCCATCATGTCGAAGCCCTGGAGCTTGTTGGCCAGGAGGTGTAGCCTGATCAATGCTTCGAAGCGGCCTCCATCAGTGTCATCTTCGCTCTCGTCCGCGCCCTGCTCGCTATCACGTTCCCTCTTGACAAGATTCTCAACACCATCAGACGCTGTGTGGCTTTGCCTGCTCAGAAACTCACCGCCAGCGCGGACTATTTCCATCCCCGAGTGTACGCAGTTGAGATACAAGGAGAATACGTCGGGATCCTCATCGTTGAGACGCACAGGTTGTTGCGGTTTCGTAGCAAGGGCAGCAAGAAAGAAATCGGATCGAGCTGTCAGAATGTCATGGTACACCGGAAAGCGCTTCTCATGGCCGTGCGTTCTGCCAACAATGACATCGAAGGTTGTGGTGAAGTCATATCTGCGAATCGTTAGTATCTACGAAGTGGCGTTGGTACTTGCTCTACTGACCGGATGCGCTTGTTCGGTGGCTCGGTGTCCACCATATTGTGCGCACAGGTATTCTCGGTGCAGCAGAGGGTATCAAAGATTGGGATGCTTGTCTTATTGACGAGTAAGTGTAGGGAGAGGTTCGCTGCTGCGATGTTTTCTTTGGCACCACGGTGACCGCAGGGTTGCACGGTTGCAAAAGTGTCGCACGCGATAAAGAAATGAATGCGGATGGAAACACAAAGGTTGTGTGGCGGAATTGCTGCTTGTTTGCTGGCCAAGCAAGCGAAAGCGCCTGTGCTTCACTTCATATCCCACCGCCAACCTTCCTTCTTACACTTAAAGTCGCAAGCCGAAGACCGATGTCGAGGGTTCCTCGCGGAAAGGAGTCTGCAAAACCATCAGACTATTGCGCTCGCTGCCTCTTCTCCGCCTTGCCATATCCGGGAGGCTGAAACGCTGTTTGCGTCGCGCCACCCCTAGGACAGTCTGCGCGCACTCCTGAGGAACTGTGAAGCATCGGATCGTCGAAGGCCGAGCATCTATAATGGTTGATTTGAGGTTGGAGTCGAGAGTGTCAGAACTGATCTAGCTCGAAGCACAATCATTGCCAGCTTGTGACCAATGGCATGTACATCGTGGAAACTCGACACACTTTCGCCATCGTCGAAGAAACGGGTGTCTTTCCTCTCCGGAGCCATCCACACGTGAAACCACATCATGAAAGATCTGCGTGAGTAGAAAGCAGCCCTTGCAGCTGAACAAAGCTTCTCGCGTGTCTCGAAGACAACATCCTGCTATCTGTCATAGCCCTGAGGTCAGTCGCACGCACCTCGGACTCCCACGACATATCTTTGGCTGCATCTCGAACCATCGTTCACGTGTGTTGCTGTTTCTGCCGGCCGATGAACCTGTTGGGCCGTTCAGTTTCAGCACTCAGCAGACGCATGCCTTCGATGCCGCAGCCTGTGGACCTCCGGGCTCGCTCGTTCGGTAGTTGCGCCGTACAGTCCAACCCAAACGGAAGTTCCCCACGAACGAAACGCACACGTGCGGAGGTTCTCACAACGTAGGCAGGCATGGACAAACCGAGATCTTCAAGCGAGTATCTCAGGTCGAACGAACCTGCTCAGTATGGCTTTGTAGGACCTTGCGTAGGACGCATTTGGTATGCTGCTGTGGATGGGCAAAGTCATAGGCAATGGATACTTCCCACCGTCAACAGGCCAGGCGTGAATCGCCCATTCTGCGACATAAGATGGCCGAGAAAGGCACGATGGCACCGCGCACCCAGCGTATGTCGGTTGATGCAGATAGCCTACTCAGAGCGATGGCACAGGAATTCCGGCAAAGCAGGCTTGGAAGTGAGGCAGCGGCGGCGGCAGGTGCTGTTGATTCAATTTCAACACCGTCAGCAGTGGAGGCCCCTGCTGCACAATGTTCGATATACCGGAGTGGTCTTCGCATTTCTGCAAAGACAGTGCATTGAACTTTGGTATGTCTAGACGAGAGCAAAAACAAAAAGAATTGATCGACGCAGGGATCGAACCTGCAATCTCTTGATTCGTAGTCAAGCGCCTTGCCATTGGGCCAGCCGACCTGTTCCATGAAAGCAATCTGGTTTCTATTGTGAATATTTGCTGCAAAATTTCCTGAATCACGATTACTAATTGCCGTTCTTACGAACTTCTTAGATAACGAGCTCCATAATCCGCTTTATCACAACATGTTATCGGCTCCTATTGCTCGTCACATCGTATAGGCTAACTTAGTACTTAACTCCTAGAGGCTCGCCCTTCACATATGGGCACACTAAAGCGTACTTCCTATGAAGGGCAAGCCCTTATTAAACCTCTTTGACGACAATCGAGTGTTGGTAGGTAGACCGCTTGTATGTTTGATGGAAGTGGTATCCGATTCTAGTGTTTCACTGCATCTATACTTTCGGGAAAAATTCGCTGGAAGACACCACCTCGCTCATAACTGCCGCAACTGCTTCTCTTAAGATATTCACCAGAGATGTGATCTGCTCCACCTCTATCACAAGCGGAGGCGCCAGAAGAATATGATCGCCAGTCCATCCGTCAACGGTGCCTTGTCCAGGATACACTGCTAGCCCGAGATCAAACGCCTTGTGTTGAATCTTAGGCCCGACAGCCAGGCTTGACTTGAATGGCTTTTTCGTGGTACGATCTTCCACGAACTCGATGCCCCAGAAGAGACCTCTGCCGCGTATGTCACCGACGTGTTCATGGTGCGCAAAAGCTTCGTGGAGCAAGCTCGCGAGCACGCGGCCTTTCACAGCACAAGCTTTCACCAGGTCCTCTTCTTTGATGGCCCGCTGGACTGCTAGCGCTACTGCGCAGCTCATGGGATGCGCTTGATACGTGTGTCCGTGGTTGAAGCTGGCGCTGCCCTGGCGTAGAGAATCTACAATGCGGCTGGCAATGAGTATTCCCGCGATCGGGGCGTATCCGCCACCCAGACCTTTGCCGATTGTGACGATGTCTGGAACGACGTCGCCTCCCTCCTGCTCGAAGGCCAAATAAGTGCCAGTTCGGCCTGTACCGCACATCACCTCGTCGAGGATCAGCAGGATGCCATACCTATCGCACAGCTGCCGGACTCCGCTGAAGTAGCCTCTTGGTGCTGTGAGGCAGCCGGCAGTAGCGCCGACCACAGTCTCGGCCACAAAAGCCGCCACCGTGTCTGGCCCGAGAGCCTGGAAATGTTGATCAAGTTCAGCGACCAGCCGTGCGGCGTACTGGTCCTCTGTTTCCCAACTCTTCTGGCCCCGGTATGCATTTGCCGCACTGACAAAGCTCACTCCCGGCAGCATGATTGCGTTTTCGTACGGGACACGTCGTGCCAGATTTGAACTCAGGCTCATGGCAGCCACGGTGTTGCCGTGGTAAGCTTGCTGGCGCGACACAAACTTAGTTCTCTGCGTCTGACCTTTCTCAAAGAAGTATTGTCGCGCCAACTTGATGGCGGAGTCGGTCGCCTCGCTGCCGGATCCGACGAAGTATGCCTTGCTGAAACCGAACGGGTTGCCCTCCAAGAGTAGATCTGCCAATTCTTCGGCCGCTGACGTCGTATAGGCAAGCGTGTGCACGTATGATACCTTGCGGCTCTGTTCAATCATGGCATCTGCCACGATCTGCGAGCCATGGCCGATGACCGCGACTGCAGCGCCCGCACAGCCGTCCAAGATGCGTTGCTTATTCTCCAGAAACAGATAGCAGCCCGATGCTGATGCGACGACGTGCGGCCGAGAGTTGAGACTCCTATGCATGAGCCCGGGCTCTCTGGCTTTCACCAGTGGTTTTGAAAACTCTTGTTCTTGCGTGCAGCATTCTTCTGTTGATGAAGCGTGTGGTGCCATGATGCCGGAAAGAATGCCTTTATGAGATGCTATCAGTGTAAGAGGATTGGCTGACGCGTTCGACTGCTGGTTATTTTCTAGTATACACAAAGGTCAAGCCACATGAGAAAATCAGTTTAAGTATTGTTTGGACGCAATACATCGAGAAGCCTATCTCCCATCGGCTTCGGCTTCGGATTCGGCTTTGAACTGTAAACGAATCTTTGATGCATGCTCAGCATTCCTGCACGATGTTGAGCCATTTGTCGAACAGACAGTATGAGCAGAGCGGACTGTGTGTTTACGTGCCGGCGCGATGGCTTGTCAGGCATTATACTTGAAGAGTCGAACTGTGGTGGAGGGTATTTTTCACGTTCCAGCTCTCAGCAGAATATGAGTCTAGAACATTTCATGCCTTTCCAGTTGATAGCTCACGAGTCATCTGCCGTAATTGGGTCCATATCATCAGTACGATATGGCATCCTACACGTTTCAAGATTAATTGGCGAACGGAAATCCAAACCAGCCTCGATTTGGTTGGGTTTTGGTTCGTGACAATAGCAATGACGTGTCCAAAGCCGACTCGGGTTTCATCTCCCACCATTTCAAATCCGACACGGTTTTCGACTTCCCCTTCCACCATCTCACTCTGAAATCCATACTCTCACCCTGCTTTTGGAAAAATGATCTGATAGAACAGATCCCACTTAGCTCACCATAGCCTCGCGTCGGCAATGCGATCGAGCTTGGCCTGCAAGCGGTAATCATGGCTCTCTACCGAAGGCTTCGACTCACGCTCAAGGGCTGACCATGAACGTAGCTGCCGGTAAAATCATACGTAGCAGCGATATATTTAAAGTGTAGGAACTGACTGACGACTCAAGCGCTTCCAAGGTCAAATGCGTGAACGATGGCCAAGCGCCCTGTCGTGGCTGTCTCAAAAGCGGCAGCATTGAGACTTGTATTCTTAGCAGGCCGCCAAAGAAGACTGGAGTAAGAACTTCTCGGGAAGCTGGCCTTCGCAATGTACCAGCATCTCGGAGAGAGACGATGGATAGCGTTAGTCGACTGTCTCGGTCTATTGTTATGGACGAATTGCGCCCGGCTAGCCCGTCAGAGATCGATGACAGCAGTCTGGCTCTGCCGGCTGTGCCAATATATTCTCTTTCGAAGATTCGGCAGCAGTTTGAGAAATATCCCTCGAATATCTGGACCCGTGCTGTCGTCATCTTCAGGACTCATTTCCCTGAGTATGGCTACAACCACCCAGAAGACCTGAATTTGCCCAGCGATATGACGTTCGACCATCACAGACTCAGATTAATGGCACTATTAGCTGTGACGGCACGCTACCTCAGACAGGAGATCCCTGACGACATATCGGAGCAGTATCAATTCATTGTGGCCGAGCTGCAGCACTGTCTTACAGATCCTCCGTCCCTAACTCTGATCCAAGCCTATCAGCTCATAGCTTTGTACGAGTGGGGCGAAGGACATACTTATTCCGCCTGGGTATACGTGGGTATCGCCATTCGAATGCTGCAGTCGTTATTAGCGACCAGGGACCAAATGCCCATCACCCGGTATCGAGTGACCGAAATCGAAAGCCGCACTTATTGGTCCTGCGCCTTGCTTGAGAAGCAGGTCATTAATGGGAGAGGAAGGCCAGCGTTGTTGAACTCACGTGAAACGACTCCGCCGTTTCCCGCAAGCGACGAGGATTTCCTGTTTGGCTCCGTTTCTGCCCCAGCAATTGCAGCTCACATGATCACACATCATGGAGATGTTGATTACACGCTACTACGTGACCTAGAAATGCAAAAGCCAGTGTTCGTACGCATGCTTACTCTCGGCACGGACATATGGTCCAAAATCCACCAATGGGTCGCTCTAGGCGGCCGCAAGCAACCAGGAATGATGGATCTCGAGAACAGCCCTTGGAAACCGACCTCACGATGGGCGATGATGAGAGAGGAGCTGCAATTATGGAGAGACGCACACCATCCGCGCCAGAAGTATCCCGAGACTCCAATCATGGCGCACGTATACCTGCACCAAGCCGCGCCTGTTGCCCATTTGAACTTGGTTTACTACCTCAGGTGAGGCCATAATCCCTGCCACGACCTACACGCCATCGACAAACCCTTGATAACCGTCAGGAACTCCATACTAACCAACATCTCCGACAGCATCATCTGGCTGAACCGCGAATTCATCCCCTTCCTCCCAACCCAAGAAACAACCTACCGCGGCCCCCTAGACAACCCCATCTTCCACGGAGAAGCTCCCCCCGGCTGGTGGGAACGCAACGCCGCCGAACACTTCGCCGCCGTCCGCTCCATCACCAGCCTAATGCGTGCCATGCGCAGCCTCGACCCCGAACACTACACGCCCTTCAGCGGCCTCTGCATCTTCACCGCAACGCTGATGAGTCTCTACGCTGTGAAATTCCCCGCCATGAGCCGGCCGTCCTCTCCTTCCAGCTCTGATCGGGGAGAAGAGCCGGAGGCGCTGCTGGCGGAGAATATGGAGGATTTGCGGCGGTTCAGCGGACTTTGGAAGATGGGCCGCGGGCTGCTGGATGTCGTCGATGTGATGCGGAAGCTCTACGATCGCGTCGTGGGACATGAGGCACGGCGGGCTACGCATTCGCGAGAGAGCTATGTGGTTTTGGAGAAGACTATTAATTTGGCGCAGGATCATGAGATCCGGGTTGCGGAGTTGGCTGCGGAGGCGTCGCCTGTGGATGATGTTTGCGGTGATGAGGTGCGCGAGTCTAGTTCGACGACGACGCATGATCGACAGCGTATCCGTGCCGGTGCATCGGAGTCTTTCGAGGGCGGATGCGCTGGCGATCTTGATGTGCAGCTGATGTCGCCAGGGTCGTTATCTGCGGTCCTTGACGAGGATGTATGGCGCGATTTCGTCTTCTTCCAGGACACGTGAACAGTCCGCCAATGTACTTCGTGCATGGCTATCAGAATTCCAGGTTGCAATCAAGCAGGCGAACAAAGTGCTCAAAAGAAAAATGCAAGAATGCGTCTGTAGATCATATACTTAGCGCCTAGTCTCCTCAAAAGCTCAAAAGAACCAACCACCATGACCCAACCCGCCCCACCGCCGCCTACCATTCCACATCATGTTCCAACATAGGAAACTTCAAACGTTACAACTCCCAAGGGGAATCTACATCCACATCGTCGCCAAAGTCCTCACCTCACTCACGATCCCTTCCACCTCTGCCAACTGCTCATCCAAATGCTCCTCAACCCACTCGCCGATTTGATCGTCCCTCTCCGCCAGAGTCCTCAAAGCCACTCTCAGACGTTCCGCGCCGCCTGGCTGCAAGACTCTGGCTAGGATATCGCCGTCGATATGCCTGTCGCCCTCCTGACGGATGTCGTCACGCGAGAACAGTGCAATCTCAGCCCTGGACCCGGGAGCAAACCCAACAGGCAGGCCCCGCGCTCTGCCTCTGAGAGATTCGGAGCACTCAGCGTCCACACCGTAGATTGGAGACTCGGGCGCGTGCGGGGAGAAGTGCTCATCCCATTCGAGTACGCGTTGGAGCCAGAAGAGGCGGCGCCAGAGAGCTTCGTCGATGATGCTGATACCCGTTATTGAGCCGTCGGTGGAAAGGCCGACGATGTTGGAAGCTAAGACGCCGGGAGGTGGTGCGGGGGCCCAGGGAGGACATATTGAGCCTTGTTTGACCCTGTTGATGGAGCGAGGGAGTTGCGCTTCGAATAATAGCGCCGTACGGTGGCGGGTTGTAGCGTCGGGGGAGGGGGAGGTCAGTCCGAGCAAGTGCTGTTCTGACGTGGTGACGAGTGCGAGGTTGGCATCGGAGGTGATCGGAACGATTGTGTGACTGAGTGGTCGGTCTGCGCGCGGTGGTTGGGCTATGGCTGTTAGGGTGTATGGGAAAGTTCCATCTTCATTGCGTGATGGCGAATGGTTCAGCCGGAGGGTGATCAAACCTTCACCAGCAGTCGATATGTATATCAGGGCGCCAGAAACTGTGATCGAAGTGCCCTTGTTCGCGAGTCGGAACGGTGCACATATTTGCTCCCATTTGTTCACGTCGGTATCGAACCGAGAGACCTGGACTTGCGAGCCCGTGCATACCACATAAGTCAAGACATCGTACAGAGCAAGCGCATATACGGGGTCGTCGAATGTTATGGATCGGGACTCGTTCACACTCTCCACTTGCCAGTTTCGATTGCGCGGTTGCAGGAATGAGATGCGACCTTTTTGCTGCTGCTGGCCATCTGACTTTTGCCTGATATAGCTGCCACCGACCATGATGGAAGAGTATGTCTTGCCGTTGTGCTGGAACGACCATTCCAACAATGCGTAGACTCGTTCACCTGGCTGAAGATCGAACGAGAATGATACGTTGTCCTTGTCAGCGGGGATGAATTCGATGACAGGCCAGATCTGTCGACGCTCCTCTGGTTGTGCGTTGCGTCTGTCTGATGCAAAATTGCGGACGCCAGTACACATGGAGGCACACACAAAGCTGCGCTGTTGCCCGGCGTAGATCAATCGATTAGGAGTTCCTGTGACTTGGATCTGCCTTGGCACGATGGTAAGAGTGTCATCGACAGACGTGAGCAAGACCTCGCTCGAAGATACTACGACCAGAAAGCCAGCGTGCGCTCCAACCAGTTCAGTACTGCTCAAGTAGTCGCTGGATGGCATTGTGGAGACCGTCGTGATGGCGCCTTGTGCAAGCTGTGGCCGCTGCTTGTCCGAAACCCAGAGATTCTGGACGATAAGTGATTCCGGTGTTATACCGTCCCACTGAAGCACGCAGGTGTCCAGTCCGCTGAAAGCATACGCTTTTTGTGTCTCTCCAGCTTTTTGATGAAGCCTTACGGTCTCATGTCCGAAACGAGTGCTGTGGCTGCCACCAAATGCGAGCGCTCCATCTTTGAAATCAATTCTGACCGAGACAATCGTACCATCTCGCAGACCGCAGACCGCCAGTAGCCCACGAGAAGCATCAGAGCCTGCTGAATGTGGTTGTAGCAATACCACGTGGTCACATAAGCTTTGTTTATCTTCGACAATTTGCAATGTGCTCAAAAATGCCACTTTTGAGCAAGTCCCACGATCAAGTGTGAAGAGCTCAAGATTACCCTCAACCGTTGCGAAAACTCCAACGATACGGTCTTGGTACACAGTTGTGGCGAGACAGAGCGGTTCTTCTTGCAGCATTTCGGAGTCAGGAAGCTGATGCAGTCCATCCACCAAGTCGTTCGGGTCCTGGTCGGCCGTTGGCGCATGGTGCCTGAACGCTATGAGATCAGAGTGCCCACCGCCTCTTCGTATGATCATAGCACAATTCAGACTCGGCTCGATGGTGGCCGCGATGATGGACTTTCCGTCACCGGCTTCCCATCGTGATTGGTCTTCGAAATTGGCCGTGAGATTTGCGGTAGTACATATCGACTGTTCTCCGATCTGCACCAAATGGCTGTTGTCAAACATGCCTGCGACCAGAGTGCGCTGGTCGAGCGCCATGACAGTCGTATCGTGTTCATCGAGGACATCTACTTCTCCCAAGTCGGGAGAAAAGTCGATCACTTTAGTGGATGAGGGTGTCGACAGAAGCATCAGAACAGACCCGGTCGAGATGTTCGGCAACACCCAAGCGCCAGTCGTGCCTTTCAAAGCTTCAAGCTCGAAGTATGTTGCCGCACGTGCCTCCAAGCCCTTTCGAAGTTCGGTGATAATGCCGTATGGTTCGCGGCCTGATGTGACAATGACGGCGTCCCTCGTGCGTGTTGACCTGCTATGAGACTGCGGGAGGTTCGACACGACCATGTCGATGCTGGACGCCCAGTTTGGTAAGGTCTCACTGTCTTGCATCTCCATTGTGTCGGTTCTAGTCATGTCAGCGATTCGAACTGACGAAGGCCAATTGCCCATGTGCACCACTCGTCCAGTGCTCATATCTCCCACCACTGCCAAGATGTCCGGATCGCTGGGGTCGCCGAGAGATGCGAATGCCGTCCCGACATGACATCCGACGTCGCCAGCGTGGCTTACGTGGATGGTGTCGACGCTTGTGATTTCGGCAAGGATGACAATCCCGTCTTCTCGAGCGATGTAAACGATGTCTTGGCCGTGTTTCACAGACTTGTTGCGCAAGGGCCTGCACCAATTTGCCCAAATAGGCCGCCTCGGGGAACTGCCGGGAGATTTCGTTTCGCCAACACCAGGGTCAAGAGACATGCTCCTCATTGATCCAGAGAGAATGTTCTTATGTAGCTTCATCTCGCTACCTGTGATCAAGAGGAATGCAGCATTTCTCAATGGAATCAGAAGATTTGTAGCCGCCCGTTCAGCATCCATGGGTTGCAGAGGGTGCATACGAGCTCTCCCAAGATCGGATACCTGCCAGTCGATCAGAAGAGCTTTCGTTCTTCGTTGTTCGACCAGGATGAGGAGCAGAATAATGTGGTCGGGGTCATTGTCAGGCGGATGTAAAAATTCCAGGTGCTGGATACGGCCAGGCACAGATTGGACCACGTGTGTAGACACTGGATACCAGTCTGGGTTATCCGCTTGAAGCTCGCTTCGGATCACATGTGTGGGTTTAGCGGAGTAAATGACGAGCTGCTTCTCGCGCGCTGCGGCTGCGAGAGCGCGTGATGCTGGATCAACAGCGAGATGGACTCCCACACTGTGAATAGACTGGTCGGAAAAAGGAAAGGGACAGGTCTGATGAGCGAATTTATATGATCCATCATTCTCTTCCTTCAAGTAGAGGAAGACCATCTCCTCCGATGCAAGCGTGAGAACAACAAATTGTGGCGGCAGATTCGACTTGGCATTTGCAGATTGGCTGCCCTCCGGCTCCTGTTTGATGAACTCGTCTCCATTGCTGGGTGGATCGTGGTCAAGACTGAACGTCTTTGCGGCTAAGATGCGAGAGCCGAAGTCGTCTTTCGTGGTTATGTGTTCGAGGTGGCCGTTATGTTTGACCTGCTTGATGTGGATGAAGTCCTCTCCGACAAAGACGACGTCATTGAAATCCAGATGGCGGATGCGGGCATGGAGGATGAAGTTGATCACCGGCGTGCGGACGATGGTTTTTGTCAGCACGCCAGGCTTTGCCATGGTGGTTGTGGGAGGCTGGACGGAGCCCATCATGAAAACATGTTGTGTGAGTAAGATGTGGGGAGAGCCTGAAGCGAAGTGGAGATGAATGAAGGAAGACCGAAATTATCGAAGCTGGCTTGGTGGATGGTATACTCTTCCAGAGACTGGTATAGTTAGAAGTGTCGGTGTCGACGGCGCAAGGCCATGGGCGTACGAAGTCACACGAAAAGTGCGCCTTGCGTGTCGATGTTTCGCGGCGTTGAGTGGGGTGAATTTGGGCGAGGACCGATGGTTATTGGGCGTATCCAGGAGTCAGGATGAATACAAGCGAGACAGGCTATACATGCAATATGGACGAGGTACAATGATGCTGTGCATCAGTCCGGAGGAACCGGACCCTCGTCGCGTTGGCAGCTCTTTCTTTTCTGGCAAGCCCCGATGGCAAGGCTCGTTATGTAGGGCCTCGCTCCGCGCGCTCACAATACGATAACAGTATATAATGATATCATCAAGAATTGCACCGAGGAGGTGCGGGAGCCTGCCGCAGTCATGTGTATGTCTCGAGCATGAGTGTGGTAACAAAATTGCCGATAGGTGACTGCAGGTCGGCCTTTGAGGCGCGTCTAGAAGAAATGATAGCTCGCATGAGATTCAAGTTCGCAGCTGCCAGCGCTCTCAAGCATCTCCTTGGTCGCACCAACACCTTACGGCCCGTTGGCCACCACCTCAACCTCACTAAGGCAGCTAGTTGTGACTACAGAGGACTGCCACATTACATACTACCACTCTCCCGGGTCGCCGGATCATCTTGCTATTGGGAGGTTGCGAGCCGTTAGTAACGTTGCTGCCAGGCGTGTGTATTCCTCTTCTGTACACAACAGCGACCCACCCGCCGGCTACTCCGCCCCGACGTTCCTGTTCATGCACATGCAGCACATACCATCACCCTGCATCTTGACCACGGCACATCTACGCATCTAGGCGCCAGGATCTCTTCTGCAGTGTTCGAGTCTTCATGCTAGACGGCTGCCACCGGCTCAACAACAATGGACGCTATGGCCGATTCCACACCAAGCAACGACAAGATCGAAGCACAGATCTCCACGTCACAGCACATCGAAACACAAGTACCACCACTTTCTGCATTCAGGAACAAGCCTCTGTCCGATGACGAAGAGGCTCAAGTACAGAAAATTATCAACGCGACTGAAACACGCGACTGGCATGCATTAGGCCGCCTGGCAGCTTCACCGGGAGGATTCATCGACGATGAGGTACGCCGCATAGTCTGTACGTGCTAGCAAGCAGAGGTGTTGATATTTGCCACCTATAGCAAAGCTGACCGACCATCTGTAGGGCCGTTGGTGCTGGGCGTCGAGCCAGGCCCGAACATCTCCGGTATAGACTGGAAGGAACTGCCAGAGCATCGAGAAGAAGGCCAAGTCGAGCTGGACGTCAACCGCTCGTTCGTATACTATCCCACAGGTGTGCATATGACCTCGCTCGAAAACGAGGAAAATCAATATTTGGTGGACACCTGTCACTGACGAATCCGATCAATGGCCAGACGAGTCCGACAAGCGGATAGATGCACGCAAGCAGGAACTGTCCAATGTCATCACGGAGACGCTACGTCGCCATCCGCTGCTCTGCTATTTCCAGGGCTACCACGACATCGTGCAGGTCTTGCTCCTCGTCCTCGGCGCCGAAGCAGCACCCGCAGCCGCCGCGCGGCTGTCATTGTTGAGGATCCGTGATTTCATGCTGCCGACCATGACTGGCGCTTTATCACATCTGCAGCTGCTGCCGGCTATTTTGAAAGCTGCAGACGCCGATCTCTTCGATCACCTGAGTGAAACGGCACCGTTCTACTTTGCCCTGCCCGCCACACTGACGCTGTATGCTCACGAGATACAAGAATATGGCGACATCGCCCGGCTGTTCGACTACCTCCTGACCAATGAAGCCGTCGTCTCGATCTACCTATATGCAACAGTGAGTAGTAGCTTACAAGCTTAGCCCTTCTCAGAAACTAGCCTCACTAACCCCACCCAATCACCCCAGATCATCCTCTCCCGCAAACAGGAGCTCCTCTCCCTCGAAGCAGACGAGCACGACATGCTCCACTCCATCCTCTCCAAGCTCCCCAAGCCCCTCGACCTCGACGCCCTCATTGCCAGCGCTTCAGAGCTCCACGCCGCCTACCCTCCAAACCGCCTGAGCGGCTTCACCTGGTTCCAGATTTCCAACAACAGCGTGCTGAAAACCACACACGACCCGCATGCTCTGGCCGCGCAGACGCTGCGCGACGGTGAGCGGTTCTTCGAGCGTCACGCCGCTGATATTAAAACGCAGGAGGAGCGGCAGAAGCAGCTTGAGCGCGCGAGGGTGCTGGCGAAGCGGTATCGACGGCCGGCGATGGCGGCTGGGACGGCGGTGCTGGCTGCGTTGCTTGCGTTGTATCTGCGCAAGGCGGGTGGTGGTGGGTCCGGTGAGGCTGTCGCGGGTTTGTACCGTGCGGGTCTTGTGTTGCAGGCGAGGGCGGCTGCTTTTTTGCATGGTTTGTTAAGGTGAATGTGATCATGATGGCGATGAAGCAACGGGAGGCAACAAGTTGTATCAAGATACAGTCCTGCAAATTATATTATAGCTAAGCTGAGATTTCTGATGGTGTTGATGATGTGAATGCTAGCCTTCACGCTGCCAGTGGCTGCGCCTAGCCGCCAGGGCGTAGCGTCAGGGCTGGGTATATGTGCTGCAAGAATAAAACCAAAATAAGAACGGAAAGGAGAGCATAAACTTTCGATGCTCATGAACCCCAGCAGGGCTCGACGAGCATATTCGTCGCCATGCAGTTGTTTTACTGCTTGGCCTCCGCCGTTTCGGTTTCCTGCGCCGCTTCGTGCGTCGAGTCATCTCCCCTGGTGAACTCGGCGAATCCTGCCTCTCCGTTCTCGTTATCATGGTTGTCGTCGTTCAGCTTCGCTTTCTTCGCGGCTCTTTCCTCGTCTTGCGTCTCTCTTGAGGTGTTGTCTGCGTCCACTTCGGCGCTTCCCCTCTTGAGCCTCTCAACCTCACGCTTGAGAGCTTCGACTTCTTTTCTCGCTTCTTGCTCCGAGGCTTCCAACTCGCTAACCCGGCCCTTGAACAGGTCGTTGATCACTTCGAGCTCACTAACACGCGTTCGCAGAGCATTGTTGTGCGCAGCTAGCGCGTCGAAGTTTTGAGGAGTGTCGAGGTGATGAGGTGTTGGAGACGCAAAGGAGTCATTCGGCAGGGTGACTGTGTCAAAGATGTGTTGAGGCGCGATGTTGGGGTTCTGATGTTGAGACGGGGTGCCACTGCGGCTGAGCGAGGTTCCTGGCGAAACGACACGGTCTTGCGCTTGCGCGTGTGACAGGCCACTGCCCATCTGTGCAGTATGCGGGAGGCCTTGAGGAGGGTATCCTTGCGCTCCGACATGGGCGTGCGCTACGTCGGGGTGCGCCGCTGGGAAGCCAGGCCCTGGCTGGGAGTGGTTCTGAGGGCTGTCGGCGAGATTGCCATTGCGATCGTGCTTGCGCGGTGTCTGCGAGGTCTTGACGCGATTGCGCGACTTGATCACGTCGGTCTTGAGCGAGATGGGTCGTGGGCGGCCGTGGAGTTTGAGGAAGAGGCCGCAGGCATTGCAGAGGACGGAGCCGGACTCGTCGCGGCGCCAGAGCGGTGTGGTGGAGGTTGTGCAGTTTTGACAGACGGGCTGGAGGAATCTTTCGTCAGCTCATATACCTCTCCGATTAGTGTTTCGCCAGGGCGATGGTTATCATCGATCGTATTCGGGGAGATATCGATAACACAATCGATATGGCGATAACGCGCGCGCGACACGGGAATTGTGTCGCTCACGTGAGATGGATGGCGGATAGGACTGAACTCACTGGGCCGTTCTGCTGGCCGCCGGCGGTTGCGGCTGGCGCGTATTGTGGCTGGCTCATGGTATCGGAGTGTTCGCTGTGGAAGAAATGATGGTCAGTCGATTGTGCATCCCCAACGTACAATTGCGACTCGCGCTTGCTGCCCACCGGAACTCGGCTTGTTCTCGGAACTTCCATTGCGCCTTCTCCAGCAGCGCAGTCGAGAGAGTGCTTGCAGTCTGTATACCTTCACCAACTTCTGTACAGCTTGCTGTCTTGGTATAGATCATTCGCAGTCTACTGTTTTGCGGTCCATGGTCTTGGGATCTGCCCAGGTCCACCGCTCCTCTCTTGCGCCGCTGCCGAAAGCATCGCTTATCTTATCCATCTCCGCCAGCACTCACCTGATACTTTCTCTCTTCACTGGCGCAGCAGGCGCGCTGGCGGCAGCTAGAGATGCCAATGCCGCGAGCGCAGGTATATGCGCAGATCCGTACTTGTGCTGTTGTCCGGGCAGGTCGTTCGACGCCGATGATGCTGGTCTTGTGACAGATAGCGTGAATGGAGGATGCGAGCTCTGCTGTCGAGGTTGGAAGTGCGTCTGGTGGATGCGCTCCGATGACGGGTTCGCGACTTGGAGCATTGAGGAGTAGGGTGTGGTGAAAGGCTGGTTCCAATGTCGAGTCCTGCTGCTGACAATAATGTGGTGGGTTCGTTCGGGTAGATCGCCGTGGGGGATCTTGAATTACGTTGCGGATTAAATGATAGCGCGGGAGCTTATCAAAGGATCAATGATAGAAGAAGTTCGGATGAGATGCAGGTGGACAGTAGTATAGTGCAATGTCGTCGCTAGTCGATGGGCAGAGTGTTCGTTCGCTCACGGCCGAATCGACTTTCTGGGAAGGACGACAGACTACTAGATGACGATAAGGGGGCGATAAGGATAGTTATCTTTATCCCTTGCCGGAGCGTGCTTGTGCTTATATGAGACCCACTGAGGTGCATGCTGTGCTTGCGAGGAGATTACCCCTAGTAGATATGAACATCATCATCTTGAAGTGAATACACGGTTGGACGAGGCTCTACGCACTCGTCCCCTTCATCACCATTGATAGTTTTGAACCCTTTCCTGATACTGGCAAGTGGGAGAATAACAGATCGACGAGGATCGTCCGCGATCTGACCTCTCCAAAATTGTCCAGAATATCTGTTTGGACGCTGTAGGTCAAAAAGGTTGTCTTTGGGGAAGTATCACTGGTAGAATTGGACAAACTGTCGATAAGAACTCTCATCGTTCACTCTCTACTATTAGAAGCATGGAATGGGGGTTCGTAGATCTGATATCGAGGGTAGACACGTAAGACAACATTATCATACAATTCGACACCCCGTGAAGGCGTCAACAAGCTCCACGTTTGCGGCTATCTCCCCTTCCCGCAGAGCCCCAGACTGTAACCGATGCGCTATTATTCGGCGCCCGTGTTCGAGATGATAGGTAAGTAGCCAAGAATTAACATCAACGAGCCGAAGCGACATCGATAAATAAAGCCTCCCCTTATACTCTTTCAGACCCCGAACAACACCGACAATTGATGGTCGAGATCACGATCCACATCAACAATGCCTCGCCCTCCAACCTCCGGCTACGCTCGCATCGCCCAAGCCGAGGAGGAAGAGGAAGAAGAGCCCTACCACTCCGACGAAGATAATCCTTTCCACGACGCGGTCACAACTACAATCTCGCAAAATGGCTCCTACGCGCCCATACAGCCCAAGCGCCGCGAACGCATGCACATACCCTCCGGACAATCGTCACCGAGCCATCATGGTCGACGAAAACGAGCCAACAGCGGCGTCGACATCAAAGCCATAAACGCGCGCCTAGAACGCTGGGCGGACGAAATCAAGGATCGCTTCAAGATACGACGAGTCAAGGGAAAGTCAGCAGACGATGAGCACCTCGAGATCCACCATTCGGTCTTCCAGGCGCCAGAGTGGATCCGTCCCTACACGAAAGAGCAATTGGACGCGGACCACTCGGACATGGGCGAGAGGATCTCGAAAATCGAATTCGATGACATGGTGGAGAGCGTGAGAGTCGCGATCGAGCTGGGCAAACACCCAACGCTCATCGCGCAAGGCAGCAGTGGAAGCTACTTTGTCCGGAACACGAAAGGGAAAGTCCTGGGAGTCTTCAAACCGAAGGACGAAGAGCCGTACGCCAGCAAGAACCCCAAGTGGACAAAGTGGATACACAGGAACTTGTTCCCGTTCTTCTTCGGCCGCGCGTGTCTCATTCCCAATTTGTCCTACGTCTCCGAGGCGGCAGCGTACGTGCTGGATTGCCAACTACGGACGAACATCGTGCCATATACGGAGGTTGTAAGCTTATCGAGTAAGAGTTTCTTCTACGACTTCTGGGACAGGCGAGCATTCTACAGGAAGGGAAAGCCTTTGCCGGAAAAGCAAGGATCGTTCCAGGTGTTCTTGAAGGGCTACAAGGGCGCGACGGAGTTCTTTAAGGAGCATCCTTGGCCTGATCAACACAACACCAATTTCAGAGACGCGCCCAAACGAAAGCGGAAACTCTGGGCAGAAGACTGCAGACCGAAGAGTCGGCCGGGCGACAGCGATGACGAGGAGGGTATGAGCAGTCGCGAACGAAGTCGGGCGAGGCATGAGTTCTGGTCGGAAGCACTGCAGGAGAGCTTCCGAGAGCAATTGGAAAAGCTGGTGGTTTTGGATTACATCATGAGGAACACGGACAGAGGCACGGATAATTGGATGATACGGATCGATTCCGAAAAGCAAACGGCAGAAATCGTGGCCAGGCCACCGAAGAGCGAGCGGCAACAGAACGACCACCTGGACCCCAGCACAGCGGAAGCTTACAATCGGAGACAGGAGAATATGACTGCGGCGCCATCGTCGGATGAAGACAACGAGGTACCAAGATTGGGAGCGATCGACAATTCGCTGTCGTGGCCTTGGAAACATCCGGACGCCTGGCGGAGCTACCCATTCGGATGGCTATTCCTTCCCGTCAGCCTCATCGGCCGACCATTCACAGAAAAGACAAGACGCCACTTCCTACCACTCCTCACATCCAAGGAATGGTGGACCGACACGCAAGTCAAGCTCCGCAATTGCTTCGAGCTCGATGCCGATTTCAAAGAGCGCATGTTCGCCCGCCAGATCGCCGTCATGAAAGGCCAAGCCTGGAACGTCGTCGAAACGCTCAAGACTCCCGACCACGGACCGCTCGAACTCACCCGCCGCAATCGCGTCTGCGTCTGGGACGACTTGGTCGATATCCCAGTGGCGGTTCCCATGAGCAGACCTTCCGAAGAAATGCGCCAGCAAGCCAAAGACCTCCAATCCCGCTCGCGCGACGCAAAGGAAGGACGAGCACAGCACGAAGAAATGGACATCAGCGCCGCGTACGCATCGGCGCCCGCAAAACCCCAGCCCGACCTCGTGGGCTTCGCTCCCGACGTCGAGGCCAACGAGAACCCTTTCAACTCCTCACGGCAGAACAGCTCAGACACCATACCACAGATCCGGCAGAGCGGTCCTGAACTGGGCCTGGCTCACAGCCTGGACGTCCCGGCGTCGGCATCGCTCCTTGGTAATCAGCGCCCTGTGGCGCTGCGCTCGAGCACTGTCAATCAGCCGCGCATGTCGTATGATGTTCCTTCGACGCGACGGCCGTGGCATCAGGGAGGGAAGAGGAGGTCGAGTTTCGCTGTGCGCAGGATTGCTCTGGGTGAGGATGACGACGACGAGGATGGAGAGGGCGACCTGGGCTTTGGCGCTGCGCGGGATCAAGAGGGTAGTAGGCGGAAGGTGATTGTGGAGAGGCTCGAGATGGTCAAGAGCAAGCCGCCGGTGTTCACGTGGTGTTGATGTGTTGGTAGCGAGTTTGTAAGGGGACAGTCGATGGGCGTTCGTTGGCGTGGGCTGCTTTTTTTTTACTTTCTTGAAAAGCGGACATGGTGGTCTTCGAGCGAGGCACACATGTTGTAACTATATCACGGCAGAAGCATACCTAGATACCAAGATTGATGGGGGAATAGATGGCGTGTACGACAAGTTTTTGCTACCTAAAAAAATTCTTTCTACCAACCGATCACTTCATCTCTGTCTATGAGGAGCTTTGACACATGTCATACGGCTTTCTGCGCACATGTAATGTCTTTCTTTGTCATGTCCAGAAAGGTGCCACGGGATCGGCCGCCGCTAGCGTGAGCCCCATTCTCGCTATGAGTGAGCCCGTCTTGCACTTCACTTCCATCCCCCTTCTAAATTTCACTCTTTGCTTTGCCCTTTCATTCTGTCCTTTTCTTATCAAAGTCATCGCTCAGTCTTGTCTGCCTCGAGTGACTAGGAACTTTGCAGCAAACAAGGCCGCGTCGCACGTGAAACGAGGATCCGGACTTTGCCACCGACTTAGACGCGCGACATGATAAAGACATAGACGCCGGGCTTCCTAGATTTCGGGCGGGCGGTGGACGGAATAGGACTCGGTCGAGTTGAGTCGAGTCGGAAAAATGAATCCCGCGCAGTTGTTGAACCCAAAGGCGTTCGCGAAGGAGAAGGCGAAAGCCGCAAAGAAAGCGCCGAATTATGGTATGTCTTCAGTCTCATCCTTGAGCTTCACTTCATCATCACGTTCTTTTCACTTTGTTCGGATCTTGTGAATTTTGGTCAACTTTGAGCTCGTGAAAGCGTAAACCCTGGAAAGCACTGGAACTGGATGCATGTGATCGCGCGTAGATAAGTACTGCGCATCCCCCGTTGCTTTTGCCATCGGTAACCACACCGGCCACCTACCTCCTACCTACCAACCACCAACCATCATCATCCTCCTCCTTCTTACCTACCGACTCTTCACACCTTTCACAATACCGCCGACACCCAACGCCCAACACACAACATTAAAGCTCGAACCTTCCTACGCTCGGTGCTTCTACAGCTACACCTGTAACAAGCATCGCATCGTCCACGCTTCTGCACTCACGGGTTCCGCGACACACAAGGCCTCGACTCGACTTGGACGCCGCTCACTGGGACGCCGCGACACCGATCTAGCACACACTTCCTCCCACCGTCCCCTTGCGCTGTTGCTGGACATGTCGTTCATCAACTTCAACAACCCAGCACTACCCCGCCACTCTGACAATAGTCCATACAACACCAAGAACTGGCTAATGCAGCATTCAGGGCCGAAGCAGTCCCGCAAAGTTCAGACCAACGACAACGCCCCCATTGGATCCCTCGCCAGCCCACAGAGCTTCGCCACCGACAATGGCTACGGACACGCTGGCGGCGCCGGTGGTAATTACATGACCGGAAACGGCAGCCTAGCTGTTTTTCCATCTTTGCCCAGCAGTAACGATAACCAGAATGGCATGAGCCATTTCTTGCCGAGTCTGAATAACACAGTCGAGAGAGAGGCCGTTTCCCAGCGCAAGCACAAGCTCACCGACGACGCATCGACGGACGACCCGGAGACGAAGAAGTCGAAGACCGCCCACATCGGATCTGGAGGGAGCGGCATCATCGGTGAGAACATTCGGGAGTACAACAAGAAGCAAGCCGCGAACGGCGCCTCATCGGCTATCGATCTCACTGGCGATGATGATGATGTCGTTATCACTCGCGAGGTTGTCAAGCCAAAGCTTGATCCCGCGAAAGAGGAAGTCTGCATCGGCACTCTCGAATGCCAGGCCAACATCCACCGCGTTCCGGCCGCCAGTGAAAAGTACCTCGGGAAGGAACACTGGCCATGGACCAGAATCAACCTTAAGCGAGTCATGAACTCGAGGGACTCCATCATCGAGTTGGTTGACAAGAACGGCAATACTTTTGGCAAGATGGCCGTAGTGCAGGCAGCCGCCTTGGCCCAGCTGATGGGTGGCGCACACATGAGTGGCTTCAGAGTCAAGGCCTACCTGCCAGTACGGAAGAGGGAGCCTAACGAATATGCTGGAGCCGCAGTCTCTCGGGGTATCAGAGTCGATGCAGTCTTGTACTGCAAAATGAGCGCTGCCGCATCTATGGGAAGGTACCTTTCTCAGAAGCAACTCTGGTTGTCGACTCCACAGCGTGTCGATAACGGAAAGGAGGGTGTAACAAAGGTTTTCAATCCTCAGGTACCTACACCGTACCAGACCCAGCAGATTGGTTCCACTTCCTCCAAGCCTGCCTACAGCTCTGCAGGCGGGTACGTGACACGTACGACAGAACAGATCACCAGAGATGTGACTACCATGTTCGACAATCTCGTCACCACTGAGCAGCTGCCGGAGATGGAGGTCAACCAAGAGATCATCTCAACACCCCTCTTGGCGCATCAGAAGCAGGGTCTGCACTTCTTGACAGACCACGAGACTCATGATGAGACCATGAATGAGAAGGATGAGTCGAAGTTCTCTCTCTGGAAGACCACCACCAAGGCGAACGGACAGGAGGTCTGGTTCAACGTCATCACTGGCCATGAATCGCGCGAGAAGCCTAAGCCTGTCTACGGCGGCATTTTGGCAGACATGATGGGCCTTGGCAAGACGCTGAGCATACTCTCCCTCGTCGCCGCAACTCCCGTGGAGGCTCACAAATTCAAGATCAAGCAGTTGCCGCAAGAACTCCAGCAACAAGGACTTGTCCGCAACGCAAAGGGTACTCTCATCATCTGTCCGACCTCTGTCCTCTCCAATTGGACCGAGCAAATGGGCACACACGTCATTCCTGGCAAGCTCACCTGCTACGTCTACCATGGCGCGGGCCGCATCACGGATATTGAGCAGCTGGCGAAGTTCGACATTGTCTTCACCACCTATGGTACCGTCGCTGCGGAGTTCTCCGACTCGCTCAAGAAGAGGAGGGCTCTCGCATCCTTGAACTGGTTCCGCATTGTTCTTGACGAGGCTCACACCATTCGCAACTCAAGCACTCGTGGCGCCAAGGGCACTTGTGCTCTTTCCGCTCAACGTCGATGGGCTGTTACCGGTACGCCAGTGCAGAACCGTCTTGAGGATCTTGGTGCTCTGATCCGCTTCTTGCGTATCAAGCCCTTCGATGAGTCCAGCGCCTGGGCCCAGTACATCATTGCGCCTTTCAAGAACGCCGATGATACTGTTCTACCTCAGCTGCGCTTGCTGGTAGACAGCATTACACTGCGTCGTGGTAAAGAGAACATCGGCTTGAAGGGCCGCAACGAGACTCACGTCAAGCTTGACTTTACGCCTGAGGAGAGGCAGCTGTATGGCCGCTTCGCCAGCCAGTCCAACATGCAGCTGAAGGGCATGATGCGCGAGTCGACTACTTTGCGTGGCAAATCTTATGCGCACGTCTTGAAGTCGCTGTTGCGTCTCCGCATGATCTGCGATCACGGTCGCGAGATGTTGAATGAAGAGGATCTTAAGGATTTGGAAGGCATGGACGAGAGCAACGCCATTGATCTCGGTGACGAACCGGAGATCGAGGCTCAATCTAAAAAGTCGTTCATCTCTTCTCGTCAGGCATATGAGCTGCTCAAGATGCAATCTGACAACGACATGGACTTCTGCAGCAAGTGCAACCGCAGCATTGTTGGCAAAAAAGCTGTGCAAAACGATGAGAGCGATCCCGACTCATCTTCTGCTGAAGATGAAGACAACGATCTTCTCGGCTACCTCACTCCGTGCTACCACCTGTACTGCCCCGATTGCAAGGATGACCTTGTTGATACCACTGTCCCTCCAGAGCTTCGCGTTGACGGCTATCACGATTGCGAGGTCTGCGGTGGCTATGTCAAATTCGACTTCTTCGCTCTGTCGCGTAACGAGATGCAGAGCTACAACGAAGATCACGCTCCAGGAGTCAAGAAGGTTCGTCGCACCATGTGGAACCCTGAGAACTACACCGGCCCGCACACCAAGGTTCGTGCTCTGCTCGAGGAGCTTGAGAAATCTCGCCAGGAGACTGCTGCCCTCGAGGATGGCGAGCCGCCCATTCGCAGTGTTGTCTTCACCGAATGGACCTCCTACCTCGACCTTCTCGAGTTCGCTCTTGGCAAGGCTGGCCACAAGTACGTTCGTCTTGATGGCAGCATGAACGTCAAGGCTCGTAGCCACGTCATCCAAGAGTTCAGGACCGACCCCAGCATTACTGTCCTGCTTGTTTCTATTCGCGCGGGTGGCCAAGGTCTCAACTTCACCGCCGCCAACAAGGTCTACATGATGGAGCCGCAGTACAACCCCGGTGTGGAGCAGCAGGCTATCGACCGCGTGCACCGCCTCGGACAGCAGCGTTCTGTAGAGATTGTCCACTTCATCATGAAGGACAGCGTTGAAGAGGCGCTGCTGAAGCTGCAGGTCAAGAAGCAGAAGCTGGCGACGCTCAGCATGGATAAGAAGAAGACGAAGAGCGAGGAGGCGAAGAAGCGTATTGAGGAGTTGCGTGAGTTGTTCAAGTGAGAGGGAGGGAGAGGATGCAGTACTCTTGGTTGGAAGCTCAGGCTGGGATTGCCTGGCAAAATTGTCTCTTCTTTTGCGATACCCGACGTCCTGGAAGTGGCGTTACGACTTGCTGTGGGAGAGGTGTTGGCAGTATTTCTTTCTCGAGATAGTACGTTGAATGAAGCGTACAGACAGCAGGCGTATTATTATGGTAGCTGTTGACATTGAAAAATCCAAGATCAACATCTGAATTGTGCCTATTTTCGATGTAGAGTGGATTGATTGACAACAGAGCAATTCTCGTACTGAACACTGATTATGCAATCAAACTAGACTTCTCACAGCATGCCTAAATACCTTTTGTGTATAACAACTGATAATGTTCTTTTCTTCAGACGATGGAACGATAGATGATGGCCTCAGGCAAGAACGCTCCCACAACTCCACGTTGCCCTTGATTGTTGCCCCACCTCGAACAATTACATACTGTATCCAATCGCTCAACGCACCATATTGACCGTGCTACACGGCAACATCACCTACACGCACATCATGGACATCACAGCCTTCGTCGCAGGCAAGCGTGAAACGCTCCTGATCGCCGACCACGCAACCTACCGCGCTCAGCTCTCCCGCCAGATCCTCGCAACACGCAAACGCCTCGGTCGCACGACACCCAAGCGCGAGAAATTCGCTCGCAAGCCTCTGACAGCCGCAGATGTCAAGAGCGATGTCGCCTTTGTCCACCTGCAGATTCTGATCGCGGAGCGTGCGTGGGCGCATGCGCTGCACATCAAGAGCTCGCACGCCGAGGACGAGAAGGGCATCACCGGAAGCGCAAGGGCCCAGATCTGCTCCAAGCTATGGAAGGCAGCGAAGACGGCGGCGGAGCTGGTCGAGGTGCTGAGGGAGGCGGGCAGTGAGAGGGACTTGCTCGAGGCGAGGACTTATACTGCGATGCTCTCTGGTGCGGAGGAGTTCGAGAAGCAAGCCGAGGGCGTGCAGAAGGAGGGTGGGGATGACAGGTGGAACAAGTGCTTGAAGAGGTGGAGCGAGGCGCGAGTGGGCTATGCTGCGCTGTGGGAGAAGGAGAAGGCTGAGGTGTTCAGGGAGATTTTGGCGAATACGGTGGATCCTACGATTCGATACGCTGCTTACCAGGCACGACTGAGCAGAACGATTGCGATTGACGTTGTTGCGAGGCGGTACTTCCCCAAGGAGGATGCAGAGGCCGTGAAGCTCGTGGAGGCAGTCGACCCATTCGCGCTGAAGGAGAAGCCAAAGGCCGAGGCGGGCGAAGAGAAGAAGACCGATGTTCTGGAGGTGCCTGATTTCGTGACTTGGAGAGGAAGAAGGGCCAACATTGTCGATGCGTCGATCGGGCAGGCTCTGGCTTCTGTCACTGCTGCTGAGGCCAAGCTGAAGGCATACCTGACCGAACACCCCTCCGCCTCTGCAAGCCAGAAGGCGGCCGCATACGACGATATTCTGATCGCCTCACAAGATGCAGCAGACGCATCGAAACGAGCCACCGATGAGCTGGAGAAAGAGAGGATTGATGAAGGAGATGCGAGAATGCAAGACCTCCGTGTGACCAGCCTTGCTGTGAACTACGATCTCGTATCATGGAGAGTCGGTCGCAACAGGATACTCATTGGTGACAACGATGGTTTGACGTTCGAAGCACAGAAGCAGAAAAAGTCGCAGCGCACACGTAAGGACGGCACGGAAATTCCTGAAAAGGACGAAGGCAGAGGCCGAAAGTTGGCTCGTCTACGGGAACGTATTGTGCTTTACGATGCAACGATCCAGAGCGTTGAGTCCATCAAAGACCTGCGTGGTGCCATGAGAGACGAGACTTTCGTGCGCGAACTTGACGGCAAGTCTGCATACTTCCGCGCCTTGAAGTGCGTCAACATCTCGTACTCACACGCCCTCCTCGACAACCACCTCAACGCTCTTGCTCTCCTAAAGCGTGCCCAGGACCTGATCACAGCTCACCCACCACCCGAGTCCACAGCCTCAACCTCAAACCCCCCAACTCTCGACATTCCCTCTTCCGAATCGTCAAACCTCAAAACTCACATCAACAACCTCCTCTCCCGCACCCACGCCCTCGTCGAGATGCACAAGCTCTCTTCCAACTCCGCCATCGCAGCGAAGAAGAACATGACTTCTGCCGCGCCCGTTGTGCAGAACTTGAACGCCTACCCTACGCCAGGCTTGCAAGTCGATCTCACCAACCTGGTCTCCTACCCGCCCAAGATCCAGCCTGTGCCAGTCAAGCCTTTGTTCTTGGATGTTGCGTGGAATTACATCGACTATCCTGGAAGGGGCGCTCCCGCCGTTTCTGCGCCGGTGGCGTCGGCTCCTGAGGTCAATGGTGGCGCCATGGATGTTGATGAGCCTGCGCCTGCACAGGAGAAGAAGAAGGGATGGTTTGGGTTTGGTAGATAGATGTTTAGATGTTCACATAAAGATCCCAACCTGTTCACGTTCATTCATTATTGCAGCATTAGAAGGCTCGGGATCTAGCCTATCTATGAGCCTGAGCTATCTCGAAGCTGGATTCAGTCCGGTAGCAACCCTTCAGTATGTACATGTAATCGCGGCGAAGATCAACGTAAGATGAACTCAGGATAAGGAAGATGCATTGCGGTACACTGTTTGAAGACACACCGCTACTGTGCTTGGTCAAGCTTTCATCATAATCCTTGATTGCGAGAAGCTTTGCAGTAGCGTGATGCATGCATGTGCTGTATTGCTTGTTTCCCGCATACGTCACGACCGCGCCGCGCCTGTGTCCAGGTCTAGACCACACCACATACATGTACACTTCAACGTAGGCCTATCATCGAAGGATTTCAAGTTCTCGCCCATTCATTTGAAACGTTACAGGGCTGACACACTTCTGTCAAAGAGACGACCCTTATCAGCCACGCAATCAAATACTAGAAGAAGGGCGAGGCGAAGTAATGGCCCGCGTGACGCCATCTACAAGATTCAGCCTGCTATGCTAGGCTAACGCAGGACTATCCGCCATTCACTTTCCTTGTCCGAAGATCGACAACCCGCCGATACTTCCGTCCAACCATGGCAAGCGAACTACCTACGTGCTGCGTGATATGCCTGGCGCTTGCAGTAGTACGCGTGGACGGGCTATACACCACTACTAAACAGCATGACGTGCCGCGATCGTTTGCCTTGGGACGTTTGATGCCAACTCATCAGCAGGTTTTGGTTTGCTAAACTTGCTGTTGCTCTCTGCGACTATTTAGCACTCTGGCATCCTTGACTTTACGTCTTCATCGGACTAAACAGCTCACAGCATCAATATGACAGGAAGCGTTGGTAAACTCTCGAGAGGTGCTCTCTCCTACAACAAGAGCTACAAGCCCAATGGCCTGAAGGCCTACGCTCGTGCAGCTCTCAAATGTCCGTAGCTTCCTCGCCTCTCGAACGAGTATCCCATGACTGACCTGGCTCCACAGACAACATCAGTCCCACTATTGATGGACCGCTGTGTGCTGTCAAGAAAGTCCAACAAGCTGGAAAATTCGGAAGAGTTGGTGGCAAGGCCCGTGTACACGGTCATGTGCTCGCTGTGAAGGATAGCAGCGGCCAAACAGGCAATGTGCCGGTATGTTCGCTCCAAAGCCTGCAGGTGGCACGATTTTGACATCTTCTAGGCCCAAGATGTTGAACAGAACGCGCTTTACCTCGCCACTGTCTCTATCGGCACACCAGCCCAGAAACTGACCCTTGACTTTGACACGGGCTCTGCGGATCTTTGGGTATGGAGCACCGAGCTACCATCTTCGATCACATCCTCGTCATCCGGCAAAAGCCACGCTGTGTTCGATCCTTCCAAGAGCTCTACTTTCAAGAACACCGAAGGCAGCACCTGGCAGATCTCCTATGGAGACGGTTCTGGAGCCAGTGGTACCGTTGGAACAGACACTCTTGTCCTCGGCGGTATCAGCGTCGAAAACCAATCTATCGAGCTCGCAAACAAACTCAGCACTCAATTTGTCCAGGGTGAAGGAGATGGCTTGCTTGGTCTTGCCTTCGGATCCATCAACACTGTCCAGCCAACGCCGGTAGCCACGCCAGTTGAGAACATGTCCGCCCAGCAAGACATTCCCAAAGATGCCGAGCTGTTCACAGCCTACCTCGCGAACGAATCTGGAAACAGCTTCTACACCTTCGGCTACATCGACCAGGACGCTCTCGCCGGCCAGACGCCTTCCTACACTCCCGTCGACAACTCACAAGGATTCTGGATGTTCGACTCCGCGGGCGCCTCCATCAACGGCAAACCCATCAAGCGTTCCGGCAACACCGCCATCGCCGACACAGGCACGACCCTAGCCCTCATCGACGACTCCACGCTCGAGCAAATCTACGCAGCCATCCCCGGCGCCAAAAAGAGCACGCAGCAACAAGGCTGGGTCTTCCCCAAAGACACACCGACGGAGTCTCTCCCTACTGTCTCTTTCGCTGTCGGCGACAAGCTCTTCGAGGTGCAGAAAGAGGATCTGGCGTTCCAGGATCTTGGCGATGGGACGGTCTACGGCGGCATCCAGTCCAGGGGCGATCAGCAGGACTTTGATATTTTGGGAGATGTTTTCCTGCGTGGCATCTATGCTATCTTTGATCAGGGCAATACGCGCTTTGGTGCTGTGCAGCGGTCGGCGAGTGCTGATGGAGCTGGAGGTGCTGCCACCGGCGCGAAGTATGGGAAAGATGGGCTCTAAGGCTGTGGATACGTCTGAAGTTAATAACGAATGTAAAATCAATTCTTCTGTCGCTGTATCCTCCTTCTTCATTCCGTCTCACATGGTCATGATGGGTCGCTTAGATTTCCATCTGTTCGTGTCATTTACTTCTGAAATGTTTGGAACAGTTCAGCACATTTCGTGATCGAGTCTTCTTGATTGTAATTACTTGTTAAGGCCCATTCAGTTTGACGACTCGTCTACTATCAGCCGCTCGGACACATTCAATCATTATAGTCGTGCAATACGAGGGACCTCATTGCCAAGTCACGCGACAATGACATTCTTCTCCAACCACTGCTGCCAATCATCCTTGGAAAAGCTGCTGGAGATACCGCCCTCCACGACGCCCTGCATCCAAGTCAGCGTGCGCTTATGACAATGCCTCACAAGGACTCCACTTACATTGAAAAGAACAGTAGGCGTCACATGCACACCAGTCAAACGGTTTGCCTTGGTCAGAAGCTTGATGTCATTTGTGACTTTGTTTCCGCTGTTCAGGCTTCCATCTGGACCCGGCTTGTCGGAGATTTCGAGAAGACTGTAGATTTTCTTCTCATCGATACCGACACTGCCGGCTAGCTTTGAGAGTCGGGAGTAGGTGTTGTTGCGGGTCTCGTTCACGACGTTGACGTCGAAGTACTCGGCTTGCTTGTCGAATAGGGCCTGGAGGAGCAATTGCGGTCAGTACGAGCTTCGTACTCATGTTCATGATATATGAAGGGGGTGCTCGGAGTTCTCGAGTCGAGGCTATAGGATGGCGTGTTGTGATCTAGGGTAAAAATAGCATCTACCACAATGTCACCATACCTTGCTGAACTCCCAGAACTTGTCCGGGTTGGTTTGGAGCACTGCAACACCGCCTTCATGTACCAAGGTCGATGACGGGTGCCAGGGCTGGATCTGTTGCCTGAAGATGATCTGAACGTTGTCTGCGTATTTCGACTTGACTAGCGGGATGACTGAGTCGTAGACAGTGTCAAACATCTTCTTGGAGAACTGCAATCATGATCAGCAGCTTTTCTCAAATCGGGCAGATCATACGACTCACTGGGCAGACATAGTCAAGATCTAAGACTTGCGTTAGTCGACGTCCCGTGGATTCATTAATGGTTACAATCTTACATAGCTCGAGAGTGTGCAGTGTCTTCGCATTTGTAGCGGCAACGAATCTCTGACCCGCGAAACGAGGATTGAGCGCCATGGTGATGGATGGGATTGGGTGATGAGTATGGTGAGAGCGAATGAGACAAGTGCAGTCAGGGCACCTAAGTATTGTCAATCTTGTGTTATTCGCAATATGCGAGGTAGATGTGGTGCTCGAGGCCACACCGGCGCCTGAGGCCAGGCATCTACGTCATCGTTTTCTGCCTCGGCTTCGGAACTTCATTGGGACTTCGGAATCAATTCAACTCAAACGCGTCCAACCAGACGCGTCCACCAATCCATTTTCGTATTGCATTACGAGCATGACATAACCCGCTTTCTTCATCTGCAAGCATTGTCATCGCATCCAATGTCAGCATCCGACGAGGTCGTGATGCCGCACCTGCTATCAAGATGAGCATCAAGGCGTTGCCTCAAACCGCTGTACGCGCAATAGGCGCAGCACAAGTCCTCACTGACTCTTCAGCGGTTGTCAAAGAGCTGATTGACAACGCCCTGGACGCTAGAGCAACTTCTATCGCTGTTGAGATCCACGCCAATACAATTGACTCAATCCAGGTGCGCGACAATGGGCACGGCATTCCTCCACAGGACCGTTCGTTGGTGGCGAGACGATATTGTACAAGCAAGCTCACTGATGCGGATGAACTGGCACACCTCGGCGGCTCGTCACTGGGCTTTCGAGGAGAGGCCCTTGCTAGCGCTGCCGAAATGAGTGGTGGGATGACGGTGACTACCAGGGTCGAAGGCGAGCAGGTGGCGACCGCCCTCAAAATCGATCAGCAAGGCGAGGTCGTCTCTCAGGAGCGCGCATCAACGGCAGTCGGGACTACAGTCAAGATCACAAACTCCATCAAATCGAACCCAGTGCGCAGACAAGTCGCGCTCAAACATACAGATCAAACCCTCAAGCGCATCAAACACATTTTGCAGTCCTTTGCATTTGCACGGCCACATGTGCGCTTCTCGTTGAAAGTGTTGAAGGCAAAGAGTGACAAAGGCAACTGGATGTATGCTCCTAAAGTAGGAGGCAATGCAGAAGATGCGGCGTTCAAGATCGTGGGTGCTGCTTGCGCTTCACAATGTACTTGGTCTGTGATTGAGGAGCACGGCTTCACGTTGCAGGCATTTCTACCAAAGCCAGATGCTGCTGCGGACAAAATCAGCAACGTTGGAGCATTTGTGTCGGTCGACCGCCGTCCTATGGCTGCCAACCGTGGTCTCCTGAAGCAAGTCGTCAAAACTTTCCGGGAGGCGTTTGAAAAATCAGATTCACGATTTGAGAACATCAAAGAACCCTTTCTGTTCCTTGAAGTTGCATGCCCAGAGGAATCATACGACCCGAACGTCGAACCTGCGAAGGATGATGTGCTTTTTGAGGATCCGGACAAAGTGGTGACAGCGGCTAGGAAACTATTTGCGGCAATATATTCAAGTCCAGAAGAGACGCGACCAGCGAACGCCGTTTCCCAGGATCTTCGCGCTGCACCACAAGAATCCAACAGTGTCTTGGTCGATGTCGAAGACGATTTTGTCACGTCTTTGGAACAAGTACAGCCTGTCGATCTATCTGCAAGCCTTGACGATCGTGCCATCGTTTATGCAGGGCCTTCAACTTCGAGCGCACGAGACAATCCAGTCGCCAATGACTTGCCTGTCACTGTGAAAGCACGAGCGTTCAGAACCAATATGTATGGCTGTGACGAAGAAGATCTCGAGACGACGGATGCTCGACCATCGACTGGGCGCACCGAAGCCGACTTCGAGGAGCTGCGACACGCTCAGAAGGATGTCAACGTCTCGAATCCGTGGGTCATGGCAAAGCTGAATGCGTCCAACAAGCAGGTCGACACTGCACGCTTGGGGCAGGCTACTTCTGCCTCACACGAGGAACCGGGTCGTCCGCTACACAAAGATTCTTCGGCCTTTGCCAGTGATTCTCTGGCTCTACCCACACCACGCGCATCTTCTCCAACGAGCCCTGCAATGCCGTTCCACCCGTCCGACCATGTTCCTGACGTGCGGCTAGCGCACGACGGTAGAGTAGTCAGATCTTCATCGCCCTCCCGGGATCGACTCAACTTCACACCAATACAAGCAAACCTCGGGTCTGGTGCGCTCGAAACACCAAGCCCTTCGCAGCAACGCCCGCCACCAGCCTACAACTACGGCTTGACGCCTCAGACTAGTGAATTGCAAGGTACACCTCTGAGCGCCATACCACAGGCCAGGCCAAGAGGCAGAGGCATGACCCAGAACAAAGCACAGGTCAACAAGCCGTTTGTGTCGCCTCTTCCCGACGGTGGGTCGGCCAGGGAGAAAGTCTGGTTCGACCATCTGGAAGGGATTGAAGAACGAGGCCGTTCACGCCCGAGGCGCAGACAGAACGATTCGTCGTCTATAGGATTGGTTCAGCAGGGGGAAATAGACGAACCAAGCCGACCATTGACCCCTCCACGCCGAAACCGAGACATACGAGAATTTGTCGCTTCCGTTGATCTCACTGGAGATGAAACCAGCCCAGCGGTGCCTGACATTTCAGTGCGCAACCGACCTCACTCACGCCGATCACTCCAAGCAGACGAGTCACCCGCCGACCAAGACGAGAACACACCAAATAACTACGGTGCCCTCAGTGGTCGCGGCTTCGTCCCTGCCAGTGAACTCGCCGCTCTCGAGGCTCACCTAGGATCAGCTTCCAAGCAAATGGCGCCACCTCCCAAACGCCGCAAGACAGGCCAAGGTGTGCTGCGTCAGATCAGCGGCAACGCTCCTCCTGCAATGGAAGAGGCCGAAGCCGACCAGGACTATCGCCCTGAGACTGTATCTCGCCGTCGAAGCTCAACGAGACTCCCACGCACCAAATCCTCGCGACTACCTCTAGAGCGCATACCCGCGGGCAAAGCCACGCACAACCTCGCCGTGAAGATGAACATTACATCTTCAGACATCGCGCAGACAGCACAAAATATGGACGCAAGCTACTCGCTACTAGGCTGGAACGAGCCAGCCCTCAACGCCTGCGACATCTTCGCCAAGGAAAGAAGCAAGGACGAAGTTCAAGCCATGACAAACAAGCTGCACGAACTACTCATCAACAGAGTTTCAGATGGCGAAATGGTGCAGGATTTGGGGCAGTTGGTGGACGCTGCTCTCGCTGGGCATGCAGAGAGGTTCACTGTGGAGGACGGGGAAGATCTGGCATCATCACAGGAGATGCTGGACGTTCCTCAGTAGGGAACGGTGATATGATCGTTTCTTTGATCTTTTTGATCTCTTTTTGCTATGATTTTGCTCGCTTAGCGTAGGCGCTGGAGGTGATTTCTCCGAGTGGGTTTTGCTTGGGAGGGAGGGAGGGGTTTGAGATCCTCGATTAGCTTCGTTCCATAAACTTATGATGTATGATCAATGGCACGGTCGCAAGCATTTCACGTTCTCTGTCGCTTTTCTAAAGAGAATCCAAGCATGTGCCTTGCGGGAAAACTCAAGTCTCATCATTCATCCAAAAAAAATCGGGTTCAACACAGCTTGTGAACTTTCTTTTCCATTTCCATGGGACTCGAGCTGCTCTGCACGCGCACTGACGGCTCTTGCGCCGTCAGTATAGGTATCAAAATAATAGGTAAAATCACCCGCCCAAAAAAGGAAAGAAGAATGAACGATGAAAAGCCCGCAGCTCAACGCTATACACGCGCCACCTCTCAACCTTCGATACTAACGCCGACCGCCTGCCCTCCGTCGACCCTCCGTAGGAAATCGCGCACTCGCACAACGTCGCCCTCGCCCTCGACGCCAGCTGTGCTCTCGCTCTCGATGGCAGCCAGGAGGTTTGGTAGTGCTTCCTCGACCTTGTCCTCGTCGACGCCAGTGCATAAGCTGACGACACGCCGGTACTGGTCTTCGAGCTCGTTGCTGCGCCCTCGGAGCTCGTTCGCGTGGTCTTTGAGTTGTTGGTTGTTCGTGCTGTAGGCGTGTAGTCGTGTCCGGAGTTCCGACGGGACTGGTAAAGCAGATGTGAAAAGTGAGCGTTGTTCGGGAGTGATTTCGTCGTCGGAAGTGGGTATGTTCGGAAGGATGGCGGCGAGATCTTCGGGTACGAGGGCACTGTCGGCAGCGCCGAGCTCGAGGGTACCGCTCTGAGACTCCTCATGTGCTGCGGGTGACATGGCGACACGCTTTTCTTGCAAGATGCGTCGAAGGTTTGCGAGTTTGGCTTGCTTTTCGCTTCTGGATTTGATGCGCGCTTGCGACTCTTGGAAGCGTTCGAGCTCGGCTTTTTGCAATGCGCTGAAGTCGCGTATTTGCTCGTTGAGGCGGTCGATTTGTTCTGTGCGCTGACGGAGCAGATCTTTATGCGATGTGAGATTCTGAGTGAGCATGGAAGTCAAGGCTGTGATAAAGTCAGTGATTTGATCAATCAGGGAATGAACGGTTGAGAGATACGCACAAGAAATGACCTCTTGGCTCAGGTCTTCTACCTGGCTTGACGATGCTTGAGTTTCTTCCACCTCTGCTTCGGGCTGTGAAGCAGGGCCTTGTTGAGTACTCTGTTGCGATGCAAAGCCGTTGGTTAGAAGACCTTCGCCTGATTCTGTGCCGACGCCAAAGTCTTTTGCACTGACGCCTTTGTTGTTGGCGAGACCAGGATCTGCATGAATTTCGAGCAATTGCTGTATGATGCTTCGATTTCCAATGCGAGCTACCAGGTTCAAGGCAGTATTACCAGCCTTGTCCTTGGCATTCACGATATGAGAGAGGAACCGCACCAAGCTAACCGCACCCTTCGAGCCATTAAGGGTCGGTGTATCATGTGAGTCCTGACTCAAATCTTCACCACTTGCTTGTTGTGATGCTAGGCTAGCGACAGCTGCGGCAGTCGATGTCGCGGAAGCGTTGTTGGAAGAGCCTGGCTGTGTTCCCACTCGGACCAGGAATTCCAACAGAGCCTCGAGATAGTACTTGCTGCTGGGTGCCCGGCCTTTGATGCCAGATGACACTGCGATGTGGTGAAGGACGGTACGGCCTTGGATATCCCGCACCTCGATCAGTGGACTCAGAAGCTCAAGCAGTTCCGGAAAGCATGAATGTTCCCAGCAGTTGTTAACGATAACCGCAGAGATGAGAGGGCTCTGACCAGCGGCGTTTCCACGCCAAATGTTTGCACCTTTCCACAGGAGGAGTTTCAGTAGAGACACCTTGGCCAAGGTAGCAGCCCAGTGGAGCGCACTGTTAGATGAGTGATCCAGGGGCATGTTGAAGTCCTCGCCTGATAACTGTAGAATAGCAGGATGTGTGCTGTAGTCGGTCCGACCGGACTCCGCGAATAGATCCAGAATCAGATTAAGTTTCTCGCTTTGTTCGTCAGTATTTGGTGGTGGCAGAGGAGGGAGAGCTGTGTCGCTTCCCGCATTGGCAAATTCTTGTGACAGTGAGTTTTCGTACAGGAAACTCTCACTGGGCTCGGTTGGTGTAGCAGATCGCATTGAAGTGTCGTGAGGTAAGCTTGGGGGACCCATCCCCTCGTTGCTGTTCATACGCTTCCGCTTTCTAGGTGGCTCGTTGCTCCCATTCGGTTGCGTGCCATATCCAGAATCGAATCTGCTCTCGGTGTCGAAGCTGTTCTGTGAAGCCATGCTTTGTTGGCTACCTCCAGGGAAAATTTCGTGTTGTGAATGGTGCCTGGAGGGTTGTCTCTGTACGTTGCCCGACCGTGGCACAGGTGAATTGAGCCTTGCAGCTTTGTTCATTGCTGCAAGTGCGACTGAAGTGGATGGTGATATGTTGGAGAAGAAGGTCCCGTTTGTCGACGGTCCACGACTTGGTCCGCTGTCCAGATGGTTGTAGAAGCGCTTCCTGTTTGCAGCCATGGCCTGTTCTTTTGTCGGAGTATCCTGTCCTTGACCACCAGAACCATCTGCCGACACATCGTAGTCGAGCAGAGGCCTGAGCATCTCCTCAACGCCATACTGCCGACAGAATTCTCTTCCTCGTTTGTAGCTGATCCACGTTCCTTGGTATTTGCCGTAGCCGCCCTGGACCTTCTCATGCTCGCCAACGAGGATCTCCTTCTCTAGAACCTTAGTGCGCTTTCCCTTATCGACACCTGCGACTTTCAAGATCTGAGTAGCGTTGAGCCAGCCGTCGCTGCGCCGGCGCATACAGGCCACACCCTGCACTTCCATCTCGTAAACATGTACTCCTGAGTAGACGGCCTGCAAGGACATAATCAGCATGCGCGATCGAATGCGCTGGGAGAGTACTCGTCACAAACCGTATATATCTGGGGCTTGCCGCCGTAGTTTCGCCCGGGACCTCCATATCCTTCGGCGCCGAAGCTCCTCGCATAGCCTGGATTTGAGATGGGTCCATTGGGGAAACTCTGGCTGTATGTGTGTTGGGTCTGGTTGTGCGCAGACGGGTGCGCATGTGGACTGCCGTCGTAGGGCACGTTAAAGCTCTGGGAGAAGGCAGATGGCAGGCCATGGCCGTGTGGCGCCGGGTGGCCCTGCGAGTGGGACGAAGTCATGACCTCCAGGTTGGCCATTCGGCAGGTTGGCGCAGATTTTACCGAACGATGGGGCAGAAGCTGAGGTATGCGACGCAAGGAGATGTCATTCGCTAGTTGCGCATGGAGAGTATGGAGACAGTGCGTCGCTCTGAGTGTCGCGCGAGATTACGCGTAGCAGGACGCGACGTGAGGTCTCAATTCAACTGCGGCGGTCCGTGGGTTGGCTGGTCGGCTTCGCGCTAGTGGTGTCATTCTGCATCCGTCCCGAGGTCCCTGTCCCTTTTGGTCGAGCTTGAGGGTGAATTTCCTCTACCTCGCTTCTTGAGTCCTGCTGTCTTGCCGTAGGACTGCTACTGGCGTGAGTTCATGCCATCCAGTCTGCTCTCAAGGCCCTCTGCTGTTGCTTCGCGGCTGCGGCGTCTGCCAGTACCATGCTCGCCTACTACTGTCTCGGCTGAGCGCAAGCCCCTGGGATTGAATAACATACACACTGAGACACTGTCTGGACCTCCAAAGGATGCTTCCCAGTCTCGCCTACCACCAGATGAATTCCACCGTACTGCCAGCCGGCATGTACTCCGAGGCATACTGAGAGAATGTACCTACCTGCCCGATCAATTCGCGGCATCCTGGATCCGACAACACGCTCTCTCGCGTTTTCGCACGTATGAAACCAGGAACAAAAAACACGCTGGAGATGGAATATACGAAAAGCGACTGGAGACAGTCCGCAGGAAGAGTCGCCAGGCCTTGTACCAGCTTCAGCGCGCGAACGAGGGCGACAGGAAGATGCTGATGAAGGCGCTTTCAATGGCATATGGGAGAACTGGCAAACGCAGACGCGAGCTTCTGCAGCCATTGATATCTATCAAAGAGCATAAAGTAGAAGAGAATGCATCTGCGGGGGAATCTGCAGCCAAATTGCTGGATGCTTCGATGCACCCAAGCACACCTGCGCGCGAGCCTGCCACAAGCGCAACTACACCAAACAAGAAGCCTGTCAATGACCGCGCAATTGGTCCTGTGAAGACACAAGCCAGAGCGTATGTCAACGACCTGCCAGCAGCGTTGCGCGCCCTCGTCCAAAGCCAAATCACAACATCTCCACCGACAATTGCAAGACGCAACCCTCGCCGACTGGGTGTTGAGATTCCCGAGCTGAATACTTGGATGAAACCAATGCCAGATGTCAGAGTCAAGAACCAGCTTAGCGATTGGTACGCGAACTTGCTTTCGACAGTGCAACCGCCACTTCCTGACAACGAGTGGGATCAACTGCGTGCTCTGGCTCTTGGTATAATTCGAGCCCAGCCACTCAAACCTAGGCGAAAGAACCTCACTCCTCCACCCTCGGTACTCGAGATGGTCGTCGCACGTGGCAAACTGCCCAAAAACCTCTTTCGGAAGGACTACGCGCATACTATCAACCCACGATTTATGCAGCGACTTTGGGCGGACGTGTTTTCGCAGTGCTCGCTCATGAAGTATGACTCTGCTAAAGACAAATGGATCGTGATCTGGGGGCATCGCGTTTTGAATGACTCGAAGTTCGAGCAAACATCGGACGCAGCTGCAACTCTCGATACTGTGACAAATCTGGATGTCAGCTGAAGTGACCAACCCAAAGTGTTGAGCGAACAGTCTCATCACGCTATGATCCATTAAGAGGCATTGCTATCCGAGACCCCGGTATGCGATTGCTACATGGCATCATTTGTTGCCCACGTCAGCCAAAGGCGACTTCGCAGTGCGACGCTAGCTTTCTTTAATGGCAAGCACGGACGCTTCCTTCGCTCTCTGGTCCCTGGCTTTCTGTAACAAACATACTCCACTCACTAGCCAACCTACGCCCTGCCAGTACAACAGAATTGCCTATAAATTTTCTAGCAGTCCCCCAGCTCATTCATTCCATTGCCGACCTCACTCTGAACAAAGCACAATACTACCACTACATCACACCACCAGCAATCCCTACGGCACCACAACAGCAACATGTCCGACCGACCAATCCTCAGCCATGCGACCAAAGACGACGTAAAAGAAATTCTAGCCATGATCCGCGAACTAGCAGATTACGAGCACGAGCTCTCCTCCGTCGAAGCCACCGAAGAGTCTCTCATCCGCACCCTCTCCCTCGCGCCCTCCGGAACAGCCTCGCACAGCAACCCCGGCCACGCAAAATGCCTCATGCTCCGCCTCTCCTCCCAACCCACAAACCCAAGCGACACGCCCGGAGCCGTCGCCGGCATGGCCCTGTACTTCCACAACTACAGCACCTGGAACGGCAAGCAAGGCATCTACCTCGAAGACCTGTTCGTGCGCCCACAGTACAGAAAGAGAGGATACGGAAAGCTGTTGATACAAGCGCTCGCGCGGGAGAATCTGTTGCAGGATGGTGGCAGGTTGGAGTGGAGTTGTCTGGACTGGAATGAGCCGAGTTTGCAATTCTACCGCTCGCTTGGCGCGGTCGAGATGAAGGGCTGGACGAAGCTGAGGGTTGATGGGGAGGCGTTGAAGAAGTTGGCGCAGGGTGACGTGCCTGCGATTACTGGGGAGGCGCCGCGGTGAGCAGATTGAGTGAGGTTTCGTTGGCTCGGCGGAGCCGCGTGGACGTCGTCCGTCTCTTTCAGCTGTGGTCAACCCGTATTCTACAGACAAAAGTTGGGTTGTGAGGCTTACATAAACAACGGCTGGTACATTTGCTCATATTGTAGTATATGATATAAATTTCTTACCGCTGTAAATTGATCCTTGTTCAAAGACATCGGCTCAGATGCTCCGTGCTTTGAGGCTGTTTTACCAAAGTAGCTCAATCCGATACTCTACATAACATTACATGTATACCATCCTTTCCGCTCCCTCGTGTTCTTGCATTCTGCAATGTGGAAGCTTCATTTCGAAGAACGCGGCAATTTTTCTTTTCACAATGGCAGTGGAAGTTGAGTGGGAAGACGCCGACGAGGAGCGTCACAGTCGACGCTGGAGCAGATACATTCGATAACCTTGCGCGGATGGTTGAAGTCGGCGGAGATGGGCGTTTTGCGGCCCTTGGGGCTTGATTGATGTGATTGTCAAGGGACGATAAATATATCGAGAGCGGTATCGGCAACAACTGTGCGTTGATAAAGGAAACAAGATAAATTATCGCTGATGAAAAATGTCAGGCATTACGACCCTCCTCCAAGACAACAAGTCCCATGGGAGATTCACTGGTATGATGACCAGTAAGTATACTGAATGCAGGTCCATAGCGGCAAAGATGGTGGATGAGGTAGTGAAGAAATGTTGTACGTAACATCATCTCTCGAACGATTAACTGCCTCAGGACAGTCGACTGCATTTCTACTTACATACTTGATACTTCGGCTTTATGGAAACAGACTCGACGCACAGATGGGCATTTTCGGGGCTCCCACATCCTCGAGCCAGGATACAATCCAAGCTCACCGTCCCACCGTGATCCGTCGGTCAATGCCCGCCTTGCCTCGGCCAAACCCCATCATTCCCCACGTAAGTTGGGTGTACGGGTACTGCTAAGCCGATGACATCCAAAGCCGCTCTGCTGCCATCCGACTTTCTTTCTCCCAACTCTTCTCGTTGCCATTGAGAAGTCGTTGTTGTTGCAGAGCAGTCGATCTCTTCTCTCTGTTTGCTACTATCCTCCCCTCTCCACGCTTCATACTCCAGCTATGAGCGCCATCGCCCGCCGCAGCTTCGCCAGAGCAGCCGCAGCAGCACCACGCAGCATCGTCAGAGCTCCACTCCGCACCAGCTCTACATTACTAGCCCAACACTCTGCTAAAACCTCCTCCTTCTCTTCCCTCCGACACAACACCGCCCGCACATTCTCGACAACCATGGTGCAAGCTTCCGCCGGTGACGCCTTCGCGTCGCCCGCTCCCGCCGCCGAGTATGACCACGAGATCGTCGACATGGCTTCGTACATTCACAACTACAAGATTGATTCCGAGTTGGCTGTGAGTAGCAACCATTGAAAGAGAAAAAAAAATATGTATAAGCAAGTTCAATCGAATGCTAACACCTCCTCCCAGATCGACACCGCCCGCTTCGTCTTCCTCGACACTCTCGGCTGTGGCCTCAAGGCTCTCGAGTTCCCTCACTGCACCAAGCTGCTCGGCCCAGTTGTCGAGGGCACTTCTGTGCCCAACGGCACCAAAGTCCCCGGTACTCCCTACCAGCTCGACCCTGTCCGTGGTGCCTTCAACATCGGAGCAATGATCCGCTGGTTGGACTTCAACGACTGCTGGCTGGCAGCCGAGTGGGGCCACCCTTCTGACAACCTGGGTGCCATCCTCGCCGTGGCAGACTGGATGAACCGCTCCAACAAGGCTGGCGGCAAGAAGGTTGCCAACGGCGCTACTTTCACCGTCAAGGACGTTCTGGAGGCCATGGTCAAGGCCCACGAAATCCAGGGCTGCTTGGCGCTCGAGAACAGCTTCAACAAGGTCGGTCTCGACCACGTTGTCAACGTCAAGGTCGCCTCTGCCGCCGTCGTTTCGCAGATGCTCGGTCTGTCCGAGGCTCAGACCCGCGATGCCATCTCGCAGGCTTGGGTTGATGGTCAGTCCATGCGTACCTACCGCCACAGCCCCAACACCATGTCCCGCAAGTCCTGGGCCGCCGGTGACGCCTGCGAGCGCGCCGTCAACCTCTGCCTGAAGGTCATGGCTGGTGAGGGTGGCATGGCTACTGTCCTCTCTGCCCCCACCTGGGGCTTCTACGACGTCAACTTCCACGGCAAGAAGTTCGAGTTCCAGCGTCCTTACGGCTCCTACGTGATGGAGAACGTGCTCTTCAAGGTCTCCTACCCAGCCGAGTTCCACTCGCAGACCGCCGTCGAAGCCGCCGAGAAGCTCAACGTCAAGCTGGCCGCCATGGGCAAGAGCGCCGCCGACATCGCGCACGTCGTCAACCGCACGCACGAGGCCTGCATCCGCATCATCGACAAGCAGCTCAAGCCCATGGACAACTTCGCCGACCGCGACCACTGCGTGCAGTACATGGTCGCCACCATGTTCGCCTTCAACCGTCTCACCGCCGAAGACTACACCGACGGCAGCGAAGCCGCCACCTCCCAGCTCGTCGAGACCCTCCGCAAGAACATCTCCTGCGTCGAAGACCCGCAGTTCACCAAGGACTACCACGACCCGGAGAAGCGCACCATCGCCAACGCCCTGACCGTCACGCTCAAGGACGGCACCGTGCTTGAGGAAGAGGTCGTCGAGGCGCCGCTGGGCCACCGCCTGCGCCGTGAAGAGGCCAAGCCCGAGATCATGAAGAAGTTCGAGCGCCACTTGGCTCCTCACTTCAGCGCCGAGCACGTCAAGAAGCTGATGCAGCTGAGCGATGACACCGCTGCGTTGTACAAGATGCCCGTGGACGAGTATGTCGATTTGTACGCCAAGGACAAGATATTGTAGATGTGCTCCCTGTTTGAGGTGTATGCGTAACGAGTGTCTCTGAAGAAGGAAAAAATCCATATAGATGTTTCCAATTTTTATGTTTGGAATGTATGAACAAAATCCGTCAAAACATAATATACTTGCAGCAAATGTCATGTGTGTGTGTGTGTATGGATCTCGATGATGTACCGCCAGTCAGTAGGTTAGTCTGCCGCAACTTCGCCCCTTTTTTTTCCTCTACAAGAGTGCTTCGCTCCTTCCTTGCCTATCACTTGTACCTGAAAGCCAACCTCACCTCTTGGAACCTTGTGACTGGCGGTAGATGTACGCAAAAATCTGCTTTGGTCTAACAGAAAACTAACATAGGTATCTCTTCGCTTTGATTCTTCGATTCTTTGGTTGTTTTTCTCTCCTCTCAGTTCCCCCGTTCGATACGTTTGACTTTACGCCTCGCTTTCCACTGTCCTCCCAATGCTGAACATTCCCTTGCCTGTTTCAATGCGCCTTGAACGCCGATAATGCTTGCTCTCCCTTTCCCACGAGTTTTTTTCAAATGTCATTCGTAACGCGTCTCTGTTTCTTTTTATGTTCCTTGCTCCTGATCTCTCGGCCAGTAATTTTCATACCACAGCTCTCAAGGCAACGACTAGTAGACCCTCTGCTGCTGCGAACCAGCCACACCCTGCACGGGCGTAGCACCATACGAGCCTTGCGAGGAAGCGCCGCTGCGAGCATTGAACTCGGCGAACCAGGGGTGCGCGAGGGCCTGGTGAGCGGAGCAGCGCATCTCGGGCCTCATCTGCAGCATCTGGCCCAGCAGCTGCAGGCCCAGGCTGTCGACTTGCGGCAGGATGGCGCGCAGCTCTTGCGTGGCGTAGACTGGCCAGGTGGGCTTGTACTCGGGGAAGGCGCTGATGCCGGGCCAGGAGCGCTCCGAGGGCGTGCCCATCAGGCGGAAGATTTTGAGCAGTTGGTCTTCGTTGGTGGTGCCGGGGAAGAGCGGGCGGCCGGTGAACATCTCGGCCATGATGCAGCCGGCGCTCCAGATGTCGATGCTGGTGTTGTAGGTGCGGCTGCCGAGCAGGACGTCGGGCGCGCGGTACCATAGGGTGACGACCTCGTTGGAGAAGGTGTTGACGGGGATGCCGAAGGCGCGGGCGAGACCGAAGTCGGCGAGCTTGAGCTGGCCTGAGTTGTTAATGAGTAGGTTCTGGGGCTTGAGGTCGCGGTGCAGGACGCGGTTGTCGTGGCAGAAAGCGATGCCGCGCAGCAGCTGCCACATGAAACTCTTGATGGTGGCCGCTTCGAGGGCTCCGCGCTGGCCCGAGTGGGAGTTTGTGTAGGAGTCCATGTACTTCTTGAGGTCCTTGTCCATGTACTCGAAGACGAGCATGAGCTTGTTCTCGGTGTGGATGACGTCGTAGAGGCTGACGATGTTCTCGTGCTTGAGCTCCTTCATGAGCGAGATCTCGCGGATGGCGGTGCTGGGCGTGCCCTCCTCGCTGTCCAGGTGGATCTCCTTGAGGGCGACGAAGGCGCCGGTCTGGCCGTTGCGGCCCTTGAAGACGGTGGCATATGTACCCTCGCCCAGCTTTTCCAGCTGCTGGAAGCTGTTTGGGTGGCGTTTGTCCATGAGTTCGATGCGACGGCCTCCGCCGAGCGAGCGCACGCTGATGTTGCTGTCGGTTCGCTGGCCTGGGTTGAGGGCGAGGGTGGTGCCGACGTGGGTGGGGTGCAGGCGGGTCTTGAGAGGTTCCTGGCGGGTGAACTTGGGGTCCCAGAGGATGTCGCGGGAGGTGGTGAGCTGGTTGGCGATGGTCAGGGGCGACGAGGAAGAGGTGGTGTTGTTAGATGTCGGGCTCATCGGAGTGCTGGGGAGGATGCGATATGTGGGTGCTCAGGTACTTGCATGTGGATCTACATCGACAGCAGCCGGAGCCAAAGCAACCCCAGGAGTTGAGTCAAGTGCGGGCGCCTACGAAGCGCGTGGAGGCGTTGATGCGTGCGAGTGGTTTGTATTTTTGGATGCCTTGCAATTGATACCTGATGCTATTCAAATGTTGTTGTTTCGCTATTACAGACGTACCTAGTAAGGTAGTCAGGTGATAAGGTCACTGTTCGTAACCAACCATTCACTTTAATCGTGTGTTGTTGGGCGAAAGTGTTGATCCTCTTGCCCGCAGTTCACATCGCATGGAGCATCGCTCTTGCCTGATTCGATTTTTCAACTAGGAAGCCTGCCACGTGCTGCGGAGTAGTATACGAACTCATGGATATATCGCAAAACCTGCTGTAGATAGATTACGAACTTCATATCAATCATTCGGTAGCATAAGCATATATAATCCTCAACAAAGCACAGTCGTGCTTGAGATTGCAGTACCCCAGACCCTGATGATGCAAACCCTAAAGCACTCTCTTTGTGCCGCAACGTTAAAATTCCAGCGCTTACGCTGGCCTGCAAGGCCCCGCCTATGAATCACCGTCCTTCGGTGCCTTTGCGATCGAGCCTCCGAGCGACAACCCACCCGACTTCCTGCTTCCTGCCACTCGACACACACAACACCACCACCACCTACGACACTTCCACCCAAGGCAACGAAGCCGCACTTCAGATCACCCACGACAACTCACAGGTTGAACTGCTGCCATGCCTAAGAACAAGGGAAAGGTGCGTCATCCAGAATACCCCACCACGCACACGAACAATCATCGGCAAAGGTCGCACACATAAAGAACACGCGCTGACACCACGCTATAGGGTGGTAAGAACAGGAGAAGGGGAAAGAACGAGAACGACAACGAGAAGCGCGAGCTCACCTTCAAGGAGGAGGGTCAAGGTACGTAGCCGCCGCCGTCGCGACAATTTCCCAACACCCCACGAGCGCACCGCTGACACTCTCACCCCTCACAGAATATGCACAGGTCGTGAAGATGCTCGGTAACGGCCGTCTCGAGGCCGCCTGCTTCGACGGCAGCAAGCGTCTCGCTCACATCCGCGGCAAGCTGCGCAAAAAGGTCTGGATCAACCAGGGCGACATCATCCTGCTGTCACTCCGTGAATACCAGGACGAGAAGGGCGACGTCATCCTCAAGTACAGCGCCGACGAGGCCCGTTCACTCAAGGCCTACGGCGAACTCCCCGAGACCGCCAAGATCAACGAGACCGACACCTACGGCGGCGAGGAGGAGGGCGGCATCGGCTTCGACTTCGGCGAGGACGACAGCGAGAGCGACGGCGAGATCGACGTTGATGACATTTGAGGAGGGACATGGTGCCCACCTCTCCCGTCTTTCCTCCCTGGGATGTCTGACGAGTGCTACTGCTGCTGCTGCTGCTGCGTTGTTTGGCGACGGCATAAAGTTGGCGGAACCTTGGCCGATTTGGAAATGAAATTTCGCACACCCCTGCGCTCTTGCAGCCTCACGACACCAGTGCTGTTTTCCGAGCGTAGGGAATGCGGGACATTCTTCTTTTCGCTCCTGCCACTACGAAAGGCAAAAAGAAAAAGCTGTGATGCCACCCTTGATGGGCACTATGCTTCGTCTCTTTTTGTTCATGACCACAAACAAAATCTTCTGCATGATGGGGGCGTATTCACGTTAGCTATGAAAAGAATTCGAATCCAAAAAGAAGAAAATATCTCCAAAATCATGATTGTGTCATGTGCGTTGCTTGTATTGGAAGTGTGTTTTTTATGTCAGTGAAACATACATCTACGTGAGGAGAATGAGTTTGAGGGATATGCTTCGTACCATAAAATTATGCGGACAAGAGTTGCTCTCTGCGATACATATTTTGTTTTTGAGTTATCGACATTCTGCTACTTTCTCTTCCAACGTGAAATACGTGTCGGAGGTCCATCCTTAAATCATGACGGTGCTGCTGATTTGAAGGGCCCGCGTTCAACTTCCAACTTCGCGCCACCACCAAATTCCATACAACACAACACTGCAGAAGCTCGCAACAGACTGTAAACAAATCTCGCCCAATTCACATCGACTAGCAAAAAAAAAAATAAAGTACCTCCCGGATCAGAACCACATCATCTGCGGATTTGAAAACGAAAGAGAGCACCACCAACCTTCCTCCACGCCAAAACCACAACACAGCCAAAACCACCATGTCAACGACCACCGAAAACCCCATCGTCTTCTTCGACCTCACCCTCGGCGGCGAGCCCCTCGGCCGCATCAAAATGCAGCTCCACGCCGACGCCGTCCCGCGCACCGCAGAAAACTTCCGCCAGTTCTGCACCGGCGAGACGAAAAACCACCTGGGCCGCCCGCAGGGCTACAAGGGCTGCAAGTTCCACCGCGTGATCAAGGATTTCATGATCCAGGGAGGGGATTTTGTGAATGGTGATGGGACGGGCAGCGCGAGCATTTATGGGACGAGGGAGTTTAAGGATGAGGCGGAGGGGTTGAGGAGGAGGCATGATGAGGCTGGGGTTTTGAGTATGGCGGTGAGTTTTTTCTCCTTTTTCTTTTTCTGTGATCTCCTTTCTGTTGTTATTTGTTTTCGATTTTGCCTGTTGTTGCAGATGAGAGGAGATGGACCTCCCATCGAATCTTCGCCACAATCCACCTCCTCACACCCTCCTCCTGCACGACCGACAACCAACGAATCCAGTCCGAGCCAAACAACGACATTCCACTGACTCATTTCACCCACCAGAACTCCGGCCCCAACACCAACGGCAGCCAATTCTTCATCCTGACTGCGCCCGCGCCGCACCTCAACGGCAAGCACGTCGTCTTCGGCAAAGTGGTCGAGGGCATGGACGTCGTGCGCAAAGTGGAGAACGTGCGCACGCGCGACGAGAGGCCCGCGCAGGAGGTCGCTATTGCGATGTGTGGTGAGATGTGAGGGGTGGGTAGGTAGTTTGGGGTTAGATGTTTGGGGAGGTCGTTGGGGGAAAGGAAGCAATGGAATGGGACTCGATTTTCCTTCCTCTTTTTTTTTTTTTTTCTTTTGGCGATACACACGCGTCTTTCATGCCTGATGTGATGGGTTGAGGGAGAGAGAAGTCGTGCTGGTGTTGGGCGGAGTGGGTGAGGACACGCTATGGTGGGATTTCTCCATCGCATCCTTACCCTCGGATGCCTTGAGGACTTACTGCATCTACACGAGTGGTTTTTCTTGACAAAGAGCCGTAATGCAGGACAGCGCTTAGGCGGGCCTCTTTTTGGCGGACAGGACTGGCAGTTGAGCGAAAGATTCAGAGACAGTTGAAATGGTTCAAGAACTTGCTTGCATATCCAAAAAAAAGATGCTAAGATATATACATGTAGACTACGAAATATGTTCTCTCAAAACAACAGCATCATCAACAACAAATGTGGGGGTATCGGGGGGAAGGCACAAAAGGACCCTCTAGCCGTGTTACGCATTAACATCAACAATCAAGCAAGAAAAGCAAGAGAAGAGAAGCCTTCAAAGACTTCTCTCTCACTTCCTTCTTCACTCGAACAAATCAGCGCATCCCCAGTGCTGCTCAACGCCAAACTGGCCCGGGGCCTTCCACGAATCGTTCTCGTACGAGAACACGGCGGTCTTGCCACCGGCCTTCTCCATGATGCTCTTGATGGCGGTCTTCTGGTCCTCAGCACCAGGGATCGCCATGCCGTTGGGCGAGCCGAGCGACGGCCAACCGGACTCGAGGTTGTAGGCTTCCTTCTCGTGGTTGCAGGCCGCGGCGACATTGTCCAGGACTTTGACGACGAAGTCGCCGGCGCCCTCGGCGCTGACGGTCTCGGTGAAGAAGGGGTGGATGTTGGCGCCGGCGTAATCGACGGCGGGGCAGAGGACGGCGGCGTTGTCGATGAACGAGCCAGGGACTTCAGATGTACCAACAGGACCGTTGAAGCCCGCGGCGCGGAACTTGGAGCGGACGTCGTTGACGAAAGCGGCGAGGCCTTCAGCGTTGGTGTAGCCGTAGAACATAGCCTCGTTGCCAGCAACGACCATCTCAACAAGATCCCACTGGTCCTTGCCCCACTGAGTGAGGGTCTCGACCTGCTTGTCGGTGTTGGCGCCAATACCAGATGCGTCGACCCAGATACCGAGAATCAGCTTCAGGCCGTGCTCGGCGGCAGCCTTTCCGACGTTCTGAGGGCCATCGCAGTCGGTGGCGTACAAGCGGACGGAAGTGAAGCCCTTGGCCTTGATGCCGGCGACGTCCTTGGCGACGGCTTCGGCAGTCTTGCATTGGCCGTCGTTGGCGTAGGGGGTGTAGCAGAAGGCCCACTTGTCGCCGTTGGGAGTGATAGTGTTGCTGGCGGTTGCGGATGCGCTGGCGCTGGAGGAGGTAGAGCTGGAGCTGGGCGCGGCGTACGAGCTAGGTGCCTCGGAAGAGCTAGGTGTGGCGTAAGAGCTGGGTGCTTCGGACGAGCTAGCTGCTGCGTAGGAGACGGGTGCTTCGTAAGAGCTGGGTGCTTCCGATGAGCTAGGTGCTGCGGACGAGCTGGCCTCGAATGTTGAGAAGAAAGTGGGCACCGGAGCAGAGCTGGAAGCCAATTCCTTGATCGTGGCAACGTGCTCGGGAGCCTTGCCGTAGACAGTGGGGATGTGAGTCTTCTCAGGCTCATCGGTGCAAGTAGACGACTCGGTCTGAGAGGGAGCTGCAGGAGCAGCCTCGCTACTGGAAGAACCTGGAGTTGAGGTCTCCTTGGGTACCTTAGTCTCCCATCCAGCCGAGGTGGTGTTCGAGTAGTCGCGAAGGTCGGGGACGAATGTTGGCGCTCCGTACCAGGTGGTGGTGTACGAGTAGCATCCGCATGAAGAAGCACCAGAGGGAGCAGGGTGAGGCTTGGCCATGTATGCAGGCAGTTGCCTTTCGTGCAAGTCCTTGTGGCGGCGGTGGGCGTGGCCATGTTCAGCAGCGTAGACGGTCGACGCCGCGCTGGCTGCCAGCACGAGAGTGGTGGCGAATGATTTCATTTTGACTGATATTTTCAATTGGGTACAGCTGAATGAGTGTGTTGGTGTCGCAAGCGAGTGACTGAAGTGAGTGACGGGACCTGCGTCCAGAATTGAATGGTTACCAGAACCTGTGGGTATGGAGACTAGGTCGACAGGCGACGAGTAGCGATGACCTACCTTATCAAGAGCAAGTGCACGCCGCGCTCGCGTAGAGTGCTGTATCATAGCGTTGTCGGGCCATATGACAAGCTAATGAGCCGTTGGGACTAGCCGGCTGTCGCATGTGCAAAATGGTATAGGCCTGCACAACGGCAGGCGGCACGAGATTTCAGGACAATCTCCCCAGTCTCCCGTCGATCATCCGCAATAACTAGGGCGACATTTTTCAGCCGCCAACGTGGTGGCACCGTGGTGGGTGAACGCATGTTTGCTGGCTGCACGGGCATTCTTTCGCACCGCCGTTTTGGAATCTTTCGCCTTCTCCCACACATCTGGGCATGTGTCTCATAGCGGTGATTTCCCCGGTAGAGAAATATTGCACCGCTCGACCGGTAGCCAGACAGCAAAACAGTGGGTGGTACATCTCCCAAAGACGCGATATGCATGGGTGAGAAAAATTGAGAGAATTGACAGGGAGTCTCTGGGCAGTCTCCATCGCGCTTGTGGTCCTGGTCCTGGGAGTCGCGCTTAACCATCATATATTCATGCAGGCCAGCGAGATTCCCATTCGAGGGCTCGAAAGGGACGCTCCGGATCTGCAGGCCCGAATATTAATAACAATGTTCGGTCGCATGATGGGTGTCGGGAATAGATGCGACTCAGGGCTAAGCGCATGATGAGACGATGGTGCGGCGTCGAGAATGCGCCATACATCTAAACTGGTAGCGAGTCTTGCGCAGAATTCGGAGCCTTTGGACCGGATGTCCCTGAACGTTTACCGCTGTGGCGAGAGCAACATGTGTGGCATTAGATATGAGGTATATCATGTATTGTGAAGAATGACGAAGGAGTAACCACATCTCGAAGGACACAGAGTTGCACAGACACTGCGTCTGGTTATTGTGCGCCTAAGTTCGCCTGTCTTTCCCTGAACGGTTTAGCCTCATCACCAATTGCAGGCATTGGCATATTAATATTCCACTTCCACCCCAGGACAATGGTATTTAAGATGCCAGAAGCGGAGGATGCCTGCATTGAGGATACTGTGTCTTCAAGACCATATCAAATTGACGAACCGGCGCGCTGTTATCAAGCAAGCGTGCAAGGCACGAGAGATGAGTTAGTATGCATGATCGATCACCTTGCCATTCGATACTGCTAGAATGGTGAGCATAATGTATGGATCGTGTCGGCAAAGTATCGTGCAAATGCAAAACATTCAAATGTCCTGATGAGAAACAGGTACGCCCGAACGGTCACCGCTGGAGCTCGACTTGTGGTGCAACAACGCGTAAAAAGACCATAACCCCCGACTGTAGCGAAGGGAAAAGCTGATGTATCATCTCTGCTGCAAGCTCGCATGCCCGAATCAGTAGGGAGACGATCATTGATGTTCGGTTCATACCCGGCCATCTGCTACATTTGACCAAACATAAGATCTGTATCTGGCACCTATACGATGTCTCAATGCGAATGGTACCAACCAAGATCTCATTTCGCACATGAAGACACCAAGCACGGACAGGAGGCTGGTAGCCGCGTTCGTGACGGAGAAGCAGAATGCCAGATTTGAGGTAATACAATATGTGTTCTCGGTAGAACCAGAAGGCATTCTGTTCAACCTGCACAAGATTCGGAAGGGTCTGAACGATCCAGATCTATAGACTAATGTTCCTGCAGCAGCAGCAGCCTCGGCGCACGTAGATGTGGGCAAGCGCAGCCCTATAAATTATTTCGTTACGGCCGATGCACAAAACAGCGTACTCGGTACAGGCTGTATCCGGGAGGGAGATGTTCTCATGAGAAGAAGAGTACCGAGAGTATCTGCAGGAGGATTGATGTCTTCCAGTATTGGGCGGCATTGATTATGTCAAGATGGTGATCCAGATACGGCAATGCGAGGCTACAGATGTCTGCTTAACAAAGCAAGAGAATAAGCCTCGGAGCGATCTGCAGCAGAAATTCAAATTATCTGCTGGTACCTTCCACCCTGTATCGATAACACCCTTCACGCCCGACTAATAAAAGTGCTCCACCAAAACACCTTTATACACACCTGACAAATCACTCCTCGCTCCCTCTCACACATCAACCCCCATAAACTCCCCCAAAACCACCGCCAATCTGGCCTCCTTCTTCCGCTCAGCTCTGCGACCCCTCCGCTCCACCATCGCCCTTCCCTTCGCCGCCACCGCCGCCGCCGGATCAACCTTCTACAACCCCTCCTCCACCCCCACCATCGCCAACAACATCTCCACCGCAACGACCTCCGCTCTCCAGCAGCAGACGCGCAGCATGCACTCCAAGCTCGTCATCATCGGCTCCGGCCCCGCCGGCCACACCGCCGCCATCTACGCCGCGCGCGCCGACCTCAAGCCCGTCATGTACGAGGGCTTCCTCGCCCTCGGCATCGCCGCCGGCGGCCAGCTCACCACCACCGACGAGGTCGAGAACTTCCCCGGCTTCGCCAACATCCAGGGCGCGACGCTCATGGACCAGATGCGCGCCCAGAGCGAGGGCTGCGGCACCGAGATCGTCAGCCAGACCGTGGGCAAGGTCGACCTGTCGCAGCGCCCCTTCAAGTACTGGTTGAACCCCATGGGCGATGACGCGAACCTCGAGGAGGAGACGCACACCGCCGACAGCATCATCATTGCGACCGGCGCCAAGGCCAGGCGTCTCGATCTTGCTGGCGAGGAGAAGTACTGGGGCAACGGTGTGTCTGCCTGCGCTGTCTGCGACGGCAGCCTGCCGATCTTCCGCGAGAAGCCGCTCGTCGTGATCGGCGGTGGTGATTCTGCGGTCGAGGAGAGCATTTACCTGACCAAGAAGGCCTCCAAGGTGACTGTGCTCGTGCGCAAGGACTTCCTGCGCGCTTCCAAGGCCAACGCGCGCCGTCTGACGACCAACCCCAAGGTCGAGGTGCGCTACAACACACAGGGTGTGGAGATCAAGGGCGACGAGGGTCCCAGGGGTTTGATGAAGAGCTTGGTGATCAAGAACAACAAGACCGGCGAGACGGAGGAGATTGCCGCGAACGGTCTGTTCTACGCTGTTGGCCACGACCCTGCGACCTACCTGTTCAAGGACCAGCTTAAGATGGATGAGGACGGATACATTATCACTACTCCTGGCACTGCTGAGACCAGCATTCCTGGTGTGTTTGCTGCTGGTGATGTGCAGGACAAGAAGTACAGGCAGGCTGTCACTTCTGCTGGTAAGTTCAACTGCTGTCATTTAGACTTGGTCGTTTCACTAACATTCTCATAGGTACCGGCTGCATGGCCGCTCTCGAAGCCGAGAAGTACCTCGCCGAGCAAGAGGGCAACGACGGCCCCGAAGCCGACAGTGAGGTCAAGAAGGGCAAGCCTGAGGCTGACGGCGAGGTCCCCGAGTACAGGTCCAACCCCCTGCTTTAAGGGAAGTGGAACGAGAATCATGAGCTTCCTTTTTCAGACTTTCGATTTTGCTGCATTTAGCCATGCGTTTGGTGGGGTGTACATAGCGCAATGTTATAGAAGCTAGAGTAGAACTCTAAAACGAGGCCTCCGATTTTGGAAGAAAAGCAAATAAAATCTTGGCTGGGGTATCTTGTGTGTGATGCAGTGCTCGAACACGAAAGCAACTAAAGTCCGTGGTGGACTTTGTCGTGAGGTCAGAGGATGACGCAGCGAGAAGGATGCACATCGTCCCAGTCGTATGCTTCGATGATCTTCGCTCGTGAGAGCAGCGATTCCGCATGATCTGCACATTTGCCGAGCGTACTTCGTGCCGGAGCTGCTTTCTCGTCGTCATTAAGCATCCGAGCGACTGCTGCAAAGGGTGTTACCAACTGTATTTTCCCATCAGTCGCCACCGAGGAGTTGGAGCGCACTCTTGAATGCTTCGACGACTTTGACGTCTGGAGAATGTCAGGTCAGTGTTCGAATGAGAAAGCAATATTTCGGAGGGTAGCTTACAGTGCTGGCGTTTGCTTTCGAGGACTTCTTCGTTGTGCTGCACGAGCGTGATTTGAGTCTTCATGCTGGGGAGATGTCAGTGTCATGAGTCGAAGTTGTGTGTTTGTGTGAAGGGTGGTACCGTTTGAAGCTTCTTTCCACCTCGTGAGCATGCCCTGTTTCGGCCCAGACGTAGAAGTACTAGTTCAATTAGCAAAGACGATCATTGTGGCGAGCAAGGCTATACGTGTACTACCCCACAAAGCTCGTTGAAGGAGCGGTAAAGGTCTTGTTCCTCGGTAGAGTATCGATCCATCTGGTCATGGTAGCGCTGTTCCAGCTCCCTCCAGTCGAAAGTGGCGATCTGGTCTGCGGGCTCGGCGTCTTCGTCTGAAGATTCTTGGTCGTGGGCTGTCGGTTCTTGATCGACCTCTACGTGGCTTCGCTTGCGTGGTGTGGCGTGTGGTTTGTCGTTGGCTGGGTGCTTGGAGGGTGGCGCGGGTTGATGGTCGCCGTTCTCAATAGTTGGCGAGGACGTAGCTGGCTGCTCCTGAGAGGCTTGCTGGCTCGATGCTTGACTCATCGACTTCGAAGGTTGAGCTGAAGTGGGCGTTGCTTTGAAGTTGGGCCTGGGAGGTGGAGCCATTGTGAATTGCCGTTGGCCACCTTGAGGTGGGTTGGCTGTAGGCGTAGTGCTCTCCTCCTGATTTTGTTTTGACTTGGAGCAAGTGCTACTGCCGGAGCCACGCTTCTTTTGATCTGCATCAGAAATGCCTTTCTCTGAGGCCGATCGTGAGTTGCTTTCGCTTTGAGTGGTTGGATCCTCCATTGTGTTTCGAGTGTCCGTTGCTGTCAGCTATGAGGACCAGTTATGTTGAATGAGGAGTCCGCTCGTCTCGTTTATGTGTACGGAGCATCGACCGGTCAAGTGCTGTGAAACGCATTCACCTCACGTCATGTAGTGATATCGTCTTGCAAGTAGTTGGTCTGGGCATTGTCGTAGGGCTGAAGTCAAGACCAAGTCCGGGGGTTAGGGTTAGGCAGGCGCGAAGAGGGCCGTGCGCCTGTCGCGCGATCACATGCCCGAGTCGTTATCAGATGGCGAATGACGATGTCGCTTGTTCCCTCTGTCGCTCATGGTAGATGCTGAGTGGCTGCCGCGAGCACGCACACGACCACTTTCTTCAGACTCCCGTTAACTTTCTAAGCAAACTGGATAGAGTCATACACTCCTCCAACGCCTGCATGAGCCTCTCCTCCTAATAAACACCATGATAAGGCCGCTTTATCCTCGATCTCGCAAGCGAACGTTGATAGCCGTCGATACTTGAAGATGGAGTGCGATCCCTGCGACATCTGCAATCGAGACTTCGATAGAACAAGGAAGCCTTTATGCGTCACCTGTGCACAGGTCACTCTCTACGAATCTCGCGTACGCCAGGTGACTGGTTTACTGGACCGCGAGAACGCCCACACACACACTGAAGCGATCGTGCGACCTGGAAATGACGGTGTACTTGCTGCGCTACCGCAAGATGCGGACTGGGATGCCATCACAAATGCTGTGAAGAAGCATAGCTCCGAGCGCGCTCAGGCAGAGCAAGCAAGAGTAGAGATACGAATCGAGGCCATCACTGAGCAGGCGGAGGTGCTGAGACGTCAAGTGGAGGAACACAAGAAGTACATCGAAGAGCTGAGGCACAACAACGAGATCCGCCGCCAGGAGATCTCCAGGGAGCAGCAAGAACTAGCAAGGCGGAAGCCACTGGCTCTGGGTCCGGTACAAGTCGCGAAGCAGAAGGCTGCTCAGCGACTCGACAGAATACATGGCAGGACCGTTGACGCACGATCATACATCTGCAGGCACTCGTCCAGTCTGAATGGAGTGCACCAGCTACGTGATTCACGCGGAAAACACACCGGTCGCTACGAACTGAACGGACTGACTATCCCGAGCTTGAAGGAATTAAACTCGGCTATCGAAGAAGCTAGCCTCCCGAACAAGGACCAGACGAGCGAATACCACACTCACGTCAACGCATGTCTCGACAACATTTGCCACCTTCTCGGCGTTTGGTGCCATTACCTTTCAATCCGTCTACCTGCAGAGATCATCCTCCCACACAGCGACTTTCCACACCCTGCAATTCTTTCCGAAAAGTCCTCCTACAAAGCTACGAATATAGCGTATCCTGCCACTTTGGCTCATCAGTCATCGAGTCCATCCGCTTCTAGGATTCTGCAAGAACAGCGTGATCAGCCTCGACCACGTCTTCTCCACCTCAATCGACCTCTGGCGCTCCTTGCAAAGCAAGATCCCAAAGCCTTTGGACTTTTCGTCGAAGGTGTAATGCTGCTCGCCTGGGATCTAGCCTGGCTCTGTCGCTCCCAGGGTATCATCACGATCAACAGCTTCGACGATGTCTGCGACATTGGCCGCAACATATGGCTGCTTTCAATCGCCCAGCAAAGCTCTGCCAGCGATCGTGAGCGAAGAGATAAAGGCACGTCAGATGGTGGCTCTCGTGTTAGAAAATCGGCTGGTGAAACCGTACGCTTCGGTTCATTCAGCCACGGTAATCTTCGCCACTGCATAGCCAGCCACGAGGGTGCATCTCTAATGCAAGATTGGCGTCTCTCGCAGCCACACCGCTTGATTGACAAGCTGCGAAACCACTTGCTCATTGAAATTACTGGAGCCGAGTGGGATGTCGTAGATGACAATGATTTTGCGGATGAGGACGAGGATGAGTTGGCTGTGCTTGTGGGTGGATCGCATCGCAATGCAAAGGAGAGTAGGCATCCAGCTATGAGCGTGATGAGTGTTGCTACGCATGTGGATGCATTCCCAAGCAAGAAAGGAGGTAACGGATGGACGAAAGTCAGAGGAAGGAGTGAGGATGTCTGATAGCGTGTACCTAGGAAATCAAAGCCATTTGTAGCGCATTGAAATTGTACGTCTGAACGTTATACATACATGGACGTGCCGTAATATCTGTTGTGCCCATTTGCGACCACTACCTATGGTTTTTATGGCCATGGGATCAATCGAATCTGCTCCAGACTTGCAACATATCACTGATCAAATTAACCACCATACGTCTGTTCGTACTACGTGATTCTGATGTTGAACAAAACCCCCAAAGAAGAGCTATTCTCGCATACGGCTACTTCGAACACGGTCACTTGTTGGGTAGACGAAGATCCCAGATACGAACGATCGGTCCTTGGCCGGAGCAAACGAATCTATTGCCATCGAAATCGACTGAGAAGATCCTGTTGCTGAAGCGGTCTGCTTCGCTGTCTGTGTGCGTATCCCCATCCGCCTGGAAGTCGTTCAAATCAAATTGGTGCTGTGTTCGCCATTCTCGTGATCCTGGCATTTGCTCCCAAACTCTAATAAATCCGTCGTAGCTACCGCTGATGATAGTCTTGACTTCCCCATCGTGGTCGAAGACTGCTTGGACAGAGCGTACGAGGTTGGTGTGGCCTTTGAGGCACGCTATCTCCGTTTCCTGATCAGTGTCATAGATCCCCACTGACTCGTCCGTCGAGCCAGACACGATGAATCGGCCGTTGTACTGCAGACATGCGATACCCCTCTGATGAATGTTGATTCTGCGGAGTATTTTCCCAGTTTGTAGGCTCCAAATGCAGATGGATCGATCACCGGATCCAGAGACCAGGATGCTGTCTTTTAGCTTGACGGCGTTCACGGCGGCGTCGTGGCCATCGAAGCTGGCGAGGAGACTGTACTCTTGGTACCGATCTCCTTCTGCTGGTGCGATAGCGAATTGAGGAACGTCAGTGTGGCCTGCATCCAGGGGTTGGCGGTTCCAGAGCTTGATCTTCCCATCTTTGCCGCCAGTCACGAGATACCTGTGGTCAAAGTGCAGGCATAGAACGGTCTCATGATGAGCTCGGGAGATGGTTTTGATCGCTTCACCGGTAGAGAACCGCCAGATTATGACGCTGCCGTCGGTGCCTCCTGTGATAATTACATCACCTGCGGCGGCATCGAACTGCACCGCTGTGACACTTCCAGTGTGTCCGATGAGAGGCGGGTATAGGAGACGCTGGGTTTTGAGATCCCAGACCCTGGCAGTATGGTCGGCCGAAACAGACACAAGATGATCGCCTTTGAGGTGGACTCCATAGACCACATCGGTATGGCCATCTTCTAGATGGTCCAGATGGGGTAGTTGGAGTTGTTGGTACTGGTCGAGATTCAAAGGTGTGCTGAGGTCAGATGACATAATGATGTTGTTGTTGATAATGATGTCGATAATTTGGGAGTCGATGGACGCTGGTGGGCGCCTCAATTGTCAGTGGCCTCTTTGAACTCGTCTCGCCTAGGAGACCCGCGGCTGTTGCCCTTGTAGGCAGTAAACTATTCATCCAGGCGGTCTAGCTCGCATACTAATCTGGAGCTGAGGCTGTGGTACATAAATGGCTGCCTAGAGAGGTGACAAGCTCAATCGCTTAAGTCTTCGCATGCTCCACACAAGCTCCCCACTTGATAATAGCGCAGATCTTTGACGGTTGCTCTGCAATAGAACCACGCTTTTCTTCAATTGATATATGATCGTAGAGAGTTCTACACCCACTGCGATCCCATCTCCAGCACCCACTGAGAGTAATCATCAGGCTGCTTACCCAAAACCTCAACCTGCAGTTGAAACTCTTCCTCCGTCATGCCAAACCCATGTTCGCCGAAAGCCTCATACATAAGCCTAAGGTCCCGTTCCCAAGTCTTGCTCATCAGATCATCAAGGCCGAATGCTTGACGCTTCCACTGCGGATACGCGGTTTCGTAATGTTCGGGGCTCTGCTCCATTCTAATCTCCCGGCCAAGAGCCTTGGACCATAGAGCAGCACTCTCTGCGCCAGTGAAGCGGCGAAGTGAGCCTAGCATGATCTTCTTCCCTGCCCACTTGGCTGGGTCGAGAAGGGTGTTGCGTGCTGCGAGAGCGATGTCCGGTACGCTGATGCGGCTGACTCCAGCTTTACCGAGGGGTTCGTCGAAGAGGTCTTCTTTAAGCATGCTATTCTTTGACCGAAGATCGTTGGAGAAGAAGAGAGTCGGACCAAGAACAGTGAATGTCCAAGGGTAGTCGCCGTACTTCAGCTTCTGCTCGATGGTCGCTTTCACGATCACGTGCATCGCGGGCTGCGTGTGCATCAAAGTTTCCAGCCCGGCGCCTTCAACGAAATCGCCGCAGGCCGAGAGGTAGACGACGTGCTTGACCGTTGCTGCTCGCTTCATGAGGTCGAAGAAGTTCAGGGCGACGATGAGCTCGTCTAGAGACGTGAGACACAGGAAGACCGTGTCGACGCGGTGCTTCGTAATGATACCCTCGACCCATTGGGCGTCTTTGATCGACCCTTCTTCGATCGCAACGTTTGATGCCGGCGAGAAGATCCCCTGCAGTCGAGCTGCGTTTGACGTTGGCAACACGAGTTGGACCCGTTCTTGCGCGAGTTTCGGCACCAAGACCGAGCCGATGTTGCCTCCGGCTGCTGTGATGAGAATGGTAGGAGTGGGAGAAGCCATGTTGAATCGTTTTGCTGTGTGATGTACCTACATCGTAAGTAGCATGTTCTGCCACATTTATACTTGACCACTATATGGAATTGGTTGTACATAGCTGACAAATGTGATTCTGGGTCGGGCCAAGCTGAACAAGGCGTGAACGGAGTGTCCACGGAAGCTCCGTGAAAAGGTAACCGTCTTTTCGTGCATCTGGAGTATTGCGCCGAAGCCCAGGCAGTAGATTACCAATACCTAGCAGTAATTCCAGAGTATCGTCATCGTCCAAGTTAAAGCCCATGCCCACGGATATGCACAGTAGCTGAGCTGCGTTCGTTCCGCTGTCGATGCTGGATGGATTTCATGCTCCCAGGGGGATGCCATTCCAATTACATGCAATGGGTGATGCACGAGACATCCACAAAACTCACATGTAAAAGTGCACACAAATTTCATAGAACCAAACCGGTTTCAATACCAAGTACTACCCATGGCTACCCTGCCTATCCTAGGAGAATCTCTAAAAGTCACACCCAAAACACCATTTCCTCCTCAGTCTCTCAGGTCGGCCAGACTAGAAAGAAGAGAGGAGGAAAGGAGAAGAAAATCAAAAGCCAAAAGTCAAAATCAAAAGAAGTCATTTCATCGCAGCAGGGCCCCGTCTTTGCGCAGTCCTGTGCGGTTGTTCGTCAAAGTGTGGTGTGGTCCTGCTTATCCAATCTGAAGCCAATTCATCATCTCTCTCTCACAAATTACACCTACTTGGAGGCGACGGTCTCCTGGTCGCTGGCGTCCAGGATGTCGTACTCCTCATCAGTCAAGAAGCCGTCGTTGCTCTCAATCTCATCGGCGCTGAGGACCTCAAGATCATCAAAGTCCTCGAAGTCATCACCGAGAGCAACAGTGCCAGGAGAAGAGACAGACGGGGCAGTCTCGACGGGAATGACAGTGGTGGTGTTCTCGGTCTCCTCGTCCTCAACGTAAGCAGCCTTGCCCTTGCTGGATCCGGAAGAAGACTGGATGATGCTAGACGCCGGGCTCTCCTTCTCAAGCTTGGGGAAGACCATCTGGCTAGTGGCTAAATCCTCAGTCCCCTCATCATCGGCCTTGGTCACGGCCTCGATGATCTTCTTGACCTTCGCGTCCTCCTCAGCACTCTTCTTGTCGGCAGCGGCCCTGGCAGCCTTGGCATCACTCTTGTACTTGTCGGCACGCTGCTTCATGATCTTGGCCTTGATCTGCTCAACACGGAGCTTGGCCATCTCCTTGTTGGCATTCTCCTTGCGGGCCGTGTGGTCGGCAGGTGGGCTAGAGGTGAAGAGCTCCTGAGTGGCAGGGACTTGCGGGGCGGGGTGGCTGAAGTTGGCGTTGTTGTTGTTGTTGGTATTGTAACCCTGGTAGCCGTGACGGGCCATCTCGCGGCGCATAGCGGCTTCACGCTGCTGGTTGATGAGCTGGAGGCGCTGCTGCGAAGCAAGGTAGCTCTGCATGGACTGTCTCTGCTGCTCTTGCGCCTGTTGAGCCTGCTGCAGCTGCTGGTGCTGCATGTGTTGCTGCATCAACTTCTGCTGGGACTGCTGCTGCTGCTGCTGGGCCTGGGCGAGGCTGCCATTGTACAGGGACAGCTTTGGCGGCATGGAAGACTGCGGCTCGGCGGCCTTGACCTGGATGTCACACCACAGACGGTGGCCGAATGGGGTGCCGTCAGGAGCCTTAACACGCCAGTAGCTGATGGCCTTGCCCTCACGCAGAGGCGCCTTGAGGACGACCTTGAAGGCACTCGACTCACCAACCTGAACCTCGCGACCAACCACGTTGCTCTCAGTGGCCTCGTTGATGTCAGTCACAGAGGCTGGATGGCCGTTGTCCACGTTCAGCATGTTGTCGCCACCCACGTAGCGGACACTGCAGCCAGCGGGCCAGGGGTAGGCGCCGTCGTTCTTCAGGGTCCAGATCTGTGTGAAACGGGCAGCAGGCGCGATGGCCATGCCATCAGGGATGCTGTCGCTGACGAAGGCCGCACTGAGGAGCGTAGCCGGGGTGTTGAGCTTCAGATCCGAAGAAAGGTCGGACTTGGGCAGTGAGTCAACGACTGGAATAGGCTGGGCGACCTGCTTCTCCTCCTGTTTGATCTCAGGCTTGAACTCGGCAACAGTCTTGACCTCGCTAGGTGCGTTGGCAACGACCTTTGGGGCCTGAGGAATGGTCTGGAAAGAGCTGCCGATGTTCCTGTCGCCCATGTTGCGAACGTGACCGCGAGCATCCTCATTCATAGTGGTGATGCTGACGTTCTTCACCGGAGTCTTAAACTTGATGAGAGGGTGAGTGCGGTTGTGGTGGTTACCAGGCAAAGCCTCGCAGGAAGCGCAAAAGTCAGTGTCGTGGCACACGGCACACTTGAAGCGAGTGCCCATGATGTAAGACGGGACAGCCTTGTTCTTACAAAGTGGGCCATCACAGTAGATGCCAGCGTGGCGAGTGAACACTGGCTGGGGCTCCGCAATCGGGTTGTAGATGGCGGTAAAGCGGTGACGAGCGTGCTTGAGGGAGGCGTGCGTAACACAAGTGGTGCAGTAGTCCCAGTCTGGGCAGTCGAGGCACTTGTGGCGAATGCCGTAGATAGTCTTGTCACAGCCATCGCAGATGGCGTTGTGGCGAACGTGACGGCCTGGAGCCAGAGCAGCCTCCTCGTTCATGCTGAGGCAGACGTTATCAGTAGCCGGGGCGAAGCCGTGAGCAGGGTGGTGACCGTGCTTGTTCTCACGGTGGCAAGGAATGCACAGGTCGAAGTCCTCACAAGTCTTGCACGTGACGAACTGGTCCTCCGAAAGGACATAGACGCAGTTGTTGCAAGTGCGAGTGGGCGTGCGCGGCTCATCGATCATCTTCATTGCCTCTTCGAAAGTGGGCATGCGGCTCTTGGTCTCCTCGCCGCCATAGGTGCGAGTGACAGAGACCTCCTTCTTGATGCGCTCCTCAGCCTTGCGGCCGATGCGCTCAGTGGTGCTGGTGACGACCTTGCCATCTTCAATGCAGCGCTTGATCAGCCAGTGACCCTCACCAGGGCAAAGAGTGCCGCTGGAAATGCAGGCTTCACAGAGGTCGTAGTCGCCGCCATCGCAGATGCTGCAATGATAGTGCGCATTGTACATGGCGGAGTCGCAGCTGTTGCAGTAGACAGACCACTGACCCTGGACGGGAGCCACGGGAGTGACAACAGGCTCACGGCTACGGAAGGCAAGCTCACGAGGAGCCTGAATGCCGGTGCTAGCGATGGAGTTGAAGAAGTCCGAGCGATCCGCAGTGAAGGGCTGCGGGACTGGAGCCTCGGGCTCGACGAGAGTCTGCTGAGAAGCACGAGCCTCGCGGAACTGGAAGATACCGCTGCCGATGGAACGCCCGTCAAGAGCGGTCGAGTCGCGGGAAGGAGTCTGGTTGTCGGGCGAGCGAACAATGACAGGCTCGGCGGCCTTCTCAGTAGGCATGGTCGGGGTATCCTCCGATGAAGCGACCTCCTCGGGCTTCTTCTCGGTGAGGTCCGGAGTGACGGTGGCCTTGAGCCTCAGCTTGGACTTGGCCTTGGCGGCGCGAATGAGGGTCTTGAAGACCTGTGGGTTGTTGGACTCAAGGACGATGTAGCCGCCAGCTGAGTCGGAGAAGCGCTCGAAGACGGCGTGCTGCTCGGGCTTGATGTTGAGGCAGTGGCGAAGCTGTGGCGAGGATGTCAGTGATTGTAATGAATTGATAGAGGAGAGATGGCTACTGTTGGCACAGAGCTAGAGCATGAAGCCTCTGGAGTAAGACGAGGTGCGGTGGATCAGGCTGGCTTACCTTATCAATCAGCACGTTTGCACCGAGGTCCTTGAGCGGCAGCTTGAGCTTCTTGAGGCTGTCGTTGACGGAGATCTTGATGGTGATGGGAGTATCGGGGCTGGCGTTGTTGCCGACGTGATGGCCTGGAGTCGCCATGATGGAGGATGTGCGGTGGGTATGTGGTGTTTAGTGGGACAGGCTGGTGCTTGGTTCACCGGCGGTGACAGTGACGTTATCTAGGCTCGCCTGAGCGGCGGGTGGCGGTGGAGGCACGCCGTTTCTGTGAGCCGGCGTGGATGGATAGATGGAGGAAGAGAAATTGTCGTGGATGTGGATGTGGATGAAGAAGAGGTAGGTTGGCGATGAGAAGATGAAGGTTGGTGGAGGTGTTGCAGAGAGGCGCTGGTGGTGTGCTGCTTGGAGGTTGTAGGCAGCCGAGCGGGTGCGGAGCTTGGAGCTGACTAGTGGCGATGAGCAAATCGCGCTAACACCAAAATCCGGGGTTTGTGACATGTGATCAAGGGATCTCCACTGAGGTGCTTACCTCAAAAGATAATAGTGATTGCAGAGAACGCGATAAAAGATGGCGCGAGCTTTCGTTTCACTTTCACTTCACGCCAGCCAATCGTCGGCCGCTGAGAGTCGCTCTTGCTCTCTCTTGAAGCAAGGGATACGCCACAGTTGTCAGCAAGTGGTGCAGTGAATGGAAGATTGTATCAAGTACCATCACCTCAGTACTGTGCAGCAACGCAGTCTCGGCATTCACCGGTGAGCTAGACATATCGACACCACGCGTCAACTTCGCATCAAGATCTCCATAGACTTGAAATCCAGCATGCAAATACCTCAGAGTTTCATCTTCAACATATTCACAAGCAAGACTTATGCCTCACTCTTTCTCTACCTCGACCTACAGGTGTATATCATCAACAACACATCTACAATTCCGCAAAGTCCACATCCCACAGACGAAAAGCTTCAAGTTTCATAGAAAAAGGAAACATAGTAGTAGAGATGATCTAGGTAGGTAGGATAAGGCAAAAGTAAAGTGAAAAGATAAAAGATATTCCTCGCCTTGACCCGTTCGTCATCACCCAACAACAGCACGCCAAAGCACACCATAGCATAGATATCAGCCAACCTCATCCAGTGCATCGGCCGATCGACCCACCATCAACAATAACGCAAAGGCTCACCAGTTAGAACAAAAAGAATAGAAAACGCCATGCTCGCTCGCTCGCTTTCCAAACAGAAAAAACATGATATTTTCTTTGCAAGCCCCGCCCATCTAACTGACTAGGAAGCGCCCATTTTACAGCAAACAAGCAAGGTGAAACAAAAGTCAGGAAAGCAAGAACGCAAACGCGTAGTAATAAGTAGGTATTGGAGTGATACGCAAAACAAAACGGAGAGAAAGTATCCAACGAGGGTAACAAATGCCAATAGCAATAACAGAAGACGACAGAATTGATATTTCTTCTTCTTCTTCGGAGGGAGGAGCAAAAAAGAATAGAGGTTTGGCGCTAAAGCAGGCGACATGGCATGGAACAGAGATTATTGCTGAGGTTGCTGCTGAGGATAGTACATCGCCTGGCTCATATCCATAGGATAGTAATACGAAGCATCAGGCGCCGGGGTCGGCGGAGGGAGACCGGGCATCGCGTACGACGGTACGAAGCTCTCGGCGGGCTGGTAGTGTTCTTGCGTGGGTTGCTGCTGCGCTTCGGCGGCCGGAAGGTAGAAGACCATGCCGTTGCTTTCGTGCGCGACCATGCCGGATGGTGCCGCGTCTTCTTGCTGGGATGGTGCTGCTTGCTGCTGCTGCTGGCTCTCTGCACGCTGGGATGGCTCGTTATGTGATTGGGCTGGAGCTTGCTGTTGGGGAGCCATGTAGCCTTGAGTCTGGGGCATGTACATGTGCATGGGAGGTTGGTAGTACATGTTTTGTTGCGCCGGGTACTGAGGGTAGTACATCGCGGGCTGCTGATAGGCTTGCGCGTTCATTGTATTCTCCGGAATGCCCGACAGAGGAGTGCCGGCCTGGTTGATCTGATTTGAGTACCCATACTGCGGCTGCTGTGGGTAGAAGTGGGCTTGAGGGTGCTGGTGGTAGGCCGGCTGCTCTGATATGTGGGTAGGGAGCTGGTTCTGGAACGGCTGTTGCTCATCAATCGCAGGAGTCTTCGCTTGGTGCAGCGCCGCGGGCGATTCAATGCCAGTAACGGAGAATTGCTTCTGGGGGCGCGGCTGGTGAACTGTTGACAGCGGTGTATTGAATGTCGGGCCATTTTGTGGCAACGGGTATGTGTGCAAGACCTGACCAGTAGGAGTTTGATGGCCCGAGAGTGGTCCGGCTGGCGATGCGTTGTTGGACATGAACTGACCATTATGAGGCAGCCTGACAACAGGCCTGGACTGACCGCCGAAACCGCTGGCAAAGGAGACCGGGGAGAATGTGTCACGAGCGATGGAAGACCTTCTACTCGGCGCAATACTGGCCGAGTAGATGCTGCCGCCGTACATGCTGGTCCGCCTGCTTGAGTAGCCATGGCCACCGACGTTCCGCTGGTAGTTGTTGTTTCCAAAACCACGTTGGTTCGGGCGCATCTGGCGTGGTATGAAGATGAAAGACCGGTCCATCGAAGGGAAGATGTATCTCGGGCCCAAGTTCGGGATAAAGACGCGAACGGGCTTGTCTCTGCGTAGCGGTGGTCGGTGGTTAGGCAGGCGAATGTACTTCTTGATGTTGAGCTCCGATCCCATAACCGCGCTCTTCATACCCGGAAGCAACACACGAGCCTGGCCCTTCGCGACTGGAATGGTAGAGTCGAAAGACAGAGTCGCAGGTTGTTGTGGTTGTCTAGGTGCCTGAGCTGGCAGGACAGGACGTGCAAATATCCGCGCCGACTCCTCCCTGTTTTGTTGCGCAATCTTGTTCTGTGCCGCCGCTTCCTCGTTGATGACCTCGTGGAGATCATGCTTCCAGGGCATCTCAGACGCCTTCTCTTGTCTCTGCGGTGGGTTGATAGGTACAGTAGGCACCGCGCTCGGTGGTACGCCACGTCCTCTGCCTCGAGCAGGCGCACCTCTGTTCAGTACAGGCCCTTGACCATTGGCGCCGCGAGTGTCATGCATGAAGAAGTTGCCGCGATTGGGGATGAAGGCAGGGTCGGCAGTCCTTTTAGGCTTGTTGTCCAGTTGTTCTCGCTTTTGGCGATCCACAGGTCGCTCGCCACGGCCATTCACGACTGCACTACCTTGCATCCTGTTGGCTGGGATATGCACCGGCTCGTCCATCTCTCCAAACTGAATAGCTCCTTCTCCTGCATCCGCAAGCTTCACACCCTTCATCATAGCCTCCGTATCCGCCGTAGCTCGGAACAGGTCCGCCTGTCCAGCCGACGCATCGTCTTGCTCGCCCACCTCCTTCTTGCCAGCTCTATTCCTCGCCTTCCGCGATTTCTTAGCAGTTGCCTTGCCATTCGCGGTGCCTTCGGAAGCCGCATCCACCACGCTTCCATTCGCGCCCGACACAGCCTGGCCGTCGCCAACGCTACCAGTCTCGTCCTCGTCATCTCCCTCGTCCATCTCGGTCAGCACCGAGCCCTCGCTCTGCGAATCATCGACCATGACGGGCCCTTCGTCATCCTCGCCCTCCTCATCCAGACGTCGACGGCGACCAACGAGAGCCTTGAGCGACCGGCCTGCAGCCATGATTGCGGTGTCGAGAGGACGTTCCTAGGTGCGCAGCGGAAGGATTTGTAATTATTGATATGCTGCGAGCAAGTGTTCCAGGCAGCTGTCGCAAGTCGAAGTTTGGGGGAGTTGACTGATTGATTGATTAGGTAGGAGAGCGCAGCGCGGAGACCATCCCCTGGCTCATCGCAATAGTCGCAAACGCGAGTTTTGTCTACTCGAGAGCCGAGCTTCGTCTGATCCGAGATGAGTTGTCCGTGTGATTGCGCTCCGTGAAGGAGACGTGTTCGGTGTGAAAGGCAGCAAGGCGCAACTAAGTTCGCAGTTCGAGGGTCGATCCAGACCTCCAGCATCATCCCGGCGCTTGCCAAGCTCGAGAGCTTCGACCAGACGACTTCAGATGAGGTAAGCAGCGTGTAGGAGACGTGGGAAGTCAGCAAATGCTGTGAAGATAATTACCGTACATTACATTTGCTTGTTGCCGTTGCGGCAGAAAAATCATTTAGAAAAGCTATGGAAATACAGGATTGCAAGTCATCCACTCGCTGCCTTACAACACGTCTTCCGCCGGTGACACGTCGTACTGTCCAAGCAAGTCCAAGTGGTCGCGTGTGCATGTGACTGCATCTGCATCTGCACCTCCCCGGCATCATTTCTTCAGGTTCATCATGCGGTGGTCGGCTGAGCCAACTAGCTACTCGCGGATGTAAAGATAGAGCACGCCAATCAGCAAGACCATGATTGCAGTGAGAATTGCGTCGAGCACTGTCTCATCGTCTTCCTGAGAGACACGCCTCTTCTTGCTGCTGCCACCACCCTCCTTGTCGAAGTCTGCCACCCTCTTCACGGGGATCACCACACTCCCCTCTTGTAGCTCCTCTGCCACTACCTTCCTGAGCAGCGACATCTGTGTCTTTTCCGTACCGCCTTCTACGAGAAGCCTCGATTGAATCAGCTCCTCAAGCGAGGCTTTCATGTCCCCAATGGACAAAGACTCGAAGGCCACCAAGATACAAGGCTCAGTGCGAGTACGTGGGGTCGAATCGTCGACGAGCTCAATCCAGCGGCGTAAGTCACTCCCAGTCATGTTCGCTGTCTCGTTATCGAGCAGCTCCAGCATAGCCAACTTGTAAGTAGCTGCTTGAAGCGTGCTGTAGGCGTACTGGAGACCCTGTCGTAAGTCGTCGGGTGAGAACGAGGAGTGCGGCAAAGTGAAGTGAATCATCCCTGGGTGCGCGTCACGGATCAGACCACGAAGAACCATCTCAGGTGAGACTGTGGCGCGGCTCTCTGCCGTAGACTTCCTGTCCATGAGGTTCAAGAATGGTCCACGAATGGTGGCTGGTGGAAGCTCCATGTCGGAAACGTCGGAGTCAGAAGTATGAGGGACACCAGCATCTGACAGTTCCGTCTCCTGCACGGCAATCTCATGTGGATCCGGTTGCTCGGAGATGTGCTGATCAACGACATTCGAGTCTGGCAGATCAGCATGCTGCTCATCATCGCTGACTTTCTTGAAGTTGCCAGTTTCGCTAGATTGATTCGGTTCAGGTGTGGTATGCACGTCCGAATCGGAACCTGAGGTCTGGGAGGCATCGGCGGTTGAAAGATCTGTCTCCTGCTCGGCCGTTTCGTGTGGGCCATGTTGCTCGACGATGCGTTGTTCTGAATCCTTTAGAATAGACACGACAGGAAAATCCTCATCATCGCTGACCCCATTGGAACTCTCGTCGGCGTCAAATCTCTCCTTTAGAGCATATGCGTTGTGTGCTTCAAAATGCTCTGAATCCGAGCTCGGAGAGCCAGCACTATCAGAAGATTCCCCCTCCAGGAAGACTCCTCCATAAACTCCTGTTTCCTCACCCTCGACTCCTTGCTGATAAACATCCTCGAAAACGATAAGAGGTTCATCGTCGTCGCTGACTTCCTTAGGCTGGACGTAGTCAAAAGGCCGCTTGAGATCGGCCGCGGCTTGCTCAGAGTCATCGAATAACTCCGAAGAAGCCACTGCTGACTCCAAAGGTAGGTCATGCGCGTCCTCGCTCACTTCCACTGGCGAACCATCCTCCTCAACAACCTCACTCTCCACCTGAGCAGCACCACGCTTGATCTCCCCAACCAGCACACTCCACTCGCCGCCCGAACCCCAGTCTAGAGCTGCAGGCGCAGTTTCGCGACCAGCAGGCGTACGAGGTGGCGACACTGGAGCCTGAACTTTGCTGATTGACGCAGTCCTGAGCTTGGGGATTTTCGAGGGAGCTGTGAAAGATCGCCCGGTGTTGGCGCGACTGCGTGGTGCTATGGCGGCGAGAGGAGGTGTGCGTGGGTGGTCATTGTCGCTGTCGCCGGCGCTGCTGGTGGCATGACTGGAGTCGCTGCTGTTGTTGGCCATGTTGAATGGATGCTTGGCGATGGTTTAGGGTGTTTTACGTTGGAGATGGGGTTTGTGTTGTGCGTTGGAGACGGTGTGAGTGGTGTGAGTGGTTGAATAATGGGAGAGCGCGAGCGCTGATGCAGAGGTCGCGAGCGTGCACAAGCACTAGTCTTGTGAAAGAGCACAGGCGTGGGCTCGCGCGGTTGGGGGCAAAAAGTGAGAAGTGAAGTCGCATTAAAGGTTTATCCTAAAGATTACTCCAAGACTGGAAGGAGCGACCCACGAACAGAGAATCGCACGTGGTACCTTATCTATATCACGCAGCCTTTGTGCGCTACCTGTTTGCTGTACGTTCGCGATGGTTGAGACAAGGGGTTGTTTGCTTGGATCGGTTAGCACATCAATGTTGTCGCTCAGTGAACATCGCCTTCGCTTTCACCCTCAGGTGCGATAGGGAGCTCCGGGCCCTCACGAGCAATCATATCTGTCTACACCCGTATACATCCAGACAGCTTCTGTAACGTCAGAGCGAGCGCAAAGATGATCATTAAAAGTCAGTGATGCCCTGAGCATACGCGGGAGTCTTGTAGTTGGAGAGAGTGAGTGGAGGTCAAAATTTGATCTGACTTCAGCTTCTATGCTCTTTTGCTCTCATAATAGCCTGTTTCCTGGTGCTGCCACGCACAACAGCCCACATGTTCCACTCACATCTTGTAATTTGTCCGATCCCTATGCCTTCCTACAAGACCGAGCCATGGCCATTTCAAGCCCGTGTGTTTTTGTCGTCGGAGTCTGAACAGCATAGACCGTGTGTTGCATGCATGGTCCACAGATGATCATCCCGAAAGCAAGCCTGATGTGGTGCAGATTTCCAGCAACGGCTTTCAAACATACCAGAGTAAACGGCAACTCCGAATGCCTTTCTGCTAGCTGGGCGTGTTGCTGGGCTGGCCAGATCGCAATGAACTGCTGCCTGAGCACCACAAAGGCGTAGGGCTCTCGATGGCTTTTCGCATTGGCAGATATTGTGCAGGCTCCTCGGCCATATAAGACTGCGCTCAATGTCGTTTTCGGACCTCGTTGCTCTCAAGGAGCCACCGAAGACACTGCTGGAAAGTCGACATGCAATACTCACCCCTGCTCAGCAAACCTCAACGCCTTCTCCAGCCCCGAAGCCGCCCTCCCAACCTCGCCAGCCTCCTTCTTCGCCTCGCCAACTCCATACTTGAAAGCATCGTACAACCCAGACTCATGCAGCGCCTCAACCCTCTCACTAGGATCATCGTACATCTCACTATCAAGATCCCTCGGCGCGCCAAACAAGTTTAAATACCCATAGCAATTGCTCTTGCTCGGCAGAGTATGCGCATCAGCGTGCCAGAGCGGGAAACTCTGCGCAGCTTTCACAGCAAGCGAATTAGGATCGTAGGCGCGGGGTTTGAGCCCAGCGTTGAGGAATTTGGTCAGAGTGTTGATCTGGTGGACGAGCAATTTGTTGCTTCCTAGCGAGCTGGAAGCTTTGGTGTTGGACCACTTGGCTCCCGTGGCGCTGCTGATGATGCTGCCTTGCGCGGTCCACGAGAGCAGGTTCTGGAAAGTCTTGAGCGTTTTCACCCAGCCGCCAGCGCAGCTGACGACTGCTTCGCCGTTGGAGGCTAGGAGCCAGTCTAAGGTGTCGAGGGCTGCGAGGCGGATGTCTGTGGATAAGTGGGTCATGCCGGCACGGGAGTAGAGGAGTGCGCCATCGAGAGGACCGAGTTGACTGGTTGGAAGTGCTTTGAACAGCTTGAGCAATTGCGTTCGGACTGCGGGAGTGCCATCTAGAATCAGAGGTTGAGTTTTGGCGATGATGACTGAAGGAGGCTGCGGCCAAGGCGCTGCCGTCTCGGTGATTGTGTGAGTGAGGAAAGCTAGAGCATCTTTTCGCTGATCATCGTTTTTGCTGTTGATGAGAGAGAGGTTGTGGTTGAAAAGTGCGCCGGCTTCACGACTGGCTTCGGTGAGACTTTGCTGTTTGAGAACGATTGCTGCAATCTGTCAGTAAGATATTCTTTGGTTCGCACGCTAAGATTATACATACATCTTGCTGCAAAGCTGGTATCTGTGGCGTTGGTATTTTTTGGTCTCGCTTTTCCGACTTTTAGCTTTTCCTTCTGGAAGTCCTTTTTTCTCTCATTCTTGTGCTTGTTGGATTTCGTCATTCTGTGTAACGAGAGAGGTCTCTACCACTTCAGTGGCTTTAAGATATATATCTGCTGCGCGAGTATGCAATCGTCTTTTTACGAATGGCGATCTTCTTTACCAGATGAATGCGCAGACTTCGATGTCTTGGCGGAAGCTGAGAAGTTGCTGGTTGGTCGGCTGTTGGCTGCTGGGAGCTCTCTATTTACAAACCTAATATCTCCACCAGGCACGACCGACCGCTTCAACAAACATTCCGACCTGGTTCACGAGAACCCCAATCGCCCACAATGCAACAACCCTCCCCCTCAGAAGAGACCGCCGCTCTCCTCGCGCGCCTCTCCCAACGCCCCGGCGTCCAAAGCACCCTAATCCTCTCCCGCGACACCGGCGCAATCGTCCGCTCAACAGGCCTGATCACCGCCGAAGACATCACGGAAGAAGGCGAGTCCGCGCCCAACGGCATCGGCGGCACCGACACCGAAGGCCAAAAGAAAGGCACACGCAACGCCGATGCGGTCGCGAGATTGGTGTGGAACTTTGTCAAGAATGCGGGCCAGACGACGGAGGAGCTGAATGGGGAGAGCGATGAGGTGAAGCTTTTGAGGCTGAGGACGAAGAAGAATGAGCTGGTTGTGGTGCCGGATGCGAAGTTCTTGCTTGTTGTTGTGCATGATACGCCGCCTGCTTGAGGGCAGTCTGGATATCTCAGGCACGATGTGAAGACACGTCGCTCGTGTACAGCGTGCATGTTGAGACCTCCGATCGCACCTACAAACGGGGCTCCGGATACGGGAAGGAGAATTCGATGCAGTGAGGATATCATGTGCTGTTCTTCCTATAACCACAGTCTCACAGCCAGCACTGCTTCCAGAAAGGGCACGCTGGATGTGCCTAGAGAACTTGTTGCCTCAAGCAGACCCTCACAGCACCCAACCCACCAACAGCAATCACCAATGCTTCTCCGAGATATCGACAACATTGACATCGACTCCATCCTTGAACCAGCGCTCTTCGGCCGAGATCTCAACATCGTTCCCGCTCATCTGCCTCTTCCGCATCCGACCATCCTCTGCAAACGTCCAGTCCTCGAGGCCATAACAACGCTTCCACTTCATTTCATCATGGCTGTCCTGGTACTCATACCAGAACTGGACAGCGATTTTGTTGTCCTTGAAAGCGAACAGCTCTTTGCGCAGGCTGCACAAAAGTGGTATCAGCATCAATGCATAAGACTATTGGAAGAATCTCGTACCGATACGACTTCTCCTTTTCCCACTTTGCAGTAAGGAACTGGACAATGGCTTCGGTGCCGGTGAGGAAACGGTCACGGTTGCGCCAGATGGAGTCGTCGGTGTACGCTTTGGAGATGGTGGTCGGATCTCTTGGGTTGTTTGGTCAGGACTGGGAAACATGAAATATTGTAATGCGTCGAGTCTGTCTCACTGGGTATTCCAGGTATCCTGCGCCTTCTTCACCTTCGCCCTCGCGGTCTCTTCTGTGAATAGTGGTGCCAGCGACATGATTATATTATGACAGTTAGATCATAGATCGACTGCAAAACAGCGCAGATTATCAACGTTGACGGTTTGGGTATTTATCCAAACACCAGACGGCGTTTGCGTGTCTATTTTAAAACGCGACAGGGGATGCCGTCAGCTTCGCATGTGCTTTGTGATGGTTCCCCATGTCGGATCCAGTGGGCGAGTCCATGCTTTCTTTCTCTATCTGACTCGAAGCTCGTATCCATGCTGCGAGCTCGGATGTTAATGCCATTGAAGAACAATGTCGATGGCCGGACTAGAGAGTATGACATATAATGTTGTATGTAATGCCAGCATTTGTGCTCCTGTATTCGCAGAACTATTATTGTGCTTCCAAACATGCTTCCATTCTCGTGGTATTTGAGATTATCGCCGAGGTCGCCGATTAATGATCGGAAGCTCCACGCAGCAGCGTCATTCGATAGTGGGGCAAGTGTTGTGTGTTGTCTGGCCCTTTCTCGACCCCTCCTTCCTAGCTTGGTCGGTCGCGGTGCGGTATTTGTAATTTCTGTTGCACAGCCAGATCGGCCATTGAGGTGTGGCAGTCGCGCTAGGAGGTAGTTGGTTATCTACAAGACTCTCTCATATTCCATACCGCCTCCTACACTTTCGTCCTTCAGCTTCAATCTCTTTCACAATCACACAACAACCAAACCACAACCACACCACCCTACAACACCCACCAAATCATCACAATGGCTCCCATCAAGGCTGGCGACAAGTTCCCCTCGGACGTCAAGTTCGAGTAAGCACCATGCATCCATCCATGAATAAATCAATGCAATGCACTCTGCTGACACAGCACCTCCTACAGCTGGGCTCCCATCACCGACCCCTCCCCAACTGCCTGCGGCCTCCCGCAGTCCTACGACGCCAGCAAGGAGTTCGCCGGCAAGAAGATCGTCCTCGTCTCCGTCCCCGGTGCCTTCACTCCTAGCTGCCAGGCCATGCACATCCCGCCTTACTTGCAGAACGAGGAGAAGCTGGCCGCCAAGGGCGTCGACCAGGTCGTCGTCATTGCCTCCAACGACCCTTTCGTCATGAACGCATGGGGCAAGGTCAACGGCTGCACCAAGGACAGCAAGACCCTCTTCATGAGCGACTCGTCTTTCTCCAAGAACCACGGCTGGGCTGCTGGTATGGGTGACAGGAACGGCCGCTGGGCTATGATTGTTGAGAAGGATGGCACTGTCAGCTACGCTGAGAACGAGGCTTCGCCCAAGGATGTCAATGTGAGTTATGGGATATCTTGCAGAGAATGGCATGACAGGTCGACTAACTCAACAATACAGGTCTCCTCCGCCGAGACTATCCTCAGCAAGCTTTAAGCTGCTTCGCCCTGTTTGGACGACAAAAGTGTGACGAGAACATGATAGATCCTGTAAAGGTTCATAAATGAGGAATAAATCACGATACAAAAAAGAAGAATCCGTCATATGGAAATGCATCGCACAGTCATGTTCAAGTCTCGGATTGTTCTATGCTACATGCACTCTGCAGACCGCCCACTCAAGAAGCCACATCGGCTGCCATTGACCCTAGAAGTCCAGTACCCGGATGACACCCAACATACTCGAAAAACTGCTGCTCCGGCCGCAGAACCACGACCTCATGGAACAATCTCAAGGTAACATTGTTCTGCAGCTCAGCAGCATACTGCAAGAACCTGCTAAAAATGTCCAGATGCGTCTTATGCTGCTTGCTCCACCCCTCCAGCGAAGCTATACTGTCAAAGTACCCAAGCCCAAAAGTCTTGTCAGTCGGACGAGTAGGATCAGTATGATCGAACACGTCCATAAACCGGTTGCTCAAGCACCCAACCTCAGCACCCTCGTCAGTAAGAAACTCCATCCCTTTGACGAGCACAGGATGCATAGTCTCAAGATACAGCTTCCTCTCCCGCTCATTCGTCCCAGACCAGTCCTGCCCCGAGCGGATCACACACAAGTTCTTCCTTCCAGCAACCCTGATCCTCCGCGATTTCGTATCTCCCCTTTCCATTCCCACTTCCACCCTCTCCTCCCCCTCCAAACCGTCCGTCTGCGAAGCCGCCAATCGATCCCTCATACTCCCCCAATAAACATGCTCACTCACTGGTCCACTGACCCTCTCGCGCATATGCGCCGCGCCTTCGGGCACGTTATCGTTCGAGAACACCGTTTCGAAGCGATCCATTGAGGGGGAGAAGATTTCCAGGAACCACCCAATTTCCCCACCAGGCTTGAGTGATTCCCAGAAAGCGGTGAACCCACTCTTCTCAGCCCAAGTAGCGTAGGCGAAAGTGCTGGGCCAGTATGCGAAAATTGCTTCGTTGCGGTAGGACGCTGGGTCGACGTAGGTTGCTAGGACGTGGTACGCTGGGTTGATATCTTGTTGTGGAGATTGCAGGAAATCGAGTAACTTCTCTCTGCTCCCATTTGAGTCTGAGCTTTGTATTGAAGATGGATGCTGGAATCCGATGACTGCCATGGTGAGGTCTTGCATGGACTCGGGGAATCTGGCGCAGTAGGCTGGGAAGGGAGGTTGATAGTTGGGAGGAAGACTAGAGGGGTGCGTCCGGGAGCAGGTGAGGTGAGGGGGGATTGCTGGCTCGAGGGTGGAGGACATTGTGTTTGTCGTTGGCTGCGATGGGAGATGTAGTGTAGGTGCTGTTGTTCGAAGGCGTTGATTTCGAGGGCGGACTGTGTGACGGTGATGGCTGATCGAAGGTGGTTTGAGGGTATGTATGTCCCTTGTAACAAGAGTGTTTGTGTTCTCGGAAAAAGTACAAGGTCACTGTGTACAGTCGATGTGTATAGTGTTACAGAGCGGGGTCAGACCATGTGTGCTATTCGAAATACATTGAGCTTTATTTGTTGAATCGCCACCCTTATTGCTTAGGATGCCGAAGTCGACTTCCGAGGTTCGATTGAATGTTTTTTTGAATGATCCCGGGAATCAACCATATGGTATTTGTGGAACCTGCATGCGTCTAATGACCAGTTGTCACATTAGCTAACCACATTTGGGAAACGGTGTTTTTCTTTTGCTCATATTGGAGCCGAGGAGGTCAATATTGATGAGATCTCGAGCAGGTTAAAAGTAGTTGACCTCGCGGTACAGCTAGCTGAGATAGGAAGATACAATGAGTATTAAATCGAATTCTAGTGAGCAGTCACTATGACATGCATCTTTGTCTATCAGACATCATAGGGCACATCTAAATGCAAGATGTAGTAGTTAGCCAGCGACATTCTCCGCCACCTTTTCTCCGTTTGCACCAAGAGTCGCTTCCGCTCGTTCGCCAACCTTGGCAGGTGGAGCAAACATCTTCGCGATCGCTTCCACGGTAGTATTGCCACCTGAGAGAATGATACCGACATTCCAGCCCTCAGGCCCAGCCTCACGCTCCACGACCTTCCTGAACTCTTCATTATACAGCATGACTGCTAACGGTACCGCGGCAGAAGGCTCGATGAACAGCTTCGCACGCTCCATGGCAAGGCGCAGAGCAGCTTTGATCTGCTCCTCGTTGACGCTGTAGATTCCTTGAAGCATGGACTTGTCTGAGATGATCGACCACGGGATCGCACCGACGGGTGTGCGCAGACCGTCAGCTATGGTGAGAGTTTTGACTTTCTCGATTCGCTTGCCTTGCTGCAGACCCATCTCTGCGTCGTTGGCGCCTTCGAAGTTGGGCTCCGCGCCGAAGACTTTGATGCCAGTGCCTTGCAGCGCGGCGCAGATTCCTGATAGCATACCGCCCCCGCCGATGGGAGCGATAACAGCGTCTAGACCACGCTTGCCTTCAATACCAAGGTCGGGGTCAGCAGCGATCAGTTCGATGGCTTGCTCCTCGAGTTCGAGCGCTTGCGTGCCTTGCCCCAGCATGATGTCTGGGTGGTCGTACGGCGGGACGAGAGTGGCGCCGGTCTTCTTGATGACTTCTGCTACGACGGCTTCGCGCTCGTCGCTGGTGGATCCCGAGAAGATGACATTTGCGCCATGGGATTTGGTGCCGGCGATCTTGGAGGGCGTGGAGATGGTGGGCATTACGATGTGGGCGGGGACGCCGTGGGTTTTGGCTGCGAGTGCTAAAGCTTGGGCATGATTGCCTGCGGATGCTGGTTAGATGGGAGTGATTGTTGATATAAAGTTGGTTGAAGGTCACGAACCACTGCTGTGCGTCGTGACACCCTTCTCACGCACGCTCTCAATACCCTTCTCCTCGATCAATCGGCCGAGAGCATGGAACGCTCCTCGAGCTTTGAAAGCACCGATCCTTTGTTGGTTCTCGCACTTGAAGAATAACCTGACTTTGGGATTGGCGTTTGCTGTGGCGGCATTGCCTTGAACGCCATTTGTGTGAGGAGCAGGTTCGCTGGCAACATTAGGTCCCGTAGTTGGACAACGTTGAGACTCCGGTGTAGAAGCGATCTGATTCAGAGTCTCACACGTTATGGTGGGAGTTCGATGTATGTATTTCTCGATGCGTTTGTGAGCTGCTTGCACCGACGAGCGGTTGATGGGCGGGCATGTTGAGAGGTCTGCCATGATGGCAAGTGAATTTGCTGGGAGGAGTGAGCGATTCTACGATCGGTGAGTACGACGACGATGATATATATATGAGCTGAGCCAAACTAGAAGATTCCAAAATTATAAAACTCTCGACATCCTGCAGCGTTGTTGAGTCGAAGTTAGGACTCTCTTCTCTCCGACTCACTCCAATCAGCCCACGTGGTGTTAATTGTGGAGGGTTAGGGTCGTGAGTCGTGAAGAAGACGATACAGAATAGCGCATCGGGGCGGACCGATAAGACAGATGTGGATTAGTCTACAGCAAGATGGAACATCGAACCTTAGATCGCCAAGCATGATGCAATCGCTTCTCCAAGCGCCGACCAGGGCAAGCAAGCAGGCAAGATAGCGGGCTGCACTGTTTACCAACACCCTCTTGAGCCTTCACCGCACCAGCGACACACTGCATAGGCGCAAGCCAAAACCTTCAACCGTATCAGCACCACACGGACCAAACTCCCATCGCACCACCACCACCATGACCCGCCGCGTAGTCTACGGCATCTCCCTCTGGGTATATCTGGGCGCTGCAGCCTGCACCATCGCATCCATCGCCATCCCCAACTGGATCTCCTACACCTCTCCCACCGACAACGACCCCATCCACGTCTCCTACGGCCTGCACAAAAGATGCTCGAGCATCACCGGCCAGTGTATATCCTTCCCGCAGGACCAGGACTGCTACGGCGACAACCGCTCTTTCTGCAGCATGTGGAGGAGCACCGGCTTCTTGATGAACTTTAGCGTGATATTCGAGCTGGCCGTGTTGGTTGCGTATGTTGTGATATTGGTGGGAGGGAGGGGGACGAGGGAGGTGGGCTGGAAGATTCTGTCGCCGTTGTTGATGGTTGTTGCGGCGTCGCAGCTTGTTGCTATGACTTTGGTGGTGCGTACATATGACATGCGCAGATTTGCATACCCGTCTCTGGAGAGAAGACACTGACGTAATATCCCAGGCCTACCTCTACGACCATGACAACCGCTTCTTTGTTGGCTGGGCATTGGACAAATCCTGGATCCTCTGCACCGTCAGCTGGATTGTCTTGCTGCTCAACGGTATTGGCGTTACAGCCGCAGCATACCTGCTGGCGCCTGAAGATGACTATGAGGCGATTCCAGAGCCTCGCTAAAGATCAAGATGCTGGCGTCTTGAGACAACGTGGAAGGAGTTTCTTTTCGAAGCATAGAACATAAATGGAGCGGATTGTAGCACTGATTTTAGCACTGATAAGCGATGTTCTTACGACGATCTACGAGAGAGCACATTGATTTGTAATTTAAAATTGACTTTGGTGTCATTTAATCTGGTATAGTTTCCTACGACATCTGATACTCATCAATCACACTGCGCGGCTTGCAGAACTTCCCCAAAGGGTTGTACTCGAGATCATCAAATCCAAATCCTCTTGGGCCGCCAATCTCAAGGCCTCGTGCCGTCGAAGTCCATTTTTCCGATGCTGTAATTCCAATCACACTCACGGGCAGGCCGTACCGATAGTCTTGGGTTCCTAGTGCCTCTCCATTCTGGGCATCAAGCACAGTGACTAGGTCAGGCACAATGGCGACGATCTTAAAATGTGAATTAGCGCAGTCAACATTGTCTTGGAACAGCAGACATACCTCTTCTTGGCCATCGGCATACACCTTCTTCGCGAATATATTCTCGTTCTTGAACGGTATGACCAATTTCTCCTTAGTCATACCATCTCCCTCTCCCTCAATAATGACTTCGCCATACGCATGGCCCATCCTGAGCGTTCGCTCCACGCCAACAATCTTACCTTTGAACAGCACCGCTGCGGTCTCCGCACCTCCGACTTCAGCGACAATAGCCTCAGCCACAGTGTCGATAGTGTTGCTACATCTCGACAAAGCCACCGCCCGCCCGATCCTCCATGCCAATGACATGGTATTCTCTACGCACCACAGCTTCGTGTTCTTGCCGCTTACAGGGCCTTTCGCACATCCGACGTGCGAGCCCATTTGCGATAGAGCGGCTCGGAGAGCGCGCTCGGCGTCGAGCTCGGTTGGGGCTTTGGTCATGAACTGCGATCTTGTTAGATGGACTGGCTAGTGCGCTTTCGGGGAGTTGGGCACTGACAATGACTCTGCCGTTGCCGTCGGAGATGCATGTTGGGATCATCATTGCTTTCTTTTCGTATACGACCGGAGTGGTTTGCCAGGATACGGGATACTAAGGGACAAGTATCATGTTAGTAGATCCTCGCCGTGCTCGGAGCGGTATTGCAATCGTACTGCGCGGCCCATCCAGTCACCGTCTACGGCTGGTATGTTCATGTTTGTGGAAGCTCCGATGATCAAGCCTTGTAAACCATTGCCACCGCCGATCTCGAGGGGGATCACGGCGTTAGGCAATACATTGAGCAGAGCATAGAGTTCCCTCTGCGACTCGAGCATCCTGAACGATGTCAGTGCGCTCACTAGGATAGCAGATGTTCAGCGACTTACTCATCGCCATAAGGCTTCTCGATAGACACCTGCGGCGAACCTTTCGCGCCGCCGCATGCAATGAGGTCGTCATCTTTCAGGTCGTGAGGCGAGATCACCTGTAGGGTCGCACCTGCTCGCTTCAGTTCGCGTAAGCGTAGGAAATGCTGATACGGGCTGCCGCCTCCGCCAGTACCTAGGATGTAGCAGCCTGTGGATATGAATTCCAAGTCGGTCTCGGACAGAAACCACTGCCGGTCGATAACTTCAGGTTTGTAAGACGCGATGTACTCTGGCTTGTGAGTGATGCCTTGCGGTGCAGATGTGCTGCCAGTAAGTATGTCGAAGGACTGGCCTTCCGCCTTTTGTGGTGTACTGTCACCTCCCACCTCGCCATCGCTCTCGTTCATCATGTCCTCGAGCTCGCCAAGATCCGTTCTGAAGTAATCGAAGTCTCCCACGGCTTTCACGATCATCCTCGATTTGTTCGCGATGTACTGTAACGGGAAGCTGTCCATCTCGGCAATCTTCACGCTCTCTCGCAGGGCACCATTGCGGACAGCTACATCAATGGCTCGCTGCGAAAGATAATCCATAATTTGAGCTTTTGATCTAGCAGCTGTATCTTCCACGCTATCGATGACACCACTGACGCGTGCAGTAGCCGCTCCGATTGCGTTAGCGATGCCTGACCAGTGCGGCTTGACTACTCTGCTTGCGCCTCGCAGTGACTTTGGCGCTATAACTGCACCTCCTCCGACCAGCACAACAGGGATGTCATCTGGTGACGTTTTCATCTGGTCGACGATACGCTCCAGCATTGACTTGACAGTATCTTTGAACTCCAAGAGGTCAGTAGTCAGTACTCGTCCCTCAAGATTTGTACGATCGCCAATCTCCAGATCAAGATCACCAAGTACAGTGTAGTCACTCGTGGTAGCTACATCGCCACCGAAGACGAGAGCTTCCTCCGTGATGCGGTAGCCAACGCTTTCCGGTCCTACTACCAGCCTGCCTTCCTCATTGCGCTTCACGATAGAACCGCCTCCCAGACCAATGCTTCTGACATCAGGATACGAGAAGTTTGTCCGGACGCCAGAGATCTCACTATACGCAGCGGCTTGGCGCGGGAATCCGTTCTTCTCCAGCAGACCCACGTCAGTGGTAGTTCCGCCAACATCTATCACCATCATAGCTTCTTTGGCTTGTCCTTGCATGAGAAACGCAGCGCCTCGCATGCTGTTTGTAGGGCCGCTAGAGAAGGTACGTATCGGCAGTCTCGCAGCGGCACTAGCATGTAAGATTGTGCCATCGTTTTGCGTCACGAAGACCGGGCATTCGAGCTTCAAGTCACGGATGGCTCGTTGGAATGCACGGATCGTCCGTCGCGCGAATGGAAGGATGGACGCGTTGAGGATGGCGGCGTTCTCTCGCTCCAGAAATCCGATGTTGGCGACATCTTTCGAGCAAACGACGTCGGCTTCCGGGTAGACTCGTCTGATGATCTCGGCGGCTGTCTCTTCTTGCTTGTGGACGATGTCGATAGGGCTGAAGATGCCGACGACAGCAATGCTCGAGATGCCTTGGGACTTGATCTCTCCAGCCTGGCGTTTGACTTCCTCAGTGTCAAGCTCCGCGATCAAGCTGCCATCGATTTCCAGACCTCCTCCGACAATGCCGCGATAGCCACATATGATCCGGCGAAGCTCTGGCGGCCAGTCGATGCCGATTGGTATGTCTTTCGAAAAGGGCCCGCAGAGCCTGATCACAGCGACTTTCGCAAGGCGAGTACGGTCGCGTTCCACAACGGAGTTGATAAAGTGCGTGGTTCCGATCGTCACGCTCGCGATCTGCCGCGGGTCGACTTTCGATTGTTCGAACATCGATTTGATGACATTGTTGATCCCATCGTTGGGGTTCTTCGTCGTGCTGGTCTTCTTCCAGGCGATGATTCCTCTGTCGATGTCGGATGATCGAGCGAGGTCGAGGATTACTCCATCGGTGTTAGTCCTAGCTGGTGTGTTAGCGACATATCAATAATGTAAAGGTTGCAAGAACGGCATGCCCTCCGACGTCAACACCGATCCTCAATCGTGTAGACTTGGTCATCTTTGGCTGCGAGCTTACTGGTTGTGGGTGGGAATGGAAAGCCGAGCAAGTCAATGAAAAGAATAAAATTGGTATTGTTTCGGGTAATTCGAAGGTGGCAATCAATTCTGGAGATGGAGCTCCAAAACCCGAGTTCGGAAGAGTAGTTGAGGAAGAGACATGCCATGATCAGCATTGACAGATACCCACTTGAGTTGCCCGGGCGGCCAATCTGCCGTGTTCCTGCAAATGATGTGTGTATTCGTGAAGCACGACATGGAACACACCGGACAATCTCTTACTACTTACCTACAAGAGCCAGCAAGAGGTTGGATGGTCTTTAACACTTACAACGTGCAGCGCACTGTGCTCACTGTTGTAAGAGCTGTGGAAGTCTGTCTGCCAGACTAGTAAAACGACACCGGGGACTCTTTACCATGCGTCATGTAGTACCACTTGCAAGGTGGGGCCAGCCCCTCGCTCGAGCCTCCATTGTCGTTTTAGGCGAGGTAGATGGCTTGGGAGATAAGCAAAAGGAGCGGAAGAAGGGCAGTCTTGTTGAGGCAGTTCATGAACCCGATGTTTACCCGGCGGCGAAATCAGAGTGTTCTCCTCTTCGCGAGGCCACCCCCGAATTAATTATTACATCTTATGCTGTAGAAGTCATGCTTTTGACTGGTTTTAGCTCGACATAAGAGCTCTACTGACGCATGACAACAGAGCACAAGGTAAGAAAGGAGAGATGTGGCTGGCTCATGTTGGCTTGCGATGCCTCGTAATTCGATTGCACCACTGCCTTCTCGGTCGTGCTCTTTGTTTTTCTTGCTTTTCCCCTTACACTTCAAGGCCCTGTACCTCGAAAAGTTCTGACTTCTGGTGGTTCAAATAAGGCTGTGAAGGTCGGAACAATGCATTACATCCCAGCACCCACGAGTGCCGCTCGCTGTAGGCGAACGGCCGGGCAACATCATGCCTATCTATTGCATCGGGAGCTACAAACCCGAGAGCGGCAGCGATGCAGATCAAATACACCTTCTCAAGATAAGCGATGCTAGTTTTTGTACGAGACTGTTTTCTCTGATGCACTAAAGCCTGAATACAGTGTAAATTCGAACGGATGCTATCGAGTAATATTACAGCCGTCTACGCTACACATTATCGCTCGGACGATGAGCAAACTTCTACGTGAGGCAAAAGAGGCCGCGGTATTGAGCGCTGTCGATTCACGCCATGAAGAAACCACCGCGTGGTGCAACCGAGACTTGGTGCCCTTACCGCCCTCGCGGCGTACATGGGGATGGTTCAACTTCTTTGGTGCGACCTCACTGTAGGTGCTTCGAGGGTCTTAGACATGATGATGAGCGGTGAGCTGACTATGCATAGTGGTGCACTCAATATTTCTACTTGGCAAACGCCGAACACTTTTCTTACACAAGGACTCTCCGTCGGACAAGCAATGGCCATCATCGTCGTCTCGCGATTTTTGGTATCATTCTTTTCGTGTGTAATCGCGTGGTGTGGTCTTACATGGCATATAGGCTTCACGGTACAGAACAGATTCACCTGGGGGCTACGAGGTGCATACATACCTCTCATTCAGCGCTCTCTACTGAACTTCGTCTGGTCAGCTATTCAAAGTTGGAATGGGGGCAAGCTCATCGCGTGCGTCTGCTTTGGTATCATACATGTTACTGTGTTTTTATATGCTGACAAGGCTGCAGGGTCATCCTCACAGCACTATGGCCTTCTTTCCGTCGCCTGCCAAACACATTGCCAGACAGCATGCCTACCACTACTTATGAGACGGTCGGGTTCATCATCTTCTGGGTTGTTTCGGTACCGTTCCTTTTCATCAGACCTGAAAGATTTAAGAAACCTTTCTTCATCTCTAGCGTTGGCTGCGGCATTGCAATGCTGGCAATGATGGTATGGTCGCTCTCCAAAGCGAAGGGCGTCGGGCCCATCTTCTACAAGGGCGAAGACGTGCCGACGAAATCTAGATGGAGTGTCTCTTGGCTCATGATGGCTGGTCTGAATCAAGCCATTGGCCAGAAGGCAGCCGGTATGACTAACGAGAGCGACTTCTCTCGCTACGCCAACAGCAAGAGTGGCTTCGTGTTTGGAGTCGTGTCTGTGCAGTGGATCGTCGGTATCCTTGTATCGCTGGGTGGTTTGGTCACAACCGCTGCGTGTCAACTCATCTATGGAGAGATATACTGGAATCCGCCCTATCTTCTGATGGTTATCATGGATAGTGAGTGTGCTTGTTGCTCCACATTGAGACATTACTAACAATCTTCCAGATGGAAATGGTTCATCTGGTGCGCGAGCTGGAGTCTTCTTCCTCGCCCTAGCCTTCACATTTGCTATCCTGTTCCAAAACGTCTGCGGTAATGCCGTCGCTGGTGGCATCGATTTGGCCGGCGTCTTTCCGAGGTACATCGACATTCGACGCGGTGCTATCATAACTTTCTTCGCTGCTTGGATCATACAACCATGGCAGTTGATCAACCGCGCCGCCACATTTGTGACAGTCCTCAGCTCCTTCTCAGTCTTCCTGGCTCCGCTGATGGGTGTCATGATTGCCGACTACTTTTTTATGCGCCACCAAAAAATTAAGCTATCACATTTATACCGGTTTGAGGATTCTGACTACTGGTTCTACAATGGCTTCAATTTGAGGGTCCTTCCTTGTTGGATCGCGGGCTGGGCACCTACCATCGGAGGCCTGATCGTCAGCGCTGGAGGCATGACAAATGCGCCTCGCGCTCTGTTCCAGCTCTACTACACGGCTTTCTTCACTGGAATGGCTATATCATTTACCTCGTTCTACGCGGTCAACGTTCTTTTCCCGATTGTGGGTTCTGGAGAATTCGACCATTATGATGATTGGGCGACATTCACGCCCGAGGAAGCGATCAAACTCGGGATCACGCCGAGTGAAAATGCTGAAGAATTTGCCGTGAATCGCTTTGGTCGCTCTGGCTACCAACATAATGCATCCCCTGCGCAGAAAGGGATGGACATGAAGGTTGCCGATGTTCATGTCTCACCTTTTGCTAAGATTGAAGGTGCTACTCGAAATGGCGCCCATAATTCCTGATGGACATTTAGATACTCAGAAAAGATATATTTGTGTACGGGCATGTTGGTCTTCTCCAAGTCAATGTGTCTGCAGGTAGTGAGGCCATGCATTCAAGGCTTTGCTTGTAATGGGTCGCGACACAAAGTTTTATCATAATTGTTATCCATCTCAACCAATAGCGCAGAGCTTGAGGTCGCTATGGTCTAAAAGTGGCGTGATTGAGAAATCGAAAGCACCACATCATGAATAGCATGTGCACGTAAGATATTTGTCTGTCGAGACAAGTGATCTGGCCTCTGGGTATTTCGAAAGCACATGTAATTGCGGCATTGCAACCTCGAGGAGATACTTCGCCCGTATCGAAACTGTGAATACAGTCTTCTTTTCTTCTCTTCCGGTGAAAGCAGGATTCAGGGCTGAAATATTAGCATATTCTGTAGCTTATTCGGCTGTACCACTTATCCAGCTGAGCTTCACCGGTCGACCCCATATTCAAGCCCAACAATCAATTCCCCACCCGCAGCAATGCTATATAATCTTCCCGCGCATGCAAACATAAAAATGCGTCGCATCTCTAACTCCCCCGAAAAGTGCTTCTGTGCAACACTTCACAATGTCCTCCCCAAGACCCCTCCCACGAGCCGCCGACATGAACCTCGACGACATTCCCTACATCGAAGGCACGGCCATATCATGCATGCCTCCCGCGGCGGAGTACTTCGACGATCCCATGTGGTACGACTCCGGCGGACGGGATCCTCTTGTTCAACGTGAGATCTTCAAGCTTGAGGCTGGTGAGGAGCGGACGCGCCGACTCAAGGGGATTGTGAAGGAGTATCGACTCTATGGGCCGATGCTGTATGAATTGGCTGCTGAGGTCGGGAGGGTGGATATCATTCGTCTTTTGCTGGAGCTTGACGCTAATCCTAATATTGATCGAGTGGACGGTAAAAGTGGTGCAGATGGTACTCCACCGGCTGATGAGGGCGAGGATCAGGAGAAGTCTTCAGACTCTCACAACGATGCAGTTTTGGATGGAGCAGAGGGTGAAGGCAAACAGAGTGCCGGTGTTGAGATCGACACCCCAGGGGATGACAAGGATGTGAGCAAGTCTGACGAGATACCCTCGCAAGATCAGGACGAAGCGAACAAAGAATCAGAGGATTCTGTCATGAGTGACAGCGACGACTTCGAACGCACACCGATGCTCACCCTACATCCTCCACTGACTGGCGCAGCATTAGCAGGCCAGTTGGAAAGTGTCAAGGTCCTGCTCGACGAGGTCGAAGTCTCCATCGACGAGCGAGACAATAACGATGGTACCTCGATCGCATATGCCGCAAGCGCAGGTCATGCCGATGTTGTTGAATACTTGCTCTCCCGGGGTGCCTCCATAACCACTAAGGCCAACTCTCCTGACATGTTCGCTCTGGCGCTTAAAGGTGGCAACATGGCTGCCGTTAACGCGATCCTCGAAAGCGAGCAGTGGAAGACCTCCGGTCGTGAAGTCACGATCGACCATCTGGGATTCGCCGGTCACGGTGCGAACGAACATGCAGTCGAGCTGGTTCTTTCGCTCTGCGAATTACCACCACCGACCGGCAACATCAGCGATTTGACAGAGGAGTTGCGCGAAAGCATCATCGCTACTATGTTACAAGCGACCGCGAAGGCTGCTCTTGCCTGCTTGCACGTATTGCTCCCGTACGTGACTAGTCGGCAACCAGACGGATCGTACGCCTACTTCGAAGGATCAGACCATTTCGAAGTCGCCTTCTTCAACTCCATGGAAGACGCAATAGATATATCCGACAACCCAGAATTGTTCAACCTCGCATGGACAACCGTCCTCCGCCGCCCCAACACAACCCCCAAAGACCTCATGGCTCGCACGCCTTTTGATGCAGAAGGCAAACCCAACATCACAATCCACGAAGCCCTCCACCGCCACCTCATCGCTGCCGCCGGCCACGGACGCGTCGAGACAGTGAAAGTCATGTACGAGCACTACGGTGTGGATGTCAACCACGTCAGCCACAAGTTTTCTACCACACCTCTCAGCCGCGCTGCCGGACAGGGCTTGTACGAGCTCCAACCACGCCTCAGCGCCGCTCGTTACTTGCTCGAGCACACCAACGTCGACTCATCGATCGCATGTGGCAAGTTCGCCAATGGAACCACGCCTCTAGCCTGCGCTATGAGTCAACGCCAGACAGAGATGATAAGACTGCTGTTAGAATTCGGTGGGCCAGTAGAAAGCATCGACGATGAAGTCCGTCGACACATTGACAGGCGTGAGCCTGGTGAGCGAGTCAAGGTTTGCGTCGCCTATCTCTATCAACGGCCGCGCCGGGAGGTAAGAATCATGACGAAGGAGGCTTGCGAGGAGGCTGAGCAGGGAGAGCGTGTTGATCGTTTTATGCTTGAGTGGGAAAGGAATGAGTTGCTTTCCATCTTGGCGAGGATGAAGGTCAGGGCGTCTGATGAGGAGTTGCAGAAAGCGGACCCGAAGGGAAGGCCGTTGGCCGAGTAGGTCGTCTGGTGTTTACGCTCTTTCTAGGTCTGTTATCACTTGCGTAAGTTTCAGAGGTTGACAGTATCGAGATGAAGGTACCGCAATCACCACTAGATCGGGCACAATCGCCACTTCCCCTTAGCGAAACACATCAGTAAATAATTCCATGCATCCAATACCTCGACGCGTCGTCCCGTAGTCTAGCTTCGGAATCCGTACTGCTCCTCCGCCGCTGAGAAGCTGGCCTGCACGGAGTGTGAACCCAGCCCGCGCGCCATCCTAAATCAAGCCACCAACAACGCCACGCTATCCAGCGCAATGCGCATCGTCCTCGCGAATCCTTCTCGGGGAGATGATAAAGCGAGTGGCCGGCTCAGCTAGAAATTCTCCAAATCCGTAAGCGAATCCTTTGAGCTGAAGCTGCCCGACCGCGACGTTAGGAAGCAAGCATACAAGTAGTTGCACACTTGATACTTTTAACTTCTGTAGCCTTATTTTTTTTGACAAGCCCTTTACGACGTCAAATGTCTAAACCAACAATAGTCATAGTGCCAGGAGCATGGGTAAGCATCCCCAACAACACACTTCCCTCTCCATTGTACACCTACCCTCGCGGTCTGGCTTCAAGGTCCGTACTGCTCGTCCCTGCCGTTGAGAGACCAGTACGGTGTTCGAACCCAGACCACGAGCTTCCATAGCACTCACTAACCAAACCACACCCAAGCACGTCCCAGCCCACTTCTCCAAACTCACTAAGCAGCTCGAAGCCGCTGGCTACTCCTGCACCGGCGTCTCCCTCCCCAGCAACTCCCCCTTGCCCCCCATCTACAACCGCCTCCCCGGCATCTTTGACGACCAGTCCGCCATCCGCGACACAATTCTCTCTCAGCTGGAAACAGGGTAAGTGGTATGAGGGTGCTATCCAACCTCATGGTCTAGGTTCCGCCTCCGTACTTGGCTCTCGGTGGCCGGACGCGCAGTACAGACTTTGAAGCTAGACTGCGAGCCTACGTAACGTCTGAGAGACCACTGCACTGACTTGAATGTCTGAGAGACTACACTGACTTGAACCCTTCGCGCTGCAGGCACAACGTCCTCGTCCTCACACACTCCTACGGCTGCATTCCGGGCCTCGCCGCGCTATCAGGTCTTGACACCGCGACGCGCATCGCAAACGGACAGAGCACCAGCGTCAAAGCCGTAGTAATGATTGCGGGCTTCCTCTGCCCGCCGGGGACCACTATGCTAGCGATGATGGGCGGTCAGCTCCTGCCTCAATATCTCCACGAAGGCGACATGACGCTGCCGTTCAACGGTCCCGGAGCCCTGCACATGCTCTACAACGACGTAGAGATCAACGAGGCGCTCAAAGCAGTGTGGCGCTTGAAGCCGCAGTCTTATGCGGTGAACACGAGTGTCATCCCGGACCAGCTCGCCGGGCTGAAAGGCATTCCGCTGAATTTCTTGCTCTGCAGGCAAGATAATGCGACGCCGTGGGAGGCGCAGACGGGTTCTGTGGAGGGGTTTAAGGCGGCTGGTGTGAGTGTTTATGCTGAGGTTGCTGAGAGTGGGCATAGTCCGTTCTTGAATCTTGCGGAGGAGACGGCGAGGTTTGTGAGGCGGGCTGCTGGGGAGGAGGTTGAGAGTGGGTTTGGTGATTATGAGAAGGATCCCTAAGGGGTTGCTGTAGCCTGCGAAAGTCGCATTTTGTTGTGAGTGACAAGATGGCAGACTGAATATTCCGTCAGTATACTTCCAATTTGACCTAATCATCACTGAGGAGTCATGTGTGCAGATTGAATCTCCCGGGCGTCTGTCGTTCGGCCAGAGTGAGTATTGATGTCAAAGGCTTACTTTCGTCAAGCCTTGCAATCGATATTGCCGAATTATACTGACCAAAGTGGAAGGCCTTGGGAGCTGTGATATTCCCAAAATTACCGATTGGCATATGATCTCGAGCAACGCAATCAGAGTACCGGCATTCGCACCAATGTGACAAATTAACGAATCTGCGACATAAGCAATAGCCCAACAATGTCATTGCAAGAACAAGAAAGAACATGGCAGTTTTGAAAGTAACGGGAAAATGGCAGGCAACTTGATTTTTCATGATGGGCGTCGCGGAGTCCCTAATGTACACTCAAACCCATGTACAGTCCGGCAGGAGGCATGCTCGCAGGACCCAGGCCGTTACGTTTCATGCGCGCATCATCCCCGCCGAGACACGCCCAAGAAGAGGAGGATGCACTAGATCACACCCGAGATCTGTCCAGGTAAGAAGCTCCCAATCAACAATCGAGGTGAGTTCGGTTGTGTTTCGACATTTACTCGACGTCGTTCTTGCTCTCGAAGTTCTCGCCCTCGACGAGCTCGGGGATCTCGTCGTCGTCGTCACCACCCTTCTCGCCCTCACCGCTCTTCTGGAGGCTCTGGTAGCTCTCGGCGAGCTTGCGGAGGGAAGCAAGGGAGTCGGGGCCGAGCTGGTTGAGGATGCCGGGGACGAGCTCAGTGAGCTCCTTGTCCTCACCGTGGCCGTAGATGGCGAAGGTGTTGGAGGGAACAGCGGCGTGGACTGCGCAATGTTAGTATGGTTGTCCGAGAGCGTGTTTGCGGGGTCTGTGTTTCGGCATACCCTTGGGGGCGGAGAAGTGGATGACGTTGCCGTCAGACTTGAACATGTTGACCTCCTCGATCTGGGTGATGGGCTGGACGTTCATCTTCTTGAGGGTAGCCTGGAGCTTCTGGTCGTCGGCGCCAGAGGACCTGTGGACCTTCTTCTGCACACGTCTGGGGGTACCCTTGCCGCTGTATCTCAAGCATTAGCTTCCATTCTTTTCATGTCGCAGCATGATTTTCCAGCTTTGATCCAGCTCCTAAAATCCTCAATTTCCAATGCCTCGAGCTTCGCACTCTACGTGCCATCACGTGCGCTTGTATGACCAGACCAGACCAGACCCATCTCTTTAATTTCGAGGCATCGCCAAATTCATGTTCCAAGCTCTCCATCATTTCCATCGGGGTGTCACGGAGTCGGCGAGGATTCGACTTACCCTGCGACACAGTCAGTACAGCAATTCTCGTAATTTCGCAATTCGCATGCGCTAGGCGGCGCCAGCGTGCGAAGATGTTGAGGACTCACCAGTGCGAACGGCATTTTGCATGCGGGCCAGCTTCTCGGTATCCATTTTTGGTAGTGTGAGGGGTGACGATGGGTGGTTGCAGGTGAGATGTGTGTGAGGTTGTTTGTGGTGGTGGTGTGGTCGTCTCTTTCGCTATAGCCCACTAACACTTCGCACTCATTCACACAGCCGCCGCTCACAGGCCCGAGTGGGCGGGAGCGGGTATGCCCGTACCCGCGAAGCTGGACGTCTTGGCTCGAATGGAGCAGTTTGAGGTGCAGCTCACTTCAAACAACAGCATTCCACCTGAAACAACGTTCTGCTGAACTATACAGTAATCGCATACTCACCGTCGACATCATTGTTGACGGCTGTTCGACTTTGGAATGCAGGAATTACGTTGACTAAAAGGGCACTAGTGTGTCATGCAAACTCAATATTTCAAGGTGAACTGCCGCTCTTGCTCACAAGTCTACACGCGCGATTCTCCACCGCGTTATACATTGACATCAAAAAGCATCGCCACTGAGCGTTGATCTTCACTAATACGAAGACATCTATGAGAGTCCAGGTTTTAACTTGCACTGTACAAGAGTAAGGCCCTCGAGCTTCAGGCTGGCACGGGCAATTGTTAGAATGGAGATATCGCATGCGGACTTCTGAAGCCGCAATGAAGTGTCGAGTCTGCTGGCATCATGTGAACACTTTGAAATCCCCAATCTCTTCAACAACCTTCTCACATAGTGAACCCCATCATCGCCGGATCCATCAACCAATCCAACCCAGGAATGTCAAAATCCATGCCCTCCACATTAATCGTATCGCCCGCAGTCGCAGCACCAGCAGCACTAGCACCAGCAGAACAAGCATCTCCCATCGCAAGATTCCCGCGTTCATCCTGCCCAGACCACAGACTCCTTAATGTTCTTACAGTATTCGCAACATGCGTCCACCAGTGGTCGTCGTACCCAGCAGTATCAATATCACCCCTAAAATCAATCGCAGCCGGAACCTGCGCGAAATTCGCCGCAAGCTGGTCGAGCATTGTATAGAGGTCGATGATGGATGAGGCATCTGCTTTCGTCCACCCGGGCTCGTCGATGTTTGACAGTACGTAGAGCAGACCCATGACGTGCCGCATCTGCATCATGTTCGAGGTGCACATGCCGTTGATGTCGGGGATGGGGATGGCGAGGAAGGTGTCGCACCAGGATTTGATGGCTTGGGTGCAGGCGTAGAGGTGGCGCGTGCGGTGGATGTTGGGCTGTCGGACTGCTGTTGGGTCGCCGTAGAGGGCTAGTTCGTTTATGGAGATTTCGGCGGCGTGGAGTTGGAGCTGTACTGTGGCTACGATGATGGTTGTGTTAGTGATTATAGACGAGGGAAGGACTGCAGCAATTGACCTACCATCCTGCGACAAAGTATCGACCATTGTCGACTTGAGCGTCCCGAGTTGTGTCAGCATCTCTTGCGCGAACAGACTTGGCGGTGGACGCAGCGAGTCGTATGGGTCCAGATTTACGTCGTGAGACGCTGCCTTCATTGCTTTGTCCGCTATAAGCTGGATTCTCACGCAGTGCACAAGTGTTTTGTCCAGTGGGTCGTCATTCTGAGCTTCGATCTGGCTCAAGCAGTCTTGCATGTGTGATGTCCAGCGCATGGGCTCTGACCGTTTGAAGGCGGTTGTGAAGCTGGGAAATATTAGTGAGAAGTTCCTGGGGGCTCAATCTGTGACATATTTGCCACGGGTACAACTCACGTAGAAACCACGACGAATGTTCCCATGACCGCTCTACATTCTTCCAGCGTGCGAGGCGGGCGTTGAGGAGGTCTCATGTGTACAGGGGGGATGCAGGTCAATTGTGGAGGATCACTAGCGACCTGTGTGTTCAATCTGAGCTCGTAGACCACTGCGACTGCGAGCTGAGCGAAGATGGTGATTGTTGCTTTGATGGTTACGGGATGCTTGCCCGCCATGTGGGCCCTGTGGGAATGAAGTCAATTTATCGCGACAATAGGGATCTCAAACCGCCACAACATTACTTCTTCCAGCAATGATAGAAATGATAAATCTTACCAGCCAATGAAACAGAGCACAGCAAGTAGCAGATCAAGAGAAGCCTCTGCTCGAACCAAGACGCGCGTCGATAGCATTTCTTGCACTCGCGCTATTCGTTCGTGCTGCTGTGTCCGCTGTCGTGCGGATATGGCCATGACGCATGCCCAGAGAGCAGGTCGGTCTCTTTGTAGTTCTCTTGCACTGCCAGGTAGGCTGAAATATGGGAAAAACTTTGCATTGTATCTACTGAAACGCATGAAGGTCTCTTCGGCTTCTGTTGGGGAGATGTCATCGGACTGGAGATGGGTTGATGATCTGTCAGTAGTATTTCAAGATTGTTGTACACCGGAAACAAGCAATATTTGGCAATGACTTACATGCACAGGAGATGGGATCAACGTAGATGCATCACTATTCGAAGGCGACGCAAGACTCTGCTGTTGCCCTTTGAGCTGAGCGACCAGCTGATCGAGCTTGCGCTCCAGTCGTGAAACATCATCACATCGTGATTTCTCGACCCTCGAGTTATGGACTCTGTCCGATGACTTGAGCTGTCTTTTACTTTTGGTGGGCTGGCAGATTTTGTCGAGCCGGTTGCAGCTAGAATGGTCGTACATTAACTGCGTGCTTATGTAAATGGTGGAGCGGGATTCGACGACACATACCGTTCGCACCGACCGCCTGGCTGAAGCACGCATTTGCACTTCGCTCGGGCGCACGCCTCACATGCGAGTCCGTAGGCTGCAGCGTGTGGGCTGTCGTCCATGCTAGGAGTCTGTGAGGGGGTGCAGAGATTACTTTGGTGCGGGCATCAGGCGATCTCAATGTCATTGGACGAAGGACGAGAGTTATCGCCGACCAGGGAAAACGGGAGAAGTCGGCGGCGGGATTGGCGAATCCCGCCCTGCCGTTGCTACGGTGAATTGCATGCTGGCAATTCAGCCTGCTACAAGCATCAAGAATTGACACGCGATTGAGTCATTCGCATGTGATGATGAGTGGTAGATACATCCAATGCGTCCTGAATCCTTGTCGGATGATCTCTCACTTGCACGCCGCTGGTCTGAAGGGGCGTAAGATTGAAGGATGAGACAAGCAAACGGCTCCGCGTCACTTCATCAATGTTGACTGTAGACTTTCCCCTGCTGGAGTGCCCCTTGCCCCATACCATATACAACATACATAACAACCTCTTCGCTATGACTGGACTCCATCATGGCTGAGTACTACACAAACACTCCAGTGAAAGACGCTTCGGAGATAGCGTTAATCCCACACGCAATCGCTCTCGCATACGACCGGACACGGAATTCGCGCATGGTAGCCTCCTGCAGGAGTCACCCACTATCGGTGCGACGGTGCAGCCACAGGAATGGTCTACCAATCCCTAGCGACATGGATTTCGTCTGTTAAGTCCGGTCATTAACAAACGCCGCCTAATCGTCGCTTTCCTCCGGCACTTGATGCTCTTTGTTAAAAGCTTAGCTGTACCACTTACTTTCTTGGCCGAGCCCTACATCAACTCCCACCCCAATACTCCAAGGGGATCTCAATCGAACACGCAAGCCTCATATCAGCAATGGCTTCCCCACGGTCCGCGTCTCTGAGTTCTCCGGATCAACACAACTCGCCCGCAGAAGACTTCGGCGATGGCAAAGTCGCAACCACCGGCGTTGCAACAGACGCAGACCGTGCGATGTCAGATGCCGAGAAGAAGGATCCAAGCACAGAAGTCGAATGGCTCTCAGGCCTGAGACTCTGGCTCGTGATGATGCCTTTGTGTCTTGTCTTCTTCCTCGTACTACTCGACATCTCCATCATCGCCACAGTAGGTCTCTTTAACCAAACATATTGAAGAGCCTACAAACGCTAAATCAACCTCGTAGGCTGTCCCGCAAATCACCAACGATTTTCAATCATTGGCAGATGTAGGCTGGTACGGCGCATCATACCAACTCGCCAGCGCCGCTCTGCAACCACTGGCCGGCAAAATCTACGTCAACTTCAAGAACAAATGGGTCTTCCTGAGCTTTTTCGGCCTGTTCGAACTCGGCTCGCTATTATGTGGCGTTGCTACTTCTTCCAAGATGCTGATCGTCGGGCGAGCGGTGCAGGGTATGGGCACCGCAGGCTTGCAGAACGGAGCATTCACCATCATCGCTGCCTCAGCACCACTTGTGGAGCGCCCATTCTTGATCGGAATTTGTCAAGGTATTGCACAGCTCGGTGGTGTCATCGGGCCTTTGATCGGAGGCGCATTGACGCAGTACACAACGTAAGTATCGCACTCACGTCATGAACCCGCCTCTTTCGTCAGGCATGGGTGTGCAGAACAGCATTCGGGCCATTTAGATACCCCCACGGACGACCTGCGCTTCAAGACAAATTCTGACTTCATTTCACAGCTGGCGTTGGTGTTTCTACATCAATCTCCCGCCAGGCGCGATTGTCGCCGCCCTGATCTTCTTCAGCAAGATTCCGGAAGGCCAAATCGTCAAGCCCAAGGCGGCGGAAGTCGTCAAAGATCTGCACAACAGGCTCGACTTTGTCGGATTCTTCTTGTTCGCGCCCAGTATCACTATGCTCTTGCTTGCTGTGCAATGGGGAGGCAACGAGTAAGCAGTGTGAACCTTCGGCCTCAGCACCACAGATGCTGACAGCTTGCAGGTACGCTTGGGACAGCGCAACAGTCATCGGCTTGTTCTGCGGCTTTGCCGGCAATCTTCTCGTCTGGGCTGCTTACAACTACTGGAAAGGCGATAAGGCGCTTATTCCGTTCTCGATGATGGCCCGCACAGTCGTATGGACATCTTGTCTCTTCCTCGCTGTCCTGATGGGCGCCATGATGGGTGAGTCTTTCCGCCGTATGAGGAACGCAATGTGTACACTAACCCATGCCTCCTATAGTCGCAAACTACTACCTGCCCATCTACTTCCAAGCCGTCGACGGCGTGACACCGACAATGAGCGGCGTCTACATGCTTCCCAGCATCCTCGCCCAGCTCTTCGCCGCTGTGTTCGCTGGTCGCCTCGTTGGCATAGTGGGGAGGTACACTCCCTTTGTCTTCGCCTGCGTTATCCTCACGTCGATCGGCTACGGCATGTGCTCCACTTTCAGCACTCATACCACCACTGGCGAATGGATCGGCTACCAGATTCTGTTCGGTGTCGGACGAGGGTAAGCGCAAACTCCTTCCAAAGCGTCTGCTGCTCGTTTTACTAACGCAGTCATCAGAGTTGGCTTTCAAATGCCAATAGTAGCCGTCCAAAACACCCTCCCCCCAACCCAAGCCCCCATCGGCATGTCCATGATAATGTTCAGCGGCATGCTCGGCGGAGCCCTGCTCCTCAGCTTCAGCGCCACGATCTTCACCCAATCTCTGCGGAAAGAGATCCCCATCCAAGACCCCGGCGCCGACGCCCGCGCCATCATCGCTGCTGGCGCGACGGAGTTCCGCAGAATTCTCGATCCGAGCGAACTCGGAGGCATTCTGGTCGCGTATGCTAAGAGCATTGATCGCGTGTTTTACCTCCTCGCGGCTCTCACGGCGGTGTCATTCTTGCTTGGGTTTGGGCTTGGGTTTAAGGATATTCGCGAGAAGAAGGAGCCGAAGGAGGAGAAGGAGGCCGTGGAGGAGAAAGTTTGATTTGTTGTTGATGCTGTTATAGTACACGATACCCCTTTTTGTTACAGTCTTTGGGGGATAGAAACGAGATGCTGGTTGGTTCAAGGCAACAAAGCCTTGGAGGGGTTAATAGGAACGCAGCCAAATACATAGAATAGAGCTGCTCGCAATACTCCACTCAAGAACCAACCCTTCCATCAGCCTCGGATTTCCGCGCCCCAACTGACCGTAGGCCGATGGCAGACATCGCTTTTCTCGCAACCGAGCTAGACAACAGCGGCACTTCAAAATCGAAATGCGACTACTGAAGCTCTGGCATTATCTCAGCGGTGACTCGAGACTCTACCTATCGATATCAGCGCATTCAAACTGAGATACGACTGAAGCTCCGGTGGTATGCCAGCGGAAAATCTTCGCGGTCTTCGGCACTGAATCTGTCCGTAGTATACTACCATGTAAACGAATCGCTGCAAGTAGATCCATCCACAATGACAGTACACCTCTACAATGGTTGATACAACGGGTCTGTAGCATTAAGAGATAAACTTTCGAGCGGAGAGCCCTTGAACTCCAGCCAGTAGCCCCAACATGGCGCGCTCAAGCCTTCTCCGTCCCAGCATCGAAATCGCCCAAGAATCTCCACTGCCCTTCCTTAGCCCATCCCTTCGCCTTCCACTCATTCGCCAACTTGGGGTAAAACTCTACGACGTCAAACAAACTCCTATCGTGGGCAATGACTGAGAAGACATTGTTATATGCGTCAAACGCGGTCAGTTTCTCAATGCTGCGCTTCGTCTCCGCAATGTCCAAGTGCACCGCGTGCTCCCCCGTCGAGGGCGAGAAGAACGGCTTCGTGCGGCTCTTGCTCGGATGGATCGCCTCGAAGATCTCACCCGGGCAGAACGTCGCCTGCGCTGCGAACGGAGCTTGTAGTGGCGAGGGAGAGATGGAATCTGGGAGTGGCAAGTACTCCGTCGGTCGAAACTCCCCGGCGTGGTGAGCGATGTCGCCACCCAGGAACATGAATGTCGGCGGGTTGGCTGTGGTCCGCGCGAGCCCGCACAAGTGTCCGATTGCGTGCCCGGGAGTGTCGAGGAGGTAGAAGCTGCCGTCGCCGTAGAAGTCGAGCGCGCGGAACTTGCCAATGCGTAAGCCGTCGCTCTCGCTGTCGAAGTCTATCTCTCGTAGGTTACGGTCTTGCCATGCGCGCTCGTCGACGGGCGAGTCGGGGACTGTTGGGAAGGCTGGCACGAAGGCGGACTTGAAGCCTGGGCCGACGATCAGGTCGGTTGAGGGCGGGAAGGTGGCTGGGTCGCCGGTGTGGTCAAAGTGCCAGTGCGACCAGACTATGCCCCCGATGTCTTCGAGGCTCTGGTTGTTTTCGCGTAGGATCGTGGCGACGTCTTTTTCGATGTGAATGTTGGATTCGAAGGGCTTGACTTGCGCGACGATTGAAGCGGGGCCGTTCTCCCAGTCTTTGCGGATGCCGAGGTCGAAAATGAGGGTGTCGTATTTGTTGTTCTGGGTTTGTGGGCTGGTGCTGCGGTGTTTGATTAGGAAGCCGTAGCAGGGGGCTGTGATGGTGTTGAAGCCGGGCAGTTCGGGCTCGACGAGCATCAATGAGGGCAGGGTCAGATGGCTTGTGGAGTCGATGATGGACACTTCGACAGTCACGTCTGAGTGTGGGATATTGAGGTCCGGGGGCTGTTGTGCGGTTGCCATGTTGGATGTTCTATCGTCCTTGATGATTGGGAAGTTGATGTGTTTTGCCAGTCGTCCTTGTCTGTTTGTTTAATGAGAGTAGTGGAAGTTTGAGTTTCTTCTCAGTTATATGTCGATATTCTTCTTATCAGCTTGACAGATGGCGATCCTTGTTGATGATGACTATACGGCGGAGTGATTGGTAATGGCCACGAAGAGGAAGGCTTGGTAGCAGTACATTCAGCTGAGGTCAATAGAATCTTACCATGCAGCGTTATGCACTGCGTACCGCCGAGATACACTAGAGATAAGTCCGTGTCTCAGCATCAAGTGCCATAGTACGGTTAGATCTTGATAAGAAATGAGCATGCTTGCCTCTGAGAGTCTCAAGCGACTAGAACATTGATTGGATGGCATATGCTTTATGCAATGATGTGCAAAGCATACGATCGACGCTTGTTTCTAAGCTGACATAAGATCTGATCACATCTTATGCATGAGCGCGCTTATACGGCCACTTTGCTTATCGGAATACTTGGCGAAGATTCGGATGATGTGGAGACATGGTTCATACTGATGCAGCTTCATCAACATACAATATTTCACAATATCTGCTTCGAACGTACGATAGAGCAATTCAATGTCGTGGATGTTGATGCGGAGTTGAGACCGACAGCAGTGATCCTGGCTGACGTCGAACTTTAGGTGGGTGAAATGCCATCATGACGCGATCATGATGGTCTAGATGCTTCAATTCCACGAAGACAACAAGACACTAGGAGATCACGGCACAACGAGATATAATGTACCGCGGACGGCCAGATGGTTTCAGTAGAACAGCATCACATTCCCACCTTTCTCCATTTCGCCACCATGCAGGCCATCACCAAGGCGGGCCGTAGAGCTCTCACGCATCATTCCTCAGCAATTGTGACCTCATCGTATTGTGCTCCTCACATTCAGACTGCTGCTATAAGTACATCTGCTTCGAGGATGCTATCTCCAAAAAGTACAGGCAGCAATCCATTCAACAGAATCACCCAACTTAATAAGCACATCGCCAAATCTCCGAACCTCTCAGCAAATATGTCCTCCCAAACAAACAACGACCAGTTCCAAATCAGCAACCTCTTCGATGTCAAGGGCAAGGTCGCCCTGGTCACCGGTGGTGGCTCTGGCATTGGCTTGATGATCGTTCAGGCTCTCGCAGTCAACGGCGCTAAGGTCTACATCACTGGTCGCACCCAGGAGAAGCTTGACCGCGTTGTTGAGTCGCACGGCAAGAACATCTCTGGCCAGATCATTCCCCTTACTGCAGACATCAGCGACAAGAACTCAATCAGGAGCCTTTATGAGGAGTTCTCCAAGAATGAACAGCAGCTTGACATCCTTGTCAACAACGCCGGCATCTCCACCGGTTCAACCAACACCGACGCGGGTTCCGCTCAGAAGCTTAAGGAGGCGCTTTTCGAGGAGGAGTCTGCCACTTTTGCCGACTGGGATGATGTGTACAGGACAAACGTCTCCCAGATCTTCTTCATGACCGCCGCTTTCCTGCCCCTCCTCGACGCCGCATCAAACAACACTAAGAGCTGGAGCAGCACTGTGCTCAACATCACCTCCATCAGCGGCATGGTCAAGACTTCGCAGCACCACCCCAACTACAACGCTTCTAAGGGAGCCGCCATCCACCTCAACCGCATGCTTGCCAACGAGATTCAAGAAAATGGTCTCAAGATCCGCGTCAACTCGCTCGCACCAGGTGTCTTCCCCTCTGAGATGACCACCCAGGAGTCCGATGAGAACCAGAAGTCTTCCATTCCCAAGGATAAGTTTGAGGGCAAGGTTCCAGCACAGCGCCCCGGTAACGACCGCGATATGGCCAATGCTGCGCTTTTTGCTATTACCAACCAGTACTTCAATGGTCAGAACTTTGCTGTTGATGGCGGCTACACTCTTGCTGCTGGTTTGTAAGCATCGATACCAGGTCGATGTTGTGAATACAGAAGCTATTACGTGTTAGGATATGAATAATGATCTGATCGATGTACAATATTACCACTTATATTCTTCTACCTCCACCTATGCCGCCCCTCTCGTAACTTCGTGTACAAATCTTTATTTACATCAGGTTTGATATCTGGGGCGACACTGAGCAAAGCAGAGTGATTCCAGTGTGTCTCCTTGTCAACCTCTATCGAGGCTCTCTCCTCTCTGGTGATTCCTCGCCCTCACGGGGCAAAACTTCGATCTCATCATCCCTTTTCAATAGTGTTATTTTACATCGTCTCATGCCAAAAATCACCCAAGCCTCAAGCTCATTGCTGTCGCCTTTGAAATGTAGATTCATAATCGATTTGCCGCTTTCCCTTCCATCAATTAGCAATAATTGGTCTTGGGGATATGGTCTAGTGGTATGACATCTTCTTAGCATCGGAGTACATGTGAGTGAGGTGTAAAACTCGCACACATCACTTCCTGTTGAGTGGAGAAGGTTCTGGGTTCGATTCCCAGTTTCTCCATGTGTCTTGTCTTCGGACGAGTTCATCTTTTGCAATTTTGTTGCAGAGAGATTTTTTGCCGTTAGGGCTGAAGAGGGAGGAGAAAATGAGCCCGAAGTTTTGGCCCCCCGCAAGGGACTCCGACGGTTCGGGGAATCGCTATGAGGTAGCGTATGGGAAATACTGGGTATTGAATTCGATTCTGGTTCTTATGAACTTCGCTGTGTGACTCAAGTGATAGACGTGGGTGTTTGTGGAATTGCTGCGTCTATGTGTTCTCACAACAGGATGAGGAAAGGTCATGACGGTTCTTGGGATAATGCAATCGCTTCTTTAAGCCGATGGTGGAGCAGAAGCTAGGGTGTCATCTGACTTACATCGGCAAGGACTTCAGTGTTTCGTGCGGTCGTCTACGCTTGTACATGTCCATGTATGTCGGTTTGCAGGTCTTCCACCTTCGGGATCAAGCTAAGGGTTCGGGTTAGGGTTTGAACTCACAGTATCATTTTGGTTACATGTATGATTTGTGAAGACGAGCGTAGGTTTGGGGCTTATTTATTTGACTAGTATGGCAATCTGAATTAAATTCCTGTGCTTGGAGGCACTCAGGATGCGGTGGTGATGTTGTGGAATGGCATGGACTTTTTGAATGCTTTATTGTGCGGAGATATCGTTGGAAAGCTGCGTTTCGTCCGAGTGACTCCAAATGTGTTCAGGTTTCTTTTATCTACTATACGAGATGACCTCTTTGCTCATACTCACATATCTGGCGAGATAACATGTTATAGTTCTAAGGCAAAGAAACCATTCCTCCTTTACATATCGTCGTTTACGCACACATCAGTGAATACCACTGACGAACGCCGGCGAGTGAAGTTGAATGTGGCGATAGCGCACGGCCCCCTCCCTTTCCCTGGATTCATTCGATGTCCCGGACCGCTAGAAAGTGGCCGACGTTCGTAGAGGCCCGCCGCCGCCCATGCCACTTGTTCTCGCCTTCTTTCGCGCCATACCAACTACTGTTTGATGCACTTTACTGGAATCGCCATCATGTAAGAGAGATGCCGCCTGTGTAGCAGACTCCGACCACAGCATACTAATCATGTCGAGCAGGGCGCCTTTAGTGGATAATCCGCAGATCAAGTCTGCATCTCTACACAACCCGAAGAGCATTTGGCTCCATGATTATGTCTGGCCCTTCCTCGGTATCTGGCCCGCCTTCTTCGCCGTATACCTCTCGCAAGAGCGCTACGATCAGTACATCAACGGTCAAGAATGGACCTTCGTCTTCAGCGGCTCCATCTTCACCCTCCAGAGCTTGATCTGGCTCACTACTTTCTGGAACGTCAACGTCAGAGCAATCTTCACTGCTGTGCGCGCATACGATGTCAAGACCGCGCAGTTGATCAAGGTCATTCCTGACGCAAACGCCGGCGCTGCGGAAATCTGCGAGATCGAGAGGACACAGGTTGCTGGCAAGGAGAACTTGAGCTTCCTGTTCCAAAAGAGACGGTTCCTGTACAACGAGAAGACTGGCAGCTTTGCGCCTTTGGTATTCGCGATGGACCAAGAGCCCAAACCCTTGATTGGTGACTTCCAGAAGTCCAAGGGTATTGGCAAGGATTCGAATGTCGAGCACCTCAGGCAATACTACGGACCCAACATCTTCGATATCCCTGTGCCGACTTTCACGGAGCTCTTCAAGGAGCATGCCGTCGCGCCTTTCTTCGTCTTCCAGATCTTCTGCGTTGGCTTGTGGATGTTGGATGAATACTGGTACTACTCGCTTTTCACCCTATTCATGCTTGTCATGTTCGAGTCGACGGTCGTTTGGCAGCGTCAGCGCACTTTGAAGGAGTTCAGAGGCATGAGCATCAAGCCGTACAACATCTGGGTCTTCCGCGGCAACAAGTGGGTTGAGACTGAGAGCGACGAACTTCTGCCTGGCGACTTGGTCAGCGTTGGCCGCACCAAGGAGGACAGCGGTGTTGCTTGTGACATGATTCTTGTCGAGGGCAGCGCTATCGTCAACGAGGCCATGCTTTCCGGTGAGAGCACGCCTGTGCTCAAGGACTCTATTCAGCTTCGCCCGGCCGACGCTCGCGTTGAACCTGAAGGTCTGGACAAGAACGCTTTCCTCTGGGGTGGTACCAAGGTCTTGCAGGTCCAACACGGCACCGCTTCTGAGGATGCCGCCGAGACTATCCCACAAATCGCATCTGGTGTGCCTCCAGCTCCTGACAAGGGTGCGCTCGCAATTGTTATCAAGACTGGCTTCGAGACCAACCAGGGTGGCCTTGTCCGCACTATGATCTACTCCACCGAGCGTGTCAGCGCCAACAACATTGAGGCTTTCCTGTTCATTCTCTTCCTCTGTGTCTTCGCCATCGCCGCCTCCTGGTATGTCTGGACTGAGGGTGTTCGCAACGACCGCAAGCGCTCGAAGCTGCTCCTGGACTGTGTACTGATCGTTACCTCTGTCGTTCCACCTGAGCTTCCTATGGAGCTGAGCTTGGCCGTGAACACCTCTCTGGCTGCGCTTAGCAAGTACGCCATCTTCTGTACCGAGCCTTTCAGAATTCCTTACGCTGGACGTGTCGATATCGCTTGTTTTGACAAGACCGGTACTCTTACTGGCGAGGATCTTGTTGTCGAGGGTATTGCTGGTCTTTCTCTTGGTCAGGAAGGTGTTTCTTCTGAGCCCGATGGTGCCCAAACTCAACTGGTTCGCGTCAACCAGACCAGCATCAACACTACTCTTACTCTCGCTACAGCTCACGCTCTTGTCAAACTCGAAGAGGGCGATGTCGTTGGTGAGCCTATGGAAAAGACCACTCTCGAGTCTCTTGGCTGGGTTCTCGGCAAGAACGATACTCTGTCTCCTAAAGGCGCTGCCAAAGGACAGGGACCTTCAGACGTTGTTCAGATCAAGCGCCGTTTCCAGTTCTCTTCTGCTCTCAAACGTCAATCCTCCGTCGCTACTGCCATCACAACTGACCGCGCCACTGGCAAGAAGACTAAGGGAACCTTTGTCGGCGCCAAGGGTGCACCCGAGACTATTCGCAAGATGCTGGTCGACGTCCCGCCCAAATATGAGGAGACCTTCAAGTACTTCAGCAGGAACGGTGCCCGTGTGCTCGCGCTTGCGTACAAGTACATCTCTACTCAAGACGAAATTGGCCAGAACCGCATCAACAACCTCAAGCGTGAGGAAGTGGAATGCGACCTGCACTTCGCTGGCTTCCTCGTACTGCAATGCCCTCTGAAAGACGATGCCATCAAGGCCGTGCGCATGCTCAACGAGAGCAGCCATCGTGTCGTTATGATTACTGGTGACAACCCTCTTACTGCTATCCATGTCGCTCGTCAGGTTGAGATCGTCGACCGCGAGTGCTTGATTCTTGATGCTCCTGAGCACGATGACAGTGGCGAGAACCTTGTTTGGAGAAGCATCGATGACAAGGTCAACATTCCCGTCGACCCTACCAAGGACCTGGACCCTACCATTGTCAAAGAGAAGGACTTGTGTGTTACTGGATTTGGTCTCGCCAAGTTCAAGGGCCAGAAAGCTCTCGCTCAGTTGCTCAGGCACACCTGGGTCTACGCTCGTGTCTCGCCGAAACAGAAGGAAGAAATTCTTCTTGGTCTCAAGGAAGCTGGTTACACTACTCTCATGGCTGGTGACGGCACCAACGATGTCGGCGCTTTGAAACAGGCTCACATTGGTGTCGCTCTCCTCAACGGTACCGCAGAGGATATGGACAAGATCGCCAAGAACTTCCGCGAGACCAGGATGAAGGACATGTACGAGAAGCAGAAGAGCATGATGGAGCGCTTCAACCAGCCTCACCCACCAGTTCCCAACCAGATCGCCCACCTGTATCCTCCGGGAGACAAGAACCCGCACTACGAGGCTGCCATGGAACGCGAGACCAAGACCAAGGCCAACCTTGCCGCTCTTAAAGCAACTCAAGAAGAGAACGCTGCCAACAGTGCTATTGAGAGATACAGTGGAACACCCAAGGCCGAGCTCACTCCCCAGGAACAGAAAAAGCAGCAGGCCCAGAACGCTGCTTCAGCCATGGCCGAGAAGTTCTCCATGTCGATGTTGGAAGACACTTTGGAAGACGACGAGCCACCTACCATCAAGCTTGGCGATGCTTCCGTCGCTGCGCCTTTCACTTCCAAGCTTGCAAACGTCGTTGCTATTCCCAACATCATTCGCCAGGGACGCTGCACCCTTGTGGCTACCATTCAGATGTACAAGATTCTGGCGCTGAACTGCTTGATCAGCGCTTACAGCTTGAGTGTGCTTTACTTGGACGGTATCAAGTTCGGCGATGGACAAGTGACTATCAGCGGCATGCTCATGAGTGTTTGCTTCTTGAGCATTTCCCGCGCCAAGGTGAGTTTCCACACTATACTATTTTCGAAAGCCACTGACTAACAATATCCCAGTCCGTCGAACAACTCTCCAAAGAACGCCCTCAAAACAATATCTGGAACTGGTACATCATCCCCTCCGTTCTCGGCCAATTCGCCATCCACATCGTCACCCTCATCTACATCACGCAATACGTCGCCAAATTCGAGCCCATGGAAGACCGCCGCTCCATCGACCTCGAGCGCAAATTCGAGCCTTCCCTCCTCAACTCCGCCATCTACCTCTTGCAGCTCATCCAGCAGATCTCCACTTTCGCCATCAACTACCAGGGCCGCCCCTTCCGCGAGTCCATCAAGGAGAACAAGGGCATGTACTACGGCATCCTGATGGTCACGGGTGTGGCTTTCAGCTGTGCTACTGAGTTTGTGCCTGAGATCAATGAGCAGCTTAGTCTTGTGCCTTTTACCACGGAGTTCAAGATTACTATGTGCTCTGTCATGGTTATTGATTATGTGGGCTGCTGGGTTGTGGAGAAGACTCTCAAGATGCTCTTCTCGGATTACAAGCCTAAGGATATTGCGGTGAGGAGGCCAGATCAGCTTGCTGTGGAGAAGAGGAGGGCGGATGAGGCGGAGGCGAAGAGGATCAGGGAGTTGGAGATTAAGCTTGGGAAGGCTTGAGTGAGCTGATTTTTTTTTGTTTCCCTTTTCTTTGAAGAGGGCTGGATAAATTTTGGCTGGCTGGGCTGGGCTGGGCTTTTTTTGTTGTTGTACAGATACTAGACCGCGCCTTCTTCTTTTGGCGTATATAGATTTTTAAAAAATTGATTGTTGGCGATCGTTTTCATCGATGAAGGTCTTCTGTGACGCTGTGTCTTTTGGTGTTGCAGATACAGCTTTATTAATGTTGTGGTCTCTTGACTCCTGCTACTTGTATTCTTCCGTCCTTGGGCAAAGCCAGCGAGAAGTGCTGACCGACGCCATCCTCGCTGAAGTTGCACCGCTGGCGGTTTTATTATACTGTGTTGCGAATCGGATGATACAGAGTTGCTGGAATGTCAAGAAAATTCGTTCATGCTAATCTGCGTATCTAATACTGCTCTTCCAGGCACAGTGTGGACGCAGAACATCGATCTACTACGCGGGATATATACATGCTTTTGGGGTTTGCCACGGCGGCTGTAGCGTCGCATGTCCGCCGCTCAGTTGACAACAGAAAGCGGATCTTTTCTTTTGTGTTTGCTCGCTCGATGCCCCTTCCTTCCTGCTCCAGCGGGTTGGTCTACCTGGGAACATGATAGTGGCGAGTCGTGCACGTGATTTGTATCTCGTTTTGCAGCTTCTTGCGCGGAGAAGTCGACGTAGGCAGGTATGGGTTGAGGGTATCAAATTTCTGAATTTGTTTGTACAGATGATACTGATGAGGCGGCGAGAGACTCCATCTTCTCATCCACCATGCGGCCTCGCTAGTCTGAACAATCACCCGCAATCGTGGTCGGGGTCGGTGGCTCGAGTCCTCTTGCCGCAGCAGGAGAGGAGATCGTCCATGCCAGGTCTCGGATGGGCAGCTCGGAATCTCGTTGAAGCTCTATGCTCTCCGAAGGCGGATCCGGCAAGGGAGGAGTAGACGAGGAGCTGATGTTGCGCGATGCTTGTGCAGCTATCCGAGCACGCATATTATGGAATAACGTGTTCATTCTCTCCGACAAGTACTTAGCATTCCTCGGGTCAAAGTCGATTTGGTGCAGATGCAGTGTCGATGTCAAAGCCATCCGCGTGTCGTGATCGCCAGCTGCCCATATCGTGTGCAGGAACGGCGACATGAAGGCTGAGCCGAGGGGTTTGAAGTGGCTTGTTTGCTTCGCGAGAGCTATCAGCTCCGCTGTGAAGTTGCGAGACGTTTCGGACAGGGCGTGCTCTTGGGAGGGAAAGTACATCCGGACGATCATGTTCATGACTAGGCCTAAGGCGAGGGCCGCGCAGTAGTCGCGTATCGAGCGGAGGTGGGTGCGGAGGGTTTCGGGGCTGTAGTGATTTCCTCTTTCGGCAGGGACGACTGCGTCTGCTGTGGAGATTCCGAGAGAGTCGCAGCTTTGTTGCCAGATTGCACGATATTGCCGTATGATGGAGGAGATGCCGGCGAAATGTAGGAGCGTCTCCGACGCGGGTCTGGCCTCGTGGGTGAGGATTGATAGCCCGTCGAGCGAGCGTCCCAAGTCTGCGTAGAGTGCGAGGTCCGATCTTGATTGTTGTACAGGTCCTATTGTCTGCGTCTTGGCCGTGTTGAAGAATTGCCAGTAGGGACTGGACTCCGAGGTTTCCAGGCGTGTGTCGAGAGTTCTTTCGGCGTTCTTTTTTCGTTTGTTAGTGAGTTTGTGGTCGTTGGACAGGGGCGACACTGACCATCATCGAGCACAACATTAAGACGAGAGCCGCATCGAACTCACAAGTTGGGTCGAAAACGGCGTCACAGTCGTTGAGCATGTGACCGATACCTTCCAGGTGGATGCTTAGCTCTTGCGGGGTTCCGATACGGTCCTAATATCATCTCAGATACAGTGGCTGCGTCCTGTATGGGCATGTTGAGGACTTACAGTGCAGAGCACTAAGAGGTACGCTGCACATAACGTATTGATGGATTTCGATTCAACGGGGTCGGCCAGGGCAAGTCTGGTCGCTTTGAGCGCAGCAGAAAAGTTCTCCAGGACATCCGACCCGGGATGCCTGCGAGTATGAGGGCTGGGCGGCAGCGAGAGAGCAAACGTTCGTGCTGCAAAGTCCAGAGCGACGCTGTGTCCAACGCGTTTTGGTATCTCGTGGATGAAGGGGCCGAACGCCCAGCCGACATCGTATCGCAGATCCTTGATTGAGAATTTGTTCACCATCAAGGCGGTCATGGAGTCCTGGCGGTTTGGCTGTATGCTACCGAGGACTCGTGGAGGAGTGTTCTCGATAGCATCGCGGCGAGCGAGAAGTTGTTTGAACTGCTTCGCTTTGCCTTCTGGGCCCGAATTGTCGAGGAAGACGTAGCGTTGGACGCCCGATCCGGAGCATGGTATGAACAGTCGGGCGCATCTTGAACACGTTGGCTGACGTTGGTCGCACTGCAGAATGGAATGAGTAAAAGTGCATTCGAGAAGTAGATATATGCTTCCGACATGTCACTGCGATGGACCGACCTTCTTTCGTTGTTTTCGACATGCCTCGCAGCCGCGACTTTTGGGAACGCCAGGCATGGGAAGTCGCAGATCGGAGACGAGATTTTCTATTGTACCATTTCACAAACATCTAGACATTGGAAGAGACGTACCTCCCAGTCGTCGTGGAATCAAGTAGTGGGGTGATGGTCACTAAAACTGCAGCTGAGGCTGAAGCTGTAGCCTTGCCCGATTGCGACGCCGCGCTCGGTAGTCTGCCAAGCTGAAGACACCATGGGCTGAGAGGCTTGGTCCATGGGAATAATACTAGAAGTGCTCATATATAATATATTCGAGATCTATCGGTGTGAGATATGCATTCGAAAGGTGACTATCGTTCAGGTCAAAAGCGTCATGAGAATCTGGACACGTGGTCTGGCTTCGGAGCGAATTTACGCTGGGGGCAGGACGAACGAACTCATGCAGGTGCTGAGTAAGTATGATCCTCGATCTTCTTTCATTTAAGAGAGCTGATATAAGGCCCGATGGAATGTTGCATCTCGATACCCGCAAGATCCTTCTCTAAAAATATCTTGGAACGGTCTCAAGCGTGTGTGTACTACCAGCGTTTGCTTGTGTAACTGGTCGCTGAACTTATATTGCTGCATATCGTTTATATAGTTCATGCATAGCTGACGAAGGTCGACCGAAGAAGCGGTGGAAGGTCGACCAACGACGTAGCTCAATCGCAGTCTGAAGAAAATCGAGACAGTCACGCGCCACCTTTCTAAGGTATGCGACTGTGCACCGCCAAAGTGGGCGCCTCAGAGAAGACGTGATGTAGTGCAAAAGAGCCGGTGGTTCGAGCGTCAACCAACGAGCAGGTCCGTCGAAGGCTATATACTGTGAGAGTACGGGTATTCACCAAACTCCAGACGGAAATCAGAGTTGGTGGCGCAGGTGCTCTCTGCACCCGGTGGAGCTTCAGGGCAAGGCGTACGTGGATCATGCTGAAATATACCCAGTACTCTCCAAGATCTACGCAGGACGTGCCTCTCCACTTGCCGGTGCTCTGTCAGTGGAGATGTTGCTGTGAAGAGCCACCGGCTATTCTCTCAGGCGCCGGTCTTTGGTGACAGAGTGTTCTAATGCCGAGCCTACATATGCGCCTTTGTGACCACGTAGAAAACCGTAGAGGCTTTCGAACTCAACGAATTCCTTTCCATTAATCACGCCTTTCTTCTCGTGACTCCTCTCTGATATTTCATCTCGAAATATATCTCACCATGGCCTCTCAAGATGATCTCAGCGCTGCTTCGCTCTTCAACATCAAGGGCTGGGTCGCCGTTGTCACTGGCGGTGGCTCCGGTCTCGGTCTCGTCACCGCAAAGGCTCTCGCGGCAAACGGCGTGAAGGTCTATGTCACTGGCCGCAGGGCCGACAAGCTCAAGGATGCAGAGACACAGCACCCCAGCGGTGGCTCTATCATCGCAGTTCAGATGGATGTCACCGACAAGGAGAGCATCCAGGCTGGCGTTGACACTATTGCGAAGAACGAGAAGTTCATCAACTTCCTCGTCAACAACGCTGGTGTTACCTCAGGTAAGTTATTAATTTTTCCATATCGTGCAGTGGCGAGCCTTGCTAATTTCCAATCTCCCCAGTCAACTACGGCCCCGAAGGTGCCCCCAAGGGCTCCCCCGCCGAGATCAGCAAGACCATGATGAACAACCAGACTTTCGACGACTGGACCTGGATCTACAAGGTCAACGTCGCAAGCTACTACTTCACTTCCGCCGCTTTCCTGCCCCTGCTCTGCGCCGCCAGGGACAACGGCTTCGCCGACGCGGGCTCCATCCTCAACATCAGCTCCATCTCCGGCATCACCAAGGAGAGCCAGAACGGCCAATTCTCGTACAACGCTTCTAAGGCTGCGACTATTAGCTTGACTGAGCAGCTCGCTGTCGACTTCAAGCGTCTGGAAGTCAGAGTCAACACTCTTGCTCCTGGATATTTCCCCAGTGAGATGACGCCTATTGATAACGACAAGGGGAACGCGAAGCAGCACTTCCAGGAGAAGTGGGGCATTCCTTTTGGAAGGGCTGGGCAGCCGAGAGACTATGCGCAGGCGGTGCTGAACTTTGCTGTTAACCAGTACGTTACCGGCTCGACGCTGGTTATTGATGGTGCTTGGCTTTTGGCGCATGCGTAGATGGGGGACGGGGAGATAGATTTTATGAATTCATGCTCATGTTCATTTCACTTCATTACATTCCATTGAGAGATCTGTGGCAAAATGTGATTATTGCCTCTACCAAGGCTCCGCGCCAGTCTCGTTCACCATCAGGCAGTGCACGTCTTCTTTCGCTCCCGTCGCACATCTGATAAGTGCTTTCGCGCCTTCCCGAGGGTCTTTGAGACCGGAGTAGGCGTTCAGGTTTGTAGCGCAGTAGCCTGGGTTTGAGGCGCTGACGATGAAGCCTTCGCCTTCGAGCTGCTTGGCGTACTGCACCATGATCATGTTTAGGGCGGACTTGGTGGAGCGGTAAGCGACCCAGACCTGGGTTTCTGTCAGTACTTGCCACCGGGAAGTTTTGTTTTCTGGCTAGACTCACGCCTGGAACCATATTGTCCTCTGCGGCCTGGTGCAGCGATCCCACCGATGATGATGTGAACGCGAGGCGCTTCTCGCCTTTGCGCAGAAGAGGGATGAACGCTTCTGCTGTGGCGATGGTGCCGAAGACGTTGGTCTCGTAGTGCTGGCGGTAGAAGTCCCGGAGCGTCGAGCCTCCAGCTTTATATGCTTCGTCGTCGGCCATGGCGATGGCGGCGTTATTGAGCAGGATGTCGAGTTTCTGGTACTTGTCTTCTACGGTTTTGGCTGCGGCGGCGATGGAGGCGTCGTCGTTGATGTCGATTTGGATTGGCGTGAGGTCATTGCTGGAGACTTTGACTGTGTCGTCGGAGATGAGGGATTGGATTGCTTTTTCTGCTTTGCTGAAGTCGCGGCTTCCTAACAGGACGTGGTAGGTTCCTTGAGAGGCGAGTTGCTGGGCGGCGTAGTAGCCGAGGCCCTGGTTGGCGCCGGTGATGAGGATGAGGGTTTTGGAAGACATTGCTGTTGGTGGTGACTTCTGTTGTGTAGCACGGTAGGTATGTTGAGGGTGTTGTTATGAGAATGTGCTTTGAGATATATACTTCACAACATCTCGGAGTTTCGGGCACAATGCCCGTCTAAAGCCGAATGTCATCGAGGTGTCACAATATATTATGCGGATGATCCTAACGCCGTTTTCGAGGCATCGTCATGAGGCTTCAGTATTAAGATCGTGCTATGACGCTCCAGGCAGCATGTGCTGTCCTACTGCTGCGATCGTGAATAATGCTCATCGAGAAGGATTGGGCGGGCAGAGCATTCAGCCAATGAGGATACCAAGCATGGGTGGTGAGACAGTTTCTGCTGGAATCGGGCTTCAGATTCTCTGTGAAATTTTTTCGATTACCTTGATGTCCGTTTAATTGATATGATCGATACCAATGTATGCGAAAAGATCAATCTGTATCTGGTGTGAATAGATTGCAAAAGTGGCCATGGAGATGTCGAGTTAGAGGATATAAACTGCAAATTCTCGATCTGAACATCCGGGCGCTTGGTCTAGTAGGTTATCACCATACCATTAGCAGCCACGAGCTTCAAACTAACAACTCTCCAGGGGGTATGATTTGTAAGCTTCTCCGTTCGAATCCGGTTCTCCACCGAGCATTCCACTAACATCAATTCAGTCGCTTCGCATCTTCGCACATGTGAAAGGTCGTGGGTTCAATTCCCACAGCGTCCATTCTTTTTGTCAATCTTCGTCAGTCCATGTCACGTCTTGACGAGATTCTTTTGTTGTTCCAACCGATGCGCATGCTTCGTTGGTCACTCGCATCGTCTGGAGATCAAGCTTCTCAATCTTTGTGTTGATGACTTCATGTGTATTCTCCAAACTTGCTCTAGCTCAGGGTACCAGGAGAAAGGTCGTCAAGAGATAAAAACCTTATAGAGGACACTATGTTGAAATGCAAATGTACAGGCAGTTGGCTGTCGATCGTAACACAAGTAATGGCAGGCATGAAAAGCAGTAGTCTAGAAGCACTACTATCATTGGCTACGTGGAACATGCGAACGGCTCGGAGTAGAGCATGATCTACCGGCTGCGTCGATCGCGGACTGCATGGCTCCGTAGTTTGATGCTTGTCAATGCTTACGGTTACAGTAATGTTGCCTTGTTTGGCGATCATTAAAGTTAGGCATGCGAATTTCAATGCTTTCGATGCTGTCATGAATAAGTCGTCCCGTGTCTGGAACCTGATGATGAAAACTTGTGGGATTCAACGTCATAATATGGAGTTTGTACCGAAAATGTGTAGATCGACAATCCAGAGCCCGATAGTCACAACCTCAATCCAGAATGTGTGACGGTTCGGACTTCGACGAGCCACATCCAATCAGAAATATACCTCATGTCTTTTCGGAGTCAACAAAGCTCTCCGATCTCTTGGCAAGTCATGAATCCACATTTGCTCACCTTCCCATTTAGGTGAGCGCACAGGGCATCGTTGCTATAGAATGCCCGGTTATGCTAGGCAAGTGTTGCTTTCAATTAAGGTTCTAATCGGAGTAGAAAGCCTCTCTGATGCCTACAATAACGACACCCCACTAAAGTCTGCCGTAATACACGTATGCTCGACGTAACTGTCAAGCACACGGTGCCGGGCGAGGGGACAAAGAAAGCTGTTGGCCGATACAAAAGAGCACTCGTTTCCCGAGACATAAGGACACTCGTTATCACATTGGAAAAACAAAATCTTCTGAGCATCTCCAACAACACACTTCCCTCAATCAATACCAATATGTTCTCCAACACCGCCTCCAAGTTCCTTCTGGCTTCCTGCGTCGCTGCCCTTGGCGCCAACGCTTTGCCTGCGCAATCCAGCGCCCAAAGCTCCGAGATTATCGCAGACGTAGGCCCAGTCCTCTCAAAACTCCAGCAACACAGACTAACAAGTTGAAATAATTCGACGATGTCACCATCAGTAACCCCACCGCTCCAACCCAGGAAGTCGGTACCTACAAGCAACTCACCTACAACTCCTTCAGCCTGTCCCAGCAGCTCCTCGAAGGCCAGGGCCTTAACCCTCAGAGCAAGCCCAACGTCGCCGTCTTCAGCGTCGTCGGCGATCTGACCGGCGGCGGTGACCACACTATTACCGCCGAAGACGGCGGCGCTTTCGATCTGAAGGAACTCTACTTTGGCTGCACGCTGCTTACTGTCGAGAGCGCGGCTAATGTGCCCAGTGCTTGCACTATGGTCTTCACGGGCTACGATGAGAACAACGATGTTGTTGCTTCGCGCAGCTCTAGCTTTGGCGGTGGATCCGAGATGAACAAGGTTGACTTTCACGACGACTTCTCGAAGGTTCACAAGGTTGATTTCAGCATCGATGGGCTTTTGGATCAGGTTTTGGCTGTTGGTGTTGTTGACAGCTTGAAGTACGATATCTAGATCAGCTTTTGGAGAGTGGGAGAGTGATGGGTTTGGCGAGGTGTAGATGTATGGAGTGTTAGCAGTATCATACATTAGCGTCAGTGTTATGAAAGAAACGATCGCAAACATCGCTCCGTAACGCAGCTGGTTCGATGTTGGTCTGGAGGTAAAGACTGTCATTCCCAAACCAGCTGATGGAAATTTGCGAATGAGAGATACCAGCTGCTACGTGAGGTGATTAATGCGCCTGTTGGCTCTTCTTTGTGATCCAAAGACATATCGCGCAGTAGATGAGAATGTACGCCTGGAAGCAACAGTCAAAGACGGGAGTCTAAGTGGCTCGAGTGGCATCATTGTCAATGCAACTTGTTCGAACGACCCGCGTAACCGCGTAGGAGGTAGTGGAGTCAGAATAAGCGGAATGCTTGTTGATCAATATGTGGGCTGATCTGCAGCAGCCGTTGATCTAACTACCCTCGTTCGATCGAATTTTGAGATCTCATTGGTTGGAAGTCTATTTGTGGCCATACGCGCGGGACGAAAGCAGAAGATCTACATGTGCTGCCGTCAACTCGGATCATTACGAGCATTGACCCAGTGTTCCAACCTAATGAGGGCAGCACACAAGGTACAGAGGTTGTCATGTCTGGAAAGTAATGTGATGAATGGCAGATGTGTGCGTCAATGACCCTCAGCACCTGTGGAGCAAGAGGTGATGCAAGCCATGCTCGTCCTGCCGATGAACGTCCTCCCACGTCGCGAAATATTCTCCGTGATACTACAACTTGAATACTTCGCGTTCGCGTAACTCAACAGATATTACCAGCGCTCAGAAGTAACACGAACTGGAAGAATCGGCATCACTAGCAGAGGTCTGGGATCGATCGATATCCAAGTCGACCCAGAACCTCGGTACCTTGCTCTGTCAGGCAGCCGAGCGACACAAAGACCGCCCAGCGGTGTTCTCATTACAGCAAGCAACTGGCGAGAACCATGAGAGAACTGATCCCGAGCCGGTCTCATGGACATACCACGACTTGTACACGAAGAGCATGCGTCTCGCTCACTGCGTTTCTGCAAAAGGAGTGACTCCGGGCAGCTCTATTGTTGTGGTTCTCTACAACCAGATCGAGTGGGCCCTCGTGTTTTGGGCTACAGCGCATCTTGGATGCCAATTCGTAGGCGTCGATCATCGTGCTATCAAGCATAAGCAGCAAGCACAGGATTTGCTTGGGCAGATCTTCAATGAACATGCCGGAGTTGCCATCGTCGTGGCTAACAAGGAGCTGGCCATCGCGGTTGATGAGGCTACGCAGGCGATTGGAGGACAACTATCGCTTCGTTGTGTCGTTGAAGACTTGCAGGTTGACGACTGGACTTCCTTGTCTGAGATCCAAGATGCCGCTGTAAACTCGCGCAACTTCCATTCTCCGCAACGTGCGGAAGACACTGCGGTCATATTCTTCACGAGTGGAACCACGGGGAGCTCCAAAGCATGTCCGCACACATCGACCACGCTTCATGCAGTAGCTCGAGGTCTCAGCAGGACTCACTCCATCAACGAGCAACACACTATCTGTCAACACCTGCCTGGCTTCCATACCTTCAGCGTCGTCTACAGCGTGACTACGTGGTTACAAGGAGCTTGTCTTATGTACCCCAGTCCGACATTCGATGCAGACAGTACGATCCAGGCCATTGCACACAGCAGCAACGTCATCACACCATGCGTACCTTTGATGATACAAGCCATGGTAAAATCATCCAATGTATCTCAACTCGCCGGCCACCTGGAGCTATTGATTGTCGGTGGTTCTACCGTCTACCCGGAGATTCTCGAATCTTGCATGTCTTTGTCGCCTCAAAGAATCGCAGCAGGCTATGGCATGAGCGAATGCTTGGTCGTTGCCAGCCACAATCTTCCGGCCAAGGAGGCTCTGGTCGACTCAGAGAGCGAAGTTTGCTTGGGCGCTGTAACATCAGGCTCATGCATTCGTATTTGCGCACCGGACAGCCGTCGATTACTCCGCCGAGGCGAAGTCGGCGAGGTCCATCTGGGTGGTCTTCCTATTTTTGAGGGCTACATGGGAATGACACATGAGTCCTGCTACAAAGACAATGGAGTGTCATTCATTAGATCTGGTGATCAAGGGTATCTTGATCAGCAGGGTCGTCTTTATGTGCTGGGAAGATACAAGGATCTCATTATTCGTGCGGGTGAGAATGTCTCGCCGGCGAGGATCGAGCGGCATCTGGACCAGATACACAATGTCAAGGTATGTCATTTGACTATCCTCGGCTTCTATTTCCGTTCGCGATATGGACTTGTGCTGATCAAAGTGTAAAACCAAAGGCTCAAGTCGTTGGCGTCCCAGATGAGATGACGGGAGAGACCATCGTCGCAGTCATTCAACGTGACCAGAAGGCCGAGATCAATTTCGAAAGTCTTCGAGCGAGTGTCACCAGGGCTCTGGGTTCTCTTTATACGCCATCAACAATACTTGACCTGAAGGCTGATCTCGGTCATGATAAATTCCCGGCAACAGTCTCGGGGAAGCCACAAAAAGCGATACTCCGTCAATGGGTACAAGAGCACATCAAACGCCGAGAACAAAGCCAGGAATCCACGGCAAGCGGCACCCTGGAGTCTCAACTGACCGAGATATGGGCTTCCGTCTCTGGATATCCCGTTGCAAATATCTGCACGGACTCTTCAGTCCACACCTTCGCTGACAGCATGATGCTAATTCAAGTCCGATCCATTATCTCAGACAGGTTCCGAAAGAACGTCACAGCCAGAGAGCTTACCGACCATAGTTCCATTCGCGCGCAATCGGAGTTGCTTCGGCAACGTGCTGAGATTGATACATCGACTGATGGGTCGCAACGTAAAGGAAGCCCCCGCCAACCTTGGCGACTTCAGGCGCAAAACCAAGAGAGACTGTCTTCGTTGCAACAGTTGGCAGGCCCTATACTGGCCGCAAAAGATCTAAAGTGGGCTGAAGTGGAAGATGTATTCCCCAAGCCCAACATCATTGGCCCAATGGTGAAGGGTGCCCGACCCAGCTCCTGGAACCATCGCCACTCGATGGTTGTGCAGAACAGCAACGAGGGGAGTGTCACGGCCGCCCTGAAAACGTGGCTGAGACATCACCCTCTGATGAGATCAATGACCACATCCGATGAGATAGGTGAAGTCTTCCTGATCTTGCCCGCACACGAGACATGGCTGCGGCACCAGCTGTTCAATGCTGGTAGCATCAAGCAAGCCGATGATCTCCTTGTCTACCGCTTCGATGAACCGGACTGGGACTGCGTCAATCCACCAGGACCGTATCTCAAGGTCACCATACTTCCTATTCAGGACACGGCCGACGTGGGTTTGATCTTCCACTGGCACCATGCCATCTTCGACGGTTTGATCATCAGACAATGGTACGGTGAGCTTCGACAGCTCCTCAAGAACCAGGAACCGTCAGCAGCATTCCATACATTCGAACGGTACGCTACTGCAGTATACCAGCGATCGCAGAATGCGGCGGCCCAACGTGCTGTGGACTATCATGTCAATGCACTTCGTGGCCTGAGCAATAGTCATTTGGCTCTTCGGCCTCCTCAACGCGCGCCACTTTGGCTGAAGGGCAACGACCACGGCTGGCGACACCCTGATGGCCGACTTGGCGAGCCCAATGAGCGGACTCCATTAGATGGGACCAAAGCCATTGGCACGATGGGCCTGAAATATACCATTCCAGTCCCGCACATCCTCGAGCTGCGCGCAAAACATGAGATTCCTCCGCCGCTCGTCGCTAAAGGCGCCTGCGTGCTTCTGAACTTGTACCTTACTGGCGGAGACGAGGTAGTCCTTGCGACGAATGAGTCTGGCCGCTCGTGGCCGTTTGTCAGCGAGACGGATGGAGTCGATGTGGACGACGATATTGGCGAAGATATTGATCCCTTGTCCATAGATGGGCCAACCGTCACGCTTTCGGTCAGCCGCAATAGGCTTGCAGAAAAAGAGACAGTTGTTCAATTCCTCGGACGCTTGCTGCGCGAACAGCGCGAGATCGAGAAGCATTCGCACAGCTCTATTGACCGCATACTCGAGCAACTGGAGACGCCAACAGAGACTTTCTCGGCTTCAAAAAGCAAAGCGGACGGCCAGATCGTCCGCAACGCGCTCAACCGGCAGATCTTCGACTGGCTGCCTGATCTTCGTTCTACCCAGGCCGTAGACACCCAAGAAGGTGACTCCCAAGGCGCCGCCACGACAGAAGATGCCAAAGCACATGGCCCAAAGGAGAAGAAAGCGGACACGGCCCATGAACCTCAGCCTTCGCTAGAGATGCTTGAAGTGCTTAGCAGAACGGATTTAGGCTTTGTGTGGTACCCATCCCTGGTATCAGGAACTGAAGTAATGAAGCTGAACACCACATGGGACGATGCGCAGCTACATGCTGCAGAGACTTCTAAGGCGATGAAGCAGTTCCTACGTGGCGCGAGGTGGCTCTCTCAACCCGAGAACTGGGAGCGGCCGGCAACGGAGTGCGATTTCGAGTCAGAAGATGTGGTCATTGAGGATTGCGGGCTGGCAAATTGTTACCGTCGATAAGTCTGATTCCTATGGTGATTGTTACCGACGATCAAGATACATTCTCAGCCAAGAAGTATAGAATGCGCAAATAGAGTTTGAACGCTGTCCGCAGACTGAAACCGTGGACATCAGATCAAATGACGTGCATTATAAGATCTGGGCTTTCGCCGGCAGATATATCACCTCTACCTTTGGCGGCAGTCCGTACACCATCAGAAGCGGTGGCGGCAACGTTTTCGAGCTTCTTTCCACGGATTTCAATGAACTGATAGGTCTATCAACTGGTGGACGGGTCGTAATTTCGATGAACCGAATGCGGAATGAAATGGCCTGCTGCTGGGAGGGGAACCATATTCGATCTATGATCTACCTACACTTTATATCCACTTTGTTCCTGGAAAATCATCACTACAGTTACGCGATTATCCGCAGCTACCGAGAATATATGACATACACTACTCCCACCTGATCATTCGCATTGTTCCTATATCGCACCTTCTAAGGATGCAGATCCACCGCCTTGATCTTGACCGGCCCCGACTGACTAGGAGTCGGCGAGTACAGGCATGTCAACGATGCAGAGAGAGCAGAATCAAATGCGACCACAAGAAACCCTCTTGCAGAGCTTGTACCACTAGCAGTCGCGTCTGCGTCTACAGAGATTCACTCCGGAACCGCTCTCATGACGTCTCTCAAACTGTGTCGGCATCTCGGACTGCTCGTTCACCAAAGCCATCCATGGAGACCGTGGTAACTCTGCAAATACAACCCATGGCTCGCGTCATATCTTAGAAGTATCTTGGCTCTGCGCGCTCAATCCGAATCCGCGGGAATTGCCAATTCACATGTTTGCTGAAGCAACATCTGCTACCGCCTCTTCGCCTCTTCAACGCCCAGGTGGAGAAAGATTCTCTTCCTCACAGTACGAGCGCTTGTTCTCACCACCAAACACAGATGGTCTGATGGAACTCTACCAGAAGTGCTGCCATGTATGGTTTCCGGTGGTCAGCCCCTCTGAAATGAAGGCAGCTCTCGCGACTTGCCGAGATGTCGACATGCGGGACCTCGCGTCTGCCGCACTGATTACAACAATCTGTTACATAGCTTCAAAAGCTGCTCGAGCATCTGGGGAGATCGTTCCATCGTTATTGGCTTGTGAAGAATGGCAAGCTGTCGCTCGGATCATACTTGAACTGTCAGGCTATCCTTCCAAGCCCAGTCTGCACAATATTCGCGCAGCCTTCCTACTTGCTACAGGCGATATGACAGAGACACATTCTCACTTATCAGTAGCACCATTGTCTGTTCTAGTTCGAGCTGCACATCTGCTTGGCCTGCATCGAGACCCATCTGCATATACCAGCCGCTCCGGAGACCCGGAACTACGTCGCATAACGTGGTGGGCAGTGCATTCGCTAGAAATATGTTATTCGCTGGCGCATGGTCTCCCACCAATAACGCGAGCAGGAAGCTTCGATGTACAACTTTTCTCTCCTGAATTTGCAAGACAGCATCCACTGTTCGCCACAATAGTCAGGGTCAATTCCGCTTTGGGTGCAATCCTAGAAGATGTCTATGGCATGCGCGAGCCGACCCTGAGAACTCTGGAATCTCTAATCGCCGGGGTCGATAAAATCTGTGTCGAAGAAGCAGCTCCTCTATCCGACCCAAATCAATCCACTTCACTCGAGAGATTCGCGGGTGTCAGTCGCAGAGTCTGCTGTTGGAAGCTTAAATTTGTACTACACCAACCCTACCTCAGGTCGAAGTTGTGGCCGATGAACTCGCGGAACAAAGCGCTGGACGCTTGCGAACAATACATCAACGATTTCCTAATTGGAGCCTCTGATCCTTTGCTTGCACAATATCGTTGGGTCTCTGACCATTTCAACGTCTTCCACCCATGTGCCATCATGTTGCGAGACCTCATACAGCATGCAGGGAGCCTGGAAGCTCAAAGCCTGAAAAGCATCATAGTGTCATGCTTCGAGAATTTTTTTGTCGAGACTGACCCGAACTGGGGCAAACTGCAGGTGCTACGAGATCAAGCATGGCACGCCAATTCTTGGGACTTCCCGTCCGACGAGGTGTACCCTCTGACTGATTTCGCACCGTGGTCGTTTCTTTGCGATCCGGTCTTCATGATGGACAATCAGAACTACGAGTGAATGCAGGCGTGGCGCTGTATGCTGTCAGATCGGACATGGATAGAGATGGTACTTGTGCAAGAAAGCAAAGATGTTTCACGCTTATTCGCATAGAGAGACAATAATCGGTCTCTGTGCGCGAATCACTTACCCTAACGTGTCTTTGCATTGTTGATAGTTCGAGATGACGTCTAGGAAGCTTCGCCCCAAGATGTGAGGATCTGTTCAGGCCACAAGCTCATGTGTGCTGATCCATAGCGGGTCCTCTTGGTTGACGCAGCTCTCTGGAAGGCGAGTGCCCCACTTGCCGGCCTCCGGAGTACCAAAAACACGTTCGAGACTGGATTGTCTACGTTGAGTCCCGTCATAGTACTGTGGTTGCTGGGGTCATAGGGGCATGTCCGACCATTGTTGTCCAGCGAGCATTCAGTGGCGTACCCGGTCAAGCTCCGTTCTCAAGACAGCAAGTCTTTCGCGCGAGTGTGCGGCTCACACATGGATCGACTGTCAAGGCTCTCGTGCGAGAGCCTTGGCAAGGGTTCTGTGGAGTCCGAAACCCAAATAGGAAGGGCTCTCGCACGAGTGCATGAGACCGTTGACGTAGTGGGCCTTGAGCCCTAACGTCACCCGGACCTCGCGCTTGCACAGCGCCATCACGTGTACAACCCTTTGAATAAGTACTGGGCGACCCACTAAAACCGGAGTCGCCGACTTTCAACTTTCTTCGAGAGATTATGAAATTCTGTGGCGTTAGATTAGTCACTTAGGCGTATTATATAGTACACTAGCTTCCCCGCGCGGCGACAAGCCTAGACTGATATAAACGCAGCTATACCTTATTATACGCGTAGAGGCGATAAATTTAGGAGACAAAGTTGACAAAAGTTGCGAGCTACGAATTTGTGGAGCCGCCCAGTACTTATTCAAAGAGTTGTAGTCACAGTATGTTGGACCACTCAATCTTACAGCCGGGCCAAAATGTCTGCCCTACCACAGTGCCCCGTCGAACGAACGCTGGTGGATCTCGTAAGTGACGATGGAGATCCTTCCTAATTCGGCAGCTCCGAGCCCACAGCTTCTCGAAGCCGACTGTGACCGAAACGATGCCAGTAAAGCTGTCGCAGGAGTTGGCTGTCTCACTTGTAGTCCATGAGCGCGACAAACAGTAGGTGTCACCCCGGGAAAGACAGTCACCAAACTCATCGCATGCACGCAACACTGTGAAATTGTTGGGACGTGTTTGGAGGCCCTGGCTGGCTCTGGCTGGCTTAATATATACGGCCTTTTGGAACGACTCCTTTAACTTGGTTATCTGAGGTGAGTGCGAAGCTTCTATGAACCACGCAAGCCCGCCTATCCCATCTACTCACGGGCCTTGTGACCATGATTCTGGTCGATGGCACGCTGGGCGCTCTTACAACAATCAGATGGAAGGGTTTGACTCTAGGAATGCCTCAGTACTGGTGACCTTGGTGTCCAGCTTATCGTTGTCCAGATTGCCCAGGACCCAGGTTCTGTCCACGGTGAAGAGTTGGTAGAACCAACCAATATACTCGTAGAAGTTCTTACGAGATCCTTTGCTGCGCGCATCAAGAGCTCTGGCCCTCAGCTCTTCCGTGCTCCCTCTCTTGTTAATGATCACTTTGCAACCTTTCACACGCTCATAGATCTTTGCAAAATCAATAAGCGTGTGCTCGCCCGAGCACACCGACCAGAAGCCTCCTTCGGGAGTGTCGTCTCTGCCGACAATTGCAGCTGCGAAATCGGCAGCGTCGCGCTCAGTTGTCCAGTGCCATGTCTCATTGCCGGTGCCCCAGACTTCGAAGGACTTCTTCTCAGGATCCCACACACCGTTGTTCTTCGGGGAAAAATCACCATGGCCCGGGACCGAGAAAAGGACCTCTGCAAGGACTCCAGAGAAAATGTATGTCGGTTTGATGTCTGAAGTCATCTTGACGTGAGAGCTAAACAGAATGTTTGGATCGTAGCTTTCGTGCTCTCCGAATTTCATTTTCGTCCAATCGTAGTTCCAAGTGGCGGCGATGAAACGTTTGATACCGGCACGCTCTGCCGCGCGAAGGAGCAGAAGCTGTGCATCCACGAGCATCTCAGGGGCATCATTGTAGGCGCAGATGACAGCATCAGCATGGGAACATGCGCGGTCCAGTGCCTCTACGTCCCAGTAAGTAGTGAGAGGGACGAAGTCGTGCAGTTTTTTGCGAAGTGATTCATCGAGCTTGTCGTAGTTCCGAGCAGCGCCCCGGACTTGGTGGCCACGCGCGGTGAGGCTGTCAATGAGTTGTTTTCCGACGTTGCCTGTAATTCCAGTAACGAGAACAAGCATTTTGGGCAGATGGATTGATGTACGCAAATCAAATCCGTTTACCAACAGAATATGAAAAGAGTGCGCGTTGCGGCTTTGATGTTTGTTACAACCTACTTGAAGCAAGCAAGAACCTCAGGGCAATGAACAAAGCAAGATGGATTTCAAAGCACTGAAGTTAAGGTGCGGCTCCGCCAGCTGATAATGATGCGCTAGGTGTGGCCGTTGGACTTCCAAACGAAAATGTGGGACTCGGATAGCGAACAGCATTGAACACCCGATGGGTGGGCAAGAGCTTGCGTATCGGTACATCCTGCGCAACATTTGTTACTCCCGAAATCCCGAATGTCTTCGTGATCTGGCACTTAGTCAGACCTAGTGTTGATGTCTCTTAGTCACAGACCCGGAGATGACTTCGATCTGTAGCTTGACCGTGGCGTGTGGGCTCTTGTCTCAGTCTCGCTATGAATTGGGATTAGTGCTCGTTAGTTTATAAGTCAAACATTCAAGACGCAACGGATGATTACTCTTTGCCAGCGGATCCAATCACCTTTCTCTCTACACAGCGAATCGAATTTCCACTCCACCATTCACTCAACTTCGAATTTCGCGTCTATCGGATCATCATGAAGCTCATCATAGCTGGAGCAAGTGGCTACGTTGCAAGCGAGGTCATTCGCCAGGCTTTGCTATCGTCCGCCATCACGTCTGTGGTCGCACTGGCTCGCACGCAGGTTTCCGCTCCACAAGGAACCGACAACTCGAAGTTCAAGTCAGTTGTCATTCAGGACTATTGAGTCTATCCTGAAGAGGCAAAGAATGACTTGAAGGGAGCAGATGCTTGCACTTGGTAGGCAAATAGTCTTGCTCAGGTCGCTTTCTGGGAACCCCTAGCTTACACGAAACCAGGACCATCGGCGTCACTCCCATGAAGGCTCCGTCGATGGATTTTGCAGAGGTCAAGAGGATCTGCGTCGACTGCACCGTCTATGGTGTGAAAACTTTGAGCGACTTGCGAGCAGCCGATCCGATTCGTTTTCTCTACATGAGCGGGAACGACGCTGAGCGCGATCAAACCAAGACGCCTCAGTTCATGCCCGAATACTTCCTCATGCGGGTGCGTTCGTTCGAAGCTCGGTCTTCGCCTATTCTTGATTTACTAATCATTGGCTAGGGCGAAGCTGAAGTCGGGCACTGGACGTTGCGAAGCAAATCGGTATTGTAAGGCCGGGGATGAATACAGATGGAGTTCCTCACAAAGATGATGAGAAGTTTGGAACGAACGCTGCGAAGAGAATTCCTAACATTCCAGTGCAAGTGGTCGCCCGGGCGATGCTCAAGCAGATTATTCAAGGATTTGAGATGGAGACTATCGGCAGCGAAGATCTCAAGCGCATTGGAGCCTGAAGGGTGGTCCCAGATCACCCAAGCCCTTATGTGACGAATGGGTCATCCATGCGTCTCGACAACTTTGTGACAGAGAGATGGGCCAGCTGCATAGCCTTGGCTGAATAGATACTGAGAGGATATGCCAATTGTCCGCAAGCAGAAATGCACAGCACTCCATCATATCCACGTGAACGTTAGGTTTAAATCAGAAGGCGAAATTGATTTCACCGGATAAATCACGGTAGCTGGGGCACAGAGAGACTTGCACACGATATGGAAGTCGAAGTCGAGCAGATTGTCGGGCATCGTGTCCAGAGACTTCGACTCCAGTGCAGGAGCTACATAGGAATAAGATGTTGGCTAGGGGAAAGCATCAGGGTTATCAAGAATGTAGGAATCTTGCAAACACCGACGCCACAAAAATTGTGGATGACAGAGTGACACAAATCTATGATGAGGTAAGGGAACAAGCGTCTTGATAACTGAGAACTGAGAACTAGACCTATGTGAACCTTGGTCAAATCTAGAAGCATGCTGGTGGGGTCCAAGCTCGAACTCTGGTCGAGGATCGGCACGGGCACTCGGGTGACACATCATTGTAAAGTCCGAATTACCAATACGCCAATGTCGGTACAGCACTTTGGCATGCTGCCCGATTCCAGCCACGCGTCACACGCAGTGGTCGACAAGCTTGGTTTTGGCAGGTCTTCGCAGCATCACTAATTTAATCAAGTCGCAGATCTGCAACTTCAGATAAATAATACCAATCACGCCTCAGCCACTTCCTCCTCAACATCACACCCTGTCAATACGCCAAGTCCACATATCAACAGAACATCACCAGGTACTCCCAGATCTCCTTCATACACGAGCTATACGAATACTGACCTGTTTGAATTGCAGCGCCATGGCTGATCAGAACCTTGTCCCCTACGTGAGGGTTGTTCGAGACATCAACGCATCTATCGAAGAGGTCTGGGGTCTGATTACTGGCTTCGGAGCTGAAAAGACCTGGTATCCTGGATGTTTAAAGCTCACCGTCACTGGATTTGGCATCGGTTGTGTCCGGACTTTCCACTACGAGTACCCCGACGGCCCGCACAAAGGAGAGAGGTACATCTTTTCCGAAGAGATGACTGCCGTCGATGCTGTCAAACACTCTATGACTTTCCGAGTTCGCAGACCAGATTACCCCGACATGATAGCCTATGGCACAACGGCTCTTCAGTCTCTTGGATCTGGCAAGACCCGCTTCATCTGGAGTGCAGAGGGGAGCGCGCTTCCACAGGAGTATCACGAAATTCTACAGAAGGATTTGAACGGCCGTTTTGACAGCCTCATAGTTGCTATGGCAAAGCACATCGAGTGACACAAAGCTATGAGATTCAAGTGGCTTTAGCAAGGAATAGGTCAGAAAGCAAGCTTCTCTACCAATAACGATTCTTCAAATGTAATGTCAGTGACCCGAGGCCCAAGAACTTGAGAACTAGCGCGACTCAAGTGTAAACAGGTCGCGGCTGCTTTCCCTCACTCAGAGTCGAAAGCGACAATTGAGCAGATGATCAAGGTGTATAAGCTAGCGACAATTGTAGATTCATGATCCCTGCATCGTCGTTGCTGTCATCTCCCTAGTCAAGCTCCTCGATCTGGTCTCGACTATAACGGCTTACGGAAAACCTGTCGTATTCCTAAAAGATATAGCTAGCTAGATCTCTTAATTTAAGGAGCGTAAATATAGTAGTGTATATCTCTAGGATAATATATTCCTAGTAAAAACGATTAAATATACGTTCAAGCTATAGTATACTAAGAAAACAGATAATACTACTACTTACTAATCCGAATTTGCGATAGGTATTCTGCAAAATATTATACCTTTAGCGCTTTTGGTAAGTAGGTTACCTAAGTCAGCGCACTCTATTAACAAGAATACTTACCGATGTTTGTAAAAGTATAGCGCCTTGTCGCGATAAAATCTGTTTCTCGATATCTGTAGAGCTACTTAGGCTCGTTGGACTGTCACGACGTAATAGCGACTTGAACCCTAGACCTTCCCCGCGTCGCCGTGATCTCTGCGTCTATAGGGACAAAATCGAAGAACTAAGCTAATACCTTACATACCTACGTGCGAGTGATTTCGATATAGCGCAGTCTGCCCTAGCTTGCTATCTAGAGCACGTCTGTACTTCCTTGTTCCTACCTTCTTTCCTAGGATAACATAGGGTGAGCTTAGTTAAACACTACTTTAGCTTAGCTTATAGATATTGTCGGTAGACCTTAAGTGTGCTTAAGCTATTAGATAAGTCTTATAACAAGAGCCCTTCGAAAGCTCTATAAAACTTGTTATAAGACTTATCTTTATCTAATATCCTGTCCTCTCTATTACCTTTCTGTATTACATACTTATTAAAAAACTCTAGAAATTAAGTAACTAAATAGAGATAATATATAGAGAGAGATATAAAGATAGCTAGAATAAGTTAAAAACTAAAAAGCTAATCTACTCTATTTAGTTCTAATTCTTTAGTACTACTTACTATATATATTTATAAATATAGTTAAAAAAGTAAGATATAATATAACTATATCTAATCTAAATCTATAGACTCTATTATACTCTTATAAAAATTATCTATTATTATATAATAGAAGTATATATATAATTCTTTATTACTAAGTAAAGTACTCTTATAAATAATAATATTAGGTATATTCTTACTAATAAAGATATACTATCTTAGTCTTATATATAATAGAATACTTTTATATAGAAAGTATATCTAGTAAGAAATATAGTATTATAGTTACTACTATAGATAGAAAGTAAGATAGATATATACTTATATATTATATATATAATAGTAATATAGATATCCTATATATAGGAGCTTTCTTAGAAGTAATAAAGTAAGAGTAAACTAGTATAATATAGATCTTTAAATAAGAGTTATAGATAGAGATTCTAAAGTATATTAGTTTAAAATCCTATATTAAGTAGTTTTACTACTTAAGTAAATCTAGATTATTATAGTATCCTAACCTCTAGTTATAGTATAATTTTAGTATACTAAATAGCTAGAACTCTAGTACTAGAATTTAGTTTAAATATAACTATATACTTCTATAAATTATTAGATTTAATTTAGTATTAACTAGAATTTGGCTAAATTCTAAGTATTATATTAGTTAGGAATCTATATTAAAGGCTCTTATGATCCTAATATATATACTAGTGCTAGGATAAAGTATACCTAGTTAATTTACGACCTTAAGTACCTATCTATACCTACGTAACTATATTCCTAAACGAAAATCAACTTTTTAGTTTCTGGGCAAATTTTTCGAGCGAAACTGGAGCATTGTGCTTCGGCATATGCATTTCCACAAACTGCGATAAGTCAGGTTTCTGGTTGGAACGAGTGTAGGTTCATATCGCTTACACGTAAACCTTCGCCATGCGAGAACTCTTTGCTTGCCAACAAAGTCTCTAATTCAGTGCGTGTCGAGACTTTGTAGGACCGGACAGGTGTTCTAGGCGCCTTTTCTGTTGGAGTGAAAGCCTCTGGTAGTTGGCTGTATCTCCACTTCGAGACATCGTTGTAGTTTGCGTCTTTTCCATGTATCCACCGCTCAATCTCATAGCCGTCATTCTCGAGCACGAACATGATCACATCCAGATTGTGATTAATTATGGTCGAGACTTCTTGTGTTGTGAGCTGAAAAGACCCTATGCAGTGGCGCATTAGCTCAGTAACGAGATCAAAGAGTTCTCATCGATCATACCGTCGCCCTCGAAACAAATCGTTCTGTTCCCTTTGGAATACACTTCCATCGCCTGAGCAGCTCCTTGACACGCTGGTATACCATATCCGATGGAAGACCAGAGGATCTGGGATATGATACGGACTCCTGGACGAAGTTTAGTGTCCAAAACACCAAGGCAAGATGTACCCGTTTCCGCAACAACGGTGTCACCGGGCTGCAGCCACAACGACAATCGAGGCCAGAGATAATCGTGCGTGATATCCTCCCCAGTCGAACAGCTCACTTGTGCGACGGCTGTCATCGGAGCGTGCTTATTTTCGCTTTTCATCGTAGACGGATTGTAATCCTGGAGTAGCCTCACTAGGAGCCACCTCATGTAGACTCTCTCAATTGTCGCAAATCCTATCTTGACAGTGTTGAATTGCAAGTGGACGCAAATCTGTCGACTGAGGTTCGAGGAAAACCCTCCGGTATTGAGGTCAGATGCCACGTGCCCAAGCGTGATAACGAGATCGCTCGATTCCACTCTTTCCCGCCATGCATCGATTCTGGTAAGGCGCCCATTGTAAATTCCAACGAAATTGGGTAATTCTTCATCTATCGCCCCCTTGCCCATCGGAGCAATGAATATCGGGAGGCCAGTTGTACGAGCAAAATCATCTGCAAGCTGTTCAACCTTCAGCTAAGTCAGTGACTCTGCAATAGTGTAGGTCAAGTTCTAGCTCACGTGATGGTGCCTCACTCCCGCGTCGACTAACAGAACAGGATCTTTCGCTGCATACAGCCTCGCCAGGATCAAATCTGAGGCGGCACACTCAGCCTCCTCGTCGCTAGTCGGAGGCTTGGTGTTGAGTGGCTTTCTCAAAGGCAGAGCGTCGATCTGCTCTTCTACCATGTCAATAGGTAACCGGATGTAGACTGGTCTGCTATACACTAAGCAGTCGCACAAGACTCGGTCAATGTTGGTAGACGCTTGTAGTGGATCGATCAGATTAGCCTGAGAGATTGTGATTTCTTTGGCCATTCGGAAGAAGACATCGAAATCGCCATCACCAAGCTAATGAATCATGTTAGAATAGTCTCAAGAAAAGATCAAAGTGAATGAGCGTCGTACTGTATGGTGCAGTATTTCTTTGTCTCGCTGGGCCTTTCTGCTGGGGACACCAACTATGTGGACCACGGGAACATGCTCTGAGAAAGAGCCTGCGATCGCGCTTGCACAAGCCAGCTCTCCAACTCCAAAAGTTGTCAAGACCGCACCTAGACCAGCAATTCTGGCGTAAGCATCCGCGGCATACCCTTGGAGGAAAGTTAGGTAAGTCATTATCCTGAAAGTGACAAAATTACAAAATGATGGAGCAAGAGTATAAGACTGCCGTACCCGCGTTTAATTCATTGCAGTTGCCAACCCATGTCAACCCACAAGGACGTACAAAATCGCACGCTAATAGGTTGAAATCGCCGGGCAGTCCATACAAATGTCTGACTCCGAGTTGATGAAGTCTCGTGTAAATGTATTCTGCCACATTGACAGTAGAAAGCGACATGCTGGGAGTGAGTCGAGATAATCGTAGTTGTTGAAAAGATGCTGAAGGATCCTGCGTGACTTTTTGTAGAGCAGGGAATGAATCATGTGGTCCTGGATCGTCAGATGATCCAAGCTCCGATGAGGGCCTGGAGCATACTCGACGCCAGTCTAATGCCTGTTTCGAAGGTATAATTCTGGGACTATAGATTACAACATTGCACGCACATGCAAGACAACCACTGCAGATTCAGACTCGTTTTGTGTTGGGTCAAACCGGTTGGCTAGGGCATAGTGCGGGTCTTTCCTGCGGTAACAGCATGTTCGTCATAGCCGCTGAGACAGATATTGGACCTGTATGAGACATAGATCGCAACATCGGATCAATGAGGCCGTTAGCTCACGAGAGTATGCTGATGCGACTGATGAATCGACGGCACTGTGAGATACTATATCCCTTAATTCCTTCGGATCCAGTCAGAGTCGTATTCGTGGCGGAAGCTAGGACCAATTCGCAGCGAGCGCCGTAGGTGCTGTTTCACTGAAATGACACCGTGGTAGCAAATCGCTTTGCCCTAGAGACAACAGCTCTTCGATGTCGACAAAGTGGCGCTAGGGGCAATCGGGATGCTCTGCCTGCGCAGACAAAATGACGTACTACAAAGCTCAAAGTGTTTTCACAGACTACATATGTGCTCTATGATATAGCATCGCTACTGTGCTCTCACACCGCCAAACACAAACAGATCGGTTAGATCAGTTGCTAGAATGAGTCATACGTGTCTCGAGCATCAAAGGGGTGTACATATCTTCCATACGCTTGATCTCGAACCATTCTTTCCGTATCATCATCTAGCATCACTCACCTGATTCGACAACGTTCTGAACTGTTCCTGCATATCACAATGGACGTCAGAAAACTACCAGGAGAGCTCCGAGAAATGATCATCACTTTTATACACCTTCGTCAGGATCTTTCCTCGCTACGCACTACCAGCAAAGCTTTTTATTGGTGGTTCGAAGAACATCGGGAATCTCTACGCCAATCTTTCAGCTACAACAACTTGTCTACTATACCAGCCCTCCGGTCGTCACTACGCGAGCGTCATACATGCGATGATCACGACTTCGACAATGCATATACTTTATTCGTTCATCTGACGGAAAACGAGGACATCAGAAGAGGTGGATTGCCCGAGAAGCAACTGACTTCTGTCGCCGAAACACTCATGGAGTATGCTGGCAAGACATGTTTGACAAAATATATCACGAGATATTTGGTTGCGCAAAAGGAACCGTTTTGCAGGGCTCATCTGATATGGACACGTGTAATTCTATCTGTTACAATGCGTGCGTATGTCCTCGAAGGCTCCGCTGCTCAAGAGCTCGTTAGCCTCCCTATGAGCGCCTGGTTGTCTCACGCGGAACCACACGAAGAAACCGATGGAAGCCTGGAAACCCGCTACACGCATCAGGAGTTTGACGCAGCTGTTCATGCGCTCTGGACGTATGTTGGTGCTGAAGGATTCACGACATATCTACGCGCACATCTTGAGACCAATACCCGAGGCTCTTGCGATATGTATCGGGCATATCTGTTGGGTGAGGTTCTTCGCGAGTCTAGATCGAACGATCAAGACCAAGGGACAGAGATCGTCCGACTTGCCAAACATGTTCTGAAATCGTAATTGATAGTATGAGGCAAAGTCAATGATTCATGTGAAAAACAAGTTCCATCAGTCCCTCGTCGATATTTTTATCACAGACGCCAGAGCCAATCATGCTTAGAGTTTGGAATTATTTCATATTCACGACAGTGATATCGTTCGCTGGTTCAGAGTTTTGAGGTTACTTTAGATCATGATGACATTACATTGGTACTTAACAAGTGTTTGAGCGAACCCAGTGACGTACGAGATTTTTTCCACCCTTGATTCAATCGTGGAACGACAACACAGTTCAATTGCGAAAGTCAGGCTCATAGGAGCAGGAACGTTGACATGGTAGCATCTATCTTAGGATTGCAATTGGACTCCAAGAATGCTGATAAACTGCGCCACCGAATAGATCACGCTTAACTATTTGACTTTACCCAATGAGACAATACATGTACTTCTTTTTGCTATATGCATGTCTCATTGAGAAACAGGTAGATTATTATTTGACTTTACCCAATGAGACAATACATGTACTTCTTTTTGCTATATGTATGTCTCATTGAGAAACAGGTAGATTATTATTTGACTTTACCCAATGAGACAATACATGTACTTCTTTTTGCTATATGTATGTCTCATTGAGAAACAGGTAGATTATTATTTGACTTTACCCAATGAGACAATACATGTACTTCTTTTTGCTATATGTATGTCTCATTGAGAAACAGGTAGATTATTATTTGACTTTACCCAATGAGACAATACATGTACTTCTTTTTGCTATATGTATGTCTCATTGAGAAACAGGTAGATTATTATTTGACTTTACCCAATGAGACAATACATGTACTTCTCTTTGCCATATGCATGTCTCATTGAGAAACAGGTAAATTCCGAAGCGATTATCTCCGATGGAAGCCTCCGTGATCATGTCATGGTATAGGAGTACCCTGAAACCTTGTGAGGTTGAAGGGTTTTCGATGACGCTTCGTGCCTAGAACGAGGACGGTATACCTGATATATTGAACCTCAGTCGACAGCCTAAGCATCTCTCTTCACCTTTGGGACTCATATCGAGCACGTCCTCTGTTCTACGTGACACAATTCACGTGGCCACTGGTATAACATCACCTCACTCATATCTTTGTGTTACGGCCACTATTACGTATCTCCTCGGCAGGGAGACTCACACTGTCAATACCCTATTTACATACCTGACGCTTTTCCCAATGGATAAAGACGATGGCTCGACCGAGCACGAAAAAAAAGATGAAGCGGATCGATACACCCAGTCTTTGCATGACCAGGATGACACAAGCTCTGCACTCAGTATGCAGCGGTTGTCAAATGGCGTTGAGGATGTGGGTGGAGATGGTGCCGATGAGGAAGCAGATGGCACTCCAAAGTACTTTCCGAATATCGATCTTTTATATGACTATCAACTGTTCCTCAGGAACACTGCGCGTCAGGGGCGAATCGGACAATTTCCGAGGCGCTCGAGACTTCCAAAGGTTGCTGTCATTGGATCAGGCATCTCAGGTCTCATTGTCGCAAGCGAGCTTCTACGCGCGGGCATCAAAGATCTGACCATCTACGAATCACGCGACAGGATCGGGGGCAAACTTTGGGCTCATCAATTCAAGGGATCACCTATCTTTGCGGAGATGGGTGGTATGCGATTTCCCTCGAGCGAGACATGTCTATACTGGTACCTTCAACGACACAAAATCACGCATTACGGTGTGTTTCCGAATGCAGATAGTGCCGACGTCATGTTGTTGTACAAGGGCGAAAAGCATCTCTGGAATAGAGGATCAGATCCTCCTCAGCTCTTCCAAAAAGTACATACTGGCTGGCAAGATCTACTACGAAACGGGTTCACGGCCAAGGGTGTTCATCTAGCGGGACCACTGGCGATCAAGAGATGTTTGCAGCTTGGGCATCTGCAGCAAGCAAAATATTTCTGGCAATGCTGGCTTGATAGCTTTAGCCATGAAAGTTTCTCGTCAGGAATAGAGAGGATTTTTACCAGTGATCGACCTCCAGGGGGCGAATCATGGCTTCCTCATGATTTCGACTTATTCCAAGCGCTCGGTCCCGGTACAGGTGGGCTTGGTCCTGTGTCCGAAAATGGATTCCTCGAAATACTTCGCATAATCGTTAATGGTTACGGAGACAACACCCAATTTTTGCTTCAGGGGACTTCTGCACTACTAAACGCCATCGTTTCGCAAGTCATCGACGGAATCTGTCTCCGAGATCAGGTGTGCTTCAACACAGTCACTCGTATTGAACGGAAAGGATCACGCATAAGATTGATGCTTGAAAATGAACAAGCACAGTTCTTTGATCGTGTTGTGGTCACAAGTGGTTTCCACTCTATGCAGGTGAAACATCAATTGACTTCCAACCCAGCGTTGTTGGGTCATGAGGTGCGCCATGCTATAGAGCAGAGCCATGTAACCATCGCATCGAAGCTTTTCATCCTGACTCAAACAAAGTTTTGGTTGGAACATAACATCCCGCCCTGTATCCTAACGACAGGAGTCGCCAAAGAAACCTTTTGCTTTGATTATGAGCCACAAAATCCACAAGGGAAAGGGCTTGTTCTCTTGAGCTACACCTGGGAGTCTGACTCTCAGAAGCTTCTAAGCATCCAGGATAAAAGGACGAGGTTGGAGGTGATTCGGCGCGATTTTGCAAATACCTTTCCCCAATTCGCAGCCCACTTATTCCCAGCAGATGGAGACTACGACAACAATGTGATACAACATGACTGGCTCACTGACCCACATTCCCGTGGAGCTTTCAAGTTGAACCGACGCGGAGAGGAAGCATTATCCAAGGAGCTATTTTTCCAGCCCTTCCACCAATCGTCGCAGGACAAAGGCATCTACCTCGCTGGCTGTGGGTGCTCGTTTACAGGAGGCTGGGTCGAAGGAGCCATACAGACTGCTCTGAACGCAGCATGCGCGGTCATTTACGATAGCGGAGGAAGCCTTACCGAGGATAATCCTCTTCAGCACGATTGGTGTCGGTATGATTACGGGAAGTGATCACAAGGTGGAACTGGATAAAAACTTGATAGGAGCCATTCACTGCTTTATACCTATAGTAGGTCTGTGACGGTCTTGATGCTTTTGTCTGGGAACCTTTAACAGAAATAATATTGTCTGCGGACCTAACACTTTTACTGTCAAGAGATAAGATAAACTAAGCATTCGACATCAAGATTTTTGTCCCATCGACACTTGTATGATCTTCCAAACCGTGTTGCAGATTTCAAAATGGTAGCTTCAGGGTGGGTTGCGGAAACAAGAGGAAGCCTACATTCCTTGCAGCGATGACTAGCCAATGCACTTGTCCCTCGCGTGTCTACGCCACGTACGTCATTCGTGAATGAGCAGTTTCATGCAATCGGATCCTGACGACGACAAGATCCACGATTGCCTGAAGACGTTCGAAGTGGCCACTCTGACCACTCAGAGAAGCAGGCCATTCTTCTATCAACGGTTCCAGACGCTTGCCTGACTCCTCCACGAGATCGACAATTGGCGAGTGCAGTTTGAGGAGGACGCTGCAGGCAACGTGACATTCAAAGTACTTTCAAAATGCTGTACTGCGGCTTGGCAGAAATTTGAGAAGCATTACAGGATGGCGGATCAGACACCGATCGTGTATGCTGCCATCATGCTTGATCCAAGGGAGAAGAGGCAATGGTTCGTCGACGAGTGGGGTGAGGGCACTATGGAACAGAAAGCTTGGATCCTGCACGTTAAGCTGTAAGTAAAAACAATATGGCGAGACAACTACAGGCCAATGGCATGCGACACTGCAGCCGAGGAAGTCGAGATAGAGTCGAAGGACCCATCCGATGACCCGCGTCAGCGCCTTCGAGATTATATGCATAAGCGGAGACGGCTCAACAGCTCTCAGGACCCTTACGATCAGTTTGAAGGTTTTATGGCAACTGATCCTATGCCACGCGATGACAGCTTTGACCCTATTCCTTACTGAGTTCGTCGGCAGCGGTCCACGCCTCAACAAGCGAAGTTCGCTTTAGATTGCCTCGCCATTCCTTGCATGAGCGACGACGCCGAACAGTCATTCAGTGCTGGTCGAAGCCTCATCGCGTATCACCGGAATCGCTTGTCCGCCGACGTTGTCGAGGCTACGCAATGCCTTCGAAATTGGTACGTCCCACCGCCGCAAAGCGAGTAACCGTACCCGCCGTTCGATCATGACGAGGCAAACACGAAGCGAAGCAATGGTCTTAGTGGTGAAGTTGAGAGGGTCTGGTGCGAAGTACAGATAATTCGGTGGCTAGTGTTGGCAGCTGAAATGACTATAAGGACTCTTCGCTCTAACTGTATTTAGGTCTTTTTTCAGTGGTCACCAATGGTCTTGATGGTCTTGCCAAGATTTCTTGGTGGTCAATCTGGTCTGGAGGCATAGACCAGATTGACCAGACCATCAAGATCACTGGAAAGACGTCTCCTAGGGATATGGCGCCTCGCAGTGACGTAGTGGTTGTTTGCCTGATCAGGACTTGTCATCTTCCACGTGTGGTGTACGTCATCCTCGCTGATGTCTGGACCTTTTGTCCATTTTATCTCGACCAAGCGAAAGATTTTGCTACCATGTGAACTATGTATTCTATCTGTCTTGGATGGTTCGGCAGATAAACAATGACTAAGATGGGACACGTCATGAAAGGTTGCGGTCCAGTAGATTGACTGTTTGGGCTCACTAATCAGGATGATTCTCGCACTCCTAAGATGATTCTAATTCATACGAGAACATAGTAAGCTGTAATCCTCCTTCACCAAATCTGCTGCCTTTTCCGCAACTGCATACACTGAGGCAACACAATTCCCAGACACATGGTTAGGGAAGACACTTGCATCGACAACTCGCAGGCCTGTGACGCCTTTCACGCGAAACCTGGAGTCGAGCGCGTCCCCAACGGCACAAGAGCCTATAGGATGGTACTCAGAGAGGACCCAATTGCGTACAGCCTCCTCAGCCTGTTTCGTATCCGACAGATCGGTATCAGTGTCTTCAGGGAAGATCCGCTTGACGATTTTACCATCTAACGCCTTAGAATTCGTTATTTTGTCCAGCATTTTGACACCGGCAGCAAGTATCGCGACATCTGCCGGGTGTGACAAGAATGCAGGGTCGATATCCGGGTGTTCTTTCGGGTCTGCGCTTTTGATATGCACTGAACCCCTACTAAGAGGGTATTGCAGGCACACACAAGCAGTGATACCCATAGGTTTTCCGGGTTGGAGGTACGGCCAGATCTTCGATTGGTCACTGTAACCTTCTTCATTCAGTCGGTGCGGGATGAAGACAGTTTGCAGATTCGCTGAATTGTCGTCTTTCAGGTGTTCGAGGATGCACTGATATTGTTTCTTCTGGAAATCGGTGCATTTTTCTGAGCTGGTTTCGATAGCAGTCAAAATTGAAGCCTGTTCTTCTGCTGTAGCGAAATCCTATTAGAGAGTTAGTACCAAGGTGTCATGGTTCTAGATGTCGGAAGTGTGACCTTGTACGAGAAGAACCCCTGGGTGCTGGAAATTGAAGTGAGTGGTCCACTTTGGCACTCTGCAAGCTGCTTCTCAGCTTCTTGCTTGACCTTAGGGTTGTACATAGCTTCCAAGGTGTTGATTTCTGGGCTCAACTCCCAGGAGAATGCCTGGAAACAGATTAGAGTTATAGAACTAGTAGCTTCGAATCCTTAGCGTCAGGCTCACGGTCATGATGTGATCCTGGAAATTATTCCCAATAGCTTTGTTGACGATTTTGCATTCCACACCTGCGGCTTTGAGTATCTCAGGATCACCAATGCCTGAAAGCTCCAGGATCTGGGGCGACTGGATGGCGCCACAAGAAACTATCACTTCTCGCGTAACATTGATAGTATGAGTGTCGGACTCATGCAGGAAACTCACGCCGACCGCCTTTTGTCCATCCAGCTCGATAGATGTGACAAGAGCTTCGCAGAGAACGTGAAGGTTAGGCCTGGCAGCGTTAGCAGCAAAATATCCTTTCGCAGCGTAGCTCCGCTTGCCCTTGTCAGGACCGGTCCGTATGACAGAGCCGAGTGTATTGAAGCAACCGATATGATCACCGGACCAGCTACCACAGTATTAGTCGGAACACATTGATGTTGGACATGTGAGACAGACGCATCGATAGGATTCTTGAGGATACCTGTGACTTCACCGAAAGCCTTCCTGTAGTCGCTCTCGATTGATAGGAAGTTGTCATTGAAAGACGTGTGAACCGGACCTGTGACACCGTGATTCTTCTCAACATAAGAGATGGAAGCGTCACAGGCAGTGTCTCCGTCAACACGGTCGAGAGTCTGATGTTTTCGCATGTAATGTAGCATCCTTTCGCTGCCCCATTCTGGATCATCCGCCAATATGGCCCAATCATCGTAATCCTGCAGGCTTCCACGCACGTACATCATATAGTTGATGGCGCTACTACCACCAAGAGCCTTGCCGCGAGGGATGTGGTGTCTCCTATTCTTGTTGTTCGCCTGGGGCGTGGTCTTGAAGATCCAGTCGTACTCCTGATTGTGAAGCATGCCCATGAATGCACCTGGTACATCGATTAGTGGGTCCCCCAGTCTGTTCTTTCCTGCTTCGAGAACTCCAACAGTCACACATGGATCCTCGGTAAGGCGTGCAGCAATCGTCAACCCGGCCGTTCCTCCGCCAATGATGATGAAGTCGTATCTGTTTTGAATAAAACATTCGACATCAATCGTCTGTTCGGGATGATATGTGCTGCTGGTTTCCATGGTGTCTGAAGAGATGATCCGAGTCCGTGTCAGTGGACCAATGCGATGGGTAACAAAGTGGTTCAAGGGGCCAGTGCGGCAAGATCATGTGAGAGAATAGGCTGTCGTTTTCTAATGGTATCCGGGCTCTGTATATATATATCCATCTTGCGTATGAAGAGGACTTGAGTTATGTACAGTCATTCGCATCATTTTCATGTCGTTGGGAGTTTGGCATCTGGTTTGTGGGATCAGAATCAGAGTTTGAGACCGTCAGACATGAGCTTTCAATATGCGGTCAACTATGCATCGCTCTGGTCTCGGCTGAGAGCAAATCGGACCGTTCATCGATGCATACGTTGACCAGAGTGTCATTGGTCGGGTGTCAGCTGTCTTGAGCATACGCCAGGTCAAATCCTGGCTGGTCTTTGTCCAGCAGCCTCCATTGTCAGCTGATCATTTCCCTATAGGGGAGCTTAGCGTTCATCTGAGACACCGCTCGAATCCGTGTCACCACCTGTGAACCGTAATTCAAGCATATGCAAGACGCCTCAACGTAAAATCCGCATCCTCCTTGTCTGACTACATTTGTAGCCAGCGAAGTACAAAGCAGTGCTGCCAGCGCATGTCGGTGGAGAAATAGGACTATCATAGTCTCTAGCAGATTGTTCCACAAGAGTATAAGAGCGCAGCATTAGATAAGTGAATAAGGCAGAAGATACCTATCTGTTCCTACCAACACACAAAGCGGGCGTACAAACCCGTAGCGATGCTCCCCCTGCAGTACAAAGTGTAGTCGTAGCGGTGAGCGAAAGCTTACGCGAGCGCGTGTCGGACTAGATGAGCACTTGTTGTACCCAAGGATCACATCGAACTTACCTTTGCTACATCAAACCATACGCTGCATGTAGACTTGATAAGGCTTTGTAAGATCCCTAGTCCACTAGCGCTTCGCAACGCCTCACGGGGATGGCCTGATTGTGAGCATTAGCGTGTTGACCGCTCCCAACACCACTTGCATTGATGGTTCTGATTGTCTCTCTTTAGACGTCACCGCCTCTTCCAGGCCAACGCACAGTCCAGCATACCTATATCTTGTAGCACAAGTAACCACGTCGCGCACTTCTTGGCGCTATCTGCTTGAACCCTGTCTCTTACAGCTGCATTTGCAGCGGTGCTGAGGCATCTTACCGCGCCTCAACAGAATGAATACCATCCAAACAAATGACTCCACGTTTTTGAGCTTTATATCGCTGCAAGTCTCACCGCGCCTGCTATTAATGCATTACCCGCAAGTATATGCATGCTTTTCAATCTTTGCGTTGGATAGCCAAGAGGGCATCTGCGGGCTTAACTCTAGCGGTATGAATATGCCTCGGCGAGATGATTGGGACAGCGCATCATATCAATGTTCGCAAAGCTGAGCCCCACAAATATCTGATTGCCACCATTGTACCTTTCTTCTTTTGCGCTAACGCAACAGCATACCCACCGTACGCCTTGAGACGACGAACAATTGGATACGACATCTCATTTCAGTAGAGAGCACAATGGCAACAACTTTCCTTACCATTCCCGAGAGCTGTCGCACTCGCATCCTTCGTCTCTGCTTGCTCCAGTCAACATGGGTTGTTGTGCATCCGAGCAATTCCAGTGTGCCAGGGTTATTGCGGACGTGCACACAACTCTGTAAAGAAGGCACAATGATGTTCTACAGAGAAAATACATTTCTTCTCATGCTAGAAGCCCTAGCTCTGCCGCAAGGTCACTGGATTCACAAGGTCGCCGATGCTTCCTCACGACCCGTGTTCACCAGGCTTCGTCAGGACAAAAAGTCCCCAGGAAACCCACAGAAATGGCTATCGGCTTTTTACAACGAAGAAACTAAGATCCAGTGGAACCCCTTCAGACCTGATTCCGGTTCACGATCGAGACATACTTTGGTGAATGTACTTAGGCATGGTTTCAAGATCGCCATTCTACTGAAAGCGCAAAAGCGAGCTAAGGGGAAAAGAACATATAAAGTGGAACAAAAGAGGCAACGCTGTGCAGAACTGATACTAGAAATGTGGTGTGAAACGGCCAAAAGAGCGGGAAGACTCGTGAATCACTTTCGAGGGTCTGAGGGTGGAGATTTTTATAGGAGGATTATGGAAACGCTCGACAACTACCATTGCCATCCGCGCAATGCACTCGCCTTTGAGGACTTCCGCGCGCACACCCTATTCAAAGGGGCTTTTGCAATTGTGGATATTATGCAAGACGACGATTGGCAGGTAGTGCAGCAACTACTTCGGTTTTGGATCCAGACAATTTCCAACGAAAGTGTTGAGAAGTTATGCTTTGATGGTCACAAAGAATCAGCGACTCGAAGGATCTGTCCACGGCGTCGAGATACCTACTGGCTACGAGTGCATAACTGAGTGATATCTGGAGAGTGGCTATCTATGACACATAAGTTAGGACAATCTGATGTCGGTAGCGGCCATTTCATGTATTCGTAATGTTAAAGATATGTGGGTTGGGAGAGTTGATTGATGATCTATCAAGTGGGAGCATGCTTGACCTATATACTGCAGTGGGTGGCGAGTGTGGCGCTGCCGATCTTCAACATGTAACTCTATATCCTCCTGGAATATCACAAGGCAGTTGAACTAATTACCACACGTGGACATCTTTTAGTGCTATGGCAGATTCTTCAATGGCCCAGGAAAAGAGAAACCCAATCGTTTTTGCTGCGCTAAATTACTCAGGTAGGTTCAATAATCAGCAAGGTAAATTGGATCTCACTGGATCTTGTTTGGCTTCGAGTCAGAAGTGTATGGGTTGATCGATCACCGCTACTGAGTTATCTTTCTGTTCACCAGCTGGCTCAGTATCACGGGCGGAGGTCGGGACGTGGGTGTAGATGTAGACAGGAACATATATAGTACACTACGGCCAACCTACAGACAGGTTCTATAACAAGGACGTAGCTCGAAGAGCTACGAATACGGTTCAGGGAGGAATTCACAGGTGAAGCCGACTTTCGGCACATCTGCCACTGTACAGACATCAGCACTATATTCTAACATTTGTTCATAGTACAGGCTGACACCCCGACGACACTACTCAAGGCACGCTTTAAAAGACTTGTAGTGTGATATACTAAGTCGAATTCTTCTCCCTTTTTCCATCATCCCTGGTCCTGCAGATGACATAGCGAAGTAAATCGTTTGATCGTTGGAAAATGCTGTGCCAGAACTTAAAGACTCTGAGAGCGAATGTCTGGGTTTGCGGATCGAAATCGTAACTCGAGCTTCCATCTGACAAAGAGTGGTCATGGTTATGGGCCCTGATCTGGGTCAGAATTGATTGAATGGAGACTCAAGTACAGAGAGAATACGCACTGAGTTTTTTCTGGTGTACTACAGAACTCTCTTAGGTAATGAATTCTTGATCGGTGCTGGTGGCTGTCATAGCGTGTTGGATGGGAAGGAGTATCAATTTGCGCAGGCTGACAACACTGTCGTCTACGCTTACTACGATGACGGCTGCTCGTAATCACACCGTAGGTAGAGCCAGGCGGCCAATGTACCAGAGACCCCATGGCAAATTGTAGACGTTAGTCTAAAAACGTCAAGAGACCATGAAAGCTTGGTGGAATTGAACTGATGAGCAGTTACTCATGAGAGACGTATGTTGGAAGTGAGCGCATAAATGTGTACAAGATAAAGAGAGTTCCTCGTGAGACTGAAATATGTCAGGCGCGCGAAGGCTTGGGCACAGCACGGTAGAAAAGCGGTGTCCGTAGAAAGCTAGTGCGAGGAATGGCAGGAATTCCGTCATGGACATGAAGCTATACCAAAGCTAATTCTATGTTGAGTCAGTAAAGGGTCCAACGAATTAGGTTCGAGTCCGCGAACTCGCGGTCAATAAGGTTGTCGGTCAGATCGTTATTGCAGGATATGGAGCAAAGCTTGGCGTCTTTGTGAATGCCGACATGTGTAACGGTATTCCAGCTGAGACCAGCCATCATGAAGTGGTTATGATCCAAGCTCTTCGAGCTTGTAACCTCAACTCACGCGTCATTCAGATACGAGCTCTCAGCACACTACGTATGGCGTAGTTATCATATACTCGCATTCCTGATGCTACGCAGTCAATTTGGCGGTGAAGCATACATCGAGACATTAGAAATCGTGTGCTAGGCATTGTGTACCTCTTCGTGACCAAAGTGCACTCACTATGGTTTCGATGACACTAGGTCCGACATGTAAGCTACGGTGACCCGACGGGACATTCATGCGTGACTTTTGTTTTGACTCTGTTCTGCTGTGATGTCTACATCTACACCCACTTCCTGACCATCGCCCGTTATAATCGACCACGTAGCCACGAGCTCCGTCTTTCAACCAAGTCATTCAGTAGATACATGAAATGCCGCGCGATATTCAATGAAACCAATCGATGCCTCTCAAGTTCTCCAACCAGTAAGCCCGGAGACTCTGATTGAATAATGATTGATTGGTCGACACCCTAGCCATGATGTTCCAGCGTGTGAATAGACTTGCAAGTCACGGTCACCATATACCATATCAACATGATTCACCACCACCACCACCAGTCCTGTTTGGCAGATCTAAGCGTGAGTGTATTGCGAGTCCTATGAGGACATTCAACATCGACGCGAACAGATCAAGCAGAAATACACTTCTGATCGATTGAGCCACGCCTGCAGATGCTCTCAGTTTGATCGTCTCACTAAGCTTCCCGATGGAAGTCTGGTCTTCCATGATGTCCTTTATGATTCTTCTTTTGCCAGGGACATCGTACAGAGTAGCTCGCAGATTGGGCCCAAGACGGCCTTGGAATATAGCCGCTCCTAGTGCTACACCAGTACTGCCGCCGACAGCACGGAAAGTGTAGAGGAGAGAGGTTGCGTCCGCATGATCTTCTGGGGGAACACTGTTCAGGATGAGTACTAGTGTTGTCGTCATCATTCCGCCGAACCCGAGTCCCGAGACCGTTGTCCATATCATGCCCACTATCGGGTGTGTTGAAAGACGAAGCGTGACGAATCCTGATACAGATACTGAAGTGATGATCAGGACAATTAGATTCCACAACTTGGTCCTCCTCAAAGATCGCTTTGTGGCTAGCCCGGCGAGATATGAACCTAGGGCCGCGCTCACGCTCAGAGGTAAAAGACGGAGACCAGCAGCAGCGGCGGAAGAATCCTGGAGCTCGAAGTACAAGGGCAGATAAAATTCTGCAATCGACGCCGCCATCACACCAAAAAAGTTCAACAGCAAAACAGCGGCAGTCACCGGACTGCATAATAGGCGTATCGGAAGCACAGGGTTCTGAGCTGTACGCATCTCGTATCGAGTGAAACCCGTCAAAGCGATAGCAGCGGAGACCAAAAGACCTACGACCGTTGGTGATGTCCAAGCCAATGTGAATGAAGCCAGACTGAGGCCCGTAGTCAAGCTCCAAAGAGCGAATGATATGAGAAAACAGCCGGCAAGGTCGATATGGTGGACTGGGCTAACAGATTCGGACCGCAAAATTCGTCGCCGTTGACGGGCTGTGTCAGTACTAAGACACTGCCATGATCCCACCACCACAAGAGCTGCAAGAGGGACCATGGATAGGAATCCATACCGCCAAGATGCAACGTCGTTCATCCAGCCCCCAAAAGAACCTCCGATACCATGGCCCATCCCGTAGATGATGTTGCCCAGACCTTGCCAGTAGCCACGATCTTCACCTGATATGTGATCAGATGCTACTAGAGTAGCAATAACAACGAGCGCCCCGCCGCCCAGACCAGATATCGTGCGGCCTAAAACAAGCATTGTGCTACTGTTTGCAAGCCCACAAAGCAGGTTCCCCAGGAGAAAACCTAGGCCGCCGAGGATCATTCCAGATTTTCTTGAAAAGATATCCGTGAGCTGCCCGCATAAGGGTTGGCTGACGGCAGTTGCGATGAAAAAGCTTGCGCCCAACCAGCTTATCAACGAAGGTGAATTGAATTCAGACATGAGCGGTTTAGTCAATGTGGTGACAATTGTACTATCTAGAAGTATATCAGCGACAACTCCAACTAAGTCAAGTGGGAAGTTCCCGGATGAGTCCATGTTTACTGACCCATAGCGGACACAAAATTGGCTAGCCATATGACACAGAAAACGCGTGTTCGAGACTGTACTGTCGCAACAGATTTGCCATTGGCCTCATTCGGTCCTTGGACGGAAGAGGACACTCTCGTGTCTATGGACTCTCCATGACTGTGGACCTCATTCAAACTACCGTAATCGGCGGTAGAGCTGTCTGAATGTAGAAGAGACTTGGTTGCCTGCATCTGGTTTTGATTGAGAGCCATGTGTATGACTCTTTACTTGCTGTTTGATCGTGGAAAAGGCACTTTGACAATTCATGGATCGAAGGCGTTCATCGACGGGGTGTGCTACTTATGGCCTTGCCCGTGTAATATCATGACAAGTATGTACCCATCGGTCAAGACCTACCCAGTAGTCAATTGACTTTTGGCTAGTAAAATCTGCCTGCGTAATCTCAAAGTATATGTCATTCACTGAAATGTCGGTGAAAGAATTCCTTGGTGTTGTGATGTGAGTCGCCTACTGCTCTCGTACATGGATGATTGCTATCGCCGAGATTGGGTTTCACGCACGTCACATTGAGGGCAAGCCGAAACACTGAGGTCAGACCACTTGGAGAAACTTAGTGGACAGTGACTCAAGCTAGGAGTCTGGTGGCAAGTTCATGCATTTTTTGACTGAGCTCTCGCTTATGGGTCTCGCGCTGTTGCCGACACGCCGTAGAAGGGGTCAGATAGACCCAACTTCTGGGCTCACTTGACCTTCCGAATCATCTGGCACGGAGTGTGCCGAAAGAGGCACGCTGGATAGATGGACGATTGATGTTGTGATGTGTCGGAGATGGCGGTGTGCGCTACAACAGGTAAGAGCATATATCGCGGATTGCATAGAGCTCTGCTGCCCGGTATTGAGAAGGTGGGATCTTGCAAGTAGTTTAGATCAACGGAATGACGCAACTTTGTGGGCTCTGATTCGTCTGATTTTCATCCAACGGAATACTGAGGTTGTGATCGACACCTTTTGAACATCCTGGAACACCACAACTCTCTGCTGTGACTGAATGTGGTGAGACCGAGTCTCGTACTCGACACCGGTATAACGTCAAGACTAATGTTGAGGCTTATGAAGCATTGATATTAGGTTGCATTGGTACTGTCGGACAACATCATAATGCTGCGTAAAGTTCGTTACTTGCTTTGACCTCCTCAAACCTTACCATAGTATCTGAGACATGTGCTGCGTCAACTACATCGTCCCATCGACTGCCATGTTGAAATGATGCTCGATATGCAAGGCTCGGCCCACAAGACTGTATCCCATGTCCGGAGAAGGCCATTGATCCGGATCCAATGCACAGCTAGAGCATAACTGCAACCTTGAGAGCTTCCTGCAATACGCCACATCGGCATTGATATTCGCGACGTTAGTATGCTAGGGCACAGCTGCCACAACGCGCGTTCTTGTACCACTCAGAGATGTCAGAGGTAAAAGCTGAATAGGTATAGGACTATTGTAGAAGATCTGATGTATGAGAAGTTAGTAAGCACTGTACTATGACTTTATAACCCTTATTATGTATTTAGCACTATCATACCACCAATTCTATACGTATTCTATTTTTAAGATAACAAGATTAGGAAGTAAAGCGACTAGGGAGCGCATTATCGAGAATCGTACGACATGAATAGCAAGAGTAAGTTATAAAGAACTATCGCGTATAGAGAAGTAGGAAGCGAATAGAGACTAGTATTATATACGCTATAAAATTATACTCTAACACGATTATCTAGTTTCTCACGTATATAATTAGTAGTTATTAGCTTATCTGCTACGAAGATCTATTTTATAGTAAATAGGTAGCTTGGAAATTTAACTTAGAAAATTTTTATATAGTATTAGTAATATACCTAGAAAACTTACTATTACTAGATTAGTTTCGAAGCTATATAACCTTACTATTCTAGTAGCTAATACTATAGTTTATAGTATCTAGAATAGTCTTGATAATCTAATATAGAATATATATTAGTTTTATTCTAAGCTAATTGATATCTATACTAATAAGTATAGAATACTACTTACTTATAATATACTAGTTATACTTATTTATACTATAGATATTAGATTTTAGAGTATTACTAATAAAGTATATAGTTTCTAGTAGTATATAAATATTATAATTTATTCTATACTATTAATTAAAGTATTAAGAGATAAATTTAAAAGTACTAATATATTACTTATTAAATACTATAGTAATAAGCTTCTTACTAATTATAGCTTTAAAAATAGCTATAAAAGAGTAATAGAGTATACTTATTCTAAAGTATATAAGACTATAGAATATCAACTATATAAGGTTATTATAAGTAAAGTAGATAGAAAAGCTTTTATTAAATATCTTTAACTAGATATTAAGTATATTACCTTTTAATAGATATAGATTAAAGATAATTTATTAATCTTTTACCTAATCTCTACTATTAGTAAATATAAAGACTATCTTAATTACTATATTTTCGAAATTATAATCTTTAGAATTATTCTAATCTAATTAAGTTAGTTTTCTAAATAGTAAATATTAGGTTTAGCTTTATAAATATTACTAAGAGTAATAATATCTTTAAATCTATATCTCTTAGTAATATTTCTATATCTTTTTCCTTTACTATCTATATCTAGAATAGTCTTATATCTATAAGCTATCTTACTTATAAGTATATAATTATAGATAGATTATTAGGAGAAACTTAGATTTATAACTATTAACTAAGCTTGATATAATATTCTTACTTAGTATTACTATCTCTGTTAGTATTAAGGATATAAGAACTAGATATAATTAGTATAAAGTTCTATAAAGTAAGAAAGTATACTTATATCTTTATATAGTATAAATTTCTTCTTTTAAGTATATAAATCCTTTTAATAGCTTTAGGTAAAAGCTAACTACTATAGATTAAGATACTATTAATATTAAAAGTAAAAGTAAACTTATTAGCTATAGGTATACTAATAGATATAGTCGACTCTAGAATAGATATATAACTCTATTAGCTATTAAGTTTATTAAGTTCTATAGTATTTATTATTTATAATTATTAGTTTACTATATTATATACTAGCTTAGTATAGTAGAGCTAGTAAGTATACTAGAGATAAAGGCGCTACTACTAGTCTTATTATTAAAGGCTTATAGCTTACTTATAGTATTCTAGAGCTCGAATATTATTAAGTAGAAAATACTATTAGAGAGAGAGAGATAGAGAGTATTCTATATATACTACTTACTAATAGGGGTTTAGAGTTATTACCCTAAACTCTAAGCTAAGATTAGTATATATATATAGTATAAAGCAGACTAATAGATACCTTACTATATAAAGCTATAGAAGTTCCTTAGTAAACTTATATTAGTGATTATTCTGTATTATTCTAGGCTACTAATCAAATTAGGCGCTATCAAAAAATATACTATACGTATAATAGTAACGAAGACGCTTTGATCGAACGATTAAGTTAGGTATTAGTATAGTATATAGTATATTATACCGCTTAGACTATAGATAAGCTTCTTCGAGCTCGAATCTAGCAAGTTGATTTGGTTACAGACAGAGATATCTATGTCAAGTATAGTCTAGCAGCTTGTAGCAGTGCCGTAACGTATCTAGGGTTACGAGCCTCAGCCAGCCCGGTATTATTAGTAAAACCTAGCATATAATCTCGTTGGTCGTAGCGCCTACAGTATTGAACCGCAGCTACAAAGCTCTATTGGCTATTATAGAAGAGCGGTAAAGTAGGAGCGCATTGCTAGTACTTACCCGAAATTGAATGTGATAAGGCTTGCAGCTTTCAAGCTTCCAGACTGAATTTTTTCAATAGCATCGCATGTTATGTAGATCAGCTAGGTACGAATTTGAAATATGCATGCAAGTGGCTCCGTATTAGTATTAAGACGCATTGGTGCGGGGCAGCTTCTCTCTTCGAGGACTGAATTTGTAACCGAAGCGCGATCTCTCACAGACTATTGAGGTAGCAGCGGCGGTAGCAGGAAACCATGGCCGGAAAGTTAGCCATCGATGTGGGAATGAAAAACGGAGTGGTCAAAAGTAACGCATCGTGTCGCAAGGGAGATGGTGGCGGAACTTTAATAGGAACAATGCTAAACGAGCCTGGGCAATCGGCAATGATGCGCAACATGATTACCTTGGTTTCTGTCTAGGCTGTAATAGGGGGTATGGATAGAGCATACAGAACATATGCTGCAACGATGGACACGCAGTGAATAAAGCACGATGACACCGTCGCATTTGCCATTCTACGTACTAGACAAGCACTATATACTGCATATGGTCGAATGCTCGATGCCTCTAAGTTTCAATCAGCATTTGGAAATGTGGCGATGCTCATTACCCTACGATCTGCTTCTAACAAACAGAGAATGTTGAAACTGCTCAGACGTAGTAACTATCACACTATCGAAGCTGCGATCTAGTTCTAGCCGGCTGGCGGGCGGGCCAGACATGGGCCGATAGCACCCCGAACTCTAATCTGACACCATGTCCGACTTATATAAAGTTATGGCCTGCAATATCAGACACGACCCTTGCACTTACATAGTTCGTGTAAGGGTACATTTGACACCCATTGTGTTGATCTAAATGCGGTAAGCAGCGTCACGATGGAACATCGTTTCCGACCTTCCTCCGGCCACAAAGTGTCATTGATAGCATACGAGTCATCTCGTAGAACGTACGGCAGAGTGAGGCAGAAAGGCAGTCGTGCTGCTGCATAATGTCTCGGTAACGTGGAATGTCTCAAGACCCCTCTTGTCAGTAGCTATGACCAGACGCGATCCAAAGATAGCGCAGAAAGTATGCGAAAGATTGGTGTGAGAGTCGGCTAGATCTGTCTATGGGATCACGCTTTGTGTCGAGTTGGCTCGAAGCTTTCTTGTATGAATAGCACACGCTTTTTCATAAGTTATGTTAAGGAGGAACTAGTTTAGTTGAAGGACAGAGCCGTTTTCTTTCATGCATCGCACCCTCTATAAGATGTGTTCATAAATGTGCAAACAAGTGAATTACTGCCTAACAGATTCCAGTACCTGAAAACTTACGATTTGAATTTAGAGAGTGCCCTCCAGAATCAGTTGTAGGCAACATGCTTTCTCGTTCTCAAGGCCTACGTTTCGCATCGAGTGAGCCTGCCGCCACCGGAATTAGTATCGATGACCGAACTGTCCCAGAGCCAATCTATATCAGCAACGTGTCTTTTGATAGGCGCATAGCCTGCATAGAAGCTATGTTCTCGATTTGTATAGGCCGTGTTCCTATCGCCCTAGTGCTCTGCCTGTGGCAGTGACCGCTTAGACCGATGTCCGACAAAACTTAGTGGATATAGCCTTCTGTGGCGTTCAATTTCTGAAAATGGTTCCCGAGACTTGTGACGGCCTAACGTTACTGACTTCAGAATGCATCGCTTGATTCACTTTCTGCGGTGTTGAAATTGGACATTGCAACCTATGCTAAGTTTAGCTCAAGGAAGTCTGTCTCTATACAATTCGCCCTCCTCGCCCTCCCTCGCCCTCCTCGCCCTCCCTCGCCCTCCTCGCCATCCCTCGCCCTCCTCGCCCTCCTCGCCCCCCTCGACCTGTCCGGCTCCGTCCGGCTCCGTCCCAACGATGACGGTCTGTGGCAAGCCGAAAAAGATCCCGTGCAAGATATGTGGGAAACTTGGAAATGTTGACCATATCTCGCGGCACATGAAAAGATTTCATACTGGTATCCATTCGATCCAGTCAATAGAGTATTCGGAAACTGTGAGCGAGGTTTTAAGACGATGCGGTATCGAGATTGAGCTCATGGCCCATCTCGATCCAGGCACTCTCAACTCGCTGCCAAATATGCGGGTCGCGACACCGAGGCCCCGCCGGCATCATGTACAATGGCATTTTCGCCCAATGGATGTACGTTCCGGCCTGCCCAATCTCGAATCCCTGCTTGTAGATGTCAGCCACATGGCGCGGTCGCATGGCATTGGAGAAGAGGTGCAGGTTTGGGAGGGCAACGATCTTATCACATTTTCAGATAAAGATTGGGACGAGTGGGCCAAGGCGATCTTGAACGGATCTCCTGTGTCCTCTCGAGTTTTCAATCTGCCCGCGGATTCATTCATCTCTGAAAGCGAGAAACGCCAATTCGGACAATTTGCGACCGAAGTCGCTAAGGACATTTACAAGTCGTCTGGAGCACGTGATCTAGTGAGGCTCCCACCGGATATCGTTATCACACCACGACAGTCCTTGTCCACAGTCCACCACGACAGTAATCCAGGCGTGTCAATCGCCGTCGGATCTCCCAAACATGCGGACCAAGCCCTCAAACTCTGGTTGATCTGGCCATCCACAGAACTGCACCATCTGACGACTTGCTACGGCGACACCAAAGCAGCTGTTCAGCAGATGGACCACGGTAGCTTTTTTGTGCAGATGTATGGAGATACCCTTGCCGTGCCAGCGAACTCACCTCATTCGGTCATCACGTTGAATAGCTGTTATCTGTACGGTCACAGTTTCAAGCTCGACGGAACGGCATGTGACCCTCCGTGCGTACGTGTCGATATGGCCGCCGGTGTGCCGTCATATGATGCATGTGACAACCGCGTTGAGAAGCTTCGTCTCGGTCTTTGCCACCCAACATTCCGACAGGCTTATATCGACCAGGCATTACAAACCTGGGCGACAGAAGCTAGTGTGTTCCGAGATCCAATGAACAGCCGACAATACAAGAGACTATTGGAAGTCTGGTGTGATGATGTCCACAAACAAAACTCTTGCGCTTGGTGTACCTCTACAAGTTGCGAGTACGCTGCCTTCAACCGACTTGCCCTTACCCGGCACATGGAAGAGCATCTTAATGGAAAGACTCCAGCCAATACTGGCGACACAAGAAATCGACAAAGATTGGTCTACAAAAGAAACTCAAGTGCAGGGCTTGAATTGGCAGGCAAGCGCGTGAAACGCGCATCGAAAGTTTCATTGTGATGACCAGAATCCGCGGCTACAGTACGTTTCCAAAGCTGTCTCCACCATCAAGTCTTTGTGCTCGAACAAATAGAATGTAAGTACAGATCTGAGGAGATAAATCAAAAGCGTGAATCAAGTGAAAATCATGGCCACGTATACAAAAAAGTACTAGGTGCTCACACAACGTGTGATAGGAATCCTTGGTCGGACTCTGATCAGATACTGTGGCCGAAGACACTTGTCACAAGTGCACTTGGAGTAGAAACGCAAAAGAGGTACGAAAGGTTGCACAATAAGGTTGCATGATTGAAAATGACTCAAATTGTGTTATTCAAATTGTGAACTTGTAGAGGAATCCGAAGCCCACGTTGCAATGACACGAAGAATCATTGTTCGAATCGTCGTAACTCGTGGACATCAAGGTTCCAACCCATCCATCACGGATATTCGAATTTAAGCCTCTGCAAGTCTGACGCTATAAATCCGGGACAGGATGATCTTCCAAGGATAATGCGAAACACAGTTAAACACCAGTGAGCAAGGTAGTCACTGAACAACGAACACAAACACATGGACTTGTCAGCTTCACCGAAAGAATTTTTCTGTTCGTTTGTCTGGTTCGCTTTAAGCTCATCTCTATTTGTCATCGCAGAGCAGCCGGCTGCGTTTGTAGTGGATGACATCCCATCCGGAGCTGGAGGAACATTCGCAGTCATCACTCATTGAAGGGATAACTAAACAATCTAGAGCAAACATAGCAAGCTGAGCCATTTCTTGGCGGCGGTGCAGCCACTACTTGATAGCGTCGAACGTAGCGCTGTGTGGTGCCATATTTGTACGCAAGCACTCTTCGAAGTCATCCACGTCCTTGGGCAGAGCTTCACAGCCAAGCTTCACGCTCTTATGCACTCTCAAGCGCTTCTCCAGCTCGTCGGACGCTGCAGATGGAACAGCGCGTCCGGGACTCGGAGGTGAGGGTTGAATCGGTTTGCCTTTATGCTTGTAGAACTGCAGCCAGTGTCGTCTCACTTGCTCCTCCGCCTGCGAGTACCACGCACGTTGTTCGGTAGTCACAAGAGCCCATCTGTCGACAAACCATTGCTTCTTCATTGTCGGATTCAAGATCACGGCGGCATACGGGAATGGCGTGTCGTCGGCTAGCTTGTAGTATTTCTCACACTTTAGCCAAGCATGTTATGCAGCGTCCAAAAGTGTGACAGATGTCGGATCTTTCGCAGCCTCGTCAGCGAAGTCCACACGCCGATTGTCAAGTTCATCTAATAGCCACGAGAGTTGTGGAAACCAGCCGTAGAAGAATGCACTGTTCTTGTCAGCCTCAAGGGTAGCGATATGAAACACGTTGAGGCAGTCTCGTAGCCTACTCAGATGATACCAGTGCGTTCGCGTCAGGAGGTCGTTTGTCAAAGCACCAGACCTCGGGTCGGGCTTATGTTTCTTGCAAAACATATCAAGCCTGTCCTTAACCTCTAAGCGCGCGAAATGGCGAGGTAGAACGATTTCCAGCGTGTGTCGTTGTCCTGTATAAGCTCAAGATGGTCGAAATCAGCTATTTCGCCTCCCTGGATGCAGTTCGCGAACTCTTCGCGCCTCTGAGGCGATCATCGTATATATTTGACGATATCGTGCAGCCTCCCCACTGCACCGATTTGCCGCCACATGGAATGCAATGGTCGTGCCAAGATACGGTAGTCGCGTCAGGGAAGCCTCAACAGAAGCGCCAGAAGAGGGCTTAACGGTTCTCTAGAGCGGATGCGCGGCGGGCGGCTTAACAAGGTCTGTGTGTCTATTCACAGTCAGCTCTTAACATGGTTCCCAAAAATCGATTTGCAGTTCCCCTCGTCACGTCTTTTCGCTGATCCGGTGTGCTCCCAGAGTAGCATTTAAGCTCACAGGTATCCTCTCGCGCTCCTGGGACTTCCACATTGCTGCAGCGAGTAGAACGCTACAGCGCGGGTTTTGCCCGCAACTGCAGAGCAGGAGCCCGTCGAATGGTTTTCGTATCCAGCATCCTCTTGACCTTTTCTAATGAGAGATCTCAATCTTGACGAAGGGAGTAGCGCAATCGAGCAGTCATAGGGCGGCGTATACAACTCCTGCCCCTGGGACTCCGCGACCTGTCGCGGTGGTTATGCGGCGACGGCAGCCATCTCTCATTGCCCCTACACTTAGCCAACTCGTAAACACAAGCTGTTTCCACCTGCGACGACGTGGACGCGTGTAGTAGCTCTTCGCAGGCCCCGCATAGGACTGATAGTCTGACACTCAGCCCACGAACGTCCTTGCTATTCCCAATGAAAGGCACATGCGATACGAAGTGGATCCCATTGGATTGGCAGCACCACATTCGCCACCTGCTGCTGGATATAGGTCAAGCATACTCCTAATTGGTAGATCATGGATCACCTCTCTTCCGAAACGCATATCTGCAACAGCGGAGTCCTGCTGGTGTAGGTTCCCTGATAGCACATATACCACGTCATGTAATAGACGGCGTCTCGTCTCTTCGTGTCAACAAAAGGAAGGCAGGGTATGCCGCACGCCAAGGCATATTGGGAACATAAGTCGCAGATCGCAGTATTAGCTTGTCGAGACTCTAGATACAGAAACCCGATTCACGCAAGCGCGCGGTCGTCGAATAATTCAACAATCTACTGACCCAAAAATACATGACTACTACGAGGGGCAACCCTTGTGTATTAACTGGGAGTCCGACACTCGAACAAGTCTAGCTGGCTTCTCGACCGAAGTCGCGTCTCACTGTCCTTCCCTCGGCTTTGATTTGTACCTTGTGAAGTTTGGTGCCACTGAAGATATAAATCCCTTCAGGAACGAACGCGAAATTGCTGACGGCTCCAGCGACGAGGAACTTTCCCAGAAGCACACCTTCCCGATTCCATCTGTAGTGATGTCAGGTGCTGACTTGATGGGAACTTGTCTGGGTCGGTGGCCATGACCTACACGTCAATTCCGTCGCCTGCCTCCCCTAAAGCTGAATAGACATTGCCTTTCGTATCCGTATGAATTCCATCAGGCGACCCTCGGTCTGCATATGCAAATAATCGCTTGTTCTGGAGATGTCTACCTTCTCTGTCGATATCGAAGCGATAGATCGTGGCGGGGTTTGCCACGTCTGTTTCACCCGGATGAGTGTTACTGCCAGTGTCTGTTATATAGACATGTTCGAAATCCGGACTAGGAGACATATCAGTGATTGTAATCATGGCGTTCATTCACCATAGACACCATCACCTGAACTCTATGCCGTTTGGCGCGACGAAACCATCGGCGACCACTTGAACCCCCCCCGTCGCGGGCTCGTATCTGTACACTTGTGATCTGATAGCCGGCTGTGGACGGAAGCCCTGCCAATAACCATAAGGAGCATCCGTGAACCACAGATCTCCCGTGTAGTAATGCTGTATGACGTCGTTGATGCTTGAAAAGTTGCGGCCGAAGAAATTGTCGACAAGCACTTGGCTGAAGTTCGAGGCCGGATCTACCGCAACCAGCTGCGAGGGATTCCAGTAGTTGCCTTGGTCGCAAAATACTATTGTTTGGCCCTCGCTGCTTGTCGGAGGAGAGCCTATCGGATAGTAAGCTGTTCCACCGTTCGGCTGTGCAAGGTGGGCATATCGGAGCGAGAGAATCTCATCAGTCTGTTCAGTATCGATGGCAGTGACATTGATAGGATCATCAAAAGAACCAGCCCACGCGCTCGTTGCGTATAACCTCTCCGTAGCGATGTTGTATACACCTGCCTCGTGAAATGCTTCCCAGTTGACTTCCGCGATCGTTTCTTGCGTTACATTGTCGCCTAAAATGTCGCTCGCGAATCTATCATCGTAGGACACGAACGATACCTGATCAGTGATCGCATTTGCGAATGTCGGTGTGAGATTCCCAGAGGAGATGCTCGTCATCGGACTCAGTGTATGTGTCTGGATGATGCTGTTTAGTAGAACAGAGAAAAAACGAGGTGAAACGTGAGTCGAGGTCGCTTGAAGGAGAATCGCCATCAAACTGCTTGCTCAGCTGCCCAGGTCGCTCTTATACCTCAATCTGCTTATTCCTACTAGACGCATCCATGCTCCTCGTACACCGCTCTTTCTGTGCACAATGCCTATTCGACGTCCTGTGTTTCACACCTGGGCCACTTCCCCATCGTCGCGACAAACCTTCACACCGCCAAAATGTGCCATCTATCCTGAATTCTGGCACGGCATGCACAGAACTTAGCGTAGGGACCGTGTCGAGTAAGATTGTCTGACACAAAGAGCAGCTTGAAATGGCCGAGTGTCCCACTCTCAGGCGCTGTCTGTGCGTTGAACGTTTCTCACATGCTCTTGCCATACTGTGAAGCTCGCATGTGATGGGCGCACACGGCCACCTGCGACCCATCCTGTTCGGTGGATGCATCATTCCAAGATGTCAACGAGCTAGGTCAAGACGAAGCAGATATTTGTCGTGACTGAGAAAGACCTGTATAAATCTGAAGCCAGAGATAAGTCACGTGGCGCAAAAAATAGCTTCGCACGAGTAACATGACATTCGTGTGACATAAGGTCACTTCAATTCGACCATCAGCCCCACCCGAGAACGGAGGTGCTCTCATTCCGCTCTCACCTCACATCAAGGCGGTGGCTATCACGGAAACAACGCCGTGATTTTTGTTCCATTGTTTGGCAGTCTGCACCTTAGAATGACACCCGGATGAATCCTCTTATCCTCACCCAGATTCCAGTCAGGCTGATAAGGCAGTTGGTTCACATTGATGTAGAGGAATCCATCTTCACCGATGCTGGCGGTGTCTGGCCAAACGAGGCGTGGATCACGTACGAATCCACGTGTTTGACCACTCCCACTGTAGCTACTGTCGAAGATGTATATAGCATTCTGTTCCGGTATGAGCTGGTAGATCACGCCATTAGAGTCGCCCTCGAAGCCATCGCGATCTCCGCCTTGTTGTCCGTGCTTCGTGACATTTCCCCACGCCTCAAGCTCGGCTGTTGGTCGATTGTCGTGCACACGCAGATTCTCGGTGGGTATGGACCAGAGGACCTCAGTCGACAATGGTGCATAGTACATGCGCTGGCCATCCGGCGTGATCTGGATGCCATCCAAGCCCGCTTTCTGCCATCCTATCGGCTTTCCCACCATTTCGATGTATGTGGGCCAACCTTGATAAGAGGCGACATCTCCTTGCCCACGGAGAGTGGAATGGTGCTGGGTGAGACGGCGCCAACTTTCACCGGTGCCTAGGTCGACCATTATGAATCCAGGTCTGCCCTCATCTGAGCTGTCAGCGAGGTAGGCAATCCCTTTTCCAGAGGTATGTGTCAAGTCTGGACGGAAGTCGAATCGGAGGTCATTCAAGTAAGAGTCAGGGTAGTGCACGTCCGCAGGGAAGGTGAAAGTCTGGTAAATCGAGTTGTTTGACAGGGAGATGGCCACAAGCTTGGGGCCGCCACGCAGTGCGTACGGCATGGACGGTGAGCCATCGCTGTCATGTATTGTCGGTCGACCGGTGTCCAATACCCACAAAGTTTCTGGCCTGTCGGTTGCGACTGATTCAGGAGTGACGTAAAGGGCTTGTACCGAGATGAAGGCGTCCGAGTCCGACGATCCGACGTCGATTCCTCTCCACGTAGTAGCAAGCTGGTCTACTGGAAGGTTGAGCTCAAGACTGGGATAGGGCTCTTCTGCAGTCTTGTTGACCACCACACCAAGAGTATACCTGTTGCTGCCACGCAGATAGCTAGTGAAGATACGCCCGTCAGAGGCCACTGCGAGACCCACGGGCCATTGATCATAATCTGATACCGTTAGCTTTTTTCTTTGACAGGACGTAAGCTTTGCGTTGGATAACCCATGATCGTGACGCACAATAGTGAACCTCTTCAAGTAAGGGTCCGTACGTGCCATTGTCCACACGCAACACATTGTTCTGCCCGCTCCATGTGGCTGCTGTTGCCACGGCATTGGCAAGGAAGACAAGAGATAGACCCGAGTGTAGTTGCATCTTCGACCACCCTCACGTTTGGAAACAAATTCGTGAAAACAATGTATAGTTAGTGGGCCAAAAGAACTATTTCTTGGGTTTTGTACTTTCTTCTCCCCAGACACCCCGGCGAGGTGTACCAAGGATTCTATTCTAAGGGCCCTCGTTGGCCTGTGAGATTCAAATGGTCTATGCTTCGGATCCCCTCGAGTTTGGATGAGCATTGTACTTCTCGTGAGACATCGCGAATTAATAGCCTATATTGCATATTATCCCAGACAAGCGGTGTCGAGCACAGCCGAGCGCTAGAACCGTTTCACGTGCCAGCTGCCTACCATTGTGTCGTTGTCGTGCTCACAAACATTGATGTAGTTGGTCGGATGCTCTTCCAGATTACAAGTAACGTTGGATTTCGGTCTGCACTCAAGAGGTCTCTGAGTATCGGGAAGGAAGTGCGCAGCACTCGCCTTCGTCCAACGTGCGTTTGTGCACTACTCGTCACATCTACATTCGAGTATTTGGTGTTTTCTACCCACACACGAGATCAATGTGGAACCTCACGGCGACCTCTTAATGGTATGCACTGGGAGGTCGATGATCATTCTCCTTTTTTCAGGCGCAGGGACTGGTAGACCGGGCTTTTGTATTCAGATCTATTGTCTTGGCAAGCCGATCCTGCGATCAGCGACTTCAGTTCCCAAGATACCCCGGTCTCCAACATACTGCGACCTACAACTTGGACTTCAAAGTGCGTCGAGATGCAACATCACGTCATTCCCCCTATCGAGAGCTCGGAACTCCGAAAGATGATGTCCATCACCCAGTGTATTCATTTCTGAAGCGCTATGAGGGACTGAGATCTAATTTCACGTCCTGCGACCTGACTACAATAATTGATCGTTAAAGCTACACAGATTTGCGCGAAGCTTGCCAGGCTTTGACTAGAAGTGGCAAGGAATGCAACATCGACTTCCTCGGCTGCCAATCGAGCGCATACCTCGCACGTTCACAGACGTTGTCGGTCTTCAAACTCATCGCTTCGTGGACAGGGTTGTTCTGTGGTCCCACCCACGAGATGGTCCCCTCGGCACCGAGTAGACTCCTAGCCTTAGCCATAACATCTTGAAGCGCAATGGTCTCGCCCACCAAGTCGAAGATCGGCCACGACCCCAAACGGCCATCGAGTCGCTCAACTGCAGCTCTCACCGCTTCTGCAGCATCTTCGACGTGCAATACAGCGAGCCGGGAATCTTGACGTAGTGGTAACTTGATCGGGTCCGTCGAGTCCTTGCTGCGAGCGATCATATCCCAGTAATTGCCCCACATCGAGCCGCCGAAACCAAACAGCTGGGCAGGGCGGATGATGCCAACGTCAAGACAGTCTCGAGCTTCCAGAATAGTTCGTTCGTGTGCTGGGCGCCATGCGACTGCTCTGGCTGGAGGCCCGGCAGTGCTCTGTGCTCCAATGATGTGCAGGTCTGATACCTGTCTCGTTGGGCTACCGTGTACCCAGGAACCGGAGACGTAAAGAAAGCCTAGCTTTGCCTGTAGTTGATCGCCCTGGCTAGAGTGGAGAGTCCTGGCTTTTCCAACCGCTTTGATGGCGTGTAGGATGGTGGACGCACTGTCATAGGCCGATGAGGTATCGATGACAATATCTATCGGCGTGGAGCTGATGATAGGGTTGTAGGTAGAAGGGTCATTCGCGTCTCCAACGATAGGCACTATCTCTTCCACCTCCAGGGTGGTTGTCTTTTCGGCGTTCCGGATCAGGCCATAGACGGTGTGGTTCCCAGAACGTACGAGGGCGCGAGCTATCTGAAGTCCGAGATAGCCGGTTGCACCGATGATGAGGACGTTGGGCATTTTGGGCGAAGGCGACACTCCTGGAAGTCTGCTGGGTGCAGAGACTGGACTCACAATCTATTCAATTTATGCCTCGCATTCCCCTACATCTCACATGTAGATACCGGAAACCCTAGTTGTCAGATATTGACAGGCCATCAGCAAATATTAGCGGTGTAGGCGACGTGCAGGAGTAGAGCACTGATCAAATGGGAGCGTGAGCCTAAGCGACGCCGTCTGGCCAGGAATGGTATATCCAGCGACCCGTGCATTCTCAGACAGCATCTGGAGCACATCAAAAACACATCTTCTACGCCATGTCTCACACGTCACACCGTACTGTCGGAAGTGAATCGCGTCCGAAGACTCCAATGCGCCACATGCGACACGCCATAAAAGGCTCGCTGCATGATGGCAGACCTCGTGTGGCAAACTAGAAGCACACCATGATTCTCCTCAGAGGTGGTACGATAATCGCCGGAGACGACGACGGAACGTTCATCGGACTTGCCCGCGATGTTTTGGTGGAGGGAAACACAATCGTCAAGATCGCCGAGCACGAACAGATACCAGACACCGAAGACTCCTGCGAGGTCATTGATTGCAGAGGTACGATCATCAGTCCTGGGTTCATTGATACCCACAGGCACATGTGGCAGACACAGCTTAAAACCAAACATGCCGATGAGACTTTTGAGGAATATGCTTGTACTGGCATGACTGCGGCATCTCACTACACCGCAGCTGACGTTTTTTGGGGGGAGATCGGCGCGGCGATGGAATGCATAGACGTCGGAACAACAACAGTGGTTGATCACGCTCACATGGTCTATTCTGCAGAGCACGCACGTGCAGGCATATCCGCCCTGGTTGCATCTGGGCTACGCGCCAGCTTCTGTCTCACGCCTGCAGCAGATCTCCAACGACCCGATTGTACAGATGGAAGGCTTCTGCCGGATTGGTTCTATCGACTTCTGACGGAATTAGCTGCAGAGAACCCTTGGGCTGGTGACAGGATACGCCTCGGATTTGGATTTGATGGATTTCAAGCAGACCAGTCGTTGGTATCGGACCTCTACGGTCGGCTCAGGCGCTTCGGACTTGCACCTTTGAGCTCTCATCACTTCCCGGGAAGAAAGGGTGAGTTCGGTTCCGTTGTCTATCGCTCAGGATTCATGAGCCTCAAGCTTCGGACTTGCTGACCTCGATCCAGGTATGGACGCCGTCAATCCTTTGTCGAGGGCTGGATTGCTTGGGCCCGACGTTTTGATAACACACGCCTGTGGTCTCGACTCGACCATGGTCAAAAACCTCGCCGACGCTAACGTCAGTATTTCAGCGACGCCTATAGCAGAAAGCCTTCTGGGGATGGGCGATCCTGTCTGTTTCGATCAGTCCTTCCCTTGCAACGTCTCCCTGGGCGTGGACAATCAATCTCTCACTACGGCATTCATGCCCGAGCAAGCACGCTGCGCCTTGCAACTCGCCCGTAGCAGGGAACATTCAGCGCGCCTTCGCTTCAACAAGCCCTTGTCGAATTCGGGTTTGACTGTACAAGAGGCATTTGCCATGCTTACTACCCGAGGCGCCAAGGCGATCGGAATGGAAGGAATGTTGGGGAGCATCACTGAGGGCAAACGAGCCGACCTCGTCATTTTTGCGGCCGACACGCCGTCGATGGCGCCTACTGCACGCATGAACCCAGTGGCTGCGATACTACTGCACAGCTCGCCGAGAGATGTGGATACGGTGATAATTGACGGGGTCATATGCAAGAGCGGAGGCGTCCTCAAGCAAAGCACTGGACCGGATGACGCGCACTGCACATTCGGTAGTAAGCTCCAATGGAGCGAGATCAGTCAGGCATTATCGTCGAGCTGCGATGCGGTGTCGGAAAGGATGAAGTCCGGTCGTTCTTGACTCACTAAAAGGCTTGGATATGGCCACGCGCTGCGCTTCGATCTTGCAGCGCTCCAAGCATAATAACAAGGTTTTAACATTGTATGCATGTCTCAAGCTTGTCCTGCGTTTTTTCTCATTGCTTTTCTAGAGCTCAGAGCACTATGGGTAGGACACACCAATGATGTCAAGGCACCATCCGGGCAGACCACGATCTGTACGAGTGTTTGAAGCTCTCGTTACATATTACATCTAGGTTACTTGACATTTAGTTTGACAGGCTGTGGGGATAGGGCAGTTGAGTGGAACATGTTGGTATTGTCACGCATGGTCCGATGAGCTAGAACACATCGGCGACGCGTCTTCGAGCAGTCGCCATATCTGTTGCTCCATGCTGCATACATAAATAGTTCAGAAAGTGTATTGCTGAGTGTCTTAGTTTCTGGATCGATGAGCTTCTCCTAGAACGGAATCCACGTCTCAGATATGCACTACCACGTTGCTTTGATCTAGCCGGATGATCTCGTCGGTTCGACCGCCGGCAAGGCGGTCTGACAAATGTATGATTGAGCCACACCGACAGTAGGAGCAGACTCTCAAAGTGCCTCTTGCGGATACTCGTGGGTCTAGACACATAAGTAGGCAACAGCAAGAGAGAAACTGTTGGACCACCTCACACGTTTTTGGCATTCCAGTGCATCCAACACTAAGCCACACGATCTATCACAAACAAAAGACGAGCGATGCATGCCGATAATGAGGTACGCTCGATGATCACTTTCGACCAAATCGAGTCTCTAATACATTTTTATTAGTACGACATCATCGTGTGTGGTGGAGGCGCAGCTGGCTGCGCGGTCGCGGGAAGGCTCGCAAATCTGGATCCGAGACTGAGTGTGCTAGTGCTTGAAGCCGGAGAGAACAACTACAATAAAGAAAGGTCAGCTCCATGTGTTGCCTGATCTCGATGAATGCTGACACTTAGGAGTGTAATCATACCAGGCGTTTTCCCCAGACATATCGCCGAAGACTCCAGCACGATCAGCACCTACAGAGGTTATCCGTCGCGATGCCTTTACGGCCGTACACCCATGGTGCCTTGTGCAAATATACTCGGCGGCGGCTCGTCCATCAACTCGATGATGTATACCCGTGGGTCGGCATCAGATTTCGGTTCGTGGCCGATGGAGCATGGTACTTCTGGTGCATAATCATTCTCTAATCAACCTTGCAGACAATTGGCAAATGAACGGCTGGTTTTACAAAGATCTTCTGCCCTGTATAAGGAAGATCGAGACTTATCAGCACCGTTGCACGAATCAAGACGTTCATGGTTTCGACGGACCAGTGAAAGTTTCGGCGGGAAATTACCAGTATCCCTACATCGACGAATTCATGGCTGCTGTTGAAAGTCAAGGCATACCTTTCCTTGAGGACTGCCAAAACTTCAAGACTGGACACGGTGCACAGCACTGGTTGAAGTGGATCGACCGTGAGACTGGACGCCGCAGTGATGCCGCACACGCGTACATTCATCCGACCATGAGGCATAAATCTAATCTTCATCTGAGGTGCAACATGAAGGTCGACAGATTGATTGTAGAGAACAATCGGGCAGTAGCGGTCGAAGTGGTGCCTGCTCGACCGGTCCAGGTTGGCAAGACCCACCGCGTGAGATACATAGCGCGCAAGCAGATAGTCTTGTCGTCCGGCACCTTGAGCTCTCCTCTGATCCTACAGAGGTCCGGTATAGGTAAGTGGCTTCACTGGCCGAAATGGTAAAACCAGTACTGACAACCCACAGGCAGTCCCTCGAAGCTGCTTGCGGCTGGAATTGTGCCAAAAGTGGCCTTGCCTGGTGTTGGCTTAAATTACCAAGACCATGCTCTGACATCTGCACCCTACCGATTCAAGTCACAGTGCCATACTTTTGACGACTTCATCCGTGGTGTACCGGACGTTCAAGACGCAGCTTTTGAAAGGTGGTTCTCCAGAGGGACTGGCCCTCTGGCCAGTAACGGTATGGACTGTGGCACCAAGATCCGCCCGACTGCGGAAGAGATTACCTTCTTGACAGACCAATACCCAAGTTTCCGCGAGAACTGGGAGAAATATTACGCCAATACCGTATGTGCAGACTTTCACGCCTCTATCCCAGCTAGCATACTGACAAGCGTAGCCTGACAAACCCCTCATACACTACGCTCTCATATGTGGGTGGTACGGTGACCACACCCTAATGCCGCACAATGGAAGATTCTTCACGATGTTCAGTTTCATGGAGTATCCGTACTCCCGCGGCCATATCGGAATCAAATCCGGAGACCCTTACGAAATGCCGGACTTCAACTCTGCTTTACTGTCCGACGAAAGAGATTTGGTGAGTTCAAAGTCGTACGTCGTTCCGTGTAAGTCATTGTCTGACAAATTTATAGGCTCCCATGGTGTTCGGGTATATCAAAGCCAGGGAGACTGCCCGCCGATTGCAATCCTACTCAGGTCAGTCGTACCTCCTATTCTACGGAAGTCCCTACTGACGATAAAAGGCGAGGTGACGCATGGACATCCTCACTTTGACTTTGATAGTGAGTGTGCCACTCGCGATTTCCCTTTCAGTGAGCTGAAGCAGCTTGCTGGGGAGAGGAATCTTTCCGCAGGAATCCGCCATGGTAAAAACTTCATTTTCATCCGGCACTTTGATCGAGGCTGACATATCGATAGGAAACTGGGTAGTACCACGCTGCACCGACAGGTTGCAGAACGGTGACGTGCTGAACACCAATCGCAACGCGAACTGTCTGCGCAAAAGCCTCGAATATACAAAGGGTGATCTGAACGCGGTCGAAGACTGGGTGCGTCGCCACGTCGAGACCACTTGGCATGGCGTGGGAACTTGCTCGATGGCGCCGAAAGATGGAAATGAGAACGCTCCCGGAGGGGGAGTCGTAGGTGAGTGCTGAGGAAGGGTCTTGGGGGACGTTGTACTGATGAATCAATCTGCAGACGAACGCTTGAATGTGTACGGAGTTGAGGGCTTGAAGATTGCAGACTTGTCAATTGCGCCCACCAATGTCGGTTGCAACACATACTCCACTGCCCTGACCATCGGCGAAAAGGCGGCTGTCCTTATTGCAGAAGATCTCGGGTATCTTGGCTCTTCACTTGACATGAAGATCCCAAGAGGCGATGACAATTTCGTTTGAAGGCAGAACGGACTCATTTGCGGCCGGCGCCTCAACCCGGGGCCCATCCATCTGCCGTGAGGTATTGAGATTTTTGCGTCACGTGCTCAACCACGTACGCACATATTGCATAGTTTGAATATTCGACCTTCAATTTATGGTATTATCTAGGACAAGCTACTGGTGATCTGTAGCGAGCAAAGCTTGATTGAGACCCCTAAAAATCGATCCTGCTTGAAACCTGTTCGAAGAAGGTCTGGAGTTCGCCGGCTTCTCATTTCCCTCTACCAACAACTCGGCGAGCGAGTGGGCTTGCCTATATCGTTGTGTATACTTGTCTGGTAAATATCTAACACGGATGCTTTGGTGGTGGATCGTTCTTATACAGGATACCCTTGGCGCTTTGGAGCCCACCGGCTTGTACGATGATTCGCGGCGGACTGTATGTCAGTGTCGGAGATACTCGCATTGATGTGGAGGCACGAACATGATTCGCGGCGGACTGTATGTCAGTGTCGGAGATACTCGCATTGATGTGGAGGCACGAACATGATTCTTGTCTTACTCACTGTCGTGGGTCACAGTACAAAGTCATGCGAGTTGTTATTAGATGCTTCCCACATGCTAGAATGTTCTGTGAATCGACATGGCTGCATAGCATTGAGAGGTTGATGGGAAACCTAGAGAACACCCCTGTTAATAAAGTCGGCACATGAGATGGTCGTACATAGTATCAGGCTGAGAATCAAGCAAAAGGTCTCCGACCAGATCGAGTACTACCATTCTCACAACACGAATTGCCATAGAACCCCTGCCAGTATAAATCAATGGATTGTCTTAGCAGTATGCTCAGAGTTGGACCAACTGTGACACTCATTCCAGTCTGACTCGTCCTCGCAAGACGATCATCCCTAACGTCACGATTGATCCACTACTGTACAAGCTGGACGTTTTCTATGACTTAGGGATACCTTAGAAACGCCATGACACGTCGTAGTCCCCCTCGCCGTTGACGAAACCGATCGCCAAACGTTGCGTTCGGCTTTGCATTTTCTGTAGGAGCTATAAAATCCTCGATGCCTTCGGCAGATCTGTGAGTGCTTGGCATACTTATCTGGCGATCTTAGGTAGATCTTGTGTCAGGATATGCTGACGAGTAGGGATTTTGACTGGGCGTCTATATATCGCAGACCTATGCAATTTGGGAATCCAATACAGGAAAACAATATATACTGTTGAAGACTGCCGGACTAGAGCCTCCAAATCACTGCATATAGACTGCAGGTAGGATGCCGTGGATGGCTCAGTAGTAGATACAATCATACAAATTACAATGAAACCTTTCACACCAAGTTCCAGCACATACCAGGACTCTAACTGCCAGATCGAGTACTCAGAGAAGTGGAATATATGGGCCTAGACTTCGAAATCCTCGCAGATCTTGAGAAACATCTACCAAGGCAGTGAATATAGACTCGATATGCCGTGTAGATCACCGACAGAAGAATCATGCTCGTCTACCCAGTATCTACTCTACAGAAAGGTCGTTTCATATACGATAAAAAACACTACCCGGGAGGACTACAGTACCTTGTCTTGCATCCCGAAGCATTGCTCTTTAATAGAGAAGGAGACATGGGGAGGAGCTCGTACCACCTTCGGGCGCGTGACCTATTCCAAACCTTTTACGAACATATGGTGCCAGCGTTAGACCTAGCGTCACGCAGTCTGTCACATGCAGTATCGAGAAGCCATCTTCTAGATTGCGACACGTGGCGAGCCCAAAAGACACGGGAGCTCTAGCCGCCTCTCTTGACAAGGGCCGCAGGCGTTCAACGACCTATCACAGTCGTACGTTAGAAATGCTGATCGCCCGCCTCAGTAGCATGCCACGTCTCGGTAGTCATGCTAGACATAAGACCCTACATTATGGTGCACCATACCTCGTCCGCACGGGCTTCGTGTGACCAGGCAAGACGTACTGCAGGACGCACAAACTGGTGTCGGGCATCGCCGCTTCCAATTTTATGCAACAGGCGGCCATGTCCACCTGTAGATGACAAGAGATGACATGCACGACTGCTGGGAAGAACATGCTCAGGTTAAGAAGATACGGAAGCCTGGAACATAGATCAATAGATACATAGCCATGCCTCCATATGCGTACGTATCCTTAATGAGCCATCATCGTCACATCGACGATTTTTTCCAGGTTCGTCATGACACACCCCTTTCTTAACAATAACAGCATAGCACGTACGAGCCCAGTCACGTTCTATTCGGAGCATCCACGAGACTTTTGGGCCGCCTTGCAGCTTTCGTACTTGCCCTATGTCACCCTAGCAAATTGCCCGGACCACAACTTCGGCTTGATTGATTGAACCTTGTGAAACAACAGACCTGACCAGTCTCCCAGATTAGAGAGTTTACTCGACATCTTCCAGCCTATCTGCAGGCCACAATCGAGACTTGCACATGAGATTTGGCGGTATGGGCCAGCTACCCCTCATTCATGTGGTCCATCGTACCTACCAGAACTAGATAAGAGGTTCAGGTCGGACGGGCCTAGCTAACCAGCATTTTATATATGTAATGCTATTTTCCCTTGTCTGTCACTAGCTCAGTTCGCCCACGCAGTCCCAAATTCTCCCAAGCGCTCGAACAGCGAAACAAAGTCTCCTAACGACAGAGTGTAATAGGGTGTACTCGGTATATGAACGTAGAACGAGGTACCAAGTATTTTAGGGTAAGGAAGAAGGTCTAAGTAGCACACTAATTGAGTTGCATTATAAACAATAACTCTAATTATGTTACTTAAGTTAAGTATAAGGCTTCTATAAAAGATAGAACTCTAATTATCCTATATACTAAAGAGACTCGTAGAATAATCACTCTAATTACTTGTATCTAGGTAATACTTATTCTACTTACTTATAAGTAATATAAGGATTAAGGTTATATATATAACTTACTTACAATTATATAAAGTAACTACTTACTATTATATAAGTAAGCTACCTATATTCTATAGATACTCTATAGCTAATCCTAAAGCTACTACTTCGTAGTCTATAATATAGAGATTCTAATAAGTATAGAGTAGATTAATATATTAGTATATTCCGATTAAAGTATATCGAAAGCATTTTATAAGCTTCTGATTTCTTATACTATAACTCTTATCTATAGCTAAATCTTATCTACTATATCGATAGGCCTATAATAGTATACTATATAAATAATATATAACTATAAAAGATCTTCTTATATAGATCTAGATATAGTCGCTATTAGAGAGTATCTTATATATAATTCTAAGTTAGGATATATTAAAAAGACTTTTATAACTAATAAGTTTATATTTATCTTTAATATTAATAGTATTCTAATTTATAGTAGTTACACTATTTTAGAAGTAATTAAAGTATCGCTACTACTTAATAGGAAAAATCGATATAGTATTAAGATATAAGTATATTCGTACTACTAGTAGGAGCTATAGCTAATAATATATAGCTTATATATTTTAGTTATAAATAGTAGTAAAAAGATTAAGTAGAAATACTATAATTAGCTTAGTTAGTAGATAAAAATTATAATTCTATATTAATAACTTATCTATAGTAATATATCTATATATAAGATAACTTAGCTATATAAGATAGTACTAGTAGTAGAAAGCAAAGATAAGAAATATAGAGAGATTATTAAGAGTTATAGTTTTAAGAATATTATTATACTTAGTAATATTATTAAGGCTAATCCTAATATAATACTTTTTAGAAATCTTTTTAAAGTAAAATAAAAGAACTTAAAGAGCTAAACCTTTACGAAGATAATAATAGATATAGGTTTTATCTTTGCTAATAGTAGAGATTAGGCTAGTAACTATTAGATTATTCTTAATTTATTTTTATCTAAAAGTAGTAGGCTTAAATCTTGCTCTAATAGCTTTAGCGAAAGCTTACTAATATTCTTACTTTAGAATAATCTTATATAGTCTATAATATATAGATTCTCTTATCTTAGTATAGGTGCTTTCTATTACTTACTAGAGGCTATTTTCGAGTCCTTTACTAGTAAGAAACTCGCTATAACTATAAAGTACTTAATAATACAATATAAGTTCTAAAAAATATAAGGCGCCTTAGCATCTAGAAAATACGCATACGATTTAGTAGGCTATACTTATAAGTTCGTAGGCTAGGAAAGAATTCTAGTTACTATAGGCCTATACCTCCCTTCCTAAGAGACTACGAATATATGATCATGTATCTACGAATCTTTGTAGTAGATATCAGACCGATAGGCGCTTGCATCTACTGGAACTTGCATCGTCTTATAAAGTACATTATTAGGAAAACCCGAGGCTAGGGCTTTTCACTTAGCCGCTAGAGTCCTAGAGCAATAGCGCGAAACGACGTTTGGCATTCGTGCGCTGCTAGAAAATATTTACTTCGTCGGCGATACTCCTGCGTCTGACATTTTTGGTTCTAACGAGTATAACAAGCAAAGCACGAATGCCTAGTATTCTATCCTGGTTAGCACTAATTTTTACCAACCAGACACAGAACTGACCTATGATCCGAACCATATCGTCGGAAAGGTTTTGGACGCTGTAAATCATGGGATCAGCCGCGAACAATGCGGGCAGCTCGCGCATGTACAGTTGCCTGAAGCGGCGCAAATGAAGAGACACCAAGACATGAATTTCGGGTTGTCATCTTCTTTTTAAGCTGGAGGACCGTTCCTTTATGCTTACATCATACAAAATCTGAGCTCTATGGCCTGTGCCATCTCGACTATCTTCTCAAAGGTTTCAGGGCTTTGGTACTTGTTACCACGTTGGTTTCTTACCATACAGTCCTTATCAACGTCCCGTCTATCACAGCGCCACGGTTTTCGTGCCGGATGCCTTCTATCTAATTCTCATGCGTGACCGCAACATATCGGCCTTAACTCCCGCCTTCTCTGTCACATACCATCGCTCCCCTACCGCAGCTTGAATGCTTGTTTTTTGATTAGAGGATACACCATCTTATCCACATCAATCTCTTCTGGAATTGTCATTGAAACTAGGGACAAGCACCAGACGCTCCTAGTGAGGGAGAGAGAGGTGGGCAATGCCAATCAATGATTTTGTGTGGGACTGCCGCATGGGCTTGAATCGTTTCACTGCATAGCCTTTGCTCAAACTGGAGACCGTCTGAAGGTTGCGCGTTCTATCTAGCAAGCTGGTGAGCTTTTGTAGTCTCGGTCCGACTCGTCGTACTCCATTGACTGTAGGGACCGTCTCACATGACACAGAGAGTCGTCGGAATATCCCGGTCAGTAGATAGAGATCGCTTGGTATACTCGCCGGGCATGAGATCTCATCGGCCACAATGAACACGCGCAAGTCAAGCATTCGCTCAGGACCTGGCAGCAGAGCTTGAGCCAAATGAGGACGGCCGACTTCAAAGATCTCGAGGAAAACACCTGGCGCGTTCCTCATGGGCCTGCTAGATCGTGTGTCCTGGATCTCAATTACCTGTCGCATACCTACTTCGTCTTCTGATACGTCCACCCCAAAAGAAGAATAGGTAAGGCACCGGAGCAATGGCCGCGCTGGTGCAGCCAAGCATAGTCAACGTCCAATGGGTGCCGAGTTTTTGGTACATAGGAACCCCAGCGACAGTCCTGTGATCCTTTAGCTTCCTCACTTCCACATCTTGGCCATGGCAGGATCTCACATAGCACCGGCTACGACATAACGTACGACCGTCATGAATGTCAATGCCGAGGCAGCGTACCCTGAGTAACTTTCGATGATAAACATGTACGTGCTAATGAAGATACACGCCATACTGAACCCGATGAGTACAGAAGCTGCGATTGGCGACCATATCGATATCGAGGACTAGATGGGGTCAGCTTGACGGGGCATATTGGAGTGGTAGCTCACTCACGTAGTCAGTCCAGCCCATCCACAAAAGACCGATCGGAATCAATGGCGCACCAACCATAGCGAATATGAGTCTGGATTCTTGGCTCACCTCTGGCGGAGAATCTGTGGTCTCGGAAATCCTTAGATTTTTGTTTGTGAAAATTCTTGCGAAAGGGACGAGCGTTAGGCATAACAGGACCCCGACAAACAATCCGGCAAAACAGAGGTTGGTCAGACCCTGGTCCAAGCCATATGTTTTCTCGAATATGGGCAGATAGCCCACAAGGAAGGTGAAAAGTACGACGTACACCACTGTGATGTACAGGGTGAATAATGCGATAATTGGTTCTAAGGCAAGATAGAACGGGCGAGCATAGTTTGTCTTGAGTGTAGTCGTTAGACATGATGTCTCAGCCTCGATGGATGTTTTGAAGCGATCGTCTCCAGTCAAGCAGCGGAACTGTTTCGCCTTGAGGTATAGTATGCGAGGACCGTAGGTTTCGTTCATCGCGAGGAATACGATCACCAAGACGAAACCAAAGGCGATCAGCATGAGCCACTCTACCCACTTCCAGTGCATGCTATCGCTTTGCCCAATGTAGCTCAACATTACGGGCGTTGCGAAAGGAGATCCAAACGCGACGACTGCGAACAGCGGGAAAGCCCAGGTCATTTCCACACCGGTCCACAAATCGCTCATGCTACCGCCTGCCACGGTGAGGGGTGCTGAGGCGGAACAGCCAGTCAGAAATCTGAATATCAGCTGAGAGCCTATATCTTGAGCCATTGCAGCGCCCAATATCCAACAGACAGAGGTTCCCAGGGCATAGAGATATACTAAGTATCGGCCCAGCATCTCCGAGGCTGGAGCTGCCATTAGAGCACCGATACCGAAACCGATGAGGAACATCCCTGTGCCGCCGAGTGCTTCCACTGTCCTCGTCACACCAAATTCTTCCGCTGCCTGTGGCGCGACGGCAGAATCGGCAGAACTCGCAGCCGTGACGACCGCCGCCACCAAACTCAAAAGTGCCATATTGACCAGACGTCGAGGTATCGACCAGCTCCGAGGGTTGAGATGATCTTGTGGTGACTCCCAACCGACCTGGAAATAAATAACGCCCCCTGCTGTAGTCCGCAGATCAACTCCTTCCAGTATAGCGAACCGTTCAATCGTGAGATCTCTACTCGTGTGGCCAGAATTGAAGGTTCTGGCATCGAGACTATGCCGACACTCTCTCTGCTGAACAACGTCGCTTGTAAGAGAAACCCGTCCTTGCATTTGACCTCGAGAAGCATCGACTGCTTTCAACTGCCGCTGGACCTGTTCACGTATAGCCCTTTTTTGCGTAAAGAAAGCCATTTCCCGTGTGTGTGCTGGAGATAGAGCCTTGAATTTGTCGTGATGAGGTGATACCTAGAAGAGATTCATGCTGTAAAGTGGATTGGATTTTCCAGCCTCTGCCAGGATCTCAATGTTACTTACATCTCGGCGGGGTCGCAGCGGTGTGGATATCTCGAGTTCGGCATTCACTGCTGTGCCATTGCTAAATTTCACACAGACACGGAGGCACGGCCTAGCTCTTTCCAGCTGCAAATTTCGACGGTCCGTCACACCGATACGCACAGGCCTCAATGCTTTCTCTGTGTTAACGTCGCCGTTGAGTGCTGCAGGACCAGGACATTAACGGAAGTAACGACATGGCGGTCAGTTAAGGTTCGACACTGCCTATCGCGGCATGTGCCATCTCACCCCCGGCATGTTGATATTTGTCTTGAACTTTCCCATATGCGTTACTCTCAGAATTGCCACATCTGTTCATCATTTTCAGAACTTTTCTAAGTGGTACCCCGTTCGAACTCCACAACATACATCACCTGGCTTGTACTTCCTACTATTTGTGTAGCATTCGAGACGTTATTTTCATGTGGCACGTCACCCTTGCAGACCACTGGCTGATTCTCGGTATGAACGTAGAACAGCTTTTGCCCATCAAACCCTCCGAATAGTCACCACATTGATCGCAAGTTCCAACCTGTACACCTTGCTACGTCTCGCGTCCCGCAATCTTCTTTTTCACACCACAATCTGGTAATCTTCATAACGCAAGCGCAAAATGCCCTGCTTAGTCCGGTCTGGTAGCCATGTCGTGAAACCGACACTTCTTGTAGGGAATATGGCCAGGTCGTCAACACACATCCAGACAGACCGCAGTTTCGTATGCCTCCAAGAAGGCCCAGAGTCCCTTCTTTTTCCACCCTTCCTTCTTCCATAGCCCTAAATCACCTTCTGGAAAGAACTCCACGCCTTTCAAGCCAAACGCGTCGTGCGAAATGATGATCCAGATATTCTCGTCACTGTCAAGTTCTTTGAAGCCGTCGATGCTCCAATTGGCATCTTCCGTATCAAGATTGAAATCTGGAGTAATCGTATAGAAAGGCTCATCTCTTCGGTGGTGAGGTTGGATCGACTGGAAATAATGGCCAGGGCAAGAGGGATACGATAATTCCGGTATCGGAGATGGATCAATGATCTCAGGCAGGACCAACTGCTGCGATGGACGTAACTCGCCCGTGTGGTGGGCAACGTCGCCTCCAAGTAAGACAAATGACGGCTCCAACGCGGAAGTACGTGCCAGCGCACTTATGTGTCCCTGCATATGGCCGGGCGTATCTAGCAAGAAGAAACTGCCGTCGCCGAAGTAATCGTGAGCTGCGAACCTGCCAATTCTGAGATCGCCTCTGAACTCCATCTCTTCCAGGAGACGGCCGTCGAAGTCATGATTGTGAAGAGACGACTTCGGGTCCAAGGGGTATCCTGGCAGGAAAGCCTGTTCAAACCCTGGTCCAACGATTAGTTTCGTATCGTTGGGAAATGTGGTCAAGTCGCCGATATGGTCAAAATGGGCGTGACTCCAGAAGACACCGGTGACGGCGCCTCCGTTGACATCGATCCCGTTTTCTGCCAACAGATCGGCTGTGTTCATCTTCGTCGTCTGTGTCCAAGACTGAGCGGCCATAAGATCAAGTACGGTTGGCGGCAAGTTGTTCCAATCCTTCCTTATGCCAAGATCAAAAACAAATCTTTCACCCGATTCACGCTCGACAAGGAAGGAGTAGCTTGGCATTACCAGCCTGTCCGCACCTTGGTAGTCCGGAACGTGAAAATCCGAGGAGGTCAGGTTAAGAATTGCTCCGCTGTTGAATTGTTAGCAGATGAGAAGCACAAAGGATCATGATAAATTTACTTATCGAGAATGGAGACCTTCACGGTACTATTCGATTCGGGAATCGTGATGTTGCTCGCCCACCGAGGGACACATGCTGCCGCCGTCGTAGGAATGCTTACGTAACCGCCCATTACGGAAACTTTTACGGCGCGTTCTCTGGGAAGTGACTGTGAAATGCCGATACAAATATCACGGAAAGTACAGGTATCACTTATCTGTAGCACTTGTCGTAGGAATCCTCTCTTCAAATACAGAGCGGTCAGAGCCGACAGACAGAGACAGTTTTGGCTTCTGCCGAATCAAGTTAACAGGCTGGCGATGATGTCAATTATGCATCTGGGCGCCTATATAAAGTCAATCATTCCCAAGCCACTGTCTCAGAATACGTCGGTGTGACGCTAAAGGCTTACATTACAATGTCACCGCTTCACCGATCGCGTTCAGCCGATCGTTACCACTCGACTTTTGACTGAGCCAAGATATCCTGTCTGAGCTCCGGCACGAATAGTTGTTATCCATCCCTAAGTCATTGATTTCATGTGTGTAATAGCGTTGATCAACATGTAACGTCAACTGGAAGCTAAGCTATCCACTGCACCTCGAGATGCTTCAGAGGAGGTTGAATTATTTTTTAACAAAGAGTATCGCGATATATAATAGGATCTTACGAGCCTAAGTACCTACTATCACATAAGTGTGAGGTCAGGTTTAGTCTTAGTAGAGAGGGCACGTAGTTATAATAAAGTATTAAAGTAGAGGTTCAGTATTCTTATATAATAAGTAGTTACTATAAACAATAATATATTTAAGATATAAAAACTCTAGAAGTTAAGTAATTAGATAAAGATAATATATAAAGAAAGATATAAAGATAGCTAAGATAAGTTAAAAACTAGAAAACTAATCTACTCTACTTAGTTCTAACTCCCTAGTACTACTTACTATATATATCTATAGATATAGTTAAAAAAGTAGGATATAAGATATAAACAAGGTCTAGGCTACGCCTTACGTTAATATCTGACTACCCGAGCTACTACCTACATTTGCCTCTTTCATTTAGGTAGATTTATAGTGCGATTGATATAGGAAGTCTATACTGCTTGATACTGATAGGAACTATATACTCTTTCTTGCGAATTGAACTTCGGCTACGAATTGTCAAGATTCTCCTAAATATATTGTTCTTGAGTGTATAGCTTCGGTCCTTCAGAAGGGGGGAAGTGACCGCTAAAACACGCTTCCCTAGAGGCCGGGTAAACAAGTTTCTTGGTGACCGAATGCAGCCTTTTAATTGAACGCCACCTCGCTGCCGTGCCGCTAGACTGACTCGTATCTGGCCCGATTGGGCACAATCATGTATCCAAATTTGGGTTCCTGCTTAGAGTTGCACGAACATTGCACGTCTTCGTGTGAATTGCAATGACAACGTTGATGAACATTGGCCTGTTTATCTGGCGGGACTGATGTTGTCTGGTACTTCCAATCCTGGAACCGATCTGTATCGGTGTATTAGCCTCTGAGCAGCCACGTGTTGGTGCTAGACAATGTGGCTCTTGTGCGTTCCTATTACTATTCTCGAAAATAAACCTCCTAGACACCGCAAAACGCCCCAGCCCACCAAATACTCTAAGTTTACTTAGAGCAAGTCTCTCTTCTTTCTGATTCGGGACGTCGAGTTTGAGGCCACATGTGTGTTGAATTACTCAGCCCTGAGTTGTTTCTCAGATCATCATTTGTCACAGTGGTGCTGGACAGACGCCCATAGCGCAATGCTCTCAGTTGTCTCGATCACCTGCCGTAACCTCCGGGGCCTTTGCTACAAGCCTACACCTTGTCCAGCCTGGCGGATACTCGAGCCTCGTCCAGCAACAGCATGACAGAAGCCAGCTAGGCGTACAAGGCGACACTAAAATGCAGGTGTTGTCGCACATGCATGATGCAACTCAGCCGCAGTTCCAGCTCGACCGGGATCGTCGCTACTGCTGCTCGGCAACTTATCAATGTTTGGCGAATGTTCGGATTATCACGAGGCTGTAAAACTCATGTCGCCGTAGTCTAGGTATGGGTGCGTTGGCATATGTGCAGCCTCATCGCGAAACATCAATCGCTTGCCCATAAGCATGCTCGCGGTACCATGCTTCCGTGCCGCTTTGCTCCTGCGCGGCAGCGTGTTCTCATGCGTGCGGACGCCACCACTCAGCCAGTCCCCTCTCCGGTGAAGTGATGCGAAAGCACTAATAGCTTCTCTCGGAGCCTCCATTTCTCCTCGTGCCCACTGAGATCGCCTACCATCTCGCCATGGCGATTTCATCGCAGAATACGCTTTGCTGTCTATTCGCTCTGCTGTCATGCTGCAGTGGAGTAAATGCATCTTCTCTGGCGCGAAATGCAACTGTACGGAAAACCTCGCTCACGAATACGGCGACCTCCACGTCTGAGCTATTCTCTTTTCCGTCACGGTCACAGTCTCATTCTGGCATGTCAAGCGCGACCACGGATTCGTCAGGCTCTACTACCACGCAAGGTGTAGGGCACTTCATTGCTATGGGTTTCGGCATGTCTGCCCATGGCCAGTCATCCTCTGTGGCTACTACTACATCCAACGATACGATATCCGCCGACACCTCGCCTTCATCTCGATCCTCGGTTTTGCATCTCTCCAGCCAAACTTTTGATGTAACCACTGCGACTGGGGTGCGCCAAAATGGAAGCACCACTCAAGCGCCTCCACTAGTGCAAGTAGACACCGCTGCATCGTCTCTAAGCCGTATTACGAACTCTAGTGGAGATTAAAGCGGCTACTACCCGATGCAGTTAGCATCATTACCCCCAGAAGGGTTCAATCGATCGCTCACCCTGTCTGGAGACTGTTGGAACCAATGGGATCAATACTGGTCTGCTCAAGATTGGTCCACACAGACCTGGACATACTGGACATCTCAATCTTGGAGGACTGAAACTTCTATAGTCGTCCCAGAGAATCAGTGGATGTCTACCTCAACCATCTGGTCTTTTGTTACAACAACAGTCTCCAATGGAAGATTCCCAATCACGACATGCAGCACAACAGCACCTCAGCCTGTCTACGTGTGGTTTACTGGCACACCCACTAAGACTTGGACCGACACGAGGACAGAAGGAATGAACTATGCTAGCGTCTCTACAGGATCGATTGCCTCGCTTCAGTCTCCATCGTGCGTGCTACCAAGTATTGTGCCTCAGTGCCAGAAGAGTTGGGACTGGTGGGTCAACGAGCAGACCGTGAGTCATGAAGACGCATGGGCTGCACCTGAGCCATCCAATTGTAACCCTTCCGCAACTACCATGATTCCATCTAACTGTCGTGAAATACTTTCGAGCTGGTCTAGTGTGGAGTCAGCGGGCCACTCGTACTTTGCAAAGTCGTTCTACCCGCCCAAGTGCTCCCAGGCGACCGTTGCGAGTGAATATTGTAGTTCTAAATTGTCGATCTTCTTGCACAACGGAGAAAGACGAGGCTACTATTTCAGCGATAATCCTGAGACTACGACAATCGCCAACGGAACTCTGGAGACTGTGTTCAGATGGCCCTCGGAAACAACCATAGGTGGCCCCGGTTGCACGCTGGGTTGTGCAAACTGTGCGATGCAAGGTGAAACGGTGGAGCTGATCTACTGGCCGCCTGCAACTTCGATCATGAATGCCACTGCCCATGGCAGTCCAGTCTTACCGCTGACAGTGGAAACACTTGGCACGACTTTCACGTCACCTACGGTCGGTAGAGCTCATGGCAAGGCGAATGGCATATCAAGCACGAATCTCACTTCTTCTCTAGGTTTATATCTCTTTCGACACGCTCTGGGCGAAGAATAGCTGCAGCAAGATCGGAAGAACCATCACAAATGCTATCGTAGCCATCACCAAGACTGAAGACATGTCATCGCTGTATGGTTGAAGACATGTCATCGCTGTATGGTATCGCACTGAGTGGCGGTCGACAGATGTCGGCGTCTTTCAACTTCACCGATCTGTACCATGATCCGACACCAGATGAGATCTATGAGAGTCAGCCACGGTGCTGGGCCTCTGAGAGGCAAGCCAGACGCGGCAGACACCGTCGGCTTCCTTCAGACTACGCCGGTTGCGCACACACGGAGCCCTACGAGCCCATTCTGGTGATCCCAATGGAAGTCAGAGATCTGGACATAGAGTGGGCCGACTGCAAGGGTGGTATCGAAGGAGTCTACGATCCACCTCGTAAGTGCAATTGATGTCCTTGATCCGATGCTCAATGTTGACAGTTCATTGACAGTGGCGCTTCATCCGACAGACCGGATTATTGTCCCAACGAATTCTGCCACGCAGACCATTACTTCGACTGCCGTACCAGCATCTAGTGCTCTCTCCGAGCAGGCACCCGAGACGTCTAGAATTCAGCCTCCGGCAAACCCACACCCATCCGCGGCCTCACCATCGCCTCCTAAGGACCCAAGCACAGGCTCTACACATGTAGTTGATGACCAAGCTCCGGAACAGACGCCAAAGACTGCAGGAGGGAGCGGTGGCAACGTATGGCCACTCTTCGTTCCCGATTTCGAACCTCCGGACAAGACCGATGCTTTGTCGGTACTAAAGTCTGCACTGGTGTCAATGGAAGCAGCTCAGGCTACTGTTCCGCAAGATCCAAATACTTCTCAATATCAGTCCACGGGGCTGCAGGAGCACCCTGAGAACGAGAATCGTGAGGGCTTGTCTGGAACAGATGATCCCAAGGAGTCCACCGATCATGCCATGGATGAGTCCTCGATGTCCGAACAAGTTGCAGCTGTCTGGAACTACAAGGGTGACCTTTTCACGGCAGTCTTGACCGGAGGTTCCGCCTTCATACATGGTGGTGGCAATGCGGCTACTCTAGTGCCTGATAGAGTTGCAACACTCAAAGGTCAAACATTCAGCATGCCACCCGATGGCGACATCATTAAGGTCGACGTTCGATCGTATCGCATTGAGTGCCAACAACGCGCAAGCTGGGGACCAAGTTACAGCAGTCTTCACGGTATCTGATCAGACTTTTACGGCCATAGGGCGTGGCAGCTCTGCTGTTTTGCAGGCAGCCGGGTCCGCCACAACGATCGCTCATGGAGCCGAAGCAATATTTGCAGGTCAGAAGGTAGCATTTCCTTCATCTGGGAGCAACGTTCTCGACGTAAATGACGCTATCATCACAATGCAAGCTTGGCTGGCAGCAGCAACGATCTGGGGTCCGTAGCCTCTGCTGTCTGGACACAAAGTCAACAGGCTTTCACCGCTAAGATGGAAGACGGGTCTGTCCTTCTTCTTCAAGCTCCAGGCACGTCAGTCCGTATGAGAGCTGGGTCGATCACCACCATTGGCGATACAGTCTACAGTGTGCTATCTGTAGGCGGCATCCTAGTCCATGACGGCACATCAGTCACACTAGCCCACGATGTGTCAGTACACCCAGCAACGCTTACCGCAACGTCTACTGGTGACAAAAGTCGGATATCAGCCTTCAAAACTGGAGAGTCCGTTGTTCTGGTTGTAGGCGACAAAACCCTGACGCTTGCCGCCGGGGCTCAGACAAGTTTTGGTGGTCACGTGATCAGTGCAGCATCCAGGGAAGGTGAATTCGTCGTCGACGGAAGTAGCGCGATGTCGATCAGTGCAAGTGAATCTCACGCGCCCTCATCCGAAAACGCAAACGGCGGAGGCTCGGTGGAGAACTCATTCCCGACTACAACTATATCCAACCTCGCTGACAGGAAGGCTTTGCCGGCGCTTGGGAGTGTCGGTTTGATGTTTCTTGTCTGCGGAGTGATCTTTTATCTATACTTAGCATGATCAGAGTGATATGCCAGGGATCTCAGCTATCGTGCGGCATAGTCTGGAGCTGTGTTTGATTGTTTCTCTTTCACGCTGGAGGGTTATATAAATTCAACCTTTCCTTAAGAGCAGAGGTCAACATAAAACATGCTGTGCGTGGCGATCTTGAGTTTACAGTCGTAGAAATCTATTTGTGATTCTGATCTTATTCTATCACCGATAACTATAATCTAGGAGAACTCGCCTTACTTCATCACAGTCACGCCTAACCTCCGCATGGTCCAGTGCTGTTCGACCAGCCGAATCCTTCAGGTTAGCGTCAGCGCCCCGTTCACAGAGGAACTGGATAAACCGTGTCCGTGTCCGCTCAGCCAGCCCAGCACGTGCTGCGAGCATGAGTGCCGTGCGATCTTTGTCATCTGTTGCGTTTATGAAAGCTCCCTGATCAAGCAGAACTGATGTCACGTTAAATCTAAGGGTAGATGCAGCATGGATCAGTGCAGTCCACCCTTGATGATCTCGGTCTTCGATGTGTAGTCCGCATTTTAGTAACAGCGACAGGCAATCCGAGTATGCAGTGCTGGTGCCAATGTCGTCAATCGCTGATGTTAAGGCTTCGCCGATCCAGAAAGTTGCATTCCTCTGCAACGAGTCCAGACATCGAGCGTCACTGCGTCTTTCTAATACAAACCTCAAGATGTCGACTTGTAGTCTTGATACTGCCAGTATGATTAAGCTCACGTCCATGCGCTTCAGTTGAGTGTCTAGCGCCCCAGAAGGACAACGATTTGTGGCCGTAGAGTTGGTAGTTTCATGTAGTTGTAGACCGGAAGGTTGGTCTAACAGCCATTCGACTACATCCACGTGTCCGAAACAGGCAGCCAGGGCTCCTGGTGAGCTGAACAGGATGTCCAGTCTGATATCAGGTATCAGATTGTACGTGCGAGTGCTCGACAGAAGTCTGTAGAGAGGCTTTGTCAAACTTTGATATATGCGCGCGCCGGCGTCAAGAAGGTATCGTACGATCTCTACATGCCCTGCGAAAGCTGCATGATGAATTGGAGTGCCTTGCATGTTGTCACGGTGATCGACATTTGCACCTCTCTGAATGAGGTGATCCAATCGTGACTGCCTCTGGTCCTCTGCGCAAGCGCTTACGAACTTAGCATGGATCGGGTCACTAGGACCGCATGTTGATACGCTGTCGAAAAGAGCTGCGGGGTTGTACACGTTGGTTGTGTACGAGATCCCCCATGTGGAGGCGAGCCTGGGCAGAAGCTTGGATGTCTTCGAATCGTTGCGAGGACTGCATTGTGTGATGCCCCGTTGCAATGCCACCATAATTGCTTAGTCGCAGGTTTGAGTCTGGAAGGCCAGACTCAGTTGCCATTGTCAAGATGAAGTCCCGTCCCTCAGCCTCACTGTGACCTGGTCTTGTGGGCAAGACGGATGGACAGGAAAAAACGCTGCGGGAACCACAGTGCAACTTGATGTCGAATAGCATCTGGCGGACTTACCTGACGACCAAAGTGCATAAGAGTGAACAAAGATTCTAGAAAAGTGAAAGCTGCGCAACCGACCGCAAGACGTCTAAGCGCTGAAGACGAGAAAGCCAAGCTGCAGTCGTGTGGCACAGCCGCCACGTCGCGGCGCAGCTCTTATTATAGCAACGTCTGAAGGCAACCGCAACCTTGCACCAACAAAAACGTCCTGTACATTTGCACGATTTGCCATTTCTGGTATACACCATCTCCCCATACCAGACTCAAGATCCCACCGGCTTTATGGCGCTCACCAAGACTCTCGCGCCCGAGCTCGTCTTGCGTGTTTTCGACTTTGTTGAGCCTCCAACACTCGTTCGTCTCGCGTGTAGCTGCAAGTTTCTGGAAGCATGCTCGCACGACCTTTTACAAAAACATCGAGACTCAAGCGCTCGGGTCCGACTCGTCACCGATGCGAACTCTCGGTCCATAACAGACATACTGCGAAAGGCCATTGTTGATTCTGGCTTTGCCTGGCACGTTCGAGACTTGGAGTTCACTCGTGCGAGAACGCAGTGGTCGCATTGGGAATGTACCGGAGCCGAGGGAGTGGAAGACTCCGCGACCATACTTCCACCAGACTACGCCTTCACACAGGACGAGCGTATCGCCCTTTTAGACCATCTACGAGAGATGTTCCACTTCGATGAGCAGGAAATCGACAAGGCCCGCGAAGACTTGCAGAACGGCAACGATGCACCTCTGAAGCTTCTGCTGTTCGGCTTCTGCCCACGAATTCGCTCGGTCAAATTCGCGCGACACTTGCACCTCACTGGGGAAGGCACTCGCGAGCGTGAATCGACTGAAGATCTTCAAAAGAACCCGCGATCGAGTCTCGAGTACTTCCATCAAGCAATACTCATTCACCTCAAGAACTCAGCTACAGCCTGGCCCATAGGCCTCGAATCCCTCCAAGACGTCGCAATCGGTGTGAATACCGGACATGATACAAGTGAAGTGCCCTTCAAACCTTCACCGCTTTTGGTGGGGAGCTGCATGAACTTGCCGTGCTTAGCCTCGCTGTACTGCTTTAGTGTGGACATGCCGTGGAATCGGGACGATGTGATAGACGATGCAAGGGCACGCTATAATATCAGCAAAGGCAGCTCTTCCGTCCAGCATCTTTTCCTCGAAGGCGCGCACGGCAACCGCACAATCCAGGAAGCGATTGTCACGGGCTGTAAGGAGCTCAAGTCCCTTACGATCGCCAGCAGCAACATGGATGACATGGACATTTTGGTCGAGCTCTTGAAAGACAGTTACAGGAAGTCTTTCGAATCGCTGATGTTCTACAATTCCGACATGAGTCTCAGGCTCCATGGATATCGACGCTCTGTGTTCGAGACGGACGTCCTCTCAAGAATGCCCAGCCTCCGGATGCTTTATATCGACCCCGAGGATGTAACGCAGGACGCTGTCCTCGAATACTTGAATGACGTTCGCTGGCAGCCATGGGCCAATGAGCTAAATTGGAGTATTCTCGATGACATCGACTTTTTCGTCGAGTTCTTCATGAGGAGTGCGATCCCAAACAGCGTGGAAGTGCTCGTGCTAGGGACCCAAGGACGCTCGCCTCTCTCAGATGAAGAAGCCGAGTTCTTCGACCGTGCAATCGCGATGCTGATTGAGAATGGAGCAGCCAACTACCTCGCTGAAAAGAGAAGAGCCTTCAACCCCTGCCGATGCGGGAGGCATACGCCGCCCGGACACGTTCGCGGATCCCTTCTGAATCCCATCAAAGCTGTCTATCTCGAGTCTATAGATGACGTGGATCGCCCTCCAGCACGGTGCAAACGCTGGTTCACGAAGTCCATCGCTGCTGGGCGGAAGCATGGCGTTGATGTGCATACCAGGACTACGCGAGGACGTCCATTCCACCAGATCGAGGTCCCCAAACCTCCATCGATGAAATCGGCAGGTTCCGCGAGTTCGTCAGTGGAGGAGCCTCTCGTATTCAATGTGTACACCGGAAAGTGGGATCCTCCGGGTTGTGAAAATTGTGGCAAATGTGAAGCGTGTTTGGAGCAGTATGGCGCCAGCGTGTGGAAGGAGATCGGAGCCGAGTACGGAGACGAAATGAGACCGTGAGAGAGTATCGCGGTACCCTGGTGGGTCAAGAAGGTATCATCATGATGAGTACAGCAAGTCGAAGCTGATCATGGGAATATCCAAAAAGTTTCTCACTTGACAAATGTCAGTGTATAAGGCAGAGATCGGACCAGTCAGTGCAACAAGTAGTGGAAGTCTGGTGTTCTGACTACCTAATCATCTCAGTGCACTGGTACCCTTCTGTCAATCAGGTTAAGAAAGGTGATCAGTGCACCGAGTGATAATTCACTCTCGATTTTTAACCTAACCCTAACCCTCAACCTCGATTTGGAGCAGCAAACACGTGCAAATTAGACATACATGTATCCAGAACAAAGCAGTACCACGCCAGGAGTACAGACATGCAGTATTGGTCTCTGGGTCACAAGGCACATGCAATACAACGACTGAAGGCGACTGCGAGCCAAGTGTTGCTGCTGTCTAGAACTTTTCTGAAGAGATCACCAACATCCGTGGCGAACAAACCTCTCCTTGATATTTTCAAGATTCCGGTACACGCATACAATGCTCCAGCTCTTTCATCTTGACGTTCCGACTACTGAAGTCAACCTCGTCGGAAGTGACCTTCCTGTGATCAACATCGCCCGCAACCCATTGCGCCGCATATTCCAGGCCTGTGTCTTTCTGCCACGCCTCGACTATACTCCTTGTCTTCTCCGGTAACAGCACTTTCGAAGGTGCCTGGAACCACTTCGGCTGCACCACAAATGCTAGCATTATCCTAGGAGTGGGAGTGCGATTGGGCATCCCAGCGTGCCAGAGTCGAATGTCTCGGATGATGAGGCTGCCCTTTCGCGAGCTCGGTTGGACAGGAGGGCGGCGTTCCCGACGCTCCTCTATCAGGGAGTGTTTGATGGTGAGATGGCCTTCACCGGGTCCTGCGCTGTCGTGCTGGTCGATATTGCTGTCTCGATGGCTGCCTGGCCAAATCTCTGTTGAGCCGTTCTCGGCGCTGACATCGCAGAGCGGGATGTTGATCGCATATGCGAATGGGAACAGTGGGTGGGCTGTGTCGATGTCACTGTGCACAGGTTGTCTGCCCGTAGCTTGGAGAGCGGTATTGCCGTTCGCAAAGTGACAGACCAGCTCGGGACCCAAGACGTTCTTTAATACCGCTACAGCGGCTGGGTTCGCCCATATATCTTTGTACATGAGCTCAGGCTCCAACGGTGGTGCTTGGTCCATGTTTCTCGTTTCTCTACCGAAGTTGAAGTGGTGATCGGGATCCTGGGCGACCTGTTCTGCTTCGGGGCCGAGAATGGCTTGTAGGGCATCGAGATGATCTGTATCGATGGCGTTGGCTAGAATGATGATGCCGTCTCGATGCAGAAAGGTTAGCACCTCTGCCATGAGCTCTGGAGACAGCACGCCAGACCCGCGGGCGGAGTCCGGGAGGGAGATAGTTTGAACTCCATAAACTCGGGTAGCTGTGGAGGCTTTACCATGAGTGTAAGGCATCACTTTTGGACGTCTTCGATATTGTAAAAGGGCCAAGGCCTCTTCGCCATATCTGTCTGCGGCTGGGGTCTGCGAGTGTACGATCCGGATGTGGGGCTTAGGGTGGCATGATATGACGTGATACGGTGTTATGGGCGGACCCGGGGAGGCGCAGATACCTGCCCCCAAATGTCAAGTTACCGTCGACCAACGTGTGTTTCTGCTATCGCATTACTCGGTATGCAACTCCTGAGCAGCTGATATGGCAAGATAGTGGTGAAGTGCCAGCATCACCAGGTCACGTGAGGTAAATCGGAAGCGGGGTGACAGCTGCCCTGCAGCCCCTTTCCAAGATTCAAAATTACAGTTATGTCAGTCTGTGACTAGACTGAACCATTACATTTACTTCCAGAGACCGGGAAACACTAGGGCGTGTGATATCGGCGCATAGATCGACTTATGCGAGAGAACATCGGGTTCCGGATCGAGTGTCAGGTCTATATCGGCAGGCTTGTCGCGATCTGAGACATGCACAACACCGCATTGGCCTGTCTGGATGTTCTCTTACTATGATCGGGCTTTCGTTAGAGAAGACATCATCCTTGATATCACACGTGGACCACGTTGTGACATGCACACAGGGATGTGATGAAAACTCGAAGCTTATCACCGTTTAGTGCCAAACCTTCTTTTCGCTTCTCTAAAACCCCGGCGAGCCCGGGTCCGAGAGCGTCCAGATTTTGCGCTTTGAACCTTCGGACTCCACTCTCTCCATCTCGAACGCGAAGCTCTCTTGTGCCGTGCCGTCATCGCCATATGGCAGCCATACAGCCGCCACTATTGTTCCAGATGCTCAGCCCACAATCAACACACTGACATGGTGGAATTCGTGTCTTTCACCGGTCCCAATGTCGGGCAGGATCTTGAGACACGAAAGAGGGTTCGCTCCCAGGCCATGCGTGCTTACAGGAAGCGACAACGCGAATCCAAAACAGCTGAGCCAGATTCTCCCGACGAGGTCGAGCAAGAGAAAAATCTTGTACTGCATTGGAACAATTGTACTGCAGACACTTGGGAGACTCTGGCCGCTCGCCACCAGCTAAGGACAAGTCCGTCGCATGACCACAATTCGCTGTCAACAGAGTTGGCTGTGCGCGAAGCGCACAAGGTAATTCCATACAGCATGTCCTCTCTCCCTCAAGTTGACACGCTGGAGCGCTATGATCTCGACTATTTCCACAGCGTTGTTATGAAGGATATCGCCGGACTTGTCTACGTCGGCTTCTGGGACGATTTCATGCCGCGGTTGTGTCAAAGCGAGAAGGTCGTCAGGCAGGCCGTCGTCGCATTGAGTCGCACACATGCAGACTTGGCTTACAGCGGAAAACTACGGCACCCTCCCACTTTGAGGGACAAGCTGTCATCTTCACAAAGTTCGGCGTCATCTCTGAAAGCCAGTCAAGCGCTCAGAACGTACATTGAACAGTCCAGCGCGCCTTCTTATGAACTTGTCTTGACATGCAACATCATTTTCCATGCTCTGGAAATTCTGCAAGGTGCCGAGGAAAATGCACTGTGCCATCTGAAGAACGGGATCGCAATGTTCAAGGCCTGGAAGCGACAACGAGAGCGGAGCTTACCGGGGAGCGACGACGGCTTCGATGAGATCGGGACAGTACTTGGACGCCTGGATCTGAGCGCCACGATTGCAGATGATGACCGAATACCGATCTTCGACTTTGACCAAGATCAGGCGTCGTCGCCGTCTTTCACAAATTTTCCCTCTCGAACGAGGCTCAAGAGTGTGCGCGACGCCCATTACGAGTTGATGGCACTCGCCACGCCTGCATGGGCATTCCTCATCCGCAACAAATGTTGGCGTGACGTACCCTTCGATCTTGTGCCGGAGAAGGTCGTCAAAGAACAGCGCCGGTTCCTACTCAAGTATCATGCCTGGACCGTTGCTGCGGATCAATTGGGGCGGGAGATTTCGACCCGCAAGCGCGACGAGAGCTTGAGCGCTGACGCATGGGAACGCGATCAGCGGTTGGCAGAAGTCTCTCTGCTCGCCACATGGATACATCACTGGTGCTGCAAGCGCATGCTTGAGGAATGTCTGCGTGATCCAGCACGCATGCGTCCTTTTGACCGCAATCCTCGTCAGGTCCTTCGCTACGCTCGATCCATCATCGAATATACTGATGCGGCGGAGGATGTGACCGAGACGTGCAGACGAATGAGTTTCTCGCCCGAGATTGGGATCTGCAGTATTCTGTTTTTGCTTGCTCATCGAACAACCGATCCCAGTCTCAGAACTGAGGCGCTGCATCTTGCACGCTACTTCAACAGGCTTGAGGGAGCGAGGGATCTGATCAGTGCGTTTGAGCGCTGGACGTTACTTCCGGACCCGAAGCCTGGATTTCCGTATATGCTTGGAGAGCCTGGCTTTTAAGATCAAGCATTTGTCGGCACTATGCACGCCGGACAGAAAGAACAGTACTCGTCTTGGAATGCGCTGCCAGAAGTCTTTCTGAAGCTCACAACATCAACAAAATTGCAATGTAAAACGACATGTTTAGTGGACAGCGTCGACCAGCGAGCCTTCGAAAAGATCGTTCCTCACGCTAAAATCTACATTTAGTATCCCGCCTCCCTTGTGACAAAACATAAAACCAAGAAACTCCGACTCGCAACAAGATCATTGAGGTGCAGCCACCGCATACCAGATGCAGCTGTGAAACCCGCCTGCCAGATCACCAATTCACCAATGCTCCAGAACATCTTTTGCCACAATTTGCAGCGTACTGTCTCGCGATCTCCATTGCCTTCGGATCCTTGACAGACTTGGGAAAGTCCGTAGGCACTGGACTCACAATCGTTGTGACCAAGTCGGGAATCACAACGCTCAAAGTCGGCTGCTTTACCTGCGTGTCGTTCGAGTACCGCCGTTGAATAGCGATACCTCCGGCTTGCTGTTTGGGATACAGAGCTGCGACTCTCTCGATATCAAGCTTGGACAAGCCTGCTTTATCTGGATTCGAATGGCCGCCGAGGTAGATGATGTTCTCGTCATCTGTCATCAGCGGGAAGCGATGAACGCCTTCCAACACGCCAAAGAATGAGTCGTAGATCATGATGGAGTTGTAGTCGAAGTCATCGGAGTGCCGGAAAACATCGTCGTCATCGTCCTCGCGTGGGAGGTACTGGCTGGCATCAGGGAAATATTTCTGAGCTAGTTTCTGGAGCTTGCATCTAGGATTCGGAGTGTGTCAGTGAACATGCGTCTCACAACGCGGGAAAGTAACCTAGCAACTTACACCAGATCCATCCTCTCCTGAATGGACATGTTCGGGGTGAACATCGGTTCATCAGTACCAATGGCTTCGACTTTCTTCTTTGCTTCATCATATCCGCCAAGAGCCAGGCAGTCAAACTTGACTTTGCCGCGTGTATCGGGACGCTGGTGTTCGTGTCCAAAGCCAACCACGTGTCCTATAACAGAGTTAGCATGCAATGAACGGATCATTTTATAACCACCAGGAGCAACAGTGGAGGGCAGCTTACCAATTTCATGTGCCATGATCAGATGCGCGCCCGCCCCAAAGAGGTCTGGATCATCAGGCCACGCGATATGGTGTCGAGGTCTGCCAGGAGCAACCGCCACTGAAGATGGGAGGTAGCCAACCGTCGCTTGCGCGCTACCGTCTTCAGTCAACATGATGTGTAGGGTATTCTCTTCCACGCCAGGCGTACTGCAAAGACATCGGCTGTGCAGGTCGCCTGTGCACGCAGCATCCGGGGCGAAGACGAGGGAAGAGACGTGCATAGCAGGTGCCCACTTGGCCAGACCTTTGGCAAAGAGCTCCGCGAGTTCTTTGTGCGAGGCCTCATCTTCGAAGCAATAGTTGATGGTGCGTGTGCCGTCGTTGCAGGCTGGCCATGGGCGCTTGGCCTCTGCAGGGCCATCTTACTCGAGCGGCACGGAGTACCAACGCTTTGTGCTTCGATTTGCTGCTGGCGCTTCAGTGGGTTGCTCGGACGGCACGGGACCGATAGTTGTTGTGAACCCGCCGGGACCCTCGACTCTGAGCCAAGGCTGCGTTGGCTCTGTGTCGTTTGCAGTAACGGATCGCTTTCCCGGTGGCGCCCCAGGTGTATCTTGTAAATTGAAGGATTCGATCGGTGGCGGCGGTGGAGGATACAGAGCACTGAGCCGCGAAATATCATCGTAGGAGGGCCCTGCAAGATCCGGATCGTTGTTGCCGCCCATAATGATCCGTCTCTCCCGTCTGGTGCTCACCAGTGGGTGACCTTGCTGGCCTGCGGCTCTACCAACCAGGGAATCAAAGATCATAAGAGATCGAAAATCGAACAGCGAGCCTCCCCGCCTCGGGGCTCCGTCGGGTCTACTGACCCCCGCCGGGTACACGGGATTGTAGACAGGTATGAAGTCTGCCGCTTGCCTGAAGTATATCTCTGCAAGGTGTTGCGTAGTACAGCTAGCGAGAAGTGTTAGTGAGAGCATCCCTGGGCACAAATTGAGCATTGACACTCACACCAAATTCATCCTGTCCTCGGCAGACATGCCTAGATGAAACGCTGGCTCGTTATATACGGAAGTGATCATTCTCTCTACTATGGGGTATTGGTCGAGAGCGCGGCAGTTGAATCTGACATGCGTGGGTGCATTGGTACGTTGGTGCTCGTAGAGGAACCCCATGACACGTCCTGTAATACAGTCAGCGGGTGGTCGAGATGCCGTCGGCTGCCCTCTCCAAGGCTTGTCAACGAGGTGCCTCACCGATTTGCTGGGCCATGAATAGAGGTCCCCTGGCATTGAATACACCAGCATTAGTAGGCCACTGGATGAAGTGTCGAGGCAAGGTTGGATAGACTTTGTCGATTGAGGGTTTTGTATATCCGAGCGTGGAGAAGGGCCACATCTCTCCACGCTTGCCTTGGATGATGTGAAGCGTCGTTTCCTGTACTCCAGGCGTGCTGCATAGACATGGCACCAAGTAGTTTGCCCCACATGCAGTATCAGCAGCAAAGACAACACTCGACCTGCGGAATGCTTGTGCCCATTTTGCCAATCCTGATAGGAACAAATCGTTGAGAGCATCATGGGAAGCCTGGTCCTCGAAGCAGTAGAAAATGTAAGTCGTGCTATCGCATACCCACGCAGGCCAAGCTCTGGCATGGCCAGGACCTGCTTCCGATTCGAAAGGTATAGTATGCCAACGCTTTGAAACTCGCTTTTCGGACCGTCCTCCATGAGCCTGTCGAGGAGCGCCGCTTCCTTTTGGATAGAGCTTTTTGACACGCTCGATGTCCATGGGCGAGGGTCCAGCGAGTTCCGGATTTTCGTTGCCGCCAATCCAGATGCGCTCCCCTTGAGCGGTGAGCAGTGGCCAGCGTTGCGTATTGGGAGCCCTGCCCATGTAAGAGCTATAGATCATGATAGATTTGTAATCGAGCTGCTCAGAGGCCCGGAGTTCAGAAGCCCGATCACCGCGAGGCAGGTAATTCATCACTTGAGGGAAGTACTTCGCAGCAAGGTCGATATGACTGCAGCTAGGGATCAGTTAGCAGAACGGTTTCTGAGCAACGAGAAGGAGATAAAACTAACACTAGATCCATCTTCTCATCGAGAGATAAGTCGCGCGTAAATGCTAGCTCATCGCCAGCGTCCATGGTAGCGACGAGGCTCTCTGCCTGGGCATACTGGGACAGGGCGCGGCAGTCGAACTTCAGCCTCTGTGGTGCGTCGGGGCGTTGGTGCTCGTGATGCAGTCCGAGGACATGTCCTACAACATGGTTAGCGTGATCTAGTCCCATGCTCTCTCGAGGTTCTCGTCTTGAGTCTCTTACCCAATTCATGGGCCATGATCACAGTTGCACTGGTCCCCCGAATAAGACCAGGTGCATGCGAACTTTGCAGATAGTGTCGAGGCATGTTGGAGTCGCTTTTCTCCACAATACGATCTCTGTATCCGAAAGTGCCACAAGCTCCCTGCTCAGCTTCTCCTAGTATGATGTGAAGCGTCGCTTCTGCCACACCAGGCGCACTACAAAGACACGGCTGTTGTGTACAAGCAGGATCAAAAGCGAAGGCAAGGGCCGATACTTGCATGGCAGGGTCCCATTTGACCAGCGCCTCTACAAAAGTAGTCCAGAGAACATCGTATGATCTTTGGTTCTCGAAACAATAGGATATAGTGCGTAAGCCATCCTCACCAGGAGGCCAGGGTCGGAAGTCTTCGGGCTGTGTTTCATGCTCCTCTGGTACTGACCACCAACGTTTTGTGACTGACTTACCCGGCGGCTTTCCAGGCGTCGAATGCGACTCCACGGATTCTGTCGTGTACAGCTCCACAACACGCTCGATGTCAAGATCAGAGATTCCTGCCTGCTCCGGATCAGCATCACCACCGATGTGAATAAGCTCACCAGCAGTAGTTAGTAGCGGATAGCTGTCAGCACCGGGCGCTCTGCCGGTCGTCGAATCATATAACATGATGGACTTGAGATCGAAATCTTTAGAGTACTTCTTCTGGTGATATTCTTCGCTAACCATCCAGTTCAGTGCTTGTTTGAAGTATTTCGTTGCAAGGTCTCTGCGATTGCATCTGGAGATCAGCGTTAGCAAGAAAGTCATTAGAAACAGAGAAGGACAACATGGATACTCACACTAAGCTCATCTTGTCGTCAATCGACATCTCTGCAGTGAATGCTGGCTCGTCGGTCGTTTCAAGGCACTCGACGGCGGCTTTGGCTTCCTCGTAATCCGCGAGGGCGCGGCAGTCGAACAACACATAGTTGCCAGCGTCGGGACGTTCATGCTCGTGACCGAATCCGATATTGTGTCCTGTGACCCAGTTAGCAGCCTGTTGAGCCTCGAGGGGCCACATTGTATCGTTGTACAAAGCTGTCAATAGAGATACTGACCCAACTCATGAGCCATGAGCAAAGGCGCAAGGGGCCCGAAGAAAAAGGGATCGTCGGTCGGCCATCGCAGGTAGTTTCGAGGCTTGTTCGGAGTGATTTCGTGATCAAGTCCTTTGTAGCCAATTGAACCGGCGGCTGGTTGATTTCCCTGTACTAGTCCGATGCGGAGTGTTCCGTCATCTACATCAGGCTCATCGCAAAGGCATGGCTCTTGTTCGCAAGTAGGATCGGGAGCCACTCTGAGTACAGATAATCGCATTGCAGGCTCCCATTTCGCTAGCCCAAGTTCAAATATGTGATTAAGCCCATGGTAGCTCTCAATGTTTTCGAAACAATAGGCTATGGTGCGCGAGCCATCGTGGCCGAGGGGCCATGGACGGACATGTGCATGGGTGACCTCATGGTCCTCGACGACGGAGTACCAGCGTTTCGCGACCTCCGGATCTGAAGTGTCCACTCGTGGTGCAGCAGGTGCTGCCACGCAGGCAACAATGAGGAAGAGTAAGAGGGCCGGTGCCCCGAACAGCATCATCGTGCGTGCGACCAAGCAAATCAGAGTGATATGATGATCGTAAGGTGTCTTGAATTCGTGTGGTAAGATGGAGGACAACCCTCCGAGGTTCCGGAAGAAATTGAGCAGAGGAGGTCGAAGCCGCAACAACCTCAGGTTGTGAGATGATGTTGCAGCCGAGGATGCTGGTGGTTGACAGTGTGTGATGAGTCGGCTTTGGTTGATTGATGGAATAGGAATGATGGTGATTGGTGGACTGGAAAGGGTGGTGATTGATGGGAGAAGATGGATGTTGAGCGAGGTTGGAGTGACCATCAAAAGAGCAAGGAGGCATGTCCATTTATAAATGATTCCCAGCTCTCCCCGGCATCTCGAATATTCGCTCCAAAATCCTGAGAGATGGTTGTAGAAAGCACTCAGTTCCAGAAGAGCCGCCGATGGATTTCCGGAGGAGACGGCATCATGCCAGCCACGTTTCGAGCCAGGACTTTGGGCGAGGCAGAGCGAGATCGATACCTGTATATCAGCAAGGATAACCAGCTGGAGCGATACCATTCCAGTCCAGAAGCGAATCTTCTCTGTCCTACTGCTGTCTCCTCGAACCTCCATGGAACCCTTAGCATCCTCCATTGCACCGCCGAGTCCCAATCTATCATCCACCCGTCCACTCCCCTCGCAGATCCCCCCCTCGCAGTGCCGACCAGACCAACCCTCCCAACAGCTCCACCCTCACGACCCATCAAACCCGCCGCCAACAACAACATCACCATCACACGGCTCGATCCTACTCCCCACTTGAAACCCCCGGTAATTCCCAAGACACACATATCGCCCCACACTGTAATCCCGTCATTCTTTCCTTACTCTCCTCTCCGCCGCAGTCCATCCCAATCCAGTCCCCAATCCAACCTCTTCTTCAGATCCTCCCAATCTCTTTCAAAACCCAGCCAAAACATGTCAGACCCGCACGATCTCAACCTCTTCATGTCCAGTCCATCTTCAACCACCCGTCTCCCAAACCCCCATCTCCAAACCCTTATCCTCCTCTCATTCGAACCAAAAAAGAAAGCCCTTACAAGAACGTTCTTCCCATCTCCCCATCCCTGCCTCCAAATCCTGTCTAGCTCGTCGACAGCGCCGTGTCCAGGTGTCGTACGTTTTAGGTATCGTATTGTTCGCCTGATGATCATACAGTCATAGATTCACACATCACAGTCCCAGTTCCAGGATGAAGAGGAGGAGGAGCGGAGGTGATATGCACCGACTGCGTACTAACAGCTACGATAGCAATATGGTTTCGCGTGCTCTCGAGATCGAGGTCGAGTTTGCGAGCGGCGAGTGGGAGCGGAGCGGAGATAAGTCTTGAACACCTTCTGTCTTTGCGTTTGGCAAGAGTTGTGTTGAAGTTGGAGTTTGGTGCTGGCGAGCGTGGATTACCGGAGATAGGTAGACTTGCGGTGGTGGAAAGGTGGGAGTGGCGATCGTTAGATTGATATCTGTGATTATATGATTTTTATGTACATATTTATCTGTACATGTTCGGGATGTAGAAGTGGAGATTCCATGAATGATACACGACGATGTTGTCCCGGACCGTACTCCACATACATGTACAGTATGGATCAACCATCCTCCAACATCACTCACTCACAGCGTCATTCCAACTCCATCCCCAACCTCCACCGGCACCTCAATCCCCTCTTCCAACATCATCTCAAACATGGTGTCTCCCTCGCCATACTTCGTCAATCCCTTAGGCAGCCCGAAATCTTTGTCTTTCCACTTGCGATCCAGCCGCCACGCCGCTTCCGCAATCTCAGCGAGCGACCGCAAGGGTCTCAGCGACTGCACTTCGTTCTGATCGGTGGTGATGAGTGCGAGGCGGGCGAGTTTGGCTTTATTGCGAGCCCGACTGAGGGTAAGCTGTTCCGAGGGAGTGGGCAGGGAATCTTGGAGGTTGGTATCGACGACTGGACGGCTGACGATGCTCAGGACTTTTGCTGCTTGGGCTGGGCCGAGGCCTGCTTGAACGCCCATAGCGAATTTGGCGGCCCACGCTGACCACATCGCAGCACGCGGGCTGACTTGGATGTCTTCCATCTGGACGAAGCCTTCCTCGGCGCCCTGGGAGGCGGCGCTCGCTTTCATCTGTTGGGCGGTAGTGTAATCGACGTGGCCGGCGCAGCAGGCGTAGCGCCAGAAGACGCGGGTGGAGTTCATGTACCTGTGATTCCAAGCGAGGTCGAAAAGGATTTTAAAAGTCCTGTCGTTCGGGGCGATGGAGAGGTCGTGTTTTCGGGGCAGGACGACGGTGGGGTCTTTGGCAGTGCTGGCGAGCGAGAAAGATTTCGTGTCGAGAAGGTGGAATTTGCGGAGGATAGCTATAGCCAGTGGCAAGTGGCCATCCTTCATGGCGGCCGTGAGGAAGGTGTTCAAAGTGACGGCGTCTGGGCGACCGCCGTTGCGGACGAGCTCGTCGACAATCTCGAATGCCATCGTCATGCGACCGCGTTTGAGCAGAGCATGGCACATGTTGTTTGCAGAGAAGGCCGTAAGCCATTTGACGCCTTTTGCGCCTTTGTTCATACTTTCGACAAAATCCTTGATCGAGGCCTTGGGACGTTTTCTCATATATTCATAAAGAAGTTTCGCGGAATATGCTTCAAGATTCTCGACTGCGACGGAGGGATCGGCCAAGACAGACTTGTGTCGCATCTCGGACAGGATGTAGGCCGAATCGCCGGGGTATCGCTTCAGCATGAGCGTATGGAAAGCCACCCACGTGCCCGCGTTGGGAGCGACGGATCGCTCACGCATCGTGTTGACGATGTAGTGGAAAGCCACGACGTTCTCGTTTCGCGCAGCAGCAGCCAGTAACGTGTTGAAGAGGTCGGCGTTGAGGATTTCGGCGTCGACTTGACGATTGGAGTCTTTCAGAGCGTTAAGAATCTCTCGAATGGCAGGGAAGTGCATGTGCTTTGCGAGGTAGCGCAAGACCATGCGAGCGGCCACGGGCGTTATTAGGTGGGCGTGGTCAGGGTCGGTCATGAGAGCCACTAGTTCGTCTTTGATTGGGAGGCCTTCGATATCCGGGATTTTGGGTTGTCTGTCCATGGACCACAGTTTGCGCGGCCTGTTAGCCGTCAGCTGGTAAATGCGAGAAGTGAAAGCGATAGCAGAGGCTGGTGTGGTGGATTTGGTCGTTCCGATGACTGTATGGCCCTTCGACCCCTTGATCTTGAACGACTCTCCCAAGATTGTGGTGGAGGGCTTTGACCAGACCGCCCTTGTTTGATCTTGAGCAGTGGTGACAGAAACAGCGTCCTGGAGGTCTGATATGTCGAAGTCGTCTAACTCATCGTCCACAAGCTCGTCGGAAGTTTTGGCATCATTGACAGCCTTGTTCTTTTTCTCGACGGGTGCACGAATCTCGGAACGTAAGTGGTAGTCTGCAAGGGATTTGGAGGCATTGAGATCATCCTCGCTGACGGCGGAAAGAAGATCTGACTCCTGCAGCAGTCTCTTCGCAGCAGCATTCTGAGAAGGCGTACCCAGAAGCGTAATGGAGGAGAAGTGGCCGATCTCTGTGGTAGGTTTGACTTGCACGTGACTGCCGGTACGTTGCATGACCTCCAGGATGGATTCTCCAGGATCGCGTCTCCATTGTGCGAAGATACCCTCGGGCAGTCTTATGGTCTCCATGCGTTTGACGTATTGCTCCGCATCGGCCGGGCTGTGTTGCTTGAGGATGCGCAGAACATCCTGCCAGGCCTGTCTCTCGGAGATCTCGCTGCGCCTTTTGGAGAGGAGGCGTCGGCGTGCACGCTGCTTCATGCGGTGCTTGTCGTCGGATTTGTGCGCATCGAAGTATTGCTTGTGGAAGTTGAGGCCTTCTTTTATTATGGGTTCGACTTCATTTTCCTTTCCCGCCATGGGTTTTGCTTCATTTCTCTTGTTGGCTGTGGGCTTGAGCGGAGTGTCGCCGGTGGAGTCGGTAGTTGCTGCTTCATCGTGCCGAGTGCGCGCAGGAGCTGCGGTGGTGGAGGAGTGGCGTGGTCTTGATAATGTTCTCTTGGACGATGGCCTCAGGGTGTTGGTAGTGGGCGTGGCATGGGTGCCGATGGAGCGCAGGATGCGTCTCAAGGAGGCGGCATTGGCGGACATTCACGTGACGTCTCTACCAGACCGTGAGACGATCGAGATATCTGTTGGCTGCGGGTGTGGTTGTTGCAATAACAAAAAGAGGCAAGAGCTATCCGCTACCCTTCCACCATCAAGGGCAGGAGCGGCCTATAACTTTTGGCGTCGCATCGCCCAAAGCGGACAGTCGCCGGTCGAGCTCGGGAATGACATTCCGAGATGATAGATTAGATGATAGATCGGATCAGTGATATGATAAGATGGAAGGCCGCCGTACGAGAACTTATGAGATGAGATCGTTTCATCACGCGCGAAGTGGCTCAAGCTGGGAGGAACAGGCTCGAGCACAGCCAATCAATGCCTCCCCGCATTTCTACTAACAAATCGCGAGATTGAATCTGGTCGCGTCGCGCTCGACTTGCACGCGCCGGCCTTCTATCTCAAGCCCAATCCTCGAAACACTCCTCCTACTGCCCTCCACCCTCCACCTACACCACCATTTCCACCTTACAAACACCATATTCGCATATTACAGGAACGCATAATTACCGGAACTACACACATCAGCAATTAATCCTACCAATCCGTGAAGCAAAACACAACCAAACGCGTAAAACTTCCACAATGGCGGCCGAACGCTCCTCGCCGCCGCCCGCAGACGAGGACGCCATCTGCTTGGGCGACGACTACCTCAGCCCGCGTGCGAAGGTAGCGAAGATGCTGGCCGACATTGACAACGCCCCGACACCTTCACCACCAACCAAAACCTCCACTTTCAACATCAAATCCGCTGCGGCGAACCCATTCATGAATGACAGTGACGACGAAGACGAACAGCATTCGACCGAATCACCTGCCAACGACGCCCATGAATCACGCGTTTCGTCACAGTCTAGCGCAGAGGAAGACGAGGAAGATGAAGGCATCGTCAGGCGACCGCAAGGCCGTGCCGCGAGGAGGATGCTGAACTTGACCTCGCCAAAACCAGCCGCTCAGCATGACAGCGACGAAGACTTGTACTCGGCTACTCCTCAAAACCCTACCAGTCTACGGCGTCGACGCGAAGCCTTCGAGCGGGCTGCCTCTGGATCACCTCTGGCATCCTCACACCGAAAAGGCACAAGCTTGTTCGTCAGCCCAACAAAAACGGCCGTCGACAACAGCGATGCCGAGGATGATCTTCCACGACCCAATAAGCTAGCGGAACTCGTAGCTCAGAAGCGCGCGGAACGCCTTGCACGCGAGAAGGAGAAGGAAAAGCAAAAGAATCGCAAGAGCAAGGGCCAGCAGGACACTGAGCACGCCTCCTCTGATCTTCCTGAGGAGGTATTTGAAGGATCTCAAGAAGCACCAGTCAACCCTGAAGTCGACCGCATACTCTCCGATGCCGCACGGCCGACCCGCAAAGCGAGCAAGAAGGCCATGCTCGAGATGGAGAGGGAGACACAACGACTTGCCCGTCAACAAGCATTGGCTCACCAGATCAAAGTCAAGAAAAAGTTCAGCACTACAGATCTATTCGCGCGCTTCAACTTCCGTCAGCCTCAGCAACAGCAAAGCCAGGTCGAGAAGAACTCCTCGTCGATGCCAAGCAGCGACGGCATTGAACCTTCACCTCGACGCAAGGAGCTCATGTCTACGCCTCCGTCAAGCCCGCCAACTCCATTGGACAAACAGAGATTGTTGGTTGAAAGAGGTGCTCTCGCGAAAATGGTGCCGGTGAGGGAAGACACCCTTGCCAGTATCGCCACTGAAGATGGAGACGAGGATCTGCCTGATGTGGAGGAAATCATGAAATCTTCTCAGCACCAAAATGAGCCTGTCGCAGAAGCTGCGCAAGCCCCTGCCGAGAAAGGCTCGAAGATCGCGCGCTGGGGCAAGAAGTCTGCTCCTCAGACCTACCGGGATGAAGAGAGCGACGACGACTTGGAGGTTCTGCAGCCTTTGCCGAAGCATCTCCAGGTATTCGACCGCGTTAAACCGGCCAAGAAACAGGAATCTCATTCCAACGCTATCCACACTCTCCGCCACCTCTCGCATATTGGTCAAGTTGACGCAAATCCCAACAGACCCACGAACGTCAAGCCGTCAATCCACCCGCAAGTTCTGGAGGCACAACTTCGCAAGAAAGCTCGGGAACAGGCCTTCCAAGCACAACAGGAGCGACTTGCTGAGCTGAAGGCGAAGGGTATTGTAATCCAGACCAGCGAGGAGAAAGAGAAGGAGGCGGAAGAATTTGAGAATCTGCTGGAGAAAGCCCGCTTGGATGCGCAGGATCTTCGAAAGGCAGAGAAGGCTGCTCGTAAGGCAGCAAAGGGCGAAGGCGACATGGAAGCGAGTGATGACGAAACCGAGGATGAAGATTATTACGACCGCAGCGAAGACGAGGATCTTGCAGAGGGTGAGGACGCTGCGAACAACGATCTCGTTGATGATGCTGCCGAGGAGAGCGAGGATGATGAAGACGTCGAGGAGATTTCGGATGACGAAGCTGAAGGTGTTGCTGAAGCAGACTTGCAGGTCGAGGTTGCCGAAGCTCCCGATCAGGAGGCAGAGGCAGAAGATGATATGCCCAAGCAGGTTCGCAAGTCGCGAAAATCGCGTGTCATCGCCGACGATGAAGACGACGAGATGGACGATGACGACGACATGCTTGAAGCCGATGAGCATGTAGTCTCTCCCACGGTTCCCCCTGGCACTGCCGCCAGTGCTGACGAGCAAGATGATCCGTTCGCAGCCTTTGGATTCGGTGCTGCGAAGGCTGATTCCAACGCAATGTCAGCAACACAGGCATTCAATGCGACGATGCAGGCTCCCTCGCAAGATACACAGGAAGACAGTTTCGACATCTTGCGACATGTCCCGCCACCCAGCAGCTTCATCGCACCGCCTACCTTGCCGGACATGGAGTCACAAATCATGGCAGAAGACAGTCAAACACAATTGGCAACCGACCACCATGTCGACGAGAGTCAGGAAGTTCAGTTCGATTGGGAGACCCAAGCCCCCAAAACACCTGGTCCCACACTCGTCCGCAAAGCTAGCGATCTTACAGAGACACCGGGATGGGAGCCTACGCAGGATCCTGGCCTTCCATCTCCCTGGACTGGCGCTCGACGCGGACCGCTCCAGCGTGTGCCCACCATCGTGTCTGCTGCTGACGACGACCACGAGACGCAAGCAACAGTCGAGCTCCGTGTCAGCGAAAGCCCGGCGCCCGAAGTGACATCAAGACGTGGGCGTCTTCAGCAGCGCAAGCGATTGGCAGCAGATAAGAGTGACGGAGAGACCGAGCCATCATTACCAGCAAAGAAAGACGCTTTCAAGGAGATGAAGCGTCAACGTCTGAACGATCTCAATGCCAACGATCGCACCGAGGCTGAGGCTGAGATGAAGAGGATGATGGACGACCAAGCCGACGAATCCGAGGATGAATACGCTGGACTTGGAGGTGACGACACTGAGATGATCGCGCCAGAAACAGCTGAAGATCAAGAGATGTTTGACGAATCGCACATCGACGTGGACGAGCGCGCCATTGCTGCTCACCACGCCGCCCGTGAGCGTGCTGCCGAGGAAGAAGCTACAAAGAAGCTGTACAAAGACATCACCACTGGCGCACTGAGACGGAGACAACGCGATGCCTGGGATTTTGACGAAGACGAAGATGACTATCTCGCTCGCAAGCGACAGATGCGTCTGCGTGAAGAGACTCGCAAACGCAAGCTGTTGCTCCAGGACGAGAACGTCAAAGATTGGGCGGAGAAGGGAAAGCACAGCAAGGGCAAAGAGGCTTTCCTCAAGGCGATTGCTGACGATGATGAACTTGAAGCCGAAGACGCTGTCGATCTGGATGACGACGAGCAGAACACCCAAGATCCGTCAACACAACAAACACAGCCAGAGGTTGACGGCGTTCCTCTGCAAGAGATCAGCGGCAACAAGCGACCAGCTGAGGAGGATGGCGAAACGACCCAGGAGAGGCCAGCTGCCAAACAGCGCCGTGTCAAGGAGACTGACGCTGCTTTCTCTCGCCCGACGTCGATCGGACAGGTCCGCGAAAGCTTGAGCTTCCTCCTCGACGAACCAGACCAAATTGTCGTCGGTCCTTCGGCTCTGGACGACGACTCCGACCTCGAGATCGAAGGCGAACCTGTCGATCTCGACACTCTCCTCCACGAAAGCGACGACGACGACATCGCCGCTGAAGCCGCTCGCCAGAACGACGGCGGCTTCGCACCCAACCCCAAATCCGTCGAAGACAAGGCTCTGATGCCACCACCCGCACGGCTACCAGGCCCTCAACGCCGCTCTGCCGCCAAAACCGCCGTCGTGGACCGCCTCAGCCTCAAGCGCGCCAGCAGCAGCTCCACTTCAGCAGATAGCCGCTCCGCATGGTCCACCGGTGGCTCAAGCCAAACGTCCAAGACCCCATCTCTCCTCCGCCGCGCAACAACCAGCCTCGCCACCTCCGGCGCCAACGACCGCGGCGTCACTACTGGCAGTGCCGGTGCTGGTGGCAACGACCGCGGCGTCACCATCGGCGGCGGCGCACGAGTCGGCGGAGGCAACAAGAAGAGCTCGCTTGCGTATCAGGCGAGGGCGGAGGAGAGGCGGAGCATTGTCGAGGCGAGTGCGAGGAGGAGGGCGGAGAACACGGCGAAGATTGCGGAGTTGAGGAGGGCGAATAGTAGTTCTATGAAGGGTATTGGATTTGGGGGTGGGAGTGGGTTTGAGTAACTAGAGAGTTGAAACAAGGTTTCCCTTTGGAATGGGAGAGACTGATTTGGTCTATGATTGCGCTGGCGCTGTTTGGTTTTGGATGAGAATGCAGTGAGTGCGGAGCGCATGCATGATTGTTTCTCTTCGAGTTTCTGTCGCTTCGTGACGATCATCCACCCACTCGGTGTTTGAGTCAAGTTCTATGTAACTATCTTGTCTATCTTGCCTAGTTCTACTTCTTTGCAGCACTCCTAAGGTTTTCCACCTGCGGCGCCTAATAATTGATCCGTACTGCGATTTCCGCGCTACTCTAGCATCATAGACTGACAGTCATTGTAGTTGTATTGGAGGAAATATCCCAGTCGGATCGCTACTATCCATTGCTCTATCGTCCATTACTTTATCAGGGGACGACCTCTCTACCCGCGAACTGACTGGCCGGATCTTTCCCTGCAGAACTGAGCCGAGTTCAGCTGAGGAGAGGATACAGGTAGTCATCGTTGGAATGTATAGTCTGCAAGTACTGACCGGGTATGGATATGAACTGCTAGCGATAAGCGAACGCCACATGCAAGCAGTCAGCCCCGTGGCCCTTCCCACTGTGACGATATGATGGAGGTGCAGGTAGAAAGGTCTCGATGGCGCTCGCTAATCCCCGAAGCTGATCGTGATGTTGTCGAAGAACCGGGCGCTAGGGCGCACGATCGCCTTCATCGGTCGAGTACGATAGCGATAATGTCGAGATGGGCAGTGGGTATCAACCTGTCGTCTTTCTTATAGCGCCTTGACCGCGCCTTTCGGCTGCCAAAGTCGAGTGTGTAGGCACGTTATAGCATACCAATGGCTTCTGCCGTTGAACCCTGCAGCCGTCGTTCGCCGCAGGAAGTCGTTGGGTTACAGTCGGTGCTCGCCACGGGTGTGATCGATACGGTAGGAATCTGCCGTGCCTTCCGTGTTTGTGACAACGTCTTCGTTAGAATCATCGTACATAGCTTCCTTATCGTCTGCGTCGCCCGCCCCGCAACCAGGGTTGAAATCTTCCCTGTCGGAGGCATCGTCGTAATCGTCACCGGAGCCTCCTAGACTGCGCTCGGGAGAGGACAAAACGATTGAGTGTTCTTCAGACATGCTCAATAGGCTCGACGGAGGAGTTGAAGAGGACTTTGGCCTATGCCTTGTTCGCAACGTATACCAAAATATATAGAAAGGTAGACTATTCTACAGATAGTCCAGTTGATAGACTCTAAGCCTTAGTTCTCACAGGCTAGATCGATGCCAGCAGCAAATAGAGATCCAGGTCCGGGAAGCAGACCGGCAACAGTGCTAGCCACCTTGCCTACGAACCCACAGCCGTCCGCTTTTTCTGCTTTCTGGGATGCAAAATTGATGGTCAGGCTATCTGCGAGCAGCGCTCCCTCACCATTGTAGAGATTGACTTTGATCACTGATGGAACCCTGTGACCCCAAGAGTGCGAGCGACACGCTGCGCTGCCAATGCTGCACTGACATTCCCTGCTCACAGTGGTAGTTCTTCCACCACAAGCGGAAACACCGTTGTAAGCCCATTGAGGCACACCTTCCTGCCAGGTAGTCCCAAAGCATTCTGTGAAGACATGCCAGCCTGTTGGCTTACTGATGTCGTCCAGGATCGTCCAGAGAGACTTGACCAAGGCTTCGCGAGAATCGTGAGGACCAAGACCAGCAATCCTTCCCCACTGGCCATTGATATTGACCCTGACATGGTTGTCTGGCTTAGCACTATCGTGGGTGCATGGATTCCCGTAGGTATCGTAGGAATTGTCGGTAACTACACTGCGCTGGTTTCCAGGGGCAGCATAGATCTCCTCCCAGGTAACTTTGCGCAAATCCAAGTTGCCGACATCGACCATCTCGTTGGTGTACCGGGCTTCGACTTTAATTTTGGCCAGAGCAATGCCTGTGAGGCCAGCAAAACAGAGGTATTGCGTGGTCCTCATCTTGATTCTACGTAAGTCAGCCAAAATCGTTTATAGCGAGGTTCATTGATGCCATCTCACCAAAAGGGGCTCGGAGTTCTCGATTCGGTTGCTTGGGTAGAGTGTGTGTGTTTGCAGTAGTTGTTAACGATCCAACTCAGCATGGATTCATCTCTCGCTTTATAGACAACTTAGGAAAGATGATTTGAGGTCAGAATTCAACCCAAAACTAAAATCATCAAGCCTAGTGCTAGACAAACTGGTTGGAGACCAGTTTCAAGTGTTGGGCGTTCCTAGGCGTGCTTAGTTCAACATCATCGTTGAAGTGGTATGAAACACCTCCAAAGACTTGTGAACCATGGATGGGATGACAGCAAGTCTTCATGTGAGTCTGCTAAGCCATGGAACATGGGCTGCCTGAACGCCGTTTTGGTTTCATAACTAACGCCACAGCTCGCTTGAACGCATCGAAGCTTTCGAACTTTCCTTTTGGCCGCGTTATCACCTAAGCAAAGCAAGTATGATCAACGTTTATAAACCTTGTGAAAGCACAATCGTGAAGATTACTGCTAGGGTTAAGTTAGAGTTATGTTCCAACAGGATGAAACAGGTCGAGGTTTGGCCGTGCTCTAGCCCTAGCTCCCTCCAATTTTCCCGCGCTAGATTCTGGGGATTTTTCACGCAACGGTCGCGACCAAGGGACATGCGCGCGACGTAAAGCGATCGTCAAGCAAAGCATAGACGGCGACTGCACCGTGCAGCACAAGTCACGACACGGAGATCAAATTCGAGTCATCTTCTTGTTTTGATAACTTGGCGAACGTCAAGCTGACACGTTTACAGCAGCTCAAGCGAAAGCAATCACCAGCGCAAGTTTGGTATACTCAAATCCTAAAATAATGCTAGGGTATGTAACAAGAGGATCGGATCAAGCCGTTTGGTTTAATACAGCTGTCGAACAAAAGAATTATTCAGCAGACAACCAGGAACAGAGGGGAAGAGGAATCAGCACCTCCTCAATCTTAGTATTGTAGAAATGCTCGATGTTATGGATTTTGTACACCTCGGTAGGGGTTATCAGATTAACAGTCCTGCATCCCTGAGCAAAGCGGCTGCCAGAACTCGTGCGATGGAAGTAGTCCTCAGGCTTAGCAGGCATGTCGTAGTTGATGATCAGTGATGCAGAGTGCACCTCAATTCCTCGCGCAAGCATGTTGGTAGCAAGTAGAGTGGCAGAAGAGCCAGATCGAAAATCTTGCAAAAGACCAGCGCGATCGGTCGCAGCCATGTCAGCATGCATAGCAGAGGTGGTGATACCGCGACTGGCAAACTCTCCAGAAAGCCATTCGACTGTTCTGCGAGTATTGCAGAAAACGACTGCTTGTGCGACCCCAAAGATGTCACTGAGATGCGACAGGATGTCGAGCTTCCAGTCCTCCTTCTCGACAACCATGTAGGCCTGCTTGACGTTATGAAGAGGACGTCCACATTTGCTGACAATGATATGCAGGGGATCGCGCAGTAATTTGTTCGCAATCTCCAGCACGTCTTGTGGCATCGTGCCTGAGAGAACAGCGCCTTGCGTGTTGTGTGGCATTTGCTTGCGGATTGCGAGGATGTCCTCAGAGAAGTCACGCGCAATCATCTCATCGGCATCATTAAGAACGAGCAGTCTTGCGCTGCCAATGTTGATGGCATCAAGTTGGATCAGCTCGAGGAAGCGGCGAGGCGTGCCAACGACGAACTGCTGGCCGTCGCGCAATGCAGGAATGTCTTCTTCCATTTTGCGTCTTCCAACCATAGCAGGACGGTCCAGCTGCATGAACTGGCAGATGTCCGTAATAGAATTGAGAATCTTCTTTGCCTCATAGAAGGTAGATGTGACAATCAAAGCCTGACAAGTCTTGACATCAGCATCGATGGTTTCGAGAGCCGAAATGCAGAGCGCATCAGTCTTGCCTGTAGTGAATGGAGCCTCCACTACAAGATCACGACCTTCAATCATCTTGTCAGCCTACTGATGTATGTGCAGGCTGCTTGCCGCTGCCATTCTTGCGCTCACCTTCCATCATTGGTCCAATAACGCGCTGCTGCACGGCAGATGGGCGCTCGAAGCCGTGATTGTAGATTCCACGGACGAGCTCTTCTTTGAGATTCATGTCGTCAAAAGAATCGATAGTTTCATCACAATTGGATTCGATCTGAGCTGTGAGTGGCAATGGGTAAGCGGCCCATTTCTGATCGTACTTCCGGCTCGCAGTCGGTCGCGGTACCACTCACTAGACTCAATCTCCTCAAGATGTTGGTCAGGCATGACCGCGAAATTATCATGCGAGATGTTACAAAGGTCAGTACGTGACAGCAGCACACAGTAGACGACTTGTAGAGTACAAGGCAACATGCGCAAGGATGCACATGTGGAGTCTTATAGCTGACTCACGCGGATCGCGCTGCCGTAGGATCACGCCTGCGGTGAATCATGCAGATCTGCTTGTTTCCACCTTTGCCTCGCTCTAGCGCCCTACATATGCACGCTCGCAGTCCTGCTCTTGTATGCATGATGCTGCATCTTTTTCACACGTGCATGTTCATATCAGAGCTATTAATGCGCGCAAACGCAACATCCGAACAAGCGGTGTGAGAGGCGGTCTAGCATGCAACACAACATGCCAGGCCAAGTTCCATAAGTACGTCGTGGTTCGCCTTGAACACACGCCTTCATCGCCCAATCCCGCGAAGCACTGCAACCTCAAATCAAGTCTCGCATACCCTTTTCGACACCACGACTGTCCACAAAGCCGCACTATGGACGACACAGTCAGAGAAGGAGTCCTCGAAGAATGGGACCCAGTGAAGAAGGTCGGAGCCATCTGCGCGAACGACCAACCAGACTATCTTGTCGAAATCGATGAAACATCCATCGCAGTACGTCGTTTACATACCGGACTCGGTGTTCTTTTTCTGCTTTGCGATAGCTCGTAAGAGGTTGTATGGTTTCTGACATGCTCCGGGAAACGACAGACAGAGCCAAAGGACAACATCAAATACCTTTCAGTAGGCGCGAAAGTATTCTTTTTCTTCGCCTTCGGCGTTCCTATCAAAGTCACAGCTGAAAGGGAGAGTGATAAAGAAGAGTAGGAGTATGTTGTATATACCTAAGATGTTACAATTTGACTCTGATTCAAACTGTGAACTACCTATATCTTAGAGTATTAGTAAGGTTTATATAGTTGATATAGAATCCGAAATTTTTAACTTAGGCAGATAAATACTTAATTATATATTTCACTTAAGCCTATATCTAGGAATACTAAAGCGACTAATTTATATATATTTAATATAAGGCTACTATAATTAGATCTAGTTAGTACTTTTATAATCCTATATATTAAGAGTTCGAAATTCTATCTACTAGATAAGTAGTACTCTAAATCCTAAGGCTTATAGCTATTATTATTAGTAAAGCTAAATATACTTATATCTTATATATAAAACTAAAGTATAATTATAATACTTATAGTTTCTTTCTAGTTAATATAATTATTATCTAAGTAAGAATATAGAATCTTTATTATACTTTAAGTAAATCTTTAAGATATAATCTTTATAGCTACTTTTATATATATCTTAGTAATACTAAAATTTAGAAAGAGTTAAGAATCGCTTTACTATACTATAGATAGTTACTAACTAATATCTAACTTTTATCTATAAACTTTCTATATATTTCTATCTAGAAAATAGAATAAGCTTACTTTAAAATATCTATAAATAATAACTATTAATATATATACTACTATATTACTTATCTTTCTAATAACTTATTCTAATACTTTTTATATTAAGCTAATTTATATCTTAAATTTAGCGATTTATAAAATACTTATTAAAAAAGAATTTATCTAAACTTTTATATTTATTATTAAAGTTTTAATAATCTAGAACTAAAACTAAAAAGATATATATACTCTTATAGATTCTAGTTATAAGAATTATATATTTATTAATTAGAATTATATAAAGTAAGCTAGACTATTACTAATTCTTATTAATTAATTATTTTTATTATATAATTATAATAAAAAAGATAAATACTTCTAAATTATATAATACTATATTTATTATAGATTAAAAAATAAGACTTATATAAATAAAAATACTATTCTATATACTATTCTATTACTATATTATCTAATTATCTTAGGTTATCTATAGCTTTAGAAGTATAACTTAATACTAAACTAAACTAATAAGATTTAAGAATTTAAGAATTTTTACTATATAAAGTATTATAATACTTACTTAATTCTAAAGATTCTATAATATTCTAAAAAAGTATATTCTAAATTTAAACTACTAAGATATTATTATTATAAGTTTATATATCTACTATATATATACTAAGTAAAGCTATTATTAGAAGACGAGGGCTTCGAGTCGAAGCCTTTGAAACCCTATATAAATTTTAGGGTTAGGAAACTACGACCGAGTCGAAGCCTTTGCTTTAGTAGAGTCGAAGCCTTTGCTTTTAAGTAATCTAGTAATACTTAAAATTTGACTATAATCTAAAATAATATAATTCTTATTACTCCTCGAATTTCGGATCCTTATATATAACGATAGTACGATAAATCGATAGTAATATATATACTATAATTGCAGCTAGCGATAAATCTAGCGCTCTCTATAGCATACCCTAACTACTAGCGGTAATAGCTTATCTACTCTATACTAAAGCGATATTACGATACGCTCTTTTCTATTATACGTAGGGAGACTACGATTTTTATTAAAAATCTATAGCTCTCTAGAGAATACAAGTCGAGAATATAATTTCGCCTATTACTTCTTCTTATCTTTTTAAGTATAGATTTCTAGGACTACTTCGAAATTGATCCTCGATACAAAATCCTCGTTTATAGTAAGTGCTAATATGTAATTATACCTTCGTAGCTAGCAACATATATATAAGTATACTATAGATACCTTAGTATATAGTAGCGCTATAACTTTGTCTCTAGAGTTATAACCTCTCCTAACCTTACTTACGTGTACGGGGATATTATCTATCCGGATTTAATAGACGCTCCTATAAATAGTCTCCTAGTATATTTTAATAGTCTTCGATATTAATAGGCTAGCGATCTTTCGGCCTACACTTATGTTTACCGAACGTTACGGCTAATACGGGAGCACTATAAGTAGAAACATAGCTAGGTTAACTAGTAAAAGCGAGGTAGTAATACGCGCGCGAAACAGCTTTATATAGCTAATAAGATATAGGTACCGAATCGTGCTTATTAACGATTTTTTAAAGTCATAACTTAGTAGAGGTATTTTAAAGTCGCTATAATTCGCCCTAATGCTAATAAAGAGTATATCGAGAATCAAAAGCATCTTTTCTTTTAAGCATAAAAAGAAGATATCAAGAAGATAGCGACCGATCTTATAGAAGCTACAAATGTCGTATAGGGCTTCGATAACTATCGATTAGCTATAGTGCCCTAGCTTAGAGAGATAGGCATTATTAAACATATCGCTTAGCTAAAGAAGGACGAAATCAAGGTAGTAATTACCCTACTATTATTAGAAGGCGAGAGTGAGCTCCGGAAAATCATCGATACTATAGAGTCTCTATTAAGAGAAGCATATAGCTTATGCTTCGACGGGGCTAAATGTATACTTACTTAGCCGTACCGAGTCGTCCTTAGTCGCTTCTAGTCGTCGCAAGTTAATATAGTCGGGAAAACTCGAGCCTTCGATCCCTATAAAGAACCCGGGACCCTAAAAAGCTACTTCGGAATTTCTTAGCGGTTCTTATCTTATTTCTATAGAGTAGTGTTTCCCGACGAGTACTACTTCGATATCGAAGACACCGACGAGTAGAGGGAGAGGCCTAAAGATATCGTCGAAGCTACGGACGAGTAGCTTATAGTATAGAACGATATCTAGTAGATAGCTAAGTAGGATTGTTAGGGCGAGGAAGATAAGGAAAAGAAAAGAATAGAGCTTAAAAGTAGGCTTCTAAAGATATAGATACTAATTATAGGCTATAATACTAGAGCTCGGAGGTATCAATCTCCTCTATTAAGCTTCTACGCTATACTAAGTATCAAGCCTTTGACTAAAGGATAGTTGGAACCTAGAAACTTTAATAGCTACCTCTTAGCAATAATATAGGTAGTATAACTATTAATCTTCTACGATAGTACTCGTAAAGAATAATAGGGCCGGGGCCCGACGTTATAGCTAGTTAAACGATTTTGTAGGCGATATTTATAATAGACTATAGAGACACCGATAGGGGAGATCCTTAGATAGCGACTACTATTGTTTAAGATATCGAAAGAAAGTATCGGAGACTACGAGGTATCTTAGGACGAAAGCGAGTAAGTGCTAACTTACGAAGATATAGAGCTATATATAGATCAAATCCCTACCCTATTAGTATCCGAGTACTAAGACTATTATCGCCTACTCTACGACGACTTAATAATAAGTCAAAAGACGATCGGTCATATACGCTCCTAGGCACTTAGAGATAGACCTAATGTCGATACTATCGATTGGAATTTCACCTAGTACCGAGATAATATAGGCCTACTTAAAGGAGTAGATACTGCTTTATTATCTACGATTAATCGGTCGGAATAGCTCTCTTACGTTTTCCTATCTACGGATATACGAGCGCCTAACGGGTTCGTATAGAGAGAGACAGCGTTAGCTAGATACGAGGCTACGGTCTAGCAATTTCTATAGCGACTTTATGTTCTTATATACGTAAGCGGCGGATAACTAGTACGAGAGAGTGAGTTCTTCGAGATAACTTAGCGTAACACTTAGAGACGACGGTCTATCACTATCCGCTACGATCGAGTGATAGTATACGTGAAATTCTATAAGGGCTAATAGCAGACGGGGAGGTATAAGGAGAACGTTCGGTTCCTCGCCTACCCGGTCGGAGAGCTTTTACTCGACTATATCGTCTACGTAATAACACTACGATAAACCTTCTTACGCTAGAACTCCCCGAAGGTACTCCTCGCGCTATTCCTTTAGGAAAAGGACGGTAAAGTCTAGATAGAGGGTTACCTAAGTCGGTGTCTCGAAGAAGCAAGTACGAGAGCTTATATTCTACGATTACATATTATAAACTAGAGATAGATTATAGTAGCCATTATTAAAACCAAGTTCGCTAGCTAGATCTCCTACTTTAAGGCTAATAACGATAACGAAGATACTAAGGAGATAGATAAGGTAGTTAAGATTATAACCCGGTAGCGGAATTATAAGACTTAGACGGTTAATCGAGTATATACAAATCAGACTGGATCGGTGTTTAGTAACCTATAGGATAGTTAGATTAGAATAGGTTTAAAGGCTTCGAACTTATAGTAGAACTTCTAGGGCGTCGAAGCTATTATAAAAGGCAAAAAGCGTATACGGCCTACTAACGGCTCGAGATTCTAAAAATAGGTAGCTATAAGTATATATAAGCTAAGAAAGCCCTAGTCGGTAGAAGCGCTACTCGGTAGACTAAAGAAACTCTATAGTAACGAGAATATGACTTAGAGATACCTAGAGTAGGAGAAAGCCCTCGAAATAATTATGTTAGG